>CM060497.1:1200000-1800000 GCA_030544225.1 Skeletonema marinoi
TCTTCTGAATTACCCCTAGACCGTTCTGAACCAGATTCAGAGCCCGTTTCCGGCAACGTCTCGTGAATAACCATGTCTTCAACTGCCGACTCCACTTCAATTGTGGTCTCGTCGTCTGGTTTCTTCGCTAGAAATGGGTGCTTGAGCAAATCACTCGCTGAGGGTCGCTCACTGGCATCTTTACCTATCCCCAAACAAAAGAGGATGAAATTCCTCGCATCCTCAGACTTGACCCGACGTAGACTGGCTGGCGGTATACCCTGCGTCACTTTTTTGTAGATCTGGGCAGGGTTGGCGCACTCGTGATACGGCACATCTCGGGTAATAATCTCCAGCAGAAGCATCCCAAAGGCATAAATGTCGACCTTTTCGTCATAACTTTCATCATACAACTCTGGTGCCATGAATTCAGGTGTCCCCAAAACACTCAATGGCTGAGAATTGGAGTGCGTTTAGCAACAAAGGGAGGAGTTAGATTCCACCTCAAAGCCAAAATTGCAGCAAAATTACCCTCCGCCCCCCTCTCATATTGACTCACCTGATTCTTCTTACTAATCGCCGTACTAAGTCCAAAGTCCCCAATTCTCAAATCCCCACTCGTCCCGTTAATAAAAATATTATCACACTTCAAATCCCGATGAATAATCGGCGGATCCTGTGAGTGCAAATATTCCAATCCCTTCAATATTTGAATCGTCCACCTCTTGAAAATCTTCCACCGTATAAGTTGCACCTTTTGCACAAACGATTTCAATGTCCCCGAAGATAAAATTTCTGTAACAAATATAACCCGTTCAGTCTCCCTGTTGACCCATGATCCATGGAAGGATATAATATTGGGATGATGTAACCGTTCCAACAATCGGACTTCATTAACGATGCGGACACGTTCTGCCTTGGGCACTCCCCCAAGTTTCACCACGTTCCATGCAACCTCAATACCCTCAATAGTATCATAGGCTCGATAAACATCCTTGTATGCCCCTGAGCCTAATTTCTCTTTGAAGCGGATGTAACGTTCCGCAGGACTTGTTTCCGCGATGGTTTGCTTTTTTTGTAGGTGGGGCGGGATATCATATTCGTCGTCATCGTCATCATCATCATCATCAACTGTTGACTGCTGTGGTTCTAATTTTGAGGGTGTTGACGGTCGGCTACGTCGCCCACCACCACCCTCCACTGTCGTCTTTGGCGTTGAAGACTTTGCTTTGGTCGAATTAGTTTGTACTTTATTGCCATCGTCGATCATTTCCGTAGATATCATTTCTACATCCACCTCTGATTGTATCGTTGTTTTTATTTTCACGCCGTCTTTCGGATCTCCTACCCCGGAGTCCTTAATGATTGGTGCTTCTTCCTGCGCTACCACTGATTTAGCGGCGACAAGTGGATGAGGCTCCATAGTATCTGTTTTCGTGTCCTCGTTTCCAACGACATTGCTCCCCTCAACCTTCGCACTCACGGCCGTTTTAGCAGCGTCATTTATTGTGTGATTAGACGAACCATTGGCGACCAGCGGGGGTTCTTTGCCATTGTCTCCACTGTCTAATTCTCCGCCGCCTACAGTGGCGATCGAAGATGCAGCAGCAGCAGCAACGGTTATTGTCGACTCAGAAGCGTCATTTGCAACACCAGCCCCCGATTTTTCCTCCGTGTTGCTCCTATCAGATGACAACATATTTCACTTACAAATAAAACAAAAATAAATAAACCCAGCTATAACTGCCCCTTCACAAGATATACACAGCGTTGAAGTGTTGCTTACTCCACGGTCATTGCTTGCTCCACAATAATATCGCCGCCACTGTATCTAACACATGTACCGAGTATCTTTACCGCCAGAAATGCTTTGCTTAAGAGCACGAGATGTGTCCAATTGTTATAACACCCGCATCTACTGCTGGATGAAACAATGATTTAGGGTACCTAGGGTATGCCTCTCCCCTGCAATTTCAACGACGAAGTACGATCTTTTCGGCGTTGAGCGGTTGTGGATCAGTGGTTGAAGTAAGAACGCGTGTGATGGGCCTGCGGTGGTTTGCGGGCCGGACACTCGCTTTGTGGAACGCTTTCTTTTTCTCATTTTTGGACAAGTGCTTTCGACAGCTTCGTCTGTGCGCCGCCAAATCACAAGGCATCAAAGGAGATCAAAGGGCAAGCCAGGGCTAGCTCTCAAGGAGACCTCAGTATTGTAAAGCAAGTTAGTTATTAACTCTGGCCAAAAGGAAGTTAATAAGTAAGAAGTTTTTTATTGTACGGAGTTAACCGAGCCGATTAGAGCAAGTAGTAAGAACAAGCGCATACATATTGCACTCCAATTCCTTCATTTCTTCCAAGTGGCAATGGGCAAGTAATAAGTGTTTCTTCCATGCCAATACTTTCTCCTCACTCCATCCCAATCCTTTTCATCAATTTGAATTTCACATTGAGCAAATTCAGTATCCAGTCCAAGATGGCTAAGTTGTATCTTTACACAGTTTGCAGCCACTCCGTGGAAGAACAAGTTGTCTGGTGCTAGGCCATTGCTGTTGTTTCATGAAGTCATAATGCAGTATGTCAATAAAATAATCAAAAGGTGAGTGGGTGTCGCAGAAGTAATATGCATAACTCAAGCAATACAAGCTCAGACTTACAAAAAGGAATAGATGCCATCAGGCTTGTGGAGTACTTTTACCATGAGTTCTGCAGCAAAAAAAAAAGAGATGTGCGTATGTGAGACGTTGTTTTGTGTAGAAACTAATGTAGCAAGTGACAAGCCAAGACTCACCATGAAAATCCTCTAGATCAGTGAAGTGTTCTCCATATGTATCGTAAAAGATACCATCAAACTCTAGACCCTCCTCAATCAGCTTTGGCAATTCGTCTTGCCACCTACCAAAGCAAATACGCACATTCTGCTTCTTATCCCATCCATCCTCAATCATCTTTTTGTAAACTGTCGGATGTGCTTCACAGATAACATGCAGTGCTGGCTCATATCCCTGTAATGCAGTATCAATAATGCCTAAACCGAATCCAATATTCATTACTCGTTTTCCCTTCATTTCAGATGTCAGTATTTGTGCATGTGCCATCATAAGTGGTCGTTCCCATTCCATCATGACTGCATCGTCGTCATTGTCTAAGAGTAGAGTATTCGCAGCACTATACCTTACGTTGTCGTGTTCTAGATAGTCTGGTTTTGTACATGGTGCGTGAGCGACAGGCACGTTATTATCATTGCTTTCGTTGTTTGATATTGATGCTGGTTTGTTGCTTGCTTCTTGAGCTCTTGCAAGACGAATTGATGCACCAAGAATCAACTGTAGGCATCATGGATTGAATCAGTATGAGGTGAATAGGAATGCATCAAAGCACACCACAATTATGCATCTTCAACATCATCATCAAAACTTACCTCAGCCTTGGTACCTTCCTCTACCAACAAATTTACCACCTCCCAATGTTCATTCTCTTGTGCCCAGTTTCCAGCACACTTTCCATATCGATCCACTGCATTCCAAGGAGCACCTGCTTCAAGAAGTATTTTGCATATATCCACATGTCCATTTTGTGCCGCAAGCATTAGTGGAGATAAACCAGTCGCCGGATCTTGCTGTGCTGCCAGTAAATGTTTCTGATTGCCAATTCCTATTGATGATGATGAATCGTCAGCTGCGGCAAGTTGTAGGAGCGCGAGTACTTGTGTCGTGTTGCCCGAGGAAGAAGCTTCCATCATTTGAGTGTGATGTTTCGTTAGCGGTGGTGAAGAATTTTGATCATCATCTGGCGAGACTTCCATGGCGACATCACCATCGGCTTTGCGTTTCATGCTCATGATAGTCAAGCGTAGTGCCTCGCAGGTAGTAAAGTTCTCTGCCAGTTTGTTGATGCCTACCGATGCTTGTACAATGGTAGGTTTGGTTAGTTTGATGGAAGCTTTGAGTTGGGAGGTATATATTATGGGATGAGGAAGGAAGTTTCGACAGGACAGACCTGTCACAACGACAGCATTGCCCTTTTTCTTTTGAAAAAAGCGCAACGCGGCATCATCCCCACTCCACACTTCCATTAAATCTCTGACGACCAGAGCCGCGAGAGTCCATGATAAGTCAATCCATGGCATCGATCTACTTCATCATCTTCGTATTCATGATCAGTAGAGGCAGCATCAGCTTTCTTCGTCACGCATCAGCATTTGGCGGCGGTGGTAGACTGCACCAGAGACGACATACACCGAATGCTCTCGTTCGTTTGCATGCGTCATCAACTTCTGTAGCTCATGTTGGTGACACTGTCTCGAAAGAGGAGTCTAGCACTACTACCAATTTACTTCCTTATTTTTCCATCTATTATAATGGTGAGTCAATATATGTGATATTGATTATTCACTAATGAGCAACGCCGCTCACATGCTATGTTTCACATCAGATGTCTGGGAAGTCGATATGCCGCCAGGTCATAGATTTCCCATGAGCAAGTACAAAAAAGTTCGAAAGGCAGTGCAAACTCACATTAATGATTCGGAGCAACAAATACAATGCGACTTTCGAGTGTCTCCACTGGCAACATTTGAACAAATCTCGACTACTCATTGCAAAGAATACATTCAACGATATCTTAGTGGGCAAATGACAGAAGCAGAGAATAGAAACATTGGCTTTCCATGGACGTTACAGCATGTTAATCGAACTTTGAGCTCCACTGGTGGGACTGTGGCTGCAGCATGTGATGCGTACGAAGAATACTTAAGACGTTGCAATACACTTGAACTTGATGACAGTGATGACCAAACAGATAACGCCCACTTGTGCTGGTCTGCACACGTTGCTGGAGGCACTCATCATGCATTTAGAGATTACGGCGAAGGGTTCTGCATATTCTCAGATATTGCAGTGGCTGCTAATGTTCTGTTGCAAAAGTTTCCTCATCAGTCATCAACAGCTGATCCTACTACAAAATCGAAAGGCATTCGGCGTATCCTTATTATTGATCTTGATGTCCATCAGGGTAATGGCAATGCAGCCCTCTTTCAGGGAAATGACAAGGTCCAAACCTTCTCCGTCCACTGTCGTTCCAACTACTTTTCAAAGAAGGAACATTCAGATTTAGATATTGAACTGCCTGCTGGGTCTACTGATGACACCTACTTGACAACATTGAAACACTGGCTACGGCGGATAGAGGAGCATCCGTTCGATGATGACAGTGATCAGTTGCCATTCGATTTCATCTTTTACCAAGCTGGAGTAGACATACACAAGGACGATCGACTTGGACGCCTTTCCATTAGTCAGGAAGGCATTTCCAAACGAAATCATCTTGTGTTTGACTTTGCAAATCGGATGCGTGCACCGCTTGTGATTTGTATGGGAGGTGGATATCCCAAGGACGATTGGGCACCTATTTTGACTGCTCATGCTGGAGTATACATTGAGGCGCATCAGTATCTTTCTTCGTTTGGAACAGACTTGACTTGATAATGCTCTGATTCTGATGCAAGGATACAGCCACAATCTTGCGTCCAGCCATTCTCTCTTCAGTGATTCATATAACATACGTATAAGACGTTCATTACTGATTTGACGGAGTTGAAAGCTGCCAGGAGATTTTTTACTTTCTCAATCGTGCAAGTTAATAGAGTTCTTTCCAAAACTCCACCCCAAGATTTGTGTTGTACTATTTTCAGAAGTAGCAACATTTCTCCAATAATAAAATTCTTAAAAGGGGTATTGTTTTTGAATGGTATTCTAGGAGAGCGAAGATAGCACCCTTCGGAGTCGACCTTATCAATCCAATGTGAACGAGAAACAAGAAACAACAACAACTTACCGCCACAATTCTCTACTTCATCACATTCACACAATGCAAGCAAGCAACACAAGCAACAAGGCAACACAAGCAACAAAAGAAAATAATAATAAAGGAGAAAGGACAACAAACAACACGACAAATGAATTATGCCCTCTTAAAGAGAGGCGTCACTACAATTTGCTGCGTCGCTGTACTTTGCTGTGCAGCGTACTTCCAACTCTTTAACAGTCGTGCGGTGCTGTCCGATGATCTCAACCGTGCAAGGGCGCATGAAATATCCGCAGCGGCAGAGGCTGTCCGCAATGCTGCTGTAGCTCATCCACATACATTCGGCATCGAAAAGGCCGATGTGACTACTCTACGCACAGTAGACTCTGTTCCAAGCGCGAGGCCTGGTTATCGACACGTCTATGTTGCACAAGAAGTTAATGGCATACCGATCAGCAACACGTTGTTATCAACGATTGTGAAACTTGGTATCGATGGCAATGATATTGGAAAAGACCCTTACAGCAATTTGCGAACATCCGGTGAGAGTGAAGGGACGTCAACACGTACCCAGGTTGTCAAGATTGTTTCCTCAAAACAAGCATCACCACTTGTAAAGAATGCTGAGAACTGCGTTGACACAAATGTACCTACACTCACCGCGGAAGAAGCATTAACACTCGCACTAAACGAGGTGCTTGGAGTTAATGTCACATCCTTTCGTCGACGTGTCTTGGAAGAATCAGATACTGCCAATGAGCGACAAAAGAGTGTATTCGAAGCTGACGATATATTACCCAATGATACTCATTGTCAGCTAGCGTACTGGTCAATTGCTGACAACCACAGTACAGACAACTGCAATATTCGCCTGTCGTGGAGTTGCATAATCAAGCCCAATAGCACAAGTTATATGGAAGTCTTGATAGATGCATCTGAAGGAGATATTCTACATGTCATCAAGTTTGGTCAGACAGAAGAGAACAATGATGTTATCACACGACAACAAACAGATCCGTCAAGACGTCGCCTTTCTACTTTTAGCGCAGTTCCCTACCCAAATGAAAACCCTTGCCCATCATGTGCTCAATACAGCTTGAATGTGGGCGAATCAGGGTTGGATGTTGAAGACATTGAGCCATTATCTCTTGTTATGGATCCAGAATACTTGCCTTCGTCTCCAAAAGGATGGCTCACAGTTGGCAATGTGATCTATGACAAGACCCAAGGCAATAATGCTCGCGCAGCTTTTAACGTCAACGAAGATCTAGTTGACTTTTACAATTCTGGTGAAACTGTGGATATGACAGACAAAGATGGATCTGTGTTTGATTATTCAAAACAAGACGTCATTCCAGAAAATATGCTTGATTCAAGAGAAGCAGCCGTTGTCAACGCGTTCTATTGGACAAACATTATGCACGACATCTTGTATCAGTATGGCTTTACGGAAGAGAGTGGGAACTTCCAGGAGGACAACTTTGGCTTGGGAGGCAAAGAAGGTGATAGTGTTGTTGTAGAGGTGAAAGAAACTGCGGCCTTCAACAATGCTGTCTTCTTGCCTACTGTTGATGGAGACAATCCGATCATGATATTGTTTCTCTTTTTGAGAAGTAATGCAAAGGTAGTTCTCAAGGTTGCAGATGAAGAGTATGCCGCTGCTCCAGCTGCGTTTGGTCCTACTGAATACAATATCACAGACGCAAATGTAATATTTTCTAACGGGATTGAATGCGAGCCGGTCAAGGACAATGCATATAGGGACGCTATTGTATTGATTGAGAGAGGAACGTGCGTTTTTACAGTAAAGGTTAACAATGCTCATGCCAGGGGTGCGGCAGGTGTGATTGTCATGGATACTGCCGATGGGCCTTTGTTTTCTATGCAGGGTACAGACCCAACCAAAATCCCATCAGTCTCAATTACCAAGAAAGATGGAGAGCGACTCAAACAAACTCTACCAACAAGCAATAGCGTTTTGACTGTCGAAAATCCCGATTTAATTATCAGGGACTCTGCGTTTGATAATGGAATCATTATCCACGAGATGTGTCATGGACTGACAACGAGGCTTACCGGCGGGCCCAGTAATCAGGTTTGTGTGGATCCAAGACGATCGAAGGAGACTGGCAGCGAAGGATGGAGCGACTTTTGTACTTTGTTCGTCACTGCAACGAATACCACTGAGAGGACACGTACGATTGGATCTTTTGCATCCTGGTCACATGACGGAATCAGGATTTTCCCTTACTCGACTGACATGGCCATCAATCCTTCCACTTACAATTACATCAACGCTGCTGCGAAAGCTTCTGGTGGAGATGCAACTCACTACGTAGGTACAATCTTTGGAACTGTATTGTGGGATTTGTACTGGGCGATAATTGACTTTGAGGAGAAAAATGGGCGTCTTGGCTTCAACACAAACAAGTACGAGAGTGGAGTGGGAGGTAGCAACATCGCAATGCAGCTTGTCGTCGAAGCCTTAAAGACGCAACCATGCTATCCTTCTTTTGTGGACTCTAGGGATGCCATCCTTACCAGCGATCAAATATTGTATAATGAAGAGTATAAATGTGTGATCTGGCAGACATTTGCAAGGCGTGGTCTTGGTGAATCCGCTGTAGGGTCACGTTTGAGTACGATCAATGTTCAAGAAGCCTTCGACGTGCCAAAGTACTGTTTGGGGCCATACATCTCTCTCGCATCCATCAACTATGCTATTGTTTCTGGAGACAGCGATGAATACATCGACAACTGTGAGATTCTAAAGACGACCATCACCTTGAAAAACACAGGCATTGGAAATTTCACGGATGTTCAGCTTGTTAAAGTTGCATCAAACTCCAGTACACCAACCATTTTGAATCAGCTACCAATGCAGCTTGTAGATTTGCCTGAAAGAGCTTCAATATCTGTTGAAATTGACTTCATTGTTGACGGATTGACGTATGGCGAGCCCTTGGAACTCGAAGCACAAATATCCGCGGCAGAGGTAACGGAGCCGATTTCGATCTCAATAGTCTTTGATGCAGAGACTTCAACAGACGTGGTAATGAAAGAAAGTGTCACTTGGGACTTTAAAGACGGTGGGAATGGCTTCACTGGTATTGACGGCTACTTCTTTCTAGACGCTTCACGCTCCGTTTTGACAGTTGACGGCGTTCCATTTTACTCGCCAGCTGCACTTTTTGGTAAGATCTGAAAGTGCTTGCTTCTAAAAGTTGTTTAACTTTATCTACTCACTCGTCATTCTTTGAATCTTGTGTATCGTAGGTCCACAAAATTACACTCTCGTGGATTTGGATATCATAGACGGACAAGGACTTGAATGTGAACCGGTGAATGATGACAACTACACTGGATCTGTAGTCTTGATTGAAAGAGGCGAGTGCAATTTTGTTGACAAGGTGAGTACATAGTGATCGACTACATTGCTTGCAATCAGCTCGATACCATGTGCTGACTAATACACTTTCACTCTAGGTCTTCAACGCTCAAAATCGAGGAGCAAGTGCCGTGATTGTCATCAACAACGTGGATGCAAATCCACACAATATGGTAGGAAAAAGCAACGACATCCAAATTCCTTCGGCAATGGTTTCTGTATCAGATGGAGTTGCGATCAAACAAAACCTCAAAACGTCTCTCGCAAGCTTATCGTTTGATGCCACAAAGATAGAAACGCTATCGTCTAGTCTTGCACAAAATACCCAATGCAATAGAGTGCGATCTCCCCCGTTTTTGTTGAAAGATGACTCGGCTATATCTATATGGGTTAGCTTTGGCATCAAAGGGATCACTGTTGGCCCGGAATTGTACGACCGCGCGAACATTGGATTGTTTAATGGAAAGGATCGGGTGACCATAACACCAGATGGTGGCGAGAAATACAATTCTAATGATAAAGTCAGCACTCTTGTTTCATGTCCCGCCCCAGGTGACGTCGGATGGAGAGAGGACACAGGGCCAGTATTTAAAGAAGTCGTCTTTTCTTCCAAATCTCTCCAAGACGCAAACATGATTGGTCAAATGGTGCAGCTTGACATTGCTCTTGCGACAGGTTTGCTGTCTTATGGCAGCTTCTTCTCAATACAAAAGGTTGAAATGGAAAATGTCGGTATACTTGCGGCAGATGAAGGCGATGGTCTATGCGCAATGCCGTCGGAGGCTCCATCGCGGATTCCATCAATGTCTCCCTCTCATGCACCATCGCGGATCCCATCAATGTCTCCTTCTCGAGAACCATCCCTCGAGTCATCAACGGAACCATCATCATTTCCTTTCGGTATCCTAAGATCTGATACTATATCTGATAGTGTTATAGACTCTTCTGTTACAAGTTCATCAATGCAATTAAATGATACGATCGCATTGGTGTTGGTAGGGTTACTTGGCGTCTTCACACTCATAACTTAATCTCCATAATATGAAGCATTTAAAGCTGTTCCTACAGTCAGATCCACTGTCCTTTGCAGTGGGCTTATGTAATCTGAATCTGTTTGATACACGAATCATATGTATTTTACGTCAGATCTCATAGGCGATTTCTGATACACCGTCTCAATTTGTATCAGTCAAGCGCATTAGCAGCATTCAGGAGCATTTCAATCTGCTCTTCGCTCTTACTCACAGACACAGTAGTTACAATCTTTCTTGGCTTGAGACAATGCACACAATCAACCAGCTCTGGAAAACTTGAGTGCTCGCTGTAAGGAACTCCATGAACGCTATATTTTCCATTTGTTTTGCTGCTGATCAGGTGTCTACCAGGCTTTGGTTGGCCACAAGGGAGGAGAGTTTGCTTCTTATCTTTTGCACTAAATGTCCATCCCGTCGGCCGAAATCCTACAACTCGTTCATACTTGGCTGTCAACGCCTTGCCTGCTTTGCTATTGTTTGCTTGTTCCAAGAAGTCTGGCATATCCTTGAAATTTACTTTGCCCAAAGGTACAATCCACAGACAAGCCTCTTCCTTCTTTGTTGTGAAGATGCTCATTCTTTCCTTCGGCCAGCCCAACGCTTTCAAGATGCGGAGCCTTCTCGAGTCGACATAGACTTTCTTCTTCAAATGCTGTGCAACTGATAAGTAAATCTTTTCCTTCCCTATCGTGTATGCACCAAACAAGAAAAGAGTTTTTGATCCTCGCTTGGACTTTTCCATCTCTTCACTTGCTACGTCGATGGCTGCTGCTATGGCTTCTTCTTGGGTAGGAAGCTCATACTTCGGATTACAGTAGGTCGTGTCCAAAAATAACTCATCCAAGCGAGGACTCAATGCACTGAATGCACGAATCTGAGGAATATCAAGCATGATGTTCCGGTTCCATCTAAAATCTCCCACATGCAGGATACGTCTATTGCCGACTTCAAACAAGAACATGACAGCTCCAGGACAATGATTTGCGTCTAGCAGTGTCACTTTGACTGCCTTGTCCTTGCTAGAAATGATTGTTGGCTCGTTCATTGGAAGAGGGTGTAAATATTTCTGCTCTACACCAAGATTCTGATGCACTAGATTCGCTGTCGGCTCCGAGCAATAAATGATACCTTCGTTCCATTTCTTCGTGATTCCTCCATAATGATCCGAATGAAAATGAGTAAGAAAGTAGTTCTTCGTCAAACTCCCAGCGTAATAAAAGCCATCACAAAGAAAATCTGTGCCAGGTATCCGCTTGTAGCTTGGACACTGCCCATTCCGTCGATTGTTCGATGCCCACGAGCCTTTACGAAATGATGGCTTCTTCCCGGATGCAGTATTATTGGTACCTGATTTCAACCCATTTTGCTGCTGTGATGATGTTTCCCCAACTTTTTTCTTGAATGATTGACGAGAGCCAGCCATCAACACATTCGTCAACGATCGTACTGGTGCCTTGAAAAATTGGTTTAGCATCGATTGCTTCTCTTTGCTTTGTTGTACAATTGTGCCAGCATTTCCATGCCATTGAGCAGTTTTGTATGGGTTAGACACTACTGCTTTCGACGATGACTCCAATGGTACCATCATGTCTTCTTCTACCTCAGCACTGGATGTTTTCATTGTTTGACCAAAATTTGTGGAACATCGTTTCATATGAGCGACACGACTCTTGAATCCCTTGCCTGACAAGTTGGAACCGCAGATGTAGCAAACGTCATTTTCAGGATTATTGTCTGCCTTAGGTTGACTAGTAACCACTTCTTCATATGCTTCTTTCTGATATGAGCATGCATCGTCTTCATTATCGTCATCAATTTCAATGCACTCTATTAACAAATCATCATTCTCTGACCCGCAACAGCTTCCATCTCCATGTTGGTTATTTGCCTCCTCGTCACTCTCCATCTTGCCATTTAAATCAGTATTGGAGTCATCATTCGTGACGCATCGCAAGTGATCGTTATCATCATCTACATGGGAAACCCCCGGGTAAAGTTGTGATTCATCCTCATCTAATGAATTGGCAGTACTATTATTTGATAATGTAGCAATTTCCCCCTCGTCGTTACCTGTCTTCAGTTTCGCTGCAGCGACGTTATTGCAAACCTGAACAACGTCAACTTCCTCAGTAGTAGCAGTTGGAAGTTTCCTCTTCTTCCCTTTTTTTAATGGATCAGCCGGTAACGAATCCTCTCTAATTACCGGCGGCCTCTGTTGAGATTGAAGCGCATCAATCGTCTCTTCCTCGAGGTTATTGGTGGGTGGTGCTTCGGCAGAAGTTGCGAGTATATTATGATTGCATACTTTTGTCCTGCACGTGGGGCAGAGATCTTGTCCAGAAGCTGTAGCGAAACGCTTGAGACATGAGCCACACTTGACGATACGGCGAACCATTATCACCGATATACGTATGGGATGAAGCCAGAGAGGATAGTTCTTTCGTTCGGTTCCAATGATAAGTACTTAGAATCTCTTGCTTGGAGCATAATGAAAATGACTGCGTTTTTCAGTTTTCAGAATGACAATCCGAGAATTCAGTGCCGAGAAGGAGAAAGTTAGTACCGCATTGGACTTGCACAGCTACGTCTCGTCATAATAGTAAGATGCTGCGAGGTATATACTTAGTTACAATAGGCAGAAGCTGGTGGCGCTGCTTGTACTTAAATATCTCAATGACATTATCTCTATCCTATGTTCGAAAGAGGCTCTTGGTATGTAACAGTTGAGAGCAACAAATCTTCTTTCGACGTGTATGTGTATCAATTTCGTGTTCCCCCTTGCAAGCACTATAAGTTTCCCCTGGATCCTATTGCAAATTGAACTTGCTGCAATGAACCTTTTGTCTTGCATTCCCTTTGACTCCTTCATCCAATCAGCTCAACGAGTCGAAGTGATCACCATAGCCGTCAGTGGGTCCATCCCCGCCCACGGCCACGGGCCCTCCACCAGGCCCGTCTGGGTTCGTGATATCATTACTAGTCACATCAGGTTCATCATCAACACCAGACAACACTCCGTTCTGAGCACTAATCTTGGCACAGAAGCTGTTGGCAACATCGTAATCAATTACTCCTTTGAAACTGACAGATTCAGTCTCATTCAAAGCATGAATAGAATTCACCTCATTTCCATAGTAGTCATGGAGCACTGCGCCACCTGCAACAATGGTGCTCGCCATCCGAACTGTCTTCACCGACACCGCCACCGACAGCAAGGCCTGCCTTAGGGAAGATGATTGTAAGACCCATCGTTTGTCCCGGAGACACGAGAATCGACAATGCAGGTGAGCCGCCTCCAGCAGCTTTCGTCCACTGATTGCACCAGTTGTTATGGTGAGCACATCCAGAAGAATTAGTTCAAGTTCTACTTCATTTGTACGAAGGTTGCTTTCCATCTGTTGGGATGAGATCATTGGAATCTGCTCTTTCAATTCAGTTTCGAGACGTTTTGTATTGGAAATGATGGGCATCTCTACCTACGTATCTACCAAGATAAAAAATGTTCTTCATTTTTGGCATAAGCTACCCGCCAGAAACAAATGTCCCCGGGGACTTTTCACAAAACACTAACAAACAACTAGCGTCATGAATTTTTGGCCATGCATTGGACGAAAATTGTTAGAGAAGCCATACTATGGCATACCAAACGTCTTATATATGTTATTAGCTGCCGAAGAGACTTTGATTCATCGAGATAGAGCACCTATCGACAAAAATAGGTCATTTTTACTAGCAAATCGGAGCAAATCGGCTACTTTCTAGGAGTGACGCATGGTCATTTTAGGGCCAAATAGGCGCCTATGCAGCCTTGGTAGTGCCAATATAGTACCGACAAAGCCCCCCGATGGCTTAATCGAAAGGTAATGACATCTGCTATCAAGTTATGGCCGGTTGGTTGAGGTCTGGGGTCGACACAGAGGCGATGGAGCATCGTTTTGGGCTTAGTCGAGTTTTAGTGTGTTTTGAGATCTGAGTGGGGACATTTTCTCCGCTGGGGACATTTTTTTCTGGCGGGTAGTAAGCCTCCCCCGACCAGCTCTTTTAGGCCACGGAAGCGCGCTTTGGCGCACTAACAAAAAAATCCGTCTAAATTGTGGCGCGGCGGCGTGGGTCAAGCTTCTTGAGTGGAGTCGCCACGGTATCGCAAAACTAGGTAGGAATCCCAAATGCCTACATGTACTCACGGGAGCTTAAATTAAATTAATGCTATGATGCTTTATCTCTTACCATACTAAGTGTTATCATAAAGGTGGGAGTAACTCAAGTACTGTTCTCTCTTTGCCCTCCTCCTCCTTCAAATTTTGCTCGAAGCGTAGGCGTAAGCGTAGGAGTAGGAGGTTGCGGGACGTTGAAGTTACTTGACGTGCCACTGACTATCAGCGTTGGCATTGTCCTATCAAGCATGGCTTTGACAAATTTCTGTTGCGTGCCATAGATGCCCGTGTCTGATTGTGGCTCGTGTGAATTCTCGACATTTTGGTCCTGTTGTAGTGTCCTCGTCAATAATTATGGTTGGCTGCAGGCAGTCAGTTAGTGGCATGACATGCTTGTATCCAAGATGGCCTGATTTTCTCAGAAACAACTCTAGCAAATTGATCACCATTTCCGCGTCAAGCCTCGCTCTATCTTTCACTATTTATTTCTGTGTCGGAGTCATTCTTCCACACAAAACAACATAAACGAGTGGATTGGCTCCAGTTCGCAAGAAATGATTCATCACTGTGCCCGTATGGGTGAGATCTACTTCGAAGAAGCTGAAGTGACCGCGAATTGCAGTTGGCCATGATAGTATAGAAGCATCCTTTTCACGGCTCAAGTATTTGTTGGTCGTATCGGCGTCGCTACATCATCGTAGGTGACCTGATGAGGCCCAATCTTGGATGGCCGCCAGCACTACTCTGCACCATATCGTATCTAACGCTTCGAGTATGACAATCCACAGCTTGTAGTGGCCCATTGTAGTTGGCCATGATAGTATAGAAGCATCTTTTTCACGGCTCAAGTATTTGTTGGTCGTATCGGCGTCGCTACATCATCGTAGGCGAAATGGAGAGGCACAATTTGGGATGGCCGCCAGCACTACTCTGCACCATATCGTATCTAACGCTTCGAGTATGACAATCCACAGCTTGTAGTGGCCCATTGTAGTTGGCCATGATAGTATAGAAGCATCCTTTTCACGGCTCAAGTATTTGTTGGTCGTATCGGCGTCGCTACATCATCGTAGGTGACCTGATGAGGCCCAATCTTGGATGGCCGCCAGCACTACTCTGCACCATATCGTATCTAACGCTTCGAGTATGACAATCCACAGCTTGTAGTGGCCCATTGTAGTTGGCCATGATAGTATAGAAGCATCTTTTTCACGGCTCAAGTATTTGTTGGTCGTATCGGCGTCGCTGCATCATCGTAGGTGACCTGATGAGGCCCAATTTGGGATGGCCGCCAGCACTACTCTGCACCATATCGTATCTAACGCTTCGAGTATGACAATCCACAGCTTGTAGTGGCCCATTGTAGTTGGCCATGATAGTATAGAAGCATCTTTTTCACGGCTCAAGTATTTGTTGGTCGTATCGGCGTCGCTACATCATCGTAGGTGACCTGATGAGGCCCAATCTGGGATGGCCACCAGCACTACTCTGCACCATATCGTATCTAACGCTTCGAGTATGACAATCCAAAGCTTAAAGTGGCCCATTGTAGTTGGCCATGATAAGTATAGAAGCATCTTTTTCACGGCTCAAGTATTTGTTGGTCGTATCGGCGTCGCTACATCATCGTAGGTGACCTGATGAGGCCCAATCTTGGATGGCCGCCAGCACTACTCTGCACCATATCGTATCTAACGCTTCGAGTATGACAATCCACAGCTTGTAGTGGCCCATTGTAGTTGGCCATGATAGTATAGAAGCATCTTTTTCACGGCTCAAGTATTTGTTGGTCGTATCGGCGTCGCTACATCATCGTAGGTGACCTGATGAGGCCCAATCTTGGATGGCCGCCAGCACTACTCTGCACCATATCGTATCTAACGCTTCGAGTATGACAATCCACAGCTTGTAGTGGCCCATTGTAGTTGGCCATGATAGTATAGAAGCATCTTTTTCACGGCTCAAGTATTTGTTGGTCGTATCGGCGTCGCTACATCATCGTAGGCGAAATGGAGAGGCACAATTTGGGATGGCCGCCAGCACTACTCTGCACCATATCGTATCTAACGCTTCGAGTATGACAATCCACAGCTTGTAGTGGCCCATTGTAGTTGGCCATGATAGTATAGAAGCATCCTTTTCACGGCTCAAGTATTTGTTGGTCGTATCGGCGTCGCTACATCATCGTAGGTGACCTGATGAGGCCCAATTTGGGATGGCCGCCAGCACTACTCTGCACCATATCGTATCTAACGCTTCGAGTATGACAATCCACAGCTTGTAGTGGCCCATTGTAGTTGGCCATGATACGTATAGAAGCATCTTTTTCACGGCTCAAGTATTTGTTGGTCGTATCGGCGTCGCTACATCATCGTAGGTGACCTGATGAGGCCCAATCTTGGATGGCCGCCAGCACTACTCTGCACCATATCGTATCTAACGCTTCGAGTATGACAATCCACAGCTTGTAGTGGCCCATTGTAGTTGGCCATGATAGTATAGAAGCATCTTTTTCACGGCTCAAGTATTTGTTGGTCGTATCGGCGTCGCTACATCATCGTAGGCGAAATGGAGAGGCACAATTTGGGATGGCCGCCAGCACTACTCTGCACCATATCGTATCTAACGCTTCGAGTATGACAATCCACAGCTTGTAGTGGCCCATTGTAGTTGGCCATGATAGTATAGAAGCATCCTTTTCACGGCTCAAGTATTTGTTGGTCGTATCGGCGTCGCTACATCATCGTAGGTGACCTGATGAGGCCCAATTTGGGATGGCCGCCAGCACTACTCTGCACCATATCGTATCTAACGCTTCGAGTATGACAATCCACAGCTTGTAGTGGCCCATTGTAGTTGGCCATGATACGTATAGAAGCATCTTTTTCACGGCTCAAGTATTTGTTGGTCGTATCGGCGTCGCTACATCATCGTAGGTGACCTGATGAGGCCCAATCTTGGATGGCCGCCAGCACTACTCTGCACCATATCGTATCTAACGCTTCGAGTATGACAATCCACAGCTTGTAGTGGCCCATTGTAGTTGGCCATGATAGTATAGAAGCATCTTTTTCACGGCTCAAGTATTTGTTGGTCGTATCGGCGTCGCTGCATCATCGTAGGTGACCTGATGAGGCCCAATTTGGGATGGCCGCCAGCACTACTCTGCACCATATCGTATCTAACGCTTCGAGTATGACAATCCACAGCTTGTAGTGGCCCATTGTAGTTGGCCATGATAGTATAGAAGCATCTTTTTCACGGCTCAAGTATTTGTTGGTCGTATCGGCGTCGCTACATCATCGTAGGTGACCTGATGAGGCCCAATCTTGGATGGCCGCCAGCACTACTCTGCACCATATCGTATCTAACGCTTCGAGTATGACAATCCACAGCTTGTAGTGGCCCATTGTAGTTGGCCATGGTAGTATAGAAGCATCTTTTTCACGGCTCAAGTATTTGTTGGTCGTATCGGCGTCGCTACATCATCGTAGGTGACCTGATGAGGCCCAATCTGGGATGGCCGCCAGCACTACTCTGCACCATATCGTATCTAACGCTTCGAGTATGACAATCCACAGCTTGTAGTGGCCCATTGTAGTTGGCCATGATAGTATAGAAGCATCTTTTTCACGGCTCAAGTATTTGTTGGTCGTATCGGCGTCGCTACATCATCGTAGGCGAAATGGAGAGGCACAATTTGGGATGGCCGCCAGCACTACTCTGCACCATATCGTATCTAACGCTTCGAGTATGACAATCCACAGCTTGTAGTGGCCCATTGTAGTTGGCCATGATAGTATAGAAGCATCCTTTTCACGGCTCAAGTATTTGTTGGTCGTATCGGCGTCGCTACATCATCGTAGGTGACCTGATGAGGCCCAATCTTGGATGGCCGCCAGCACTACTCTGCACCATATCGTATCTAACGCTTCGAGTATGACAATCCACAGCTTGTAGTGGCCCATTGTAGTTGGCCATGATAGTATAGAAGCATCTTTTTCACGGCTCAAGTATTTGTTGGTCGTATCGGCGTCGCTACATCATCGTAGGCGAAATGGAGAGGCACAATTTGGGATGGCCGCCAGCACTACTCTGCACCATATCGTATCTAACGCTTCGAGTATGACAATCCACAGCTTGTAGTGGCCCATTGTAGTTGGCCATGATAGTATAGAAGCATCCTTTTCACGGCTCAAGTATTTGTTGGTCGTATCGGCGTCGCTACATCATCGTAGGTGACCTGATGAGGCCCAATCTTGGATGGCCGCCAGCACTACTCTGCACCATATCGTATCTAACGCTTCGAGTATGACAATCCACAGCTTGTAGTGGCCCATTGTAGTTGGCCATGATAGTATAGAAGCATCTTTTTCACGGCTCAAGTATTTGTTGGTCGTATCGGCGTCGCTGCATCATCGTAGGTGACCTGATGAGGCCCAATTTGGGATGGCCGCCAGCACTACTCTGCACCATATCGTATCTAACGCTTCGAGTATGACAATCCACAGCTTGTAGTGGCCCATTGTAGTTGGCCATGATAGTATAGAAGCATCTTTTTCACGGCTCAAGTATTTGTTGGTCGTATCGGCGTCGCTACATCATCGTAGGTGACCTGATGAGGCCCAATCTGGGATGGCCGCCAGCACTACTCTGCACCATATCGTATCTAACGCTTCGAGTATGACAATCCACAGCTTGTAGTGGCCCATTGTAGTTGGCCATGATAGTATAGAAGCATCTTTTTCACGGCTCAAGTATTTGTTGGTAGTATCGGCGTCGCTGCATCATCGTAGGTGACCTGATGAGGCCCAATTTGGGATGGCCGCCAGCACTACTCTGCACCATATCGTATCTAACGCTTCGAGTATGACAATCCACAGCTTGTAGTGGCCCATTGTAGTTGGCCATGATAGTATAGAAGCATCTTTTTCACGGCTCAAGTATTTGTTGGTCGTATCGGCGTCGCTACATCATCGTAGGTGACCTGATGAGGCCCAATCTTGGATGGCCGCCAGCACTACTCTGCACCATATCGTATCTAACGCTTCGAGTATGACAATCCACAGCTTGTAGTGGCCCATTGTAGTTGGCCATGGTAGTATAGAAGCATCTTTTTCACGGCTCAAGTATTTGTTGGTCGTATCGGCGTCGCTACATCATCGTAGGTGACCTGATGAGGCCCAATCTGGGATGGCCGCCAGCACTACTCTGCACCATATCGTATCTAACGCTTCGAGTATGACAATCCACAGCTTGTAGTGGCCCATTGTAGTTGGCCATGATAGTATAGAAGCATCTTTTTCACGGCTCAAGTATTTGTTGGTCGTATCGGCGTCGCTACATCATCGTAGGCGAAATGGAGAGGCACAATTTGGGATGGCCGCCAGCACTACTCTGCACCATATCGTATCTAACGCTTCGAGTATGACAATCCACAGCTTGTAGTGGCCCATTGTAGTTGGCCATGATAGTATAGAAGCATCCTTTTCACGGCTCAAGTATTTGTTGGTCGTATCGGCGTCGCTACATCATCGTAGGTGACCTGATGAGGCCCAATCTTGGATGGCCGCCAGCACTACTCTGCACCATATCGTATCTAACGCTTCGAGTATGACAATCCACAGCTTGTAGTGGCCCATTGTAGTTGGCCATGATAGTATAGAAGCATCTTTTTCACGGCTCAAGTATTTGTTGGTCGTATCGGCGTCGCTACATCATCGTAGGCGAAATGGAGAGGCACAATTTGGGATGGCCGCCAGCACTACTCTGCACCATATCGTATCTAACGCTTCGAGTATGACAATCCACAGCTTGTAGTGGCCCATTGTAGTTGGCCATGATAGTATAGAAGCATCCTTTTCACGGCTCAAGTATTTGTTGGTCGTATCGGCGTCGCTACATCATCGTAGGTGACCTGATGAGGCCCAATCTTGGATGGCCGCCAGCACTACTCTGCACCATATCGTATCTAACGCTTCGAGTATGACAATCCACAGCTTGTAGTGGCCCATTGTAGTTGGCCATGGTAGTATAGAAGCATCTTTTTCACGGCTCAAGTATTTGTTGGTCGTATCGGCGTCGCTGCATCATCGTAGGTGACCTGATGAGGCCCAATTTGGGATGGCCGCCAGCACTACTCTGCACCATATCGTATCTAACGCTTCGAGTATGACAATCCACAGCTTGTAGTGGCCCATTGTAGTTGGCCATGATAGTATAGAAGCATCTTTTTCACGGCTCAAGTATTTGTTGGTCGTATCGGCGTCGCTACATCATCGTAGGTGACCTGATGAGGCCCAATCTGGGATGGCCGCCAGCACTACTCTGCACCATATCGTATCTAACGCTTCGAGTATGACAATCCACAGCTTGTAGTGGCCCATTGTAGTTGGCCATGATAGTATAGAAGCATCTTTTTCACGGCTCAAGTATTTGTTGGTAGTATCGGCGTCGCTGCATCATCGTAGGTGACCTGATGAGGCCCAATTTGGGATGGCCGCCAGCACTACTCTGCACCATATCGTATCTAACGCTTCGAGTATGACAATCCACAGCTTGTAGTGGCCCATTGTAGTTGGCCATGATAGTATAGAAGCATCTTTTTCACGGCTCAAGTATTTGTTGGTCGTATCGGCGTCGCTACATCATCGTAGGTGACCTGATGAGGCCCAATCTGGGATGGCCGCCAGCACTACTCTGCACCATATCGTATCTAACGCGAGTCGTACCACAACGGTTTAGCTGGTAGAGCAAGTGAGCAAAAGACGAACTGAGCAAGACCATGTGAGGGTAGGTACAGACCAAGTACGTGCCTCCCACACTCCATCAACCACGGTTGGTTGCGCAATGAACATGACAATGGTCATAACTCCAGTGAAATATCAATACGGCAAGCGGGCAGAGTAATCTTCATACTGAGCAGACTGATCTACTATTTACTTGAGGAAATAGCTGACGCTTCACCCTTTTTTCTTGTGCCATCTTCGCTGGTTTTATAGCCATGTCTTCACGTCCCGATCTTAGCTTTGATCTCGGTTCCCTGTCGAGTGCATTAGACGTAACTTTAAAGTCTAATGCCTCTGACAGCGGTGGGACGTTGTCTCGTTCTCCACGAGCTCCCAGCAGGAAAACTAATGCTGAACGTACTCGCAGAGTGCCTTCTTCGCCTGCTAGGGATGATGTGGTAGGTTTGGAGGGTTTGTCGGAGGCGGCTACGGAGCTCCCTTCACGGCCTCGGGCGGCGGCCGCGTCGGTTGGTGTCGGTCTGGGTGGGGGGAACGTTGGTGTCTCGGGAAGGAACGTTGGTGGTTCTACTGGTGTAGGTAAGTTAGCTCCGGTGCAGATGTATGTCATCCAGGAAGAGGATAAGTCTAGGTTGTGTCTCGCGGTGTTTGGAAAGAATTTTAATAGACTCTGTCTTGAGGAAGCCATGTCGGATAATGGTTTTTGTGGGGCTGGTGCCCATAAGCAGAAGGCAGAGATTCGGAATCCTAATGGTGCAATTTATTGTATCCCAATCCAGCCAACTGGTGGTTCGACAAGGAAGACTGCTATGGTGAACCCTACGGCTAGCGAGAATGAGGTGGACGCTGCCACTCTCGAAATTCTAAGGTTTGAATTGAAGACGTCCGCAGAGTGGCTCTTTTTTATATTCAATGATCTGAAGTATGTAGATGATGATCTTGATGATGACTCTTACTCTGAGAGTATTGCAAGTCACTCGTCGACATCACTTAGCTACGATTCCCTATCGGCAGGTGATGGCGAGGTGGTGAATGTAAGAGATATGGTTCCTACGGAGGTTGACCAAACTACCATCGACAGCAATGTTTCTGCTAAGGCATTGAAGGCATTTGTTGAAGATACTCGGACTCGTTTGACAGAGTTTAACCTGTCGTTACAAGGTTTGTCCATTGCGGATGTCAAGTTGAAGAAGAAGGTTCAGGAGGTGTGCGACGATTTGGGGACATTGTCTTTGTTGCCACTCGACCCTACGGGAAAACCATTCGGGACAGTAACTGATGCTGTTGAGAGCCTAATGGCAACCATTCAAGTGCTTAAAACCAAAGCCGAAGACTCCAAGAAGCTGCGGTTGGATGATGTTGAGTGGGTCAATCGCTCCCTTTCCACTGTTAATACTAACATTCAAGCCGCCTGTGTGCAAACCTCTGAGGCTCTGAAGAAGCACATTGACAAGGAACTTCGCTCTTCACCGTTCGTTCCTGGAGGTGGAGGGACGCAAACCTCCATTGATGTGGATGCTCCACTGCAAGGCCTAAATTCGCTTCTCGATCCCGGTACAGTTCGAGATTTGGTTGCCCGGTTGGTTAACCTTGAAGAAGGCCATGACAAACTTCAAGCTGACCACAGCAAACTTCAAGCTGACCACAGCAAGCTTCAAGTTGACCATGCGAACACCTTGAAGAAAGCTGTGAAGGCGGAAAAGGGATCTGCCGAGGCAAAGGTGGTTGCAACAGATCTACGATCAACTGTCAGAGCTCTTAGCTCGGGTGTCGGGTGTCTGGAACATAATTATTCTTGTCCAAAGGATGTTACAGATGCTCTACGCAGAACAGGTATGGAAAGCTCCAAGGCTTACCAAGCTTTTAATGATGCATGTTCGCTCCTCCGTCATGGTCAATCAGCCGACAAGAAGACAAGTGACAAGGCTGCGGATTTCAAGCTACTCGAGAACTCGGGTTTTAGTCAACTTGCTTTCACTGTCATCGAGGGCTGCCAAGAAAGAATGGTGGCTCCATATTCGGGAACGGCCACTTCCTACGAATCCGACAAGCCTCTTTATGCTCTTACGTCCAAAGAAACTTGGAATGGCAGAAACAGCAGTGGAGGCCAAAAGGGAGTTATTCAGAAGTTGATTAAGTCCTCGGCAAAGAAAGCAACGGTGTATATTGAGCAGAATCTTCCTGTTGGTGAGCTTCGCGCCTTAGCTACGTCCATGGTGTCGGCTTCGAAGGACTTTCATGACGCCATCGTCCTTCATTTTGACGAAGAATACATGAGTCTAACCCAAAATGACTTCAAGGGCAAGGATGTTTTGCAGTACCTGTCGGATCAGTTTGCAAAGATATTCGAGTCCTTTTATGACATCCGTTGTCATGCCCATTCGACTACTGAGGTCGTTGACGATCTTGAGCGCCTTTCCCAATATATCTGGCTTACGATTAAATGCCACGACAAAATGGCAGAGTTTCTGCGGGATGGAATCCTAAACCATCAGTTGATGCAGAGCGCACTCTCTCGTTTCTCCGCACTTCATTCGGCAATTAAACCTTCTGACATTGTCAGTTTACCGGTCTTGGAAAAACTGACCAAAGGATATGAGAAGGAGTTCAAGGAATTGCGTCATATGACTGATCAAATCAAAGCCAAGGCTGATGCTGCGTTTGCAGAAGCAAAGGCCAACAAGGTCGGGAGAAAATGAGGTGGATCCCCATCTTTTAGCGAGGATGGGGCAGTGAGTGTTACAGTTCAAAGAGGAGTCATTTCCAAAGTCTTTCCATCAAGGCCACTCGTCATTATATCCGAGTTTTGGCCGTCATGGTTAGCTGCTACTCTTGCAATGAATCTTCCTGTTCAGGCCGCTTACTTCCCACTCCGTTATCATCAGTATTTTAAACATAATGCTGAGATTTGTCATGGTACACATTTAGTGTTTGGAGAAGCGCCTCTATCTTGGGCGCCTTCGAAGGTGGTGTATTTACTTGCAGGAAGCACTCGCTTTGTTCGAAAGGCGTTTGATGAGCATATATGTCATCCATCATTAACGATTGCTTGTTTGGAAACTCTGCCCAGGATAGGCAGAGGGCGACGTCAACGTATTAACTCTTCAGGGAAAACAATGTTGAAGTCATTCGGAATGACAGTTGACACTTTTAGTCACTCTCAGTATGGCGGTGCAACTTCAGCACAACACCTCGTGGGTTTTGGGTCTACCTTTAAATCGGTCAGATGCCCATCAACATGCATCTACCGTGGATTGAAACATTTCATGAATACAGCTACACCTTTGACTAGTTGGGCGACTTTTGTCCGCTTTGATCTTCCAGCAATTCAACCTGGACAGCCGATTCCAGCTCCATTGGAGTCTTCTGCCATCGTTCATCGAGAAAATGGATTCATACATTATGATGGTTTGCTGGATTGGGGGGCACCGAAAACGCCAGTTTTGTGCCCTTCGGTGTTTGTTCCGCGTACCGAGGCTACATGGATCGCTCGTCCTCTTACTGTTCCAGAAATATTGCGGGTCTATGCTATTCCGCATGGGTTTGACGCTATGTTCACGGCACATTTCCCGTCGATTGCTCAACCGCTGCCGTTTGAAAGCGCTATGTCAGTCGATATTATCTCGGACATTCTTCGCCAACTCTGGGCGAGGGGTAATAGGGGGGTTGTAAAGTTGAATGAAAAATCATGTGACCATGATTCAGATTTGGCTACGAGGATGACAGCAGTTGCTGAATGTGGAACTGCAGTCAAGGGAGGGGATGACTCAAGTTTAGAAGTCATCGAGGAGGAGGAGGAGGAAGCAGTATCTGACTCAACAGTTATTGAAGAAGATTCTGATTCGACTATCGGTGTAAAGTCTGTTACAGTGACTGATGAAGTGAGTAAGGGACAAACAATATCCACCGATAGGGAGGATGAGGAAGATGAGGAAACTTTAACCGTACGGTTTCACGTGGGTGAGTTGGTGCTAGTTGAACATCTACAACGCAGGCATTTAGCTCAGATATATTCTCGTGATGATACGAGGCGTCAGTACCAAATTGTTGTTAAATTTGCTGACCCTGTTTCAGGTTTGGAAGGACCAAACGAATGTATATCCATGTCGTTTGAAGACAATATCTTCCCCGATTGGAGTGGTCCGGCGTTTGGTCGGCGTCCTGAACTGGACCATGGTTTGTTTATTGTGGAGGAATCCAAGAGCTCAGCAGACGATGCCATCTCTTTGCCAGACGAGAGAGCAACCCCAACGTTACTGGATTCACCCATGTTTGTTATACCTGAGTCATCTGTTGAGAGTATAGCAGAGGATAAAAGGTTTTCAAAGGCGGTGAAAAGTGATGATGCAGAGGTACCCGTTCATCTTTGGAACGATCGATTGTTCACTGCTGACGTTGATTCGAGCTGTGCTTCTCCTTCTGATGCTTGCAAAGTAGCAGCAGCAAACAAACTACGAGAACTTGGTTTAAGAATGTATCGACGCTCTTTGAGGAAAGATTGTATTATGCGAATAAACACATTGTTCGGAGAAGGTTGGCATCGCGCACCTCGGGTAAAACCAGATGGAAGTCTCACTGAACTCGGAGTCGAACTTCATGGATTGACGAATATTCTGTGGTATGCTAGCGAGTCAACGTGGTTTGAGCACAAGTCTGGATCAACATTGCACTACTTTCGTTTCCCTCCCATTTATCAGCGCTTGGCAAAAGAAGGAGTCCCCATCTTCTTTGAAAAGGCAGGACCTACTTCAAAGACAAAACAAGCTCGGTTCAGAAATCCAGCTATGAAGGAAGGAGCTAAAGCAAAACTTAACAAGGCGATGGATAGAAAATATATCGTGGAAGCGAGTATTACTCTCAAGTCTCTAATCAAGTATTTTGCGGTGCCGAAGGGCGAGGATGATATCCGAATGGTCTATGATGCTACTGCGAATGGTTTAAATGAGGCGGTGTGGTCGCCATCCTTTTGGCTCCCTACGGTTGAATCGATGTTACGAGCTGTCACTCCTACTTCGTTTATCTTCGACAGAGATATGGGAGAGCAGTTTCACAATTTTCCTTTGCACCCGTCAGTGTGGCCCTATACAGGTCTCGACCTTGGTCCCATTTTTGATGATGACGAGGAGGAAGATGATCACTCAACAGTTAAGAAGAGGCGATGGTATCACTGGGTACGTTGCTTGATGGGCTTCAAACCTTCGCCATACAATTCGGTTAAGATGACACTGATAGCTGAGGAAATGGTGCGAGGGGATAGACATGATGGTGATAATCCTTTTCACTGGACGTCAGTTGAATTGAACTTGCCTGGCATGGTTGATTATGATCCAACGAAGAGTTGGTTGTTCAAGCTGAGGCAGGATGGCAAAGAAGCTTGTGACTTATTTACGTTTGTGGACGACGAACGCGTGATAGGCCCCGACAAGGACTTAGCTTGGCAAGCTGGCCACAGATTAGCCTCCATACAAGCGTATTTAGGGATACAAGATGCAGCTCGAAAACTCAGGGAAGTAAGTCAAACCCCGGGAGCATGGGCAGGATCAGTCGTGCACATTCTACAAGAGTATGGAGTATGTGTGCTGACGTCTCCAGAGAAGTGGGACAGATTGCGTAATATTTTGAAGAAGTGGCTGGACTTAATGAATAGAGGCGAAGTCAATCTGGATCATAAAGAGCTGCTATCCGACAGGGGCTTTTTAGTATACGTGTCCAAAACATATCCGGCAATGATTCCATACTTAAAAGGCTTTCATCTTACCATCGAAATGTGGCGAGATAATCGAGACCAAGATGGTTGGAAAGTGAAGGAGAGTCTTTCAGCAAAATCATCTACCTTGCATTCTGTTCCCGAGGACGATGAGTACTTGGAAACTTTGAATGGAGACGAGGACGACGATGAAATTTGTGACGAGGAGGGCACGTCTATCCACCACAAATTGAGTGGGTCTACTCCCGAAGAACTCATTGGACCTGCGATTTCATGTCCAAGAGGTCCGTCTGACGGAGTCACTCGCCCTGCTCCTAGATTCTTATCAGATTTGATAGCGTTGACAGCTCTATCAGATTTTCCATCTCCACCTTTGAGAATAGTCAGGGGCAAGATTGTGTTTGCAGCGATGTACGGTTTTGGAGATGCATCCGGCAAGGGATTTGGATTTACGTCGGATGACGGCTCTGGCAAGGTCAGCTACAGAGTCGGTACTTGGGGAAATGACGCAGAAAATGAGAGTTCCAATTACAGGGAGCTACGAAATCTGGTCGAGACTGCCGAGGAGGAAGCAGCAGCAGGAAAATTATCCAGCACGGAGTTTTTCATTTTCACTGACAATTCCACAGCGGAAAGTTCCTTTTATCGAGGAAGCTCTAGCTCAAAATTGTTGCATGCACTGGTACTTCGTTTGAGGCTGTTAGAAATCAAGTACAGCGTGATAATTCATTTGATTCACGTATCTGGAACTAGAATGATTGCACAAGGGACGGATGGAACGTCACGTGGGTCATTGTTAGAGGGAGTTATGGCAGGAGAAAACATGCTCACTTTTGTTGATTTAGCAAAGTCGGCATGTGATCGTCAAGGGCCACCCCTTTTGGATTGGATAAGAGGATGGACTAAATCGACAGATCTACTGCCTTTAACACCGGAGGAGTGGTTTGTCGAGGGCCATGGAATCATTGGTGGAGAACGAAATGCCCATGGGATCTGGATACCCAAGCATGAGCCAAGATCCAGTATTCATCTCTGGACCCCTCCACCAGCGGTAGCTGATGTTGCGTTGGAGGAACTTCTGAAAGCAAGACACAAACGCTCAGACACATATCACATTATTGTGATACCCAGACTATACACTCCTAGATGGCGACGACTGTTCAACAAAGCATGTGATTTTACTTTTTCTGTGCCTCCTAACAAGAGTTTCTGGCCTGCTGCCATGTTCGAACCTTTATGGGTTGGAATCGTTCTTCCTTTCACACATCACAGGCCCTGGCAACTCAAGCGAGCGCCACTGTTGGTGGACCTGGAAAGGGAACTGCGCGAAGTGTTGCGGGATGGTGACGGCGATGGAAGGCATATTCTGTTGCAACTTCTCAACCTCAATAAACGGCTGGCCCGAGTGTCAAAAGGTGTGGCACGAAAAGTGTTA
This sequence comes from Skeletonema marinoi, assembly GCA_030544225.1. Lineage (NCBI taxonomy): Eukaryota > Bacillariophyta > Thalassiosirophyceae > Thalassiosirales > Thalassiosiraceae > Skeletonema > Skeletonema marinoi. The sequence continues at coordinate 1,228,246 of CM060497.1, forward strand.
CGAATGCCTAGGTGAAGGCATTTTCCCAATGAAGATGCTCGTTGACGAGGCGGGAAATGTTTGGCACACACAAGCTAAACGTGAAGAACGTCTGAGGACGGGAGTGAAAGGAGCACACATGGTAATGCCATTCCAGTGCGAGTTGTGTTGGATGCGTTTACTTGAAGGCAGGGATATTGAGCCAGAGGATACTACATACAACCAGTGTTTGAGGCGAGCAAACTTGGATGCAATGGCAGGGAAGGCGAAAGGTACAATTGACAGTCATCGAGGTAGGATAAAGGCAAATTTGCTGAGATGCAAAGAGCTTGGAAAGACTCCAACCTTCGAACCACGTGGTCCTTTTCCTAACTATGACTGTGTGGGAATGGGAACCGCAGTTGACATTATCTACAAGTCAATCACTGCGAAAGGAAAGATTTGCGACTACGTTCAAGTTGATACTCTCCGGATGGAAAGGTCTACCGCGACCAAGGTATATGAATCATCACCTAAAGGAATGACGGAGGGCTACTCGTTTGCAAAAGGAACTGGCAGGATCCGTCCGACATCATGTAATCTTCAGTCTGAATGGTTCAGTGATTTCCTTCGAGGATTGGAGTATCGGATGGGATCAGAGTCCCGATCAAATAGAGCTATCACCATGAAAGCGATGAAAGAAATTTTGACTAGAATCAAGCGAGATGCAGAAAGTGCAGAGACTATTGAGGAAAGGAATCAACTCTACAAAGTGGGTGCTTATTTGGCCCTGATAACGACGTGTTCTCTGCGTGGCAATGAAGGTTTTTATACAGACCTACTTGGACTTCGAAAATATATTTTGAGGGGCAAGGATGGTGTTATACCCGACGACTTGAATCAAAACTTTTCTGAGGATGAGGCGGCGAGCCTGCCTCACGTAGTAGTTTGTTTGCGAGGAAAGTTCAAAAGTGAGAACAATGAAGACTACCATATTATGTGTGTGGCAAACAAGACTAGGTCGGGAATTGAGCTTAGATGGTGGATTGAAAAACTGCTGTCTATTACTACCGATGAGGGTCGGGATGCAGGACCGGCTTTTGCTTCCAGAGCGGGAAACTTGGCATCATCTACGGATTATGATGCAGTTTTCAGGGTTTATCTTAAGCAGGTGCAGAGCGATACCAACTTGATCCAGGACGATCATGACGTTGATATGCATTACGGGATTAGTCGAACACCGAGAAAGTCAGCCGAGACTCGAGCAAAGCAAGCCAAACTAGATGACTCGATGCAGGATGCTATGAACAGATGGAGGACATTTGAAAATGCGAGGGGTGGACGCCCAAAGTTCAAACACACTCGAGATCTGTATGCAGATGCTGTGGCTTACATGCCGCTTACGTGGAGCTACTCCTATGCCCTTTGAGGCACGTTGCCGACGTGTCGTGGAGAATGGGTATTTCAACCGGTAGGAGTAGGCTGCCAATGGTTCGGGACTGATGAGTCTCGATATGGAGGAGATGGGGTTTTTATCTTTCTGTCTTTGACTGAATGTGGTTTCTGTTGAAATCGCAAGGGCGGGCGACTTCTGACTAAGATATTGTTGGTCGACGTGAACGTGACGATTGGTCAGTTTGTCTACCCCAAACAAGCACTCATGTTCAGATGATTCCTTCGAACTAGGGACATGAGGGCTTGGGACAAGCGATTTTTCTGAAGGTGAAACTGGCTTTGCGGTGTTCCTTTTATAAGACTGACTACTTGATTGGAAAGAGTCAGTCTGAGGTATAAGCAAGATTGCTTCTTGGGATGCTGTGCATCTACAGGATAAGAACGAGATTGGGAGATGTTCCCCCATTAAGAATTCGAGATCATACTGCTGGTTGAGCGGTTGATCTCAACACTGAGTTGTTGTCCTGGAAGATATTCTTCTGGGTCAATTGTTTTACTTTATTTTGATTGGTCGATTAAATCTTAAATTGGAAGATTCTACCATCACTTGTCGAAATCAAAGTTTGTCTGATGCTCACGAAACCATACCGAGTCGTACCACAACGGTTTAGCTGGTAGAGCAAGTGAGCAAAAGACGAACTGAGCAAGACCATGTGAGGGTAGGTACAGACCAAGTACGTGCCTCCCACACTCCATCAACCACGGTTGGTTGCGCAATGAACATGACAATGGTCATAACTCCAGTGAAATATCAATACGGCAAGCGGGCAGAGTAATCTTCATACTGAGCAGACTGATCTACTATTTACTTGAGGAAATAGCTGACGCTTCACCCTTTTTTCTCCCACCCACCCTCCCTTTTTGGATGAGTTACTCTTAAGGATATTTCTTGAGGTTACTACTCTTGGGGGTTTGGTTTTTTCTTGGTTCTATTTTGGTGCTTTGATGTGGTTTCTGTTGAAATCGCAAGGGCGGGCGACTTCTGACTAAGATATTGTTGGTCGACGTGAACGTGACGATTGGTCAGTTTGTCTACCCCAAACAAGCACTCATGTTCAGATGATTCCTTCGAACTAGGGACATGAGGGCTTGGGACAAGCGATTTTTCTGAAGGTGAAACTGGCTTTGCGGTGTTCCTTTTATAAGACTGACTACTTGATTGGAAAGAGTCAGTCTGAGGTATAAGCAAGATTGCTTCTTGGGATGCTGTGCATCTACAGGATAAGAACGAGATTGGGAGATGTTCCCCCATTAAGAATTCGAGATCATACTGCTGGTTGAGCGGTTGATCTCAACACTGAGTTGTTGTCCTGGAAGATATTCTTCTGGGTCAATTGTTTTACTTTATTTTGATTGGTCGATTAAATCTTAAATTGGAAGATTCTACCATCACTTGTCGAAATCAAAGTTTGTCTGATGCTCACGAAACCATACCTTCGAGTATGACAATCCACAGCTTGTAGTGGCCCATTGTAGTTGGCCATGATAGTATAGAAGCATCTTTTTCACGGCTCAAGTATTTGTTGGTAGTATCGGCGTCGCTGCATCATCGTAGGTGACCTGATGAGGCCCAATTTGGGATGGCCGCCAGCACTACTCTGCACCATATCGTATCTAACGCTTCGAGTATGACAATCCACAGCTTGTAGTGGCCCATTGTAGTTGGCCATGATAGTATAGAAGCATCTTTTTCACGGCTCAAGTATTTGTTGGTCGTATCGGCGTCGCTACATCATCGTAGGTGACCTGATGAGGCCCAATCTTGGATGGCCGCCAGCACTACTCTGCACCATATCGTATCTAACGCTTCGAGTATGACAATCCACAGCTTGTAGTGGCCCATTGTAGTTGGCCATGATAGTATAGAAGCATCTTTTTCACGGCTCAAGTATTTGTTGGTCGTATCGGCGTCGCTACATCATCGTAGGTGACCTGATGAGGCCCAATCTTGGATGGCCGCCAGCACTACTCTGCACCATATCGTATCTAACGCTTCGAGTATGACAATCCACAGCTTGTAGTGGCCCATTGTAGTTGGCCATGATAGTATAGAAGCATCTTTTTCACGGCTCAAGTATTTGTTGGTCGTATCAGCGTCGCTACATCATCGTAGGTGACCTGATGAGGCCCAATTTGGGATGGCCGCCAGCACTACTCTGCACCATATCGTATCTAACGCTTCGAGTATGACAATCCACAGCTTGTAGTGGCCCATTGTAGTTGGCCATGATAGTATAGAAGCATCTTTTTCACGGCTCAAGTATTTGTTGGTCGTATCGGCGTCGCTACATCATCGTAGGTGACCTGATGAGGCCCAATCTTGGATGGCCGCCAGCACTACTCTGCACCATATCGTATCTAACGCTTCGAGTATGACAATCCACAGCTTGTAGTGGCCCATTGTAGTTGGCCATGATAGTATAGAAGCATCTTTTTCACGGCTCAAGTATTTGTTGGTAGTATCGGCGTCGCTGCATCATCGTAGGTGACCTGATGAGGCCCAATTTGGGATGGCCGCCAGCACTACTCTGCACCATATCGTATCTAACGCTTCGAGTATGACAATCCACAGCTTGTAGTGGCCCATTGTAGTTGGCCATGATAGTATAGAAGCATCTTTTTCACGGCTCAAGTATTTGTTGGTTGTATCGTGGCGTGTTTAGGTGGCGTGTTGTATATTCTGGTCCAATACTTTTAGCATTCGCTGCATACATTATATGGTGCTTCTCCCTCCTTGGTAAGCGATCGTTTGGCTCTTTGTGACAGCGAGCATTCTTCAAGGCCATCGATACGGTACGCGGAATGAGTTTCTCCTTCAATGCAACTTGGTGGTGGTTTTCATAGGACTTGATGCTTATTCTTTTAGATGACTGAGAAAGCAGTTGCTCGCTTGTTATCTGTCTGGCAGGCTCGCATCCAATGATAATGATAAGCATAAGCCTATCGCACAGGACACATACGGGAACGGTTTTCCGTCTACTTGCATAGTTTCTTGGTCACACTTTCGTGCAAGTTGAACTGTTTTATTCGTGTCAATGGCTATCTCGTAGCTTTGTATGCGCATGTGATCTCTTTCTTTCTTCTTCTTCTTCTTCTCGTAGTATCTCTTACTCCTCTCTCGCTCTTGCATCTTATTGCGCTCGTGTTGAAGTTGCTGCTGCTTTGTTTTTCTTTTCGTCTGCTTCGGCTTTGGCGTCGACTTCGGCTTTGATTTCTTCGACTTTGACAAGTCAAGTTGTTGAGCATGTTCAATTGTTGTGATAATCTTTAAACCAATAAAATTATGAGTTGAAAAAGTATGAGAGATGAACAACAGGAAACATAAGCAGAGGAGTTAGGGTGGGCAGCTCTCCAAAGAGGTGGGCGTGTCCGATTTACTAGAGAGGACCTAACTAGCAAAAGTCTGGGCAGCTCTCCAAAGAGGTGGGCGGCTCTCAAGAGCAAGAGCGGTGGGCGGATTTATTAACCCTTGGTGGGCGGCTCCTTTTTGTAGACCAAAGTACGGCGGACATCCCTTCTCTCTTTTCTCTTCCTCCTCCTTCCAGGAGCTCCCATTAGCCCCCAAAAGCTGCGGATTTTGTACTGGGGCTATTGTACTATTCCTACGTGAAAAAAACGTCTTAATTTTACGTAGAAAATTGATTTCTTTTACGGCATAATAATAACTTACTCTTTCCTTACTACGTAAAGGCTCTAGCTTCTAAGAAGCTTGGATTAGTAAACTACTAACAAAATGATCAAAATAACTAGCAAAAGTGATCTGTTGCCAAGCTCGACTATTTTCTGTGGTGAAGGCATATTTGATGAAGCCTATTTGCATCTATGCATATGAAGATCCTATGTTGAACTTGGCAGTGTATAATCTGGCCTAGAAGAGGTACCTTAAATGTGGCCCTAGCAAAGTTGTTAGTGGTGAATGGGGGCCTGTGTATTGACTCCTACGTAGAATTTCAAGCCAAGCCATGGGGATAACCGAATTCTACGTGAAATTCTGGGTTAGAGAGTGTCTTGCTTTAGTTATTTTCGTCGATGATGCTCTCTCTATCAGTGATGCCCAAAATTGCTAGTAGCCACTAACTATTTTGTGAGGAGAGTCTGCTCAGACAGTAAAAAAGCATGTTCCCGGCCGAATTTGGTCGGAGTAGCTACGTAAGCGGTATGTCGGAATAGTACATGGGTCCCGCCAAAACACTTCCGTGGCCTAAAATCCAATTTGGGAGGCTTATGTCACGCCTGTGCCGTAAAATCAGAAGGCGGGCTCAGCCTACCGCTTGGGCGCCCGCTGCGGATAAATAGCCAACTATGGCCATTTTGGTGTCAAAAGAAGTTTCTAAAGCTGTAAATATGACCCAAATCAGCCTGAAATCACCTATTCAAGCCTACACACAAAAAACGTACAAGCAGCGCCCTCTGCCCCCTATCCACAACCTACTGCGAAATCAACTCGCTCTCTTATGAGGGGTTCGTAGATACGGTTGCTGTTTATTAATCAGGACCCGAAGGCAAGAAGAAGCAATAATTATGAATATACTGCATGGACGGCATCTGCTGCTGCTGCTGCTGCTGATAATTTACTATGGCGAGGCGGCAGCTTTCACACTACTTCAATCATCCAAGCCTCAAAAATTAATACCTACATCACGCGATGAGAAATCGCGCCTTTCATCGTCTCAATCACCGAACGATGACGACACTGTTCCAGCAGTGTACCCTCTATCCAGAAAGAAACTGGTGTTAATCGAAGAGGCAAAAAAGTTAAACACTCCAAAGGTTTCCTATTCCTCTGTAGGCTGGAGTAATCGCCTAGGATCAGTCTTGACACCCGCAGCTGTGCCCGGAGTCTACACAGCAGATCGACCCTTCTACTGGAATAAAATTGATGTAGGATGTCGCATGACTGTCATAAAACAACAAAATGGTGAGTTGATCGTGCATTCTCCTATTGGGATTGACCCACCGCTCATTCGCTCTCTGGAGGAGTTGGGGGAAGTGACGCACGTCATTTCCCCAAATTATGAACATGTGAAATATGCACATCAGTGGGCAGAGCAGTATCCAAATGCAAAGATATGGGGATGTCCTGGTTTGATGGACAGAGAAACAGACGTTAGATGGACTGGTGAGGTGCCGTTTGGTGCGCGTCCACCGGGATTTCATGGTGGTAATCAGATGGAGGAGGGTTGGAAGGGAAATAGTGATGATAAACACAAAGACATATGGGACTGGGAAGAGTTCCAGCCGCTACACATTGATACCGAAGTCAATCCTTTTACTGGCAAGAGCTTTTTCAATGAAGTTATCTACTATCATACTGCATCAAAGACGTTGCTAATGACTGATTTATTTTGGAATTATCCCAGTAGTGATGGAACAACAAATGGTCAGATTTCTGTCGATGACGAAGAAGATTTTGGTCCTTGGGAGCTCGCCCCAAGTGTTGGTAAGATTCCTTTTGGCAGTACAGCTTGGAAGTTTGGCATGGACAAGATCTTTTATCCGTTTTACATGAAATTGATGGTTAAAAGTGATAAAAGACAGACTTTTAATGAGATTGCAAGGTTCATTACATGTGGAGGCGATTGGGAAGTTGAAACAATAATACCTGCCCATGGTGACATTGTGAGAGGCAAAAATGTGTGTAGAGAAGTGCTTGAGAAGCACTTTAATGTGCAATGTTCACTTCCTTCGGTTGATGCTCACTTCACATCACCATCTGTGCTGGCTTGGCTGAAGAAAATGGCATTGTCGTACAAACTAGAAAGAGGTGAAGACTTCTTGGAAGTGATATCAAGAGAAGCTGGTATATCAGTCAACGAAGGAGACGAAAATGACTTAATGCAACTAGCAACGCTGTGTGCATCATCACCTCTCGCAATAGCATCGCATGACTTTCTGCGTGCTGATGAAGCCATTTACATTTATGGCAATCAAGCCTTCTTGGATGGTTTTGGCTATCAGTGGGATGAGTTTGTTGAGTTACCCAGTAGCAAGTGTGTTGAAACTGATACAGAAGTTGAAGAGAGACAGAAACTGTTGGACAATATAAAGGACGCAGCCATGAGCAAGACGCAGTCAAATGAAGTAGACAAATATGACAATCTCGTACGGGTGCGAAAGGATGGCAAAAAGATTCTATTGAAAGGCGTACATTTATGGAATGTATGGGATGTTAGTGAGAATTTGGATGATGCTAGAGCAAAAGTAGAAAGTGGTGCAATAAAACCTATCGGACAAGCGGTGTGGATATCCAACGTAGAATACTTAGATTAAGTTGATAGAAGGTTACCATTGTATTGGGAAAAAACTCAATGAGATGCTTCCGAATAGGCGCTCATTTTTACTAACAACGCTCTTGGTATCGTTCTCTTTCTTCTTTTTTCCATCCCCTGGGAATGACGAGTACGAATAAACGGAATCGATCTCTGTCTTCTTTAATTCTTCTTCGCATCTTTCAATATCTCTCATTTCGTTTGTAATCGCCTCAAACAAGTCTTCCACAGGGTCCTCTAACTTTTTAGGAGGTCTCATGAGGGTGAACTCCTGTGGAGCAGGCACAATTAGAGATGAGCCCTTTGTACTTGCATTTTGTGTGATTTCGTCAGAGCTGTACACGTGCTCTTCCGACAAACGTGACTCTTTCCTCAACAGTTCGTTGTGGTGCAACTTCAATACGTGAGAATAAATGTCCCCTACTCTAACTTTGCACATGCCCAATGTTGATGACGCTGTATTTATTCCGTTCTTGTTATTTCGGAATTGTATCTTCACTTCATCTTCGAGCTGTAAATTGTTTGTACGTAGAATGAGCGTTTGCTCGAATATTGCTGCGTAGTGAGAAGTCGTCTGATTTCCTGGATGATCTGTGAGCAGTTTAGGATTAATTGAAGAAGAAGTATAGCGCCGATCTTCTTTTTTGTAACTAATGCGTAGAACTTTCGAAGGCGGATTAGTTCTGCGCATCTCAGCAGCTGCCAAAGGAGGTGGAAAGTTGCTAGATGTGTTAGGAGAGTACGATCAAAAGATGCAATGTTAAACCGTCGAGATGCATACATAATGGTCTTACCGCGGATGCGCTTGTGTTCTTTCGACGTCACGTAGTCAACACCCTCTCCTTCGTCTTGGTCCTGCAGTAGAACTGCCTTTCTAATCTTCTGATAACGAACTGTGTGGATTCTAATGCCAATTGCTTTCAAGAAACTCAGTCCAGTAGATCTCAGCGGCATTCCCCACGGAACCACCCTACTAGGACGACATCTTGCATGGATTTCAGACAGCTCTAAGTACTTTGTAGTTTGTCCCAAGCCCTCCGAAGAAATCGCGATGAATCCGAAAGCCGCAACAAACGGAGAAACAACAAAACCACCGACGCCTGTGGCAACACCTTTTGCTAAACTGGACACCTTTCCTTTCTTGGCGCCTCGATACGGACTACCGATCAGTCCCGCAGTACCATGAACAAGCTCTCGTCCAAGAAATTGAGTACCTTGGACGAAGCCATCAATTGCATGGCGTGGACGTTTTCGTTTGTCAAGTTCCCTCGGCTTGAGGTATTTTGAAGTCAACTCAGTTGATACACAGGCGTCCGCTGTTTTTGCTACTGACTTGGCGACTTTTCCTACGGCAAACAGAGTACCACCAATGGCGTTCTCGCTGAAGGAAGCGATCTGAGAAAACACAAAATATTTCATATGTGAGTCGATTGATAAATTAAAGATAGAAGTGGACAACATCAAAGTTCCAACTCACTCCTCTACCAAATCCTTCATTCCCTCCTGCGCGGACCTCATCCCCTACGATAAGTCACGAAAGTTACAAGGTAAGAAATTGTAATACAGAACAGGTCCTAATTGAGCTTGTGTGGCACTTACTCGTTCTCCATACCAAGTCGGACAAGCCCGTTCGCAGCTGAAGAGCAAGAAGGGTCGGGTCGCCTAAAAATTGGTTAGAAAATATGACTTTGAGACTCTGCTTAATTGTTTGCACGACGTAGAAGAACATGATGTCTTTGACCAGCTCAATTGGATCACAAAATTTATCTATGTAAGCAACACTCGGGTATTGGAAGCATGGCTGAGACAGAACGTTTGAGTGAGATGATGATGCAGCGGAAGGTGAAAAGACTATCACAAGGAAACTCACCGTAACATGTGCAAAGTTACTTCCGACATTTACCACCCATCCAACGATCCCGGCGATGGAGCCTATCGTAGAGAAGAGTGATACAAATGTATCGGTTAACTAATATCAGAGTGTGTACAAATAAATATATCAAGCAATCAAGAGTACTCACTCGAATTACTGGCTTGTGCAATGGAATTCAAAGATAGAGCTGTCTCTGAAGCCATGCCATCTCCATCATCGTAGCCTAAATCATTAATGCATATTTCGACCTCGAACCATACTGGAGCAATTGTCAGCCGTTCTAGATAAGTCAACGAAACTGCCTTTGCCCCTCGTGATGAATACTGTAGTTTGTCGTTTGTGTTTACCGCAGCAGCAACAGCAGCAGTGTGACTCGGGGAAGCAACGTCTCGGTATTGGGTAATTGTACCTACAAACACACTGGCCACTCGTAACATGTAGTCGAGATCAAAAGCAACTTTCATGGGGCATAGAAACACGTTTAAAGATGGTATCCACATCATATTCTCCTTTGAAGTTAAATTTGATTGATTAGAGTGAGAGCATTGAATAATGACAGTATCTCTTCAACGAAAAAGTTGATAAAATTGATCTCACCTGGGGAACGTATTTGAAGTTGGCTTCGAAGACTGGTGATGGCCTGTCATCTGCATGCTCCATCCAAAACAATTCGTTTGGGTTCACATTCTCCGGTAATGCCAGCTCGTTCGATTGGGGTTCCCTATGATCAATCCCAAAAGGCAAAGGTTGGCAGATTATCGGGTATCGTGCTTCCTGATCCATTGCATCTATCTGAAAGTGTCTAACCAAGACTTGGGTTGCAATGGAACCTAAATGCTTCGATATTGAAACATCCCTCACTGTAATTGCAAGCAGCTCTTTCGGAAAGTTATCAACAATAGAGATGCTGACACCTTCCGCTACTACGTCACAAATTGCATTCTCAAAAGTGCCATCTTTGCTAGTGATCCCTGACTCTACTGCAGTCGCTATGAAATCTGAATCAGATACGGAGAGAATTTTTGTGCCAGCTGATATCCTTACATGAGAGTGCGTGATAAAATAACAGTCTCCGTGAGAGTATTGTAGATTTTGCTTCCTCCCTGCATTAATCTTGAATAACCTTGAATGAAGACTAAAAGCATGAGAGCCACTGTCAGAGTTGTTATTCCTACAATCATTCGCTCCTTTGTGTTTGTGCATCACTTCTGCCCTCAATCTCTTCTTGCCATGTGGGTTATCCCACGTGTATCCACAGCTGTGCATTGGAGGGAGTTCAAACACGACAGCATCGTCGTCATACTGCGCGAACCTTAAGTGATGGGTATTACTTCTGTTTTCAATTCTGTACGGGGGAACTGCAGCATGTGAAATAGTACACTTTTGTGTTGGTTAAGATGAGTCATATGCCAGTGTTAGTCGGTTGTATAGGGACAAAGATAAGAATACGTTGTGGATCGTGCACTTACGAGTAGAGAAGAACCACTTGATCTGTTGACTGTTGCATCAAGAATACCAACCATTACATTTCTTCTGTCAACTTCTCCAAGATATGTAGATCCATTTTTATCCAGGCGAACCAAATGCCATTTCGGGGTAGAGTCTTCGTCATACCTGCTAGCGTTGACTCGAAATGAAATCCAGCGGAATATTTTTCCAACACCTCCTGTATGATTGAAGCTGTAAATTACTGTCGATTCGCCTGGGGCTAGATCTACTTTCGCTTTAGTATCTTGGTTCGTGAGAAAGTGTCGTAGCTGTCTTGTTTTGTGAATTGCTTCAGAAATTGTTCCAGATATAGCTACCAGAGAGAGAGGCATATGCAGAGCATTGCGCACAACAAATCTCGGAGTGAAGCGAATAAGCTGGTGGCAGTGATTAGCTTTGTGAGTATTTGAGCGAAGCGATAACACAGACAATACAATGAACGACTTACATTGCTACGAAAGAATATTCCTGCCATGCTTTCAACAGAAACACTGAATACGACAGCGCTGCAATGTACTTCACCGGATGTACCCGCCGCGTCCATTTCTATTTTTTCACTCCAGTCGACGCTGTTGTTTTCGTCTTTGACTGCATGTTTAGCCAATACAAGCCCTCCGTTGCGTTGTTCATCCCACCACTGCCCTAACACGACTTTGGTTGGATTTTGAAGAGGAATAACAGATATTTCTTTCCGTCTACGTTTGCCCGCGTTCTTCTCGCCCTCGTTGTCACAGTGAAGCATGATTGGCAACCCTCCGATACCAGTATCAAGGTAACGTTTGTTAGAGATGCCATGGTGGTCCTTCGTGCCGATTACACGATACTCCAACTTCATACCAGACTGATTACATATCCAAAATGGCGAATAGAGTGCTCCGCGACAAATTCCACGTTCAACTGCGGCGTCAATAAAACAATCAACGTTATCTCCTAGGCGGATGGGTAGGGATTTGAGTGACAAAGCTCCCTTGTTTGGATTGATGCCTGTTCGAAGCTTCTGCAGTTTGATTTTGGCTACGTTTGACCACTCATGCAACGTTCCTCGCAGTCTTTGGCTGAATTGAATGTACAGTGGACAGCTTAGACTGATTCCGCACAATCGAAGCGTCTTCCCACTCTCGAGGGAACTTAGTGAGTAGTAGTTATCGCCTCTTGAGCCTGTTGGCAAGTGGTACATTTCGGTACTCGTACTCCGTCCCATTAGACTCGGGGACTTCGAGGATGTCTCCCCGTCACTATTGGACTCGTTCTCGTTTGAATGCTCGGAAATAGGATCTGTAAACATAGCTGGGTCCCTCCACAGTTCATTTTCATCACTCGCACGATATTGCCACGCTTTGATCAAAATTGGGAACGGCATTGCATTTGACAGAAGGAAGAATGGCACCACTGTTATAGTTGTGTCCCAAGCAGTCATACACCAGATGCTCCTCGCGGAATCAGCCTTGATTGCTTTGCCTCTGCGCTCAGCAGAGGAATGAACATTGAGCCTCTCCTTTCTAATATTGATCCCGCTAATTGTGTGGCACTTCGAAACTTCTCTCAGCTTCACTTCATTAAAAAGGAAGTCCTTCGTAAGCAATACTGGGTCTCTCCAAGTATCACTTTCTTCTCCGCTTACATCTTGAAACAAGAGGGCGTGGTAGTGCGTAGATAAAACAATATTCAGTGGAACAGAAGCAACAGATCCCTCGCTGATTAACATTTCGTGCACGATTAATGCACCCTTTGCAACGCGTCTTAGCGCAGCTGCAAGATTTTTCTTCGTCAAATCTACCAGCTTTGTATTTCGCTTCTGCAAGTAGCCTAATTTTTGTGGTAGGCGAACAATCCGAACTCTGATTGGTATCTCGGATTTGATCCGTATAGATGATCTCACGGTTAACTTGACTGCATCCAAACTTTGTTGATTTGGAACCACTGTCAAGAATGGAGCAAAGCCACACGAAGCTCTCTTCGTCTTCCTCCCGTGCTTTGAGTTTCGAGCAAGCTTCAGCATGGTCGGCTGATACGGTGAGAAGGGAACGTCATTGATAATTTGATACCGTTCTATTCCGAGCGATATTTTCCCAAGAGAAAAATCCACCGTGCTACCGGCTTCGATTATCCTTGTGTCACTTTCCGCAGTCACAGTAAGTGATACCCCAACACTGTTTGACAGAAGTAACTTTTTACAGCCACTAAAGAAGCAGCGAGCATCATTCTTGAGGACATTATCAAGTAAACTAGTTCGAATCATTGCATCACCGACTTTTGTTGCATTCACCAGTGCCGTGATCTTCTTGTCGATTTCAACTTCACTTAGGCCTTCAAAATCTTCTTGCCAGTGGGATTGTACTAATTGTTTCAGTTCAGATGTAGCATCCTCACGCTGTAGGGAATTTGGTTGTGAGCGAGAGTTTGCCACGCAAATGTCATGTAAGTATTGTTTGTCCCTTTCATACAGCACCTTTTTGTATGTCTTTGGATCTGCCTGAGAAATCAACTTTGCTGTGATTATTGTTGTCTCAAAGAGCACTGGAGAGATGTTCATAAAGAGGGTTTGAGGGCACTTCAAGTCAATTGTAAGTGAAGCCTCCTCATCAGACTCTTGCTGCAGAACATTGTAAGAGACACTGCCCAAGCAGAGATAAGGCTCGATGAGCTGCTCCATGTTATCAGTTTTTGTGTTCAAATAAGATACGTCAAGATCTCCACTGCAAAACTTGAGAACGTTTCCAGCAATAGAATTATCTGTGTCTTTGCGGTCCTTACAATTGTCAATGAATTTTCCATCTTGTGACAGAAAGGCTGACAAGCTAAGACTAGCTTTTGAAGATCTCGCTTCGAATAGGGGTTTTGTAAAGTTCTGCGCACTTCCTAACGACATCGCAGCATAATCAATCACAACTGATACCGATATGGCGTAGGTAGATAATTGAGCAGTCTTCTCTGTTTCTTTTGGGTCCTCATTGATACTTTGGAGCAAGCGAGCAAAGACACTCGGAATGTGTTGGATAGGATCATCATCTAACAACCAGTTGGTCTCTACAATATCGTGGTTGTGAATTAAGCTTCCGACCACAAGCGTCTTCCAACAGAATTTAGCAAATTCATAATTGCTTGGTTGTAGAGCGAAATAAATGAGTAAGTGTGACGTGAACAATTGTGCATATTTATAAGCAATTGGCACTCACCACAAACTTCGAACAAGCTTTTGCTGTACGGTTTTGATATCTTGACCACATAAAGATTCTCGCGTACAACCACACTCACTGCTGTAAAGCTCCCAAAACAAATCAACACCTTGACCACGATGCCATAGTATAGGTGCAGGGAAACCAGAGGTGCTGTACAACTTTGTCTCGCCTGTTATCCGATACACTTCATGCATTGATGAATACTCTCGAAGGTCGTCAAAGTAAACGAGGTTGTACAGAGATAGCTCAGAGGAAAAGGTAGCACATTGAGGCAAACCATCACAACCTACACCTGCTGTTTGAAGAGTTGAAGCAAAGTTGCTGTCGTCAATCCCATTGGCAAAACGGAATAGCATAGTGTTTATTTTGTCCAACGTCAATGACTCCCCTGCTAGCAAACGCACGAAATCCTTTTCGCGTTCAATTTCTGTTTGCGTCAAATGCTGAGCATGATTTGAACCGTTGCAATTGAGAATGATCTTTTCGATGTCATCTTCCTCCAATGTGTCTACTGAAGTTACCCCAGCAGTGCTGAAAGTCTTGAGCAACGCTTCTCGTTGATACTGGATGCTGCAAATTTTATCTTTCTGTAACTTCTCTTCATGAGATACTTCCTCGTCTCTTGTGTTGTTCCCTAGCTCTAATATCGTTATAAGTGACTGGGCTGCTCCAATCAAAGCGGCTGTTGTAGATGGTGAAGCTTTCAACTCAGTTGATTTCACTCTCATCGCGACGTCAATCTCCATTTGCTGCGGTCCTAAACTACCCATTTGCTGTTTTTCAGCTCTAATAGCGATCTCTACTCCAGTAATTGTGATTATTGGCTTGAAAGGTAGCATTGTCAAGTCAAAACAGCAGCCTTGTGAATTGGGTTGATTCCGTGTGACCTGAGCGGCGCTAAGCAGAAACGGCTCATTTGAAACCAACACTTCTCCTGCCACGCCAAGTGAGGTTGACTTCATCTGTACTCTATTAATTGCAAAATGAAGCAATCCACAGGACACTTCTTGTGCATCAACCAAGAAGAGAATAGATGTCCTACCAACGTCTGCAGTTACCGTCGTGCTGAGTGTCCCCTCGTAATTGTCACTTTCAGCTTTAGCAACTGTATCTTCGCCAGGAGAAACTTTTGTTATTTCCTGAAATGGGAAGTTTGACAAGTCCAGTAGACATTGACAAGCTGACTGAAGTGGAAGAGGATTTCCAATAAGTGTGACATCGGACGACGACATATTTACAGAGATGTGGAGGTCTTCTTGAGGTGTAGGAGTCACAGATAAAATCATGTTGATATCCAGCACATTCTTTTGGTGATTTTCCTGAGGACTCTGTTTGATGGAAATAAAGTGAGGGAATGGATATTACTTTGTAAAAACGGATGGATCGGAACGGCGATTCTCACCTTGTAAGCGATACCGACAAAAGATTTGTCCGGAAACCTCGGTAATCTCAGATTCTTTGTCAAGTCAACGTCACACACAGTCCAGTGTAAATCGTTTGCTTGCACTGATAGTCCTACAAATTGGCGTCTTCTGTCTACTGATTGATCCTTGTCAATTGCAAAAAGAGGGTGAACTTGTTCCACACTGAATGAAATACTCGAAACTGATAAAACTGATGGTATTGTCTGCTGCTTGCCAACGCAAAGTGCTTCTTCGTCAGACGGAAAGTGAATATTGAGAGTGCCTACGCGACATTGCAACTCAATCTTTGGAGCAAAGATCGAAGACTTTTCCTTTACCAACGTAACTAATGCTTCAGGTGCACTGGGATAGGTGCGTTGGAATAGAGACGAACTTTCTTCTGCCAAATCATCTATATCGCTATTAATTTCAGACCGACTTCGTATGAGGTAGTCTTCAAATTCAGTGCTCTCTTTTGGCACCCGCCAACGATCCTTCATGGATATACAGCGCAAAGTCATGATTTCTGAGCATCGCATTTTCTTCTCTATCACTTTCATCTGCGCGTGAGATAACACTTCAGCTCTTCCTAAATTTGTCCTGTCATAACTGCGACAGTAAGTCTCTTTCTCAGCGCTACTAGAATTCAACGTTTGCTGATGACATCGCTTCAACCACTCAAACCATTGGTTGAATGGAGAGTTTGCATCCAAGTAATCATCCAGATGCAAGAAGAGCGTGTGTAAGTTATTGGGAGACGCAGTCAAGGAAATCTCAGATGACACAGAGAGATGTAGTCCCAAAACTCGCTCTTCCCAATAGTGATCGTAGTTCAACGAGTATACTATGAATGGTAGTACCCCTTTCAGTTCAGCAACTGCATCAAACGGCTGCACAATTGTGTACCACTTCCAACGACGAACACTACTTGAGGAATCATTGTTTGAAATATTCGATCGTCTTGCCTGTTGTTGTACATGTGGATTTCCGATTTTCACTTGCAAGCCTCCAAAACAGATCAGTAGATTGCACATTGTGTCTGAGCTGAACGAGATCTTTATCAATTTTGTGCTAATCATTGTCAATGCACGTTGTTCCTTCCGTAGTTGAGCAAGGTGCAGATTGACTTCGTTAGGGGGCAAGCGTTGTCGTGTTTCTTTTACAATATCAGACCCTGCACCAGAAATTATCACAGATGCACTATCGATGTAAAATAATACTGATTGAAGCAGTATTCTTGCAAGAGATGATATCCAAGAGTTGAGTCTATCGTCACTTGTTGATGACTGTGCATCTGATTGTCTATCAGAAGAGTCGTTCCTCATGTTCGCCACGGCGTATTTGATCCAACGTTCGAGGCAAAAAGTAATATAATCTGCTTCGCGAATTTCTGCAATTCTAAACTCTTCGACATGATATCTTTGATCAAACGTTAGTAATTCTGGATGTTGCTGCATCGATATTGCATGCGGTAATTGGTTCGACACATCATCATCAAAATCAGCTGGAGGCGCAGGTGCAATGTAGGCCTTCTCTACTTCGACAACAACACTCCTCATCTTGACAACAAAAAATGGGCGTGGAAACCTGAGATGAAAAGCACGCTTTGCCCAACTCGTTTGATTGCTTTTGTCTCTTGCCTTAATGGTCAATCTCACTTTCAGTCTATCAATTTTTACTTTGCTCCAGGGGTAGTCAAGAGCTTCTTTTTCACTTCGCGCATTAGCAGAAGGAAACAGAGCTATGAATATGATTTGTAGGATAGGCATATCCAACGGTGACAGCTCAATTTTGTTGACGATAATTGACAGCTGGAGAATTGATATTTCAATATCACCAAACTCCACTCCAAATTTACGTAGTGTAAATCGAACCATAGGCGTCATCAATGAAGTCAGCGAGTAGAATGATAAAAACAGAATTAACATCAAGAATGCTAGGGCAAACTTGAGCTCCTTCGTTTGCAAGAATAAGATTGGCAGCATCTTTATCTGTTCGAAGGTTTCGGCTGTTCTTCCACTAATAATTTGCATCGGATGAGATGCTGCCGACCGGGCCAGGTCCGCTATTTGATCGAGCATGTTTGCCATATTACAGCAAGATGCGATGGCGGTAGTAGGCATCAACGAAAGGCTCCCTGGTGTGGAAGTAGTGGTAGTATTGTAGTCGCGGGAGCACTAATGATGCCGTCAAATGCTCAGGCAGTATGTAAAAGAACAGCCCGCCTCCATCGTTGTGTGAATTTTGAATCTACACCCGGGTCTACTGTAATTTTGCCCTGAAAAGGCGTGTGTAAATTTAGCACAGCGTTTCTTTGTAACACGGACAGGATGGGTGTCGCAACTCGCCTCCCGCCAAAATATGCTACCGGCGGGTTGAAAACCTATTTTTGTGTCGGCGAGGTGTCACTCGCGTATGTGCCGCGCTTTTCATTCGACATGACACGCTGTTCATTCGACTGACACGCTGTGTGACACCTCGCAGACGCAAAATAGGTTTTCTTCCCGCAGGTAGCATATTTTGGCGGGAGGCGAGTTGCGACACCCATCCTGTCCGTGTTTGTAACTTCCCGTCGGAATTTTTGACCGATTTTTTAATGGGGGAATAGCCCGCACTTAGTACTATGCCCTAATAACCTAAAACATACGTTTAATCATTGCCTAACCCTATCGAAACGCTGTGCTAATTTTTTTGATCGTAATTAGGATATTTTCATTTAAGGAATTAGATTCTAAATGCGGGTACCGCTCTTTATAAATACTAATTCCTTCGTACAGTATTTTTTGTTCGACTCGAGTCAAAAAAGTGGTCTAAAACGACATGGACCATGGTGAAAATGGCCTCCTACGACCCCTCATAACACCACAACTACAATACGAGGTTTCACAGACCAACCAGTACCTCAATGTTATTCTCTTGGTCATTACGATCTCATTGATACCTTGGTGGCCTCATAACTCCCGGTAAAAAAATTGACCATCACCTTTGAGGGCAACCATACAGTAAGTTGGTTCCGTTTAGACGGTTCCCTATATAGAAGAGTGTTTTTGGTTTCGAACTTCCAGGAAGATCGAGCACCTTCCACAATATTTAGTCAAACGGGTAACCACTAGGTACTTAGTATTGTACACACCACGAATCACGACTCAAAGAGCGAACTCAACAAATAGATGTCATATTGATAGCTAATTTAGAATGAATAAAAGCGAAGGAGAAGGAGGTGATGCAGCAACATCACCTGACACCGACATGAGCTGACATGCACCTCGTCCATCCATCTGTTATCTGTCAAAGATTTGGATGCTTGAAGTAGTGCTCCACCTTACACTTCACTTCACATCTCGCCTATCGCTACTTATTCCCAATATCGTAAATAGTCCCTCCCCTCCAAAATGATTGTCCTCACCAAAGCCCTGGCTTCTCTGCTACCTAGCAGCAAGAAGATCGCAGCAGCGGCTTGTCTATCTTCTCACGCAATGCCCCAATCTACCCAAGCCCAAGCGTTTCAATTGTTTCGCGACAGGTTCTGGGAAGATTTCGCTGCGAGACACCAAGCTAAATCAGAACCAGATCTTGTTCCTGTCTATCGCTTGAAGATGGAAGTCGACACTCAACCATTGACATCCATATCGAGTGATGTCCATCAACCAAGAGACGTTGCCGAAGGCATCCATGAAACTACTCTTCAGCAACGTCTTGACCTATTCAAGCACGCTCATGTGAAGGCATCTTACCGCTGCATGAAACGTGGAGATGGCGAGTTGAGCAGAGAATATTCACTGGACTTGAAGAAGGAAGTCGACACTCAACCATCATTGACATCCATATCGAGTGATGTCCATCAACCAAGAGACGTCGCCGAAGGCATCCATGAAACTACTCTTCAGCAACGTCTTGACCTATTCAAGCACGCTCATGTGAAGGCATCTTACCGCTGCATGAAACGTGGAGATGGCGAGTTGAGCAGAGAATATTCACTGGGTATCAGTATCAACGCACATATTCCTAACAAGTTAAACACGCGCGTCCTTACTGATACACCTTCTCTGGTTGATCGGCGGGACTGGAGGAAGAGGATGCATCAACACTTCTGGGAAGCATATTCTAGTAGAAAGGACAAAATTGCATCTCAAGCAAGCAAGGTTGAATAGACGAGACCGAGGTTGTCGTTGTCTTCCAAATCTGCAGCCTTCCACTACCATCAATGTCTTGAGCTGTGTTGAAGCTGGAGTAGAATTGTTATCATAGCTAGTAAAGCTAGCAGGTGAAAGAATACACACTAAATCTAAATATATATTAAAGAACTATGATGACGTTATCGCCTTCATGGTTATTCCTTCTGTCCTTTAACGATACATGACACACATCTATACTTCTCTATGCGGACTGGGAATTCTCCTATGATTCATCCCAGTATTTTTTCTCTTTCAAGTAATAACTTGAGGCCCGCGAGTAGTAGCTCGGCGTCTCTTTTGTTCTTGGCTAGCATCATGACAGGTCCAGCACTCAAATCAGTCTCTAGCGAGAAGAACCTTCTTTTGTCCTCCTCATCCAAATTCAGAGAAGACGGCGGCTGCCTTGAAAGCTTTGTAATACTCTCAAATGACGTAGAAAAGATTCCTTGGGGAGCACTGCCTACCATACCTGGCTTTCTTTTTCCTGACAACTCCAGACACGAATCTGATAGTGAATGAGTATTCGTAATAGTCAAGCGCAGCTCTCGTTCGTCATTATTGTCAGAAGTGGAGGATGAAACCATTTGAACAGGCACTCCATCCATTAAGTAGTATTTGAGTCTTCTCGTAAAGATATCGATTTCGTGCCTATCTTCATGAGAGCTGTGCCTAAATATCATCGCCATTCCTCCGTTTCTTGGTGATAAATATTGATCAAGCTCTGCCCAGTCATTGTTGCAATACGGCTCAATCTTATCCGGAACGACAGGATGAGCATGCATGGAATGAGGTAATTCAAGACTTTGGAGTGCACCGTAAAAATCGACAGACTGTTCCGGAGGCAATACCTATCGAAACGCTGTGCTAATTTTTTTGATCGTAATTAGGATATTTTCATTTAAGGAATTAGATTCTAAATGCGGGTACCGCTCTTTATAAATACTAATTCCTTCGTACAGTATTTTTTGTTCGACTCGAGTCAAAAAAGTGGTCTAAAACGACATGGACCATGGTGAAAATGGCCTCCTACGACCCCTCATAACACCACAACTACGAGGTTTCACAGACCAACCAGTACCTCAATGTTATTCTCTTGGTCATTACGATCTCATTGATACCTTGGTGGCCTCATAACTCCCGGTAAAAAAATTGACCATCACCTTTGAGGGCAACCATACAGTAAGTTGGTTCCGTTTAGACGGTTCCCTATATAGAAGAGTGTTTTTGGTTTCGAACTTCCAGGAAGATCGAGCACCTTCCACAATATTTAGTCAAACGGGTAACCACTAGGTACTTAGTATTGTACACACCACGAATCACGACTCAAAGAGCGAACTCAACAAATAGATGTCATATTGATAGCTAATTTAGAATGAATAAAAGCGAAGGAGAAGGAGGTGATGCAGCAACATCACCTGACACCGACATGAGCTGACATGCACCTCGTCCATCCATCTGTTATCTGTCAAAGATTTGGATGCTTGAAGTAGTGCTCCACCTTACACTTCACTTCACATCTCGCCTATCGCTACTTATTCCCAATATCGTAAATAGTCCCTCCCCTCCAAAATGATTGTCCTCACCAAAGCCCTGGCTTCTCTGCTACCTAGCAGCAAGAAGATCGCAGCAGCGGCTTGTCTATCTTCTCACGCAATGCCCCAATCTACCCAAGCCCAAGCGTTTCAATTGTTTCGCGACAGGTTCTGGGAAGATTTCGCTGCGAGACACCAAGCTAAATCAGAACCAGATCTTGTTCCTGTCTATCGCTTGAAGATGGAAGTCGACACTCAACCATTGACATCCATATCGAGTGATGTCCATCAACCAAGAGACGTTGCCGAAGGCATCCATGAAACTACTCTTCAGCAACGTCTTGACCTATTCAAGCACGCTCATGTGAAGGCATCTTACCGCTGCATGAAACGTGGAGATGGCGAGTTGAGCAGAGAATATTCACTGGACTTGAAGAAGGAAATCGACACTCAACCATCATTGACATCCATATCGAGTGATGTCCATCAACCAAGAGACGTTGCCGAAGGCATCCATGAAACTACTCTTCAGCAACGTCTTGACCTATTCAAGCACGCTCATGTGAAGGCATCTTACCGCTGCATGAAACGTGGAGATGGCGAGTTGAGCAGAGAATATTCACTGGGTATCAGTATCAACGCACATGTTCCTAACAAGTCAAACAAGCGCGTCCTTACTGATACACCTTCTCTGGTTGATCGGCGGGACTGGAGGAAGAGGATGCATCAACACTTCTGGGAAGCATATTCTAGTAGAAAGGACAAAATTGCATCTCAAGCAAGCAAGGTTGAATAGACGAGACCGAGGTTGTCGTTGTCTTCCAAATCTGCAGCCTTCCACTACCATCAATGTCTTGAGCTGTGTTGAAGCTGGAGTAGAATTGTTATCATAGCTAGTAAAGCTAGCAGGTGAAAGAATACACACTAAATCTAAATATATATTAAAGAACTATGATGACGTTATCGCCTTCATGGTTATTCCTTCTGTCCTTTAACGATACATGACACACATCTATACTTCTCTATGCGGACTGGGAATTCTCCTATGATTCATCCCAGTATTTTTTCTCTTTCAAGTAATAACTTGAGGCCCGCGAGTAGTAGCTCAGCGTCTCTTTTGTTCTTGGCTAGCATCATGATAGGTCCAGCACTCAAATCAGTCTCTAGCGAGAAGAACCTTCTTTTGTCCTCCTCATCCAAATTCAGAGAAGACGGCGGCTGCCTTGAAAGCTTTGTAATACTCTCAAATGACGTAGAAAAGATTCCTTGGGGAGCACTGCCTACCATACCTGGCTTTCTTTTTCCTGACAACTCCAGACACGAATCTGATAGTGAATGAGTATTCGCAATAGTCAAGCGCAGCTCTCGTTCGTCATTATTGTCAGAAGTGGAGGATGAAACCATTTGAACAGGCACTCCATCCATTAAGTAGTATTTGAGTCTTCTCGTGAAGATATCGATTTCGTGCCTATCTTCATGAGAGCTGTGCCTAAATATCATCGCCATTCCTCCGTTTCTTGGTGATAAATATTGATCAAGCTCTGCCCAGTCATTATTGCAATACGGCTCAATCTTATCCGGAACGACAGGATGAGCATGCATGGAATGAGGTAATTCAAGACTTTGGAGTGCACCGTAAAAATCGACAGACTGTTCCGGAGGCAATACTTGACCGTCTACGATGTTTTCATTTCCTACTCTTTGACCGAATGACGTTAAGTAGGCACCTTGGTTCTGAGATTCACTCGTCTTGATTGCAATCGAAGTGTTCTGCATGGGATGAAATCTACCGCCTTCTAAGCCAATAATTACAGAATCAAGTTCTAGCACGTCTGCCAACTCGCTCTCAGGAGCGTTGAAATGAACAACCGAACCTGACATCAGCTGTTCTAGAAGCTCCTTTTTGCAGATAACAATCATGTTTGCGTTCTTAAAAGACCTTGTTTGATGAGATTCATTGCCCATCATTGAAAGAAAGCAAGGAGGGCTCCAAGATCCATGATCTGACCTCACAACAACAAACCCTGTTCCTGTAGTTTTTGTTGAACCATTCTGAGGTTTATTTCCTTGACATACGAATGCAAGAGCAACTGACTGTTCCACCAACGACCGGAGTGTTCGATAGCTCAAGAAATTATCTTCTTCACGTGTGGGCTTGTTTACGAAGAAGTAATCAGCGATGTTGCCAACCATGTCGAGATAATTGCTGACCAGGGTATTTTCTTCCAAGGACACATTCGGGCAAGAGACAAATGGTACAGCATCTGCATCAAACGACTCTTTGTCTTGGAAAGGTACCTTCTTCTCGAATTCATATTCCCTGCATTTGATCGTCAATGCTTGCAGGAAGTCTGTCGACCACTCAAACTCATCGTTGATGCGTGTAGAATTGATAGAAACAGGAGCAGAGTTGCGCAAACAACGCCGAAAAACCAAACCAATTGGGCGACAGCTCGTCGTCTTTGATAAGAAGATGTCATATAGCTCACGATAAGAGGTTCTCATCCCTACAGACTCGAGGCGCTTGATGATTTTATCCGCCATCACGCCGTCATCCTTGTCTACATTGCTCAATGCCACTGCAAAACTGAGCACATCTCCCTTTCTAATACCAATTCTGTAAGCCTTACTTCCCTTAAGGACAGTACTCACATGAGCTTGAAAATCATCTGCACTCTGTACCAACTTCATACCCATCAACGTTTCATCCTCCTCTTCCATACACCGTTGTAGTTCATTTGGAAAGATAACCATTGGAATTCGTCGATATGGAACTGGTCCCAGCTCTCTTTCCATGTTACCTCCTGGTGACAGACATCCCAACCAAGACAATCTCTCATTCTCAGCATCATCATCTGGCATGAGAGCAGGATCACGCATATCCATCAACAACTGTTTGTAATGGCCTACTTCCACAACTTCGTCATCATCGCGACGATCTTCTGCTGCTGCTGCTGCTGCCCTTTTGCCAAAAAGAATCGGTGACAATGGCAACATTTCCCATTTATTCTTCACATAAGATACTTCCGTCAATGCCGAGACCATAGTGTGTCCAGTGGCATTCGTTTGGAATGTGGCAGTTGTCTTTTCTTCCTCGTCAACTTCGGAATCATCCTCTGATCCGACTCGTCGCGCCCTCTGCTGTTGTTGCTTCTGCTGCTGTGATCGTTTCTGTTGATGATACACGTGAAGTTCCTTATCAGTCAGAGAGTGATCATCTCTGGTCAAGTGACACTTCTTACCGGAACCTGGATCAATAACTAACACCTTCTTTGAACGTACACGAGGGATGTCACTATTGGAGTTGGTTGTGATTGGTTGCTTTTTTTCGACGGCAGGTTCTGTTGGTGCAGCAGTAGGTGTAGCAAGCTTGGGTTGCAGCGCCAGCCTCGTCCCATCCGATGGCAGCTCTACAGCACAACGCTCGACTGCACAACTGTTCATCATGACATTGGCACGAGCAGCTGTTTCTGTGGCCACTTCTTCCGCCATTTGCAATATCATGTTGTTATTCGAGTTACTATTTTCATCTTTTTTCTTTCGAGGACTATTCTTCGCCTCTACTGCTCCCTTGGTAGAATCACCATGAGGAGGAACGATAATCACCTCTGAATCTTCAGGAATACTAAACTTAAATGTCGTGTTGACATGAAGTCCTCCTCCTCCACCGAGTCTGCTGGCGGGATGTTGTTGTTGTATTCTTCTCGTATTCTTCTTCTTGTGGTGCCTGGGACTTCTGATGGAGGCACCACCACCGCCGCCGCTGCCGCCGGGACTTCTGACGGATGGAGAGTCTCGTGGTGATGCTGGCAATTTGATCATTGTCGAGCGACTGCCGACTGTCACGCTGCTGGACATTGTAAGTGTTGTTGTTATTGCAGACTACTGTTATCAATACTGTCAAGTCGATGTCTACAAGTGAAATTCTGTTGTGTCAAGTTGCATTAGCTACTGCGAACTTCATGCGATCAACGCGTAGTCAACGCACAAGAGTGGCGTTGGGAGCGGAGGGGAGCTGGTGGATTGCCGCGGAGAGGTCGGCAGCAAGTCTCGATTAGAAGCTTTCTCGCTTTATCGCTCATTTCTCCATTCAAAGAGGGCATCTTTTCATAAAGACACGTATCTGAGAAGCCTCGATTGCGTCATTCACTCAGAACCACGAACGCGCAAGCAACGAGCAACGTTCCAATTTCAAACAGCAGCATTTATTTCCCAGGCAATGTTGACAGAACATCATTGCATTGGAGACGAATAGTTGGGCGGATTAATCTCGACTTCTTCCTATTAACAACTGAAGCGATTGGTGTTCGATAAAGTATACTTATCCAATCAGCTACAGAGCGTATAAACTTTGATCAACACAATTTACATTTGCAGTGCAGAAGACACTACTTATCCAAAATGAGCTGTTGCAAACAAAAGAAGGAAACACCAGACCCAACCCCCGGCCCCTCCTTCGACGACCCATCCATCCATGAAGACTACAAAAACTACGAACGCGATCCATTCCTAGCCTTCATCCCACAACTGGGCAAATGGGGCTTTGGAATTTTATCCAACGAACTTTCTATATATGGAAAGGGCGTTGCGTCTGCCCCTTCCTTCACTTCCAAATTTCTACAGGGGACGTATTCATTCTACAGGGCCAATCCCAATATTTTATTTCGTGAAATTTTGAGTGGGTTTACTGTGGCGATTATGCAGGTGCCGGAATCGATTGCATTCTCGTTTGTGGCGGGCGTTCCTCCTTTGAGTGGTTTGCAGGCTACTTGGTGGATGGCCTTTATTACGGGTATATTTGGGGGTAAGCCGGGTATGATTTCTGGAGCGGCTGGTGCGTTGGCCGTGGTGGTGACGCGGTTAACGGCTAGTGATGGGGTGTTGAGTTATTTGAGTGTGGACGAGCGTTTGAATGTGCTGTATATGACCATGTTTGTGTGTGGAATTTTTCAAATTGGGTTTGCCATGTTTCGGCTTGCCAAGCTTGTGAGGCTTATTCCTGAGACTGGTATGATTGGTTTTATGAATGGTGAGTTGTTGGTGTATGTGTTACTATTGTTTGTTGGAAAAGAAACTGCCATTATTTTGCCTCGTCATTGTGGGCATGCAGTACAAACCTGTAACTAAACTTTTTCCGCTTGATAATTTCGCCCAAAAGGACTTGCCATTATCATCTTCATGGCACAGCTTCCAGCATTTCAATATTGTTCAGCCGAACCGCTCTTTGTAGACTGTACTGTCGAGCAACGTCAATGGTTAACGTTTTCAGGCCAGCCTTTGGAGTTGTCACTCGTACTGGTACATGTCGCATGTTGTATGGCCATTATGAAATTCTGGCCCATGGTCCCTAAGATTGGGAGATGGATTCCAGCAAGTTTAATGGCGTTATTGATAGGAACATTGATTGAATGGACTTTGTTTAGGCAGGCTATTGGGCAGGGTACACGTGTGGTAAGGATGTTCTTTGTCGATTTTTTCGTACTCATTCATATTGATGTTGCATCAAATGCACTTTAACCAACCCCCTTCTCATAATATTTGCCTCTTTTCTTCATCTCACTATTAGGTCGAACAAACAGCACCAATTGCAGGAGATCCACCAAGGTTTGACTGGCCAAGCATTCCATCTGACAGTCAAACACTTTCAACCATGCTTTCATTCGCAATTCAGTTGGCAGCAATCGGAGCAGTGGAGTCAGTTTTAACTCTTCAAGCATGTAATGAAATTACTGATACTGTACCAAAGATTAGTGATTCGAATCAGGAGTGCTTTGCACAGGGACTTGCTAACTTGGTTTGTGGTTTGTTTAGAGGTAAGTTGGTCCTGGATGTCCAAGGTTCTTTGCTTCGTTGTATCTTTGTTCTACACGCATGGTCAACTCACCCAAACTGTTTTACTACTTAGCCATGGGAGGAGATGCAATGATTGGACAATCCACTATCAATATTATGAACGGAGCACGTCACCGTGTCAGTTCTACCATGTCAGGAGTCTTCATGTTGTTATTCACGCTTGTCTTGAGTCCCTTCATCAATCTACTCCCAATCGCTACATTGACGGGTGTTCTCTTCATGGTTGTCCTCTCGACATTCCAGTGGAAGACATTTATTATTCTGAGATATGGTCGTTTGTCGGACAGCGCTGCCATCGTGCTTGTGACAGTTGTAGCTGTTTTCACCAACCTTGCTATCGCTATTGCGGCTGGTATTATTCTCTCAGCACTTGTGCATGCATGGGATAGTGGTGCACACGTCGAAACTGATGTTGTCGTGAAAGACATGGTTGTTAATGGAAAGCGTGTGAATGATGTCAAATATGTTCATGTTCGTGGATCAATCTTCTTCTCTTCAACAAGGAAATTTGTCAACATGTTTAATATTGCGGAAGATCCCACCACAGTCATTTTGGATTTCAAGGATGCTCTCATTATTGACCATTCCGCAGTGGCTGCCATTCAAGGCCTTTCGCATCGATACGCGTTGGCAGGAAAGCGCATCATCATCTTGAACATTCAACAAAAGTGCGTTGGGCGAATGCAGCGTACCCATGGAGATAAGGATAAGCTTCACACTCAAATGTCCCACCAAGTGGCTGACCTTGAAAGTCAAGGCAGAGAAGGAGAAGAACGCGAGGAGAATGTTGCGGATAGCACTTCAAGTGAACCAAAGGATTTGCAAAACCTGAAAATGTTCGAGGCAAACGTTGATGGTATTGATACTGAATTGAACAAACTTATTGACAATAACGGCGCTGACGTCCAAGAGGTAGATTCTCAACACAGGGCTTGAAAAGAGAAGTGCAATCAGCTGTTTCAATATTGATGAGAAGAAAAATATTATTACAATTGTTTGGGGGGTGTACCTAAAGATAATATACTATGTGTAAGGGGGAAACATTCAGAAAGGTTCAATGTACAAAATTGTAGCAGTGAAGTGAAACAGAGCCTTTAGTCCTCTTCACAAGCTTCAATTAGCTTCCTTGCTTCATCCCCCAATTGAACATGACAAACATCTGCCAATCTAAGCAGGTAGATGGTAACATCAGCAACTTCCTGTCCAACCTTATCCAATTCCTTTTCAGTCATTTTCATGTCCAGTTCACCCTCATCTTTCTTCCACTGAAAGATTTCTGCCAGCTCACCTACTTCTCCCATCATTGCCAGGGCAATATTGCGAGGACAGTGATGCCTATGCCAAAGCCGCTCATCTGCGAAGTTACGTATGAGGATTGTTATACCTTCCACAGTTGTTGTATCTTCCATGTCATTGCTGCTAGATTTTGTTGGTGTATTGATAGTACACTGTCCTTCTGTTGTTGTGATACCAGTGTGCTCACTGTAATCAGTATATTTGCCAGCCTTGCCTTTACACAGCTCCACAGGATACTTTTGTCCATTTAATTCAATCTTCTTCAATACACAAGTACACAAATCGAGATGACATGAGGCAGAAATGCGAAATAGATGGAGGAACAAATCCCCCAGCTGCCTGGATAGTTCCTCCTTTTGCGGTGAAGGTTCAGTCCAGAATGGATCATCATTCGGTGAAGGTCTGGATTCATCGCCAGTCCTGTTAAAATCGTGAGGTACCGACATGAATGTGGTGCAGATCATTCCTGTGATTGCACCAAGTTCAAATATTAAATCACGTATCGTTGCAATGGAGTTATTGTTTGGTTCAACCTCGGATATTTTAGTGTCATTGGTGGTGGCACAGTTGTCTCGGAGGTAAGCAAAGTCGACGCGCCCAATCATTGCGGCAGAATTTATTGTTAGGATGGATTTAGGTGATGCTGATGTTATAGGTTGCGTGAAGGCAGTGGAATGCATTGTTGACGTGAGAAGTAGGAGAGTGGTGGTTATGGTGCAGCTGATTATGCGAAAAAATCTCATGATGCATGTAGAAGAAGATGGGCCGCCGGCCGGCTTGATTGAAAGTGAGATCATAATAGGGACTCTCAATAAAGGGGACCCCTTGAGGCGCTTTCTTTGCGCACACTTCACTTGCTGGTTTGCACTTGGCTACGTTGTAGGAGTACGTTGTTTGGTTGTGGTATTGTTATTCTTCGTTGTCTGTTGTGAGCACCAATAGAGTAGTCAATGGGATCACCGCTCCGTATGACAAGAAGGTCTCTGAGAGGAGCAGCTGTCTCTTTCGTCTTTACAGCGTTGGCTGCCACCAGACAACCAACCGCCACTGGCTTTTTGACCAATCACCTTCCCTCACATGCTGATAGACAAATAAGATACAACTCTGACTCTAAATTGAAAATGGCCAGCGACTTTACAAAAAGTTTATTCCTCTTTGATTTTGATGGTGTTGTTTGTGATAGCTGTAACGAGTGCACTGTTTCGGCGTGGCGGACATGCAAGATCCTCAAAGCAATACCCGGTGAGTTTGACACAAATCAAGGCACTCCACCACAATGGCTATTTGAAAAAATGAGGGAAATACGCCCAGCAATTGAGGTGGGTTGGCAAATTCCCGTCCTTCTATCTGTATTTCTGGATCAGCAAGCGAGTTCGTCTCCTTCCAATCCTGCCTTGAGTGTGCCAGAAGTGTTGGACAGGTATGAACAATTGGTGGAGGAATGGTTGAAGAAATACGATTTGACAGAGAAAGATATGATTGATACTTTTGGTCAAGTCCGTGATGATTGGATTGCACAAGATATGGATAGTTGGTTGGAGATCAATACATTCTACAACGGAATAGCTCAAGCCATTAATGAATGCGATGGGGAGACGGTACTTGTCACAACTAAGCAACAACGTTTTGCTGCCGCGTTGGTACGACATGCGGGAGTCACCGATGCATGTATGCCAGATGACAGTATCTACGGGCTGGGCATGTACAAGAGCAAGGCAGACGTGATTGTAGATAGAATGGAACAAGGCGGATACAAATCTGCCCATTTTTTCGAGGATCGTTACCCCACCATTGCAAAAGCTCTTAATGATAATAGATTGAAGAATGTAAAGTTTTATCTTTGCTCTTGGGGATATGTTACAGAGAACGAGTTGCAGCTGGCTAGTGAAGAGCCGAGAGTCAAAGTCCTCAAGCTCGAAGATTTTGCTGCAAGCATCGTCACATAATGATAACATTGCTTTAAATCATGGATGGTACATGTCAGATGTATTTGATAACACTTCATGGACTAGCAGACAACATGGGAACCATGAAGCTCTGTCCCTTATCCTCGTCTGATTCATTGCTGGACCCTTCTTCTGTTTTTTTATGCTGCCAGCAACTCAGTCGCAACTCACGGTTCTCTGAGACTAGAGACAGTGACATTCAACCTGTGAGCTTGTTGACAAACTTTGAGAAGGATGTAATATTCCTTCACTAATGAGCACTCTCTCCCACGAAAACTGTCACACGACGACTCAAGCGCAAAAACTCTCGGCTCGCAGACATATATGAACATACCTCGAGCTCAGCTGCGCGCGCCTGACATTCTTTCATCCAGCCAGCATCAGCTCAACAACACAACCTGACGTCTCTGGAGAGAGATACCAGCTAAGTATGCATGATGTGCTCACTTCAATTCAACTCAAAGAAGCCATGTACAGCTCTCACTTCTATCTTCAACCTACGTACATACCTACTCTATGTGTTCAATCGAGACTCCTACTAAACGGAACCCGATTCACGGCGTTCCATTTTTCCATTTTTTTATCATTCTCTTGTGGTACAATAAGGTAACGGTGGTGCGGAGGATCATATGAAGCGGCAGAACGATTCGGACGGCTAGAAAACACTCGATCCTTGACATCTTACATCAAATCAAATTAACAATGGCGAAGTCCGGCGGCAGTGCCTTTACAGGAGGGAAACTCAGCCTCAAAGGGGATAAAAAGAAGAAGTCAAAGAAAAAGAGTTCCAAATCAAAACACAGCCTAGGCGATGAGGATTCACCTCATGCTAAAAAAGCATCATCCAATGATCGCATCGAAGAAAATCAGCAAAAACATAATAGCAGTAGTGACGAGGAGGAGGAGCTCACTGCTGCTGAGAAACGGTCAAAGTCTTTCAAACAAAAACGTGAGCGTAAAGAGATGGAACAAATTGTCAGTCTGAGTCACCGTGAGAGAGTAGAGGCTTTCAACACAAAATTGGGGGAATTAACAGAGCTGAATGATATTCCGAGAGTTAGTGCTGCTGGTAACGGTTAAGTTCCTACTTCATGAGGAGGGGGAGGGGGGGGGATCGACAGCAATTTATCTGTGCGGGCGCATGCACATGCAGTGATTCAGTGTAAGGAAGACAAAGAGGGGCAACTCTTTACGACAATCATTTTGTTACGCAGCCATGATGCTGTGGTCGATGGTGTGCAATATGAAATGGATGAACTGTTTTTATATCACCATGAAGGCCAATTGGATATCGGATAGAAATACATAGACTGTCGGGAGGAGACTAAAATCGTTCATAACAGTAATAATCATTATACATTTTATAGAAAAGTTGCAAATAGGTATCCACTACCCACTCTCAGCCCATGAATCCTCCCTCCCGTTCACCAGGCACTCTTATCTAACAAACTGTAATCATGCATTAATCGAAAGCGCTGGAGAGAAGAACAATGTATGATTAGAAACTGAACCTCACTTGAGTTGTGCAAAAGAAGACAAACACTTACTTCTTGCTCCTGATACGATGGAAACCCCATTGCTATTCGATCAACGGGTGACAATTCGAACCATCCACCAGGATCTCGCTCCAGCACAACTACGGCAGCATTCTTTGGATTGTAACTTCTTTCGAACTCATGAACGCTGTACTGGAACCATCGCATTAGAAATAATCTCAGGGATAAGCCATGTGTCACTATGCATATTGTGGTAGAATCTTCTGCATGGGCTTCATCATCATTGTAATATTCTGCCGAATCTCGCTTCAATGTCCCAATGAAGCCTGATACGCGATTATACACATCGAAACCGGATTCTCCTCCCTCTGGAAATCGGTAAAAAAATCTTCCGAAATCACTACGCGTGGCTTTATTATCTTGCATCGTATGATGAGATTGAAAATTGCCAAACTGCTGTTCCGAAATACGCGGATCTTCTCGTATGCCCAATATTTGATCCGAGGGGATCTCGTGTAGGATCTCCCGGAGAGTTTGACGTGTTCTTAGGTATGGACTCACGTAAAAGAATATATTATTGCTTCTTGTGCCTTCTGCTGTATTTGCATTGATATCGCTTGGCATTATGTGAGATGCCACCTTTTTTCCAGCAACTCGAGCTTGTTCTCTCCCCCTATTAGTCAATGGTATGCGCCAGTCAGCAGTCTCTCCGTAGGCTCGCTCGTCAATGTTGCCCAGACTTTCACCGTGACGGATTAGGATTATCCGGTGAATTCCGGGTAGTGCTCGCTTTGGGGCCCTACTGCTGCTGCTGCTGATCTTTCGAAGCAGCAAACGAGGAGCTGACGAGTAGCAGTATCGTTGCAGCAGCATATTTTTTGACATCGAATTTCAAGGGAATGGCAAGGACCAAGCTACCACTTAGAGGTTGCAAGCAAGGAAGAAACATCATGAAAACTTTGTGTTTCAGATTTGGCGGCAAGCAACAAAGCAACAGGCCATCTGAACAACAATCTGATCTATGTAGTAACACTGCGCAGCTGCAGCTAATGAGCAATGGGATCATTCCTTCTACGATATCGTGACGAACGTTAATGGGCCATTAGCATCAAGCTGCACAGATATTGGCACCGCTAGACTCGTCACATGGGCGTTGCTACAACGTCGTAGGCGTCCTGATGAGGTATATGCGACAGACGACTGAATCTCTGTTGACAACCATATCGTATCTCACGCTGTGAATATGGCAATCCACAGCTTCTGGTGACTTATTAATGTCGGCCATGATAGTATAGAAGCATCTTTTTCACGTCTCAAACATTGATTGCTCGTATGGGCGTTGCTACAACGTCGTAGGCGTCCTGATGAGGCATCTACGACAGACGACTGAATCTCTGTTGACAACCATATCGTATCTCACGCTGTGAATATGGCAATCCACATCTTGTGGTGACTTATTAAAGTCGGCCATGATAGTATAGAAGCATCTTTTTCACGTCTCAAGCATTGACTGCTCGTATGGGCGTTGCTACAACGTCGTAGGCGTCCTGATGAGGCATCTGCGACGGCCGCCAGCTCTACTCTCAAGAACCATATCGTATCTCACGCTGTGAATATGGCAATCCACAGCTTCTGGTGACTTATTAATGTCGTCCATGATAGTATAGAAGCATCTTTTTCACGTCTCAAGCATTGATTGCTCGTATGGGCGTTGCTACAACGTCGTAGGCGTCCTGATGAGGCATCTACGACAGACGACTGAATCTCTGTTGACAACCATATCGTATCTCACGCTGTGAATATGGCAATCCACATCTTGTAGTGACCCATTAAAGTCGGCCATGATAGTATAGAAGCATCTTTTTCACGTCTCAAGCATTGATTGCTCGTATGGGCGTTGCTACAACGTCGTAGGCGTCCTGATGAGGCATCTGCGACGGCCGCCAGCTCTACTCTCAAGAACCATATCGTATCTCACGCTGTGAATATGGCAATCCACAGCTTCTTGTGACCCTTTATAGTCGGCCATGATAGTATAGAAGCATCTTTTTCACGTCTCAAACATTGATTCCTCGTATGGGCGTTGCTACAACGTCGTAGGCGTCCTGATGAGGCATCTACGACAGACGACTGAATCTCTGTTGACAACCATATCGTATCTCACGCTGTGAATATGGCAATCCACATCTTGCAGTGACCCATTAAAGTCGGCCATGATAGTATAGAAGCATCTTTTTCACGTCTCAAGCATTGATTGCTCGTATGGGCGTTGCTACAACGTCGTAGGCGTCCTGATGAGGCATATGCGACGGCCGCCAGCTCTACTCTCAAGAACCATATCGTATCTCACGCTGTGAATATGGCAATCCACAGCTTCTGGTGACTTATTAATGTCGGCCATGATAGTATAGAAGCATCTTTTTCACGTCTCAAACATTGGTTGCTAGTATGGGCGTTGCTACAACGTCGTAGGCGTCCTGATGAGGCATCTGCGACAGACGACTGAATCTCTGTTGACAACCATATCGTATCTCACGCTGTGAATATGGCAATCCACAGCTTCTGGTGACTTATTAATGTCGGCCATGATAGTATAGAAGCATCTTTTTCACGTCTCAAGCATTGACTGCTCGTATGGGCGTTGCTACAACGTCGTAGGCGTCCTGATGAGGCATCTGCGACGGCCGCCAGCTCTACTCTCAAGAACCATATCGTATCTCACGCTGTGAATATGGCAATCCACAGCTTCTGGTGACTTATTAATGTCGGCCATGATAGTATAGAAGCATCTTTTTCACGTCTCAAGCATTGACTGCTCGTATGGGCGTTGCTACAACGTCGTAGGCGTCCTGATGAGGCATCTGCGACAGACGACTGAATCTCTGTTGACAACCATATCGTATCTCACGCTGTGAATATGGCAATCCACAGCTTCTGGTGACTTATTAATGTCGGCCATGATAGTATAGAAGCATCTTTTTCACGTCTCAAACATTGATTGCTCGTATGGGCGTTGCTACAACGTCGTAGGCGTCCTGATGAGGCATCTACGACAGACGACTGAATCTCTGTTGACAACCATATCGTATCTCACGCTGTGAATATGGCAATCCACATCTTGCAGTGACCCATTAAAGTCGGCCATGATAGTATAGAAGCATCTTTTTCACGTCTCAAGCATTGATTGCTCGTATGGGCGTTGCTACAACGTCGTAGGCGTCCTGATGAGGCATCTGCGACGGCCGCCAGCTCTACTCTCAAGAACCATATCGTATCTCACGCTGTGAATATGGCAATCCACAGCTTCTGGTGACTTATTAATGTCGGCCATGATAGTATAGAAGCATCTTTTTCACGTCTCAAGCATTGACTGCTCGTATGGGCGTTGCTACAACGTCGTAGGCGTCCTGATGAGGCATCTGCGACAGACGACTGAATCTCTGTTGACAACCATATCGTATCTCACGCTGTGAATATGGCAATCCACAGCTTCTGGTGACTTATTAATGTCGGCCATGATAGTATAGAAGCATCTTTTTCACGTCTCAAACATTGATTGCTCGTATGGGCGTTGCTACAACGTCGTAGGCGTCCTGATGAGGCATCTACGACAGACGACTGAATCTCTGTTGACAACCATATCGTATCTCACGCTGTGAATATGGCAATCCACATCTTGCAGTGACCCATTAAAGTCGGCCATGATAGTATAGAAGCATCTTTTTCACGTCTCAAGCATTGATTGCTCGTATGGGCGTTGCTACAACGTCGTAGGCGTCCTGATGAGGCATCTGCGACGGCCGCCAGCTCTACTCTCAAGAACCATATCGTATCTCACGCTGTGAATATGGCAATCCACAGATTCTGGTGACTTATTAATGTCGGCCATGATAGTATAGAAGCATCTTTTTCACGTCTCAAACATTGGTTGCTCGTATGGGCGTTGCTACAACGTCGTAGGCGTCCTGATGAGGCATCTACGACAGACGACTGAATCTCTGTTGACAACCATATCGTATCTCACGCTGTGAATATGGCAATCCACAGCTTCTGGTGACTTATTAATGTCGGCCATGATAGTATAGAAGCATCTTTTTCACGTCTCAAACATTGATTGCTCGTATGGGCGTTGCTACAACGTCGTAGGCGTCCTGATGAGGCATCTACGACAGACGACTGAATCTCTGTTGACAACCATATCGTATCTCACGCTGTGAATATGGCGGGGAAGAACTGGAGCTCTGGAGCTCAGATGACAAACAATCCACATCTTGCAGTGACCCATTAAAGTCGGCCATGATAGTATAGAAGCATCTTTTTCACGTCTCAAGCATTGATTGCTCGTATGGGCGTTGCTACAACGTCGTAGGCGTCCTGATGAGGCATCTGCGACGGCCGCCAGCTCTACTCTCAAGAACCATATCGTATCTCACGCTGTGAATATGGCAATCCACAGCTTCTGGTGACTTATTAATGTCGGCCATGATAGTATAGAAGCATCTTTTTCACGTCTCAAACATTGGTTGCTCGTATGGGCGTTGCTACAACGTCGTAGGCGTCCTGATGAGGCATCTACGACAGACGACTGAATCTCTGTTGACAACCATATCGTATCTCACGCTGTGAATATGGCAATCCACAGCTTCTGGTGACTTATTAATGTCGGCCATGATAGTATAGAAGCATCTTTTTCACGTCTCAAGCATTGACTGCTCGTATGGGCGTTGCTACAACGTCGTAGGCGTCCTGATGAGGCATCTGCGACAGACGACTGAATCTCTGTTGACAACCATATCGTATCTCACGCTGTGAATATGGCAATCCACAGCTTCTGTCGTCCCATTGTTGTCGGCCATGATAGTATAGAAGCATCTTTTTCACGTCTCAAGCATTGATTGCTCGTATGGGCGTTGCTACAACGTCGTAGGCGTCCTGATGAGGCATCTACGACAGACGACTGAATCTCTGTTGACAACCATATCGTATCTCACGCTGTGAATATGGCAATCCACATCTTGTAGTGACCCATTAAAGTCGGCCATGATAGTATAGAAGCATCTTTTTCACGTCTCAAGCATTGATTGCTCGTATGGGCGTTGCTACAACGTCGTAGGCGTCCTGATGAGGCATCTGCGACGGCCGCCAGCTCTACTCTCAAGAACCATATCGTATCTCACGCTGTGAATATGGCAATCCACAGATTCTGGTGACTTATTAATGTCGGCCATGATAGTATAGAAGCATCTTTTTCACGTCTCAAACATTGGTTGCTCGTATGGGCGTTGCTACAACGTCGTAGGCGTCCTGATGAGGCATCTACGACAGACGACTAAATCTCTGTTGACAACCATATCGTATCTCACGCTGTGAATATGGCAATCCACAGCTTCTGGTGACTTATTAATGTCGGCCATGATAGTATAGAAGCATCTTTTTCACGTCTCAAGCATTGACTGCTCGTATGGGCGTTGCTACAACGTCGTAGGCGTCCTGATGAGGCATCTACGACAGACGACTGAATCTCTGTTGACAACCATATCGTATCTCACGCTGTGAATATGGCAATCCACAGCTTCTGGTGACTTATTAATGTCGGCCATGATAGTATAGAAGCATCTTTTTCACGTCTCAAACATTGATTGCTCGTATGGGCGTTGCTACAACGTCGTAGGCGTCCTGATGAGGCATCTACGACAGACGACTGAATCTCTGTTGACAACCATATCGTATCTCACGCTGTGAATATGGCAATCCACATCTTGCAGTGACCCATTAAAGTCGGCCATGATAGTATAGAAGCATCTTTTTCACGTCTCAAGCATTGATTGCTCGTATGGGCGTTGCTACAACGTCGTAGGCGTCCTGATGAGGCATCTGCGACGGCCGCCAGCTCTACTCTCAAGAACCATATCGTATCTCACGCTGTGAATATGGCAATCCACAGCTTCTGGTGACTTATTAATGTCGGCCATGATAGTATAGAAGCATCTTTTTCACGTCTCAAGCATTGACTGCTCGTATGGGCGTTGCTACAACGTCGTAGGCGTCCTGATGAGGCATCTGCGACAGACGACTGAATCTCTGTTGACAACCATATCGTATCTCACGCTGTGAATATGGCAATCCACAGCTTCTGGTGACTTATTAATGTCGGCCATGATAGTATAGAAGCATCTTTTTCACGTCTCAAGCATTGACTGCTCGTATGGGCGTTGCTACAACGTCGTAGGCGTCCTGATGAGGCATCTGCGACAGACGACTGAATCTCTGTTGACAACCATATCGTATCTCACGCTGTGAATATGGCAATCCACAGATTCTGGTGACTTATTAATGTCGGCCATGATAGTATAGAAGCATCTTTTTCACGTCTCAAACATTGATTGCTCGTATGGGCGTTGCTACAACGTCGTAGGCGTCCTGATGAGGCATCTACGACAGACGACTGAATCTCTGTTGACAACCATATCGTATCTCACGCTGTGAATATGGCAATCCACATCTTGTAGTGACCCATTAAAGTCGGCCATGATAGTATAGAAGCATCTTTTTCACGTCTCAAGCATTGACTGCTCGTATGGGCGTTGCTACAACGTCGTAGGCGTCCTGATGAGGCATCTGCGACGGCCGCCAGCTCTACTCTCAAGAACCATATCGTATCTCACGCTGTGAATATGGCAATCCACAGCTTCTTGTGACCCTTTATAGTCGGCCATGATAGTATAGAAGCATCTTTTTCACCTTTCTAGCATTGATTGCTCGTATGGGCGTTGCTACAACGTCGTAGGCGTCCTGATGAGGCATCTGCGACGGCCGCCAGCTCTACTCTCAAGAACCATATCGTATCTCACGCTGTGAATATGGCAATCCACAGCTTCTTGTGACCCTTTATAGTCGGCCATGATAGTATAGAAGCATCTTTTTCACGTCTCAAGCATTGATTGCTCGTATGGGCGTTGCTACAACGTCGTAGGCGTCCTGATGAGGCATCTGCGACGGCCGCCAGCTCTACTCTAACTTCATTAGGGTTCAAACGAGGCTCTAGCATGATATGATTGCTTGAGCAGTGCATTATATCCTTCTATGCTATCGTGATGAACGTTAATTGGCCATCAGCATCATGCTGCACCGATACTGGCACCGCTAGACGCGATTGATTCGGTTTTACGATATCGGCCTCTGGTTTTCATTGTCTGGCGTCTGGCGCCAAAATTTCGACCAGCGGCGTGTTTCTTTTTGTTCGCCTTTTTGTTAGAGAGCGGTGTTGGAAAGGGCGAATAAATGTGTTGGTGTTGTGTACTGCATACTGCAGTAGACTTCATTAGATATACTGTCTACTATTATGGGTTGTTAAGTTGTTGATGCATCATCAGCCATATCTTCTACTTTGACCATACAGCTGCACTGGACAGTGCAACCCCTAGAGAATGTTCTTCACTGATGGTTTTCTCTTTGCGGTTGTAGATTATTATTCTTTCACGGAGAGCAACGTTTGTATTTACACTACCTCGTCTCCTACAGATGATGATGGCAAAAATGGAAATGCTGTGAGCTGCAACACATTAGATGATGTTTCACATCACGATGCAGCCATTAATGATAATAATCTGTCAAATCGGCAGCGTCAAAAATTGAAACGAAAGTTGAAGAAGCAACAGGCAATCCAGCTGAGTAGACGTCAGAAGGCATGCAACATTGATGATGTTGTCAATGCTCAATCTTGCCCATCACCATCTCGCCAATCATTGCGTCTACACCAATTCGTTAGCACCTGCTTTCGATCGGAACTCAACATTAGCGAGAACGGCGTTGGATATTTCATTAATAATGCAGCAAAAGTTTCCGCACATCATGCCATATTGAATGGATTAGTTCGCGTCAACGGGATAGTTACCACGGTTGGAAGTAAGACAATGGAATGTGGTGATTTGGTGTCTTTGGAGATTGATAAATCCTCATTGTCTGCATCAACTACAGGGAAGTTGATATCATGGAAGGGTAGTGAAGATGTTGCCAAGAAAGTCGAAGATCAACGTGATTACGGTGAAAGGAAGGGAAGGATGACTACGTCGCTAACATCATCATCGTATCCTGCAGACGTCGATTCCAATTCAATTTCATCATTGCCCTTTATCCAGTACTACAGATCAAAACTTGGACGACTTTGGGTGCCTTCCATACACGAAGTGGCGATTATGAAGCCATTACCCATCACATTGCGAGTGTTGAAAAATAGCAAACGTCTTGAAGATGAGTTGCGTGGGTTTGGTTTTCGACCGGTGAAGGAGAGTGATGTTAGTTTCCAACTTTGCCCTGAAG
Source organism: Skeletonema marinoi (assembly GCA_030544225.1). Lineage (NCBI taxonomy): Eukaryota > Bacillariophyta > Thalassiosirophyceae > Thalassiosirales > Thalassiosiraceae > Skeletonema > Skeletonema marinoi. The sequence goes on from CM060497.1 coordinate 1,268,488, forward strand.
AAGATGGTGGTGCAACACAACAACAGCAACGCAAACCGATAGATCGCTTCATTATGAAAGAATTCATGTCGAATACTTGGATTATAGATCAAGCAGCAAGAAAAGAGAGCCAACTTGGTGTATTTTTATCTGAGGCACGAATATCTGGTGAGATATTACAACAAGAGCTGAATAGCATGATGCCAGTATCAATCTTGGTTTCAATCCTGAAGAAGAAAATGGCGAAAGAGCAGAATTGTGACAGTTCTTTTATGTCTAGTACGAGACCGATTCGCTTTTTAGATCTATGTGCCGCCCCGGGATCAAAGACATGCCAGCTCATTACAGCACTTGATACAATATTGGTTGAAGATAGAGATCAAGAGCAGAAAAGGTGCAATGATTTTGTCATTGTTGCAAACGAACTAAATCCCTCGAGAGCAATCCAATTGCGTCAACGTTGTTTCCAACAGTGTGCAAGCAGGTCTTTGTCGCATTTGCTTATAACCAATGCCGACGGCCGTGACTTTGAGAACGTTGAAGAAGGTAGCTTTGACTTCATTATCTGTGATGTTCCCTGTTCTGGTGACGGAACAATTAGACGGTCGCCAGATCTTCTTCACAAATGGTCGACGAAGAATGCGGAGAAGAACAAACCTGTGCAAGAAGGGTTGTTGAAGGTTGCTCTTAAAAGATTGCGACCCGGCGGGATATGTGTGTACTCTACCTGCAGTCTGAATCCTATTGAGAATGATGAGGTGGTTGAGGAGACTCTTAATGAATTGAACACCATCAGTACTAACGAATACTCCTTGTTCAATCTGGAGGGAAGCAGTGAAGGCAGCTGTGATAGTCTTCGAATCTTACCAGCTGCAAGCCATGGTGGTTTTTTCGTTGCAGCAATACGCCGAAAAGAATCAGAAACAGGTGACAAAGCAAACATTGAAGTGAATCACGATGAATGCAGTGTCGAGTTGGTGTGGAAGAATAATCAATCAAACAAAGCCAGCGTTGCTTATGCTACTTCTCCCTGCACGAGGTACTTGTCTGCACATATTTCTGAGAGACTTGGCCCTCCAATAAGCTGCGGTGTTCCCGTCATGTACAAAGCAAAGGATGAAAACAGTCCTGTCATCCTGCAAGAGGGTTGTGCCGCTCTGAATGCCTTGCACGATGGATTAGTATCTGTCGTTCAACTATCGAAATTGCAGCTTGGTGAATGCGCGGGACATGTTGATGGCCGAACTCTTTGCATACCGAAGAAGCTATTTACCCACATCAACAAGAAGACGACTGCGTTAATCATCCGCGTCAACGCTGATGACGTTATTTTACTTCCTGCCAAAATGATACACACACAAAAACTTGATGGTACAAAAAACATTGATGATGGTGTGTCCTATGAAGTTGAAATCATCGCACGTCCACAAATACTTAAGAGATTAATCTGTGGTTGAACATGCTTCTCAACCAAACAACATTTTGATACACACAACAATCGCAAATGCCATTGCTCCTGCAAAAATGAATGCCACACTGATCAATACAAATAAGCGAAAGCGCATAGCCAGTCTCTTGTTCTCATGCCGTAACGCACGCAATCGATACTCGTATTCCTCCTCAATTAATCTCTCTCTCTGCATACGTTCATCTCGTAGTGAGATTTTTCTTGCAGTTGATGACGTAACTGTTCTATCTCCATATTTCCATACGCGATGAGGGTTGGTGTTTGCTGCGATTGGTGTTCCAGACTCCTCATCTTCATCATACTCGTATAAACTAGACTCCTCATCTGTTGTTTCATCTTCGTCGTCATCGCTACAACTTGCAATCGAATAGAGAGCATTGGTAAGCGACGACATCCTTGATCGGCTATGACCATCGAGAGAAGCTGGTATAGTTACTTGATTCAACTCTTCCCTCTTGGATGCTTCTTTGAGTTTCATCCGTTCTTGCTCGGTCTTTTCAAGAAAGGCTCTTGCCTGATCGCGGTAAGATTTGCTCTCTTCTTCGATTGTTGTGATTTGTTCATCTTTACCAGCTACGATTGTGACGAGATTGCCAAACCATCCGGTCCTACTAGGCTTTTGTTTATGATCATTGTGATCATCATTCGGGCTGATATTATTGCTGTCATTTTGGTTTGATATTGCGCCATAGTGATTAGAACTCTTGCCATTGTGAACTATGTGAGTAGGCAATAACAAGGATGATTCCTTGTCATCGTTCCTTAATGAAGATGTAACCTGTCTCTCAGCTTTTCCACTGATGCATCTCCCTTTCGTTTCCTTTCTAGTGGTACTCTTCTTCCTTCGTTGCTGCTGTTCCTTAACTTGCAGATCCATCTTCTTCTTCGCTTCATCTTCATCTGTCCCTCCATTCAACCTTTTGCGTTCATGGTAAGGCAATATGCGCATTTCGGGCGACGACAATGGAGAATTATCACCTACAGCCAAAAGAGGCAAGGGTGGTGGCAGCTGCTGGGATTTCTTCTTTCCATCACTTTCAATTTCATCCTTTGTCATGTTCCTAACTCTCTTAGTAACACTAGCAGCCATCTCCCCATATTCATCAGGGGTCAAGCTATAGATTTCCGAGTCATCCTCACCAATAGAGCTTATACTTGAACAATTGCTTCTGTCACTTGCACCCCTCCTCAAAACAACATGCGCAACGCCTTCGCGGTCCTTCTCCCCATAAATCTGCAATATACTCGCCGGAAATGCATATTCAGCAGGCGGAGTCTCCTCGCCAGGCATATACTTGAATACAAGCGATCCATTATCGTCGGAATCGCTACCTGTACTCCCGTTTGATTTGGTGCGACTAAAGAAGCCATGTTTGCCTGCGTCGGCGCTGTAGTATGATGTGGAAGAAGGATTGTACGAATGCTTCGTCTGATGATGCTTGCCATCGATAATGTCCTTTGGCGTTTTAAGGTCCGGTGAAGGGGGTGATGGATCACTTGTATTGCTCGGATGAAGTGGGGGTAAATTTGTACCCGTAGCTTGAGAAGGTTCGCTGTTGCTTGGGAAAATGACAGCAGAAGACGACTGAGATGATGCCACTTGCCATTGCAGCAGCTCATGATGAGAATCTGGTGAAGTATTTTCAACATCCATCATAATATTGCTACTATCAGGGCTATGATTGGCAGCTTCGTGAAGAGCAATTCCAGAGTCGATAGTTTGTAATCTCTTCTGCTGTGTCGAGAATGGGCTACTGGAAGCTCGCTCTAGGATGTATGCTTCTTTGAGAGGATATCCCAAATGAGCATCGTGGCTGTTGCTGCGGGGTCTTGCTTGTGAAGTTGTGGTAGTCATCTGGTGCTCTGGTTGACTAGATAGGTATGTTCTTTGAGAAGGTACTTGATAGAGGAGAATCCTTTTTTGTCGGCGGCCTCTACGAAGAACTCGTGTGTATTCTAATCGAAATAGGTTCAGCAAGAAAACAAGCCTTATGTTAAGCTGGAGGCTGTAGATGTACGATGAACGGCTCGCAACAACTTGCTTGTCCTTCTCTTCTGATGTGGTGGTTGATGAAACTGATGAGCGTTTACATCATACAACTCTTCGTTCACATGGAGCTTTTGCCACAAATCGGAGTTGGAATTTTCCGCGAACCGTTGAGCAGCTGACTCGGCACTGAATGACTTAAGGTATGTATGAGCGGTTGTACGTTATGTATAGATTACTAATATTTCGGTTATGTGTAGCAGATTGAGTTGCAAATAAAAACAGACAAAAATCAATCAGCTTTGGCAACACTATGCTGGAAGAAGTTTGAAGTTGATTGGCTATTGAGTTGCTAATATCATTAGGTATCGCTCTACTGGGGGTTACTGAGAACAGAAGAAGAAAAGAGACCATCGGCCTGTCGGAGAGCTGTGATAATACAACACGCGTAAACTTATTTCGACACAAAAACACCCACAAAAATTCAAAAATGCCAAGAGCAAAGGGCGGCTCTATCCCCCCACCCCAAGTATTCGTCAACCCAGGCGACGGTGGCCTAATCTCCGAACTGAACGAAAATGACGTTCTCTCCGGTCGCGGTGGTCGCATCAACAACCATCCCGGTAACATCACCTTCCGCACAGTCGTCGAAGATTACAAACGTGAATATCTAGATCCAAGAATTAGAAAGTTGGAAAAGGCACATGTTGCGGCGAGGCTTGTGGCGCAGATTCGATCGGCCAATCCTCCTGGGAGATTTTTGAGGGAGGATGCGGATCATAAGGGCAAGTATGTGGAGATTGGGGATCAGAAGGCTTGGAAAAGTGAGTTTATATTATTATGACAATAACACGTCTTGTGTTCGTTTGCTTTGTTGAAGATTGTTGTGCGTACATGATTTTTGTTTCCTTGCGTGATTTTATCTCACAAGCAAATCAACGCTGCGCTCATAATTTACTCCACAGAGGCTGGCCAGGCATTACGCGAAGATGCCCCAGATGTTCGAAAAGTACTCGACGAAGAAATTAAAGATGTCGGTGTTATGAATCACAATCCATACTCTTCTCCGCAGCAGCAGCAACAACAACAACAACAACATATGCAGTATCGACCTCCTCCTCCTGGGTCTATCCCATCGGGTATTCCGCCTGCAGTGTCGTATTCACCCAGTACTGGTGGTCATCATCACCAACTACCTCCCCCTCAGCAGCAACATCGACCTGATCCACCCGAATCTGAGGGTGTAACTGGATATCGTCAGCCTCCTCTTAACTATTATGATACTGATGGACCTGCCGGAAGAGCAGCAGCAGGAGCAGGAGGAGGAGGAGGTGGAGGAGGAAGTCGTGGACAGTCTCATCATCCTGCTCCACATCAACAACAATATCCACAAGGTGGACCTGGAATGCACACTGCTCTTCCCCCACATGGATATCCTCAACCTCCTCCACCCTCACATCATCATCATCAACAGGGACATCCTTCGCCTCCTTCCAACTACTATGGACACCCCCCACCTCCTCAATATCAACATCAACATCCACCACAGAATCAACAACACTTTCAACAACCGTTACCTCAATTCCGTCAAACAAGCAATCAGTATAACGCAGCTTACAACACTCAACCTCATTCTCATCAACAACAACAACAGCAGTTTGATCCAAAGCGCAAAAAGTCATCATTTTCGGAAAAGCTCCATGATCCTGCCAATGTAGTATATTCAGCTATTGACACTGTCTCAGAAATGGCAGATAAAATGAAACAGCGACTACCGGGCAAGGATTCACTGCCAGCATTCATGTCCACTGCTACCGACTTTACCATGTCAGATGTTAGTGCCTTCACTGCATCCAATAAAACAAAAAGTAGCAATGATCCCAATGAGATATTCCAAGGAGCAGTAAAGCGTGGATCAAACTCAACAAAGACTGGTAGTGGCAACTCGAAAGAAGAGAGTTTTAACATGAGTGATCTTTCGTTTGGTTTTTCGCTGGGACGGACTCGAAGTTTCCCCGATCTCATGCTCAGTACCGGTGATATCAACTTGTTACCCGCCCTTCCGGATGAAAGTGGTGGCGATTCAGACGATGTGACGCCTCAGAGGACGTCAAGTGGTCGAATCCTCCGTCCTGCACCAATGGCACATGCTCGTCAGAGCTCATCTGGTTCTGGATCCAGTGGAAGCATGGCGTCATTAACAATCAGAGGATTCCATCCTGTTCGTGGTCGAACAAATACACAAAATACAACCAGTGCCATGAGCGGACTTAACGATGCCATGTCAATAATGTCAATAGACTCACACAAATTGTCGATGAAGAGTGATAATTCAAGTTGGATGGAGAATTTGAAGAGTATGCAGAGCATTCATAGTGATGGGAGGAATGCGTTTCTACATGATGATTCAGGAAGTGTGCGATCATTGTTGAGTGATATTTCGAACGATTTGAATGCTTTGGATTTGGCCGAGCCGCTTTTGCCACCTTTTCCGGTGGATCAGTCTTTTGATAGTGAATATATGGTTCGTCGACCAGATCCGTGATTCTGTTTTACTATTTGTTTCCTTTGTCTACACGTATTTATAACAACTAAGCAACCGTCAACAGAACATGAGGAGACTTCGTGTCGAGTGTAAGTAGGAGTCGAATGGCCTCGTGAGCGGAGAGGGCTTTCTCGCAAGAAGGACGATGAGACACACACGGTTTCTTCATCGCCCAATCCAAGTGAATCCAAAAACGAAACTGGGACCATGACAGCATAAGTAAGTAAAACGACTGCCGCCGCCAAGACACTGCTGCAAGAACATATGAATACAAGCAGGAACCCCAGAAGCAAGATCTTACAATACTTATCATCACTAAAGCAAGCTGTGGGAAGCCAACGCAAGGTATCGAATAGCAACGAAGAATAACAACACTACAAACATGTCGTCATACGGAGGCGGCGGTGGATACAATAATGGCCGAGGCGGTGGTGGATACAGTAACAACACTTACGCTGGACGATCTGCAGCATCTCGTACAGCTGCGCCGCCGGCAAAGAAGCGTATGCTCAAGCTTGTTATTTTAGGAGATTCAGGGTGAGTTCGCTGTCATATCAATTGCTCATTTGAATTATGAAATAGATTTTTTAATCTTGTGCTCAAATTTTAATAATATATGTGCTCAACAACGACTTGCTGCTGCTGCTGCTACTACTAAATAACAAAACACAATGCATACAATCTAATCAAAAAGAGTTGGCAAAACAAGCCTCATGAATCGCTACCACACAAACAAATTCACAGGACAATACAAAGCAACGATTGGCGCCGACTTTCTCTCAAAGCACGTCTCCATCACAGATCCACAAACCGGTACCGTCCGCAACGTCACACTCCAAATATGGGACACAGCCGGCCAAGAACGATTTCAAAGTCTCGGTGTGGCATTCTATAGAGGTGCCGATGCCGTGGCACTCGTGTATGATGTTGGCGATAGGAAAAGTTTTGACAATTTGGATAATTGGAGAGGGGAATTCCTACGACAAGTAGGATTGAATGAAACTGGGGCTGATTTCCCATTTGTTCTCCTAGGGAATAAGATTGATCGACCCGAGGGGGAGAGGCAGGTGCCTCGTCATCTCGCGGAGGAATGGTGTGAGAGAGCAGGGTTGGGTGGATTGGGAGGACCAATTCCACACTTTGAAACGTCTGCGCGGACAGCGTGCAATGTGGAAGGAGCATTTTTGGAATTGGCAACACTGGCTGTGATTTATGCAGAGAAGAATAAGAAGGAGGAGCCGATGCTTTCGTATGCACCGATGGGAGGACATAATAATAATGGGAGAAGGGTTGATTTACACCATCAGGGGAGTTCGTCGTATTCGAATGCCTATGGAGGTAATGATTGTTGTTGAAGGAATCAGTTTGTTGTATGAAACGTCAGAGCTTAAAGAATCTTGTCGTTGGAAGACCATTCTAGATTGAAGATATGTGTACAAATGTAAAATCTAAACATTACATGATTTGGATTGCGGTGAAGAAGTACTTCTTTTGTCTTTATCTTTACTTTGGTTTTTAACTACAATGGAAGCCCTACAACATTTATATTGTCTGTCTTCATAAAGGGTGTTTATGTAAGTAGTTCTTTCATTTGCTCGGTTGCTCGGCTTTAGTTGCTGTCTTTTGGTGGTACTTAGGTGTAGTTGTAAGTAGGAATCTATCTATCTAGGAAGGTACCATACTTATGTGTCTTATGTACCTCCTCTCTGCAGCCTCTTCAGGAGTGTCTTGATTGCTTGCAGCGCAGTTTTGAGTCTCGTTACTGCATGCAATGAAATGGTGGCATTGTCTTGATGCTGCAGCACATGATGTATAAGAATCGGAGTCTATTTCCTGCACGCAAAATGAGCAATCTTGGGCATGTAAAAGAAGTTCTGTGATGTGGTGCTCATAATTTGAATTTACAAAAACAGACAACAAGAAAAAGAGTACAACTAGCACAACAACGATGAAAATATTGATAGTCACAGGGGATTGCCCAAGTCACCCATACGCATGCGCAAAGCTAGCCACAGTCCTGGCTTGCAAACACGAAGTAACTCTAGCTGGACCAAACGGCTCTGCCCTAGCGCGACTCCAAGCTGAGGCGCAGGCATACAATAAAACTAGCAAGAGAGAGATAAAATGTGTATCCATAGGAAATGTCGATACAGTCGTGCATTGTAACGTGAGGTAAGTTGCTTGCATGCAAAAACGTCTCTACCTGTTCAGAGAAGATACTCATACTTTTTAACTTATGTCTTTAACTTTCACACGTACAGGCCGGTAATTAATCCTCAAGAGTATTCGGCGTTGAAAATCATTCAGAATGCGTTACTGAACAGAAACTACAATCCTTTCGGCATAGCTAACGTCTTTGAAGAGGTGATGGACAATCAAATTCCAACGTATAGCAATATCAAAATGATAGTTGGGAACTTTGATCTCGTTTACGCGATCCACTCTGCTGCGGCTACTGTTTGCGATGCAATCGAGGCACTCAGACAAGAGCAAGAAGCAAGAGCACCTCCTCCTCGCGTGATAGTATTCTCATCACTGCCATATGACCCTGTTTTCTTTCGTAACTCCGAGTCTGCTCCTAAAAACCTATGGCGTACACCTCGTTCGCTAGTTGCGTTGCCACATGTTGCGACCTATCCATCTAGACCCCCTCTATCAATCCTATCATGCCTTGTACAATTATTTTGGATGTGGCTTGATACACACTTCGCCGAGAGGGCATGGAAGATAGCTGGGAAACGAAATGATTCGCGCCGAGCCAAGCGAAATCTCCCACCAGTTCATTGCGGCAACAAGTATTATTGGCAAAACTATCCTGTGCTAAGTATGGGCGGAATCACTCCCTTTAATACTCGTGGAGAGTACATCGCAGATAATGTTACCGTAGTTGGGTCTTTGAAAAGCAACGCACCGGTAGATATCACTCGCTTGGATGATTGGATGGGCAGAAGCAGCGCAGGTGAAAAAGTCATCTATGCGTGCTTCGGAACTGGAACAAAATTGTCAGAAGAAGAGATAACCAATCTAGCGAGGATGGTCCTTGCAATTGAAGGCACTCAATATCGCGTTCTTCTTGCTCTCCGGAAAGAAGAGCAAGATCGTTACCAGCACACTTTTGACAAAGTCATTGGCTCAAAGCCCACGTTTCAAACTGACGGAGTTGTTGAATATGGGCATGGTGTTTTTAGGATTGATGCTGATGTTCCTCAAGAGTCTCTCTTACAAAGCGGTAGGGTTGTTCTATTCGTGAGTCATATGGGTTTTGGTGGCTATACTGAAGCTATCAATGGTGGTGTGCCTTTGGTTTCGTACCCATCGGGATGTGATCAATGGTACAATGCCCAAAGAGCTGTCGAGGCAGGTGTTGCTGTACAAGCCAATCCCAAAATGAAAGGATTAGACTCTACCGTGATCGATATGCTCGATAATGATACGTTCAAGACGCGTTCCATGCAGCTTGCATCAGAAGCAAATTTATTTGCTTCTGATGAAATCATACTCGAGCACGCTAACGAAGTTGCAGGCAGTGGGGATACTTGTGATTCAGAAACGGCGTCTACGTGCTCAAGCGACAATCCGTTCGATTGGTGAATGCCAAAAACACGCGTAAAGCTTAACCCAATATTCTTGCAAATCATACCATCTTCGTTCACTATGCAGTCGTATGCTCATCTTTGTACCATGCTGCAAGCATTTTCCACTCATTTTTATCCAGTGATAATATGTGATTGACCCATCTGGTATCTTCCTCTGCTAGTGGACCTTTCTCAACGACCTGTTTTAGCCATTCTAGATGATGTCTCACGTACTTGTCAAATATTTCATTGTCCAAAAGATAATGACCTGGGAATCGATATAGACCAATGGAGTCACGATTGTAATCATCGTTTCGGCGAAAGTAAGAGGAAATATACCACCTTCCACCAACGAAAGCAACCTTTTCATCGCATAGCTCCCACCCCAAGTCCTTCTGAAGACCATCATAGAGAATAATTAAATGCTGGGGCCTGGAATTTGTTGGCTGCAAGAAGACATATTCAGACTCTAGACTTTCAATAGGAGTTGTTGTTGCGTCGGATTTTCCAACTATAATATCTAGCATAGTGTGCACACCCATACCTGCAATGACAATTGCGTTTGCCTCACCTGGTTGCAGTGCACTCAAACCATCTCCTATTCGGAACTGAATAGGTAGCTCAATAAGTGATTTGTGATCATTCGCTGTGTCAATTTTGGATAGGGCATCATTCACTCGTTTGAATGATGCAATTCCTCCATTCTCCAGCGCCTGTGATGATAAATCAGTACCAAACACTTTGGAGAATAACAACTCATTAGAATCATCACGCGACTGATTCACCCAAGCAATACACGCCAAGCTTAGAGCTAGCATCCCATGGTCACATCCGACATCTGCAACTGATTTCATTCTATTACTACTTGATTTGCTTGGAAGTAAAATGAGTTGAATCAGTGGATTCATCCTCTCCCAAGTCCTATTAAATGAACGCCTATTAGAAGACATGATTTCCATAGTGCTCTTCGCAACATCCAAAGGGTCGGCAACATCTTCGATGAAGACTTGAGTATTGTGTATTCTTTGGGTGGCTTCGAAGGTATTATCACCCACCGCCACTCTGAGACAGGCACGAAACCTATCATATCGATTTACCTTGTTCACTTTGTCACATGCCTTTGAAATATACGTAGAATGCCCATGCCACTGGAACGCAAAGTGTCGTTGCAGCGCATGTGATCGCACTGGTGATGTCATCGATGATGCAAATGCCATCAAGTGATGGGTAGACGGAAGTCCACATCGAAGACGGAACGCAGCCGACGACATTGGCAGAAAAATTAGTGATGCGACGAACAAGGGATTGACGACCATTTTATTGTTAGCCCTTGTTTATCAGATTCCCAGAAGCACGCATTCCTATCGATCAAGCTATTTTTTTTTTTTTTTTATTCATTATTTACTGCTTGCTTTGAGGTGAATTTTTGTGGCTGTCAGATGTGAGATGATGGACAGCATTAGTACCGGTGTGACGTAGGTAGGCCGGCGAGAGGCGAGACGTCGCTGCTTTAGCCGCAATGCAGTTGTCTTCCGCCGTCTTGAATATACTCTCTTTTTGTTGGATCCTCCTTTGTTACCCTCTAACTGCATTTGATGCGAAGGATTATTTGAATGTTTCTTGCAAACTTGCACTTCCTTCTTTCCTCGTTTCACCATGTAACAGATACAAACCTCATCTTCTTTTGCATTTAGTTCGCATTGTAACAATGGAGGTTTCCAATACCTCCCAAGGAATTTTCCGTCTCTCCATTGCTTTGTAGGCACTGGAGGACCAAGCGTAACATTCGCACAATGTCCATACAAGATTGCATGAGCGCGCCTCATCATATTCTCTACTGACGGCTTACTGCCCTTCAAATGAAATGAAACTGCACGTTTCACGACACGTTCTGGGCCGATATGTTTGTTGCCGCTAAAGTAACTGTACCAGAACAACGGGTTCTTTTTAGGGTCGTAGTTAAAGTCCATTTCAGGCGGTACATGGTTGTACCTTTCAGCACCTGTTTCGTCCGTCGTCCGGTAAGGTTCGATACCTTCCTTCTTAAGACACTGTGTTACCAACACATCTTCTACAGACGTGACATCATGTGGTGCACAGTTCGGAAAAGAAGCTACCAACATTTTCAAGGCCGCCTTGTTCAAAGTGTAGCCGCCACCGCCAGTAACGTAAGTTGCATTGCTATAAAAGTTCTGATAAAAAGTTGCCCAAGAAGAAGTGGCTGCTCCCCTTCATTTGATGCAGTTACAATTTCCTCTGATTCTAAATAGAGGCGCAGATTCTCAACAAGGACATACATGTCATCACCACCAATATGAAACCAATCGTAGGAGTCGTAGTAGTTGACATAGACATACGACCACATGGCCCTAACTTTTTGCCACATGTTTTGGTATTCCTCCTCTCCTTCATGCGGTATGTTAACCGAATCGATAGATCTGTCCGTAATTGTTGACGCTACATGAAAGCCATCACATCGATGCCCCCAAGTCTCTCTTATACTTTGAATTCGCGGGCCCTGCTTCTGTGTTGTATAAATATGGCAATAGATCTTTGCACGAGGTTTGCCTCCACCTTCTAGAACCAACTTGTTTGCACGTTCATGAGCGGCAAGGTCGACATATACGCGTTGGGTCAACAGTTGCATTGTGGCATCATTAGGTCCGCATTGAATTCCACTTGTATCAAAGACGGGTGGATTATTATGTAATGTTGTCGCATTATGAACGTACCCAGGATTGCCCTTCTCGTCTAAGGCCGGAAAGAATATCCCAGTGAGATTGACATGATCATGGTTGCTTACTGTAGTCATTTCTGTGTTCGTCGTATCTTTGCTCTTATCCGTACCGATGCCGTTGTTATCATGATGAGCCCCTTGCTGCTGCAGCGTTCTACTCGTATCAGATAATAATATCATGTTTTCGATTATATCAATATTTGTCTTGCTATCGTACTCACGCGATGACGTTGGCATCGAAACAGAAGTAAATAGGTAAATCGTTGTGCAGAGCCACATCATGCTCAGGAGGCCGAAAACGCCTTGCAATGCCTGCCGCAATGACCTCTGCCGCAGTCGCCTTGCCCTTGCCATTGTTGCATGTGGATTGAGAGGGAGTTGAGGAGCGGAGGGCTTAGAAAATGTTGCAATATCAGAAAATATCAGCAAAGAGCGACGAATCCCAAGTGTTTCGAGTATGTTGATGAGTTGAGAATTGTTGTGTTTTTGTAGTGTTGATGCTGATGAAGAGGTGGGTGTACTGACTTGAATCTTGAATCTTGGTGACCTAGGGGGTAGATGTAGGTCAGTTGGACGAACAGGGATTGTAATAGTCTTCTTGTTACCTTCATCATTATCGGTGGTAGCTGACGGAGCACTAACATGATGACCCATCTTAGGCTTGGGTACTGGGCTGTTACAGGATGAAGTTGATCGAAGCATAGGAGCCTTCTTTATCTGACTACGAGGACTATTCATTCTGCTAATACTACTACTCTTTGGGGAGGTGGTGGCAGTTTTGCTCAGCCGATCATGCATCGAGTTGAGTTCTACCGTCTCAATCACTTTTCCGCCGACTATCGTGAGCGATTTCATTCTCTCCTTCGAGTGCAGTCAGCTGCAGTCAGTGTGCTACAGATTATTAGAGGACCTATTCTTATCACTTTGGAGACAGTACTTTGTTTTGCGCATCAGTCAAAGCAGCAGCGTTTGAGAGGAGGGCACGTTCGCATCGCATGTTATTGGCGAAGAGGATACTTTCTTTGCACCTTTACATCAATCAGTTTCTCGTAGCCAAGAGAAGAAGGCAAGCAAGAGAAGCAACCTACGTACATAACGTACGTACGAAGTAAGTACTTATGTAGGGGTAATCGAGCCGCATCATTCATCATCATCGTGGAAGTGACGTGAAGCAGTGTTGGTGTTGATGAAGCTCATATCGATCAATTCAAAGAACAACGCACCGCCGCCATGACTCCTTTGCCATCACTACATCGCAACCTTCTAGCCGCTTCGGCGCTGCTAATTGTAGCTGCTCAATTCTCAAGGACGGCTGCATTTGCCCCTGTCTCATCATCGATATGCAACAATCCACGTCAGCCCATCCTACATCTCTCATCCACTGCAGATGATAAAAACAACCTCGGAGTAATTGATTTAACAGACGACGACGATGATAATGCTGTAATGACGACCGAAAGTAGTGCATCTGACGAAGCGTCGACAGCGGCACCATTCCTCTCACAGGGAGAATTAAGTGATGATCCGAATTTGCTCAATCCTGACTTTACTGATCCAAAGCAAACTAGGGTGATCATCTACATTATTTTGACTTTGGTTCCTGTCCTCTTCTTGATACCACTCATGATTGGCTCTCGTGATTTAATTCCTCTGGATGCATTACCCCCTGTCGAGATAAACTAATGCACTTCGAGGTATTGGCTCAAATCGATCGACTCATGATAGCTATGCAAACGAGACAAAAACACTGCCAAATAAAGTAAATGAAATGAATAGTTAAGTTATTAATCTGGAGTAAATACTGGGCTTCTGTATCAACATTAACTCTCGAAGCAACCTTCACTGTGATCAAACGGGTTGTCACAAACACATGCCGGCACCTCCTGACAATAATCACAGGTGCCCTTTCCTGAACAGTTCGACGGGCAAACTAAATCGGGGCACACAGCTGCAATTCTAGGACAGACGACCGAGTAGCCAATATCGACGTTGATCACTTGACCATGATATGTGCAGTGAAAGAATTTTCCTTCAACAAAGAAACTAAGTGTCCTTTCTAACGGGTTGCAGGTCGTCTCCAAACACACAGGAATACCTGCGTCGGTTTCATAGCATCTGCTATTTTCTTCAAATGATTCCCCAACGAGAGTTGATGTCACCTTTTCTGACGAGCAGGGGATCAAATGTTTGGATCGCATGGGGCAGTAGTCAACGTCACTATGCTGTGATCCATACTCAGGATTATCCGGGTGAAAGTATTGGAAGTTCTCCGGGGGGTTCGCATAAGGATTCAAATCACATCCCGCCTTGTTGTGATGTGTGTAGTCACAACCAGATCGAGCCCCTAACGCTTCGTGAGAGGAACAGAAAAATCCCAAAGAGTAATCTGGGACTTTCCCCTTCAAAATACAGTCATCTTCAACAAAGCCACATCCGGCACCACGTCCATAGGTTGGAGTTGTGGCAGCACGAAAGTTGGCCTTGTACCAAGAAGAATCTTCTAAAAGAGCCAACGATAATGGTGATATTGCATACGCCGAATCTTCGTTTGTTGCAATTGGCGTCATGTCTTCATCAAAGTGATAGCGTAGGTTAAGGTGGAAAAATGAGCACTCAGAGTTGTCTGGATGAGGAAGTGGATCAGCAAGTCTAGCACCTTCAAGAGTTTGACAATCAAAATGATTCCGTACAATTCTCTTGACTGAAGGAGATGAAATTTCATAGTAAAGAGCATTGCTGTCGTCCGTCTTCTCCTGAATCAAGTTGGACAGCAGTATTGTTTGCGTCTGCTTCGTGGTGCCATCGTCGCAGGAAATATCGAGCTTTCGTTCGCCCCATAACTTTTCAGTCTCAGCGTTACGAAAGTATTTGAATAAGCTTGGAGTCAACCCTAGAAATCTTCCCACGAGCTGTGAGATTTGCGCGATATGTTTTCGTGTCTCCTTTTCGTGTACTTCATCGTCTTGTACGCCCAAATCATCAATGCAAAGGGTGAGTGATCCAATAAGTGGCCGCATGTCCTGATCGAAGTGACAAATATGAATTTTCGGCATCGAGTTCATCGCACAGGTAGACTCTTCGCCAACTTCAACGTATATCAACAGGTCTGCGTTGGGAACGCCGTTCGTAAGATGATCTTCAGAAATGGACGTGTCTCCACACGTTGACACGTGAGGAACAATATTTTGCCGGAGCGGACGGATCTTCAGTGCGTCACCCCATATTTTTGTCACTGCGGGGAAAATAACTTCCTCAAAGGCTGTCACTCTGGCTCTAGTAGGATTGTATAGCTCCATATCGGCGAACGTTTTACCCATAGAATGGACACGAGCCGTGAGTGATGACGCATCAAAAACTAACCGCATATCTTGGACTTGATCGCTGTACTCAACATGAACGCGTCTTCTCTTTGCCTCATCGTCTGAGGGGATTTCAATGGATTGTGCACTTAGACTTTCTGCCGCGTCATATTGCGCAAGCTGGTGTTGAGTGTGTCTAGCGCGACCAGGCATATAATGACTTGCTGAAGTTGTAACATTAGATGCCCGGATTGACAACCTATCAGCTGAAACGCCCTGAAGATGGCGAGGAACTACCGATGGTCCATAAGTTGGGCACATATTCTCAGGCATATCAAGCGGATCCACATATGATGACACATCACCTAGTGCCAGTGATTGCAGTAATGACTGCCCTGGCATGTTCATGTTATCCGAAACGCTAACTGGATCAAAGTTCTTCAGCATTGCGTACTCATCTTCATCAGACACCGAGAGAAGAATTCTATTCCCCGTGGACTCATCCAAAGCGCCATGATCACTTTCCACTGCAGCATTGTGCTCACGGGTCTTGAACAGAGAACCAAGTAAGCCATTGGAAGACACAGTGTCAGCTTGCTTGGGTGTTGCATCTTCTTCCGACTTGGGAGGGGGCGCCTCATCAACTGTAGGAGCATCGGTTTCTTTCAAAAATCTATCAATTGAAAGAGTAGGACTCATTGTGGGAGCTTCGGTTGTTTCGCATATTGGAACGCCGTCATCAATCATTCTGGAAAGGATAAAAGAGAGAAAGAATGATGAGTAATGCTCACAAATGTACATTGCAAATCACGACAACATTCCAACAACTTACTCAGGTGGATGACAAGACTCAAATAGTGCTCTCCACTGACAACCAAGTCCGGATTCTAGGCACTCTGTCTCTGTTTCGAAGCGATCACAACTGCATTCAGTGGTATTAGACAGCAAGGTCATACCGAGTCGTCTTGCTAGTTCATCCTCGGACATACCATCCAGCTTCTCTTCTTTCCGATATACTTTGACAAATGGAGCTCGTGCACCATACAAAGATCTATCAGTCATTTTGTACATGCCAGCTTTCTTCTTACTACCGAGATAAGCGAGGTAATCACTTCCAGTAGGGCCTTTGGGGCCTATGATAGAGTCCCCGCGGAGTTGATATCTCACTGGTTGATGTTTTGCGTACAAGTCTTCACCATGTTCTCCATTGCGTTCTGTCCATTCCTTGCAAAAAGCGTTGCGTTGTTCTGTATTATACAACATATCCATGTCCAATACAACTTGCTTGTGTTTTGGATCCCAGCGTTGAGCAAGATGAATGATCTCTTTGCAATATGGAAACTTGAGACAAAAAGGATAAGTTGCTGGAGTAAATGGTATTACAGGCACAAATTTACCCGGTGTGAACATGAGATCTACATGCCTTGATACCTGGTGATAACTGTTTGTGATCATGAACCACTCCGTCGACACTTCTGCCGAACAAAGATCCATGAAATCAGGCGTGTCACGAAATTGTAGAGATACTGGTACGCTGGTGTACTTGGAGTAATCATGAGAATTGCTAATGGATGGAGGAATCATGACGATGACCTTACTAAAGGGGTGGTCTTTGTTGTCGAGATTCTTGATCAGATTCAGTGAACGGTCGAAGAACCATTCCGAAATCACCAAAGTAACCTCCGTGCGCGCGGGGTCCCATGGAGAGTACAGCTTGGCACCGTGAATTACATACTCAGGACCTAAATGTCGAGGGATTAGGTTCGTAGCTGCATAGTTGTGAATTGCTTTGGTAAATCTGTATGGCTCTTCATCTTTCCATCCTGTTGATGCGTTGACACAACCAAGTGAGAAAATGAGTTAGCAGTATGCGAGATATGACATCAACGAACTAATAAGTACACTCTGCCGATAGGACTCACTATTTGCCCACTTTGTGAACATGGCTTTATTGTCAGAAAGGGTGATATTTTCTCCTTCCTCATTGAGCATAATCTTAGGAGCAAGCTGTGGTACAATACCAAGCGTTCCCTCCACCCACATTTGACTCATTCGATAGTCATATGGAATCGAGTTGTAAGGGCAAGGGGCCTCGACCTCCAGCTGACCCGTCAAACGTTCAAGGAGGGGATGACTTGTATTGTAGATCCCGTTACCATTGGTATGGTGAAGAAGAGATATTGGGATGTCCTCGTAGAACGCATCCCACTTGTCTCCATCGTACTGCGCTCCCAAAACAGCAAACGGTCGGTATGCATTAATCTCTCCCAAAATCACATCCAACCAATAATTCTTCACCGGGACACTATCTCCCTCCATCAAATAAAATCCATCATAATCTCCCCATTCCCCACTCTGAATAATGCGGAATCCCGCCTCATACTGCCGATTCGGCCCATTCACCCAATTATACAACTCCTCCTGCGCAGCTGGGATATACAGATCCAACTCCTTCGGAATATTCGCCTCCACCGCGTATATATTATCAAAGCATCGACTCCACCCACCTGGACTGAAAAATTCTTCCATAATCTTATCCACTGCCTTCATGGCAACATCATTTTCAGAGAATGTTTGAGAGTAAAATAGAAACAAGTCCGCAGATGTGGTTCGTAATCCATCTGCGGGGACATCATCAAAGTAATCTTTCGTTTTGGGTTTGCGTTTGCATCGTTTGAAGAGACTATTGGCAATCCCCCGAAAGAACGATGTGGACGAAGTGGAGTTGTTATTGTTGTTGGTAGTACTATAGTCAGCTTCACATTCCCAATCATCTTGTTCCTCCTCTTTCAATTTCCGTCCCGTACCATTCGTCGACATGTCAAACAACACCCATTCATCCACATTCGCATCATCCTCATCCTCCTCTTCCCCCAAATCCTCTTCCGCCGCACGACACGGAACAAGACTATTCCAACAAGCAAACGTCGTCGGCAACGGTTCAGCATCAAACTCACAAAATGGACGTAATATCGCAAGTCTTGAGACTATCCCCCTTTCACGATCTGGTAATCGATCTTTTTTCGGTTCGACTTGTTGATCGTACATCTTTTCTAATATGGCAGTGTTGGATGTAGATATGTAGTAGGAGGATGTGACGTATGGATGATCGAATACGAACTCTGGATAGATTGGTGGTGGTGCGTCATCTTCGTCGTTATCGTCTCCGTCGCCTTCACCACCTTTGTCCCCTTCACTTTTTGCACTGGAAGAGGAGGAAAATTTGAGTAGATGCCTTATATTCTTGTGAATGATGTATTTGTAAGTGAATTTGGATACCATTGTAAGCACGAGGATGAGGAGGAGGCGTGAGACACTACCCTTTGGCTTGGTTAGTTTGATATGACGCAGTCTTTTCTGTAGCAGTCGTGATGATTTTACCACACGTTGATAATTGGTATTGTTGTTGCCCTCAATTATTGCATCCTCAATTGCATGCTCAATTGCATCGTTGGGAAGAATGGTCGTTGTTTCACCATTATCATTCTCCGCAGCAGCAGCAGCAGTTGTTGGTTGTGCAGCAGCAGCAGCAGCATCCACATTCTCATTATGACCATGAGTATGACCACTACTCCGCAACGCAGTGAAGGCCCCCACCATATTTGACATACCAAACATTGGCTCATCCTGACTTGATTCGTACCCGCCATCTTCATTATCATTGATGTGCTTTTGAATGATGCCAGAGTAGGGTGTGGCCATTGCGGAGGAGGAGATGGGGGCTACTGCTCCTCCGGAGGTTGCCGAGCGAGTATCATGATTTATATTGGTTTTGTTATTGTGGAAGGCGTCGACGGGATGTTGTCTCCGCCTTGCTGCTGGTTTGCGAGATATTTGTTGCTGCATCATTCTCTTGACTTGTTGATATTGGCAAGCTGGTTACTGCATCATCTATCGTGTCTATGCTAACGGAGCGGCCGTCATAAGACAAAATGTTCTTTTGGTTGAGCATGAGAGTGTGTACCTGGATGACCGTGACATTTATTGACCCTTGACCGTGACTGCTGCAATGCAACGCAGCTCAAATGCGCGCGCTCTTCATTTTCGACATTGACCCAGCATCACACCTTCTCCACGGCACTCCATTCCAATCAAGAGCAGCCACCGCAACAACGCTGTAGTCAGCATCCCCAACAACAGAAGCAGACAAAGCAATCGAGTGTGCAAATGGGAGCAACCGCCTCCCGATACGACGGCTCATCATCCAAACAACAACATCGATTTGCAGCTGCAGCAACGCGTCGCCGATCTTCCACCTCCTCCAGCAGCATCATCCGCCGTAACAGCAACAACAATAAAATGTCATCACTCAATCGTTCCAAGAATTCTCCCACCCTCAAGAATGGCAGTGCTCGCCAAGCAACGCTCGTGCCGGGAGAAGACGTCACGATGCAAAGCTCCATCAAAAGAATTCCCCTGGAAAATATCACCAATGACGACGACGACGTGATGGAGGCAGAAGAGTTGCCAAAGACCAGGAAGGGAAAACCATCCCGAGGAAGAAAGACTGTGCTTCTCAGCCCCAATAAGGGCAATTCTGCAATGAACAACACCACCTTGCCGTCTTTTCTTCAAAGGGGTGCAGCATCCAAGGCGAAGGATGAAGAGATTGCTGTAGCGGCAGCGGCATCCACTGCTCCTCCTTCCAAGAAGGAGTCAAAACAGCATCAGCCAATCGATCCTCCCGGTGCCATCTGGAATCCTATGGGCACCATGTACGGAATGGATGCCTCGTCATTTCAACAACCTGGAGGAGGTGGATTCTCAATGCCATTGTGGCAGCCTCCGCCACACCATGAAGATTCTTCGAATAGTGGTAGTAGATCTTGGGCTGTGCCTCCATTCCTTGCACCCCTCGCGGCAACGGTGCGTCATCCATTCTCACATTTTGTGCCGAATGGACAGGGCCACTTCTCCTATTGGCAGCAGCAGCAGCAGCAGCAGCATCAAGGTGGGAATAGTGGTGAAGAATTTGGCATGCCCTTGGAAGAAGCCGAGATGGAAGCCGAGTCGACGAGGACGAGGAGCTTCACTGCCGCCGATGCCACCATGAAGGAGGAGGACGATGATGCTTCTTCTATTGAGTCTAAACCAGCAAACAAAGTGGATGTTCCTGATGTTCCCTCTACGTTTGCTCCTCAAGAATGCATCGACAAGATTAGGGCAAAACTCAATGCTGCTGGACAAGATGTCCAACAACACGTCATCCAGACTCGTTCCATGACTGCCAAGAGCCGATCTACAAAGAAGTCGTCCAAACAAAAGGTGGCCCCGATTGCAGCTCACCAAGCGAAATCACCACCTTCCATCAAGGGAAAGGTGCCTTCTACTGCTACCACCGACGACACTGCTGTCGAAGTGATGACTGTACTTGGTAAGACTGTCCACATGGTAGACCCCGATCGCAAAGTCTTTGTTATCGACCTCCTTTCTCCAGAGACGTGTGATGAGATTCGAATGATGGCGGACAATCATACTCGCAATGCGAAGAAAGATGCTGAAGTCTGGAGGACGCTCTACACGTATACCAAGATGGATCTTCCCGTGGTTGAAGGTAAGATGAAGAAGAAGTGGACTGAAGTTTATTTGCATGTGATTTTGCTTGTTTCGTCTCTCTGACCATTGAGGATGCCCGCTCCATCTTTTCCATACTCTCTACGTCCAAAGTGAAGGACATGGTGAGCAACTACACAGACAATATTCTCCACGATGTGAAGAAGATCGTCGGTGTAATTTTCGGCATGAGAAGGGAGGCAATGAGGCTACGACCCCGTAGTTGGAAGGAACCGCACCTCCTTCTGTACCAAGCTTTGGATGGAAAGCCTCATCACACAGGCATAGAGATGCATTACGATGGATGCGATGTTACGTGGCAAGCCATGCTCACTCGCCAAGACGAGTACGAGGGTGGTGGGACTTACTTCCGCTCTCTTCGTAAGACGATCAGGCTCAAACAAGGGCAAGTCCTCGTACACCCCGGTGAGTTGTATCACAAAGGGATTGACATCACTTACGGAGTGCGCTGCCTCTTGGTCTGCTTCACAGACGGCTTCAACCCCAAAAGTGTTGACGATAGCAAACCGGAAGATGATGATCCAAAGTACGAGTCCAATGTTATCGTGTGCGGCTGAGCTCATATCTCTATGGGAAGTGATTGTGTTGAGCCAGGAGTCCTCAAAGAGTCCAAAGTCATATCAAGTTTACTACTAAAGCTAAAGAATGTTCTATTCAAATAATGCGCTATGATGTTGCACTCTCAATACAATGTGATCGAGATCCTAATGAGCAGTCTCAGCATAGGTTGAGTCTAATGAACTACAGTGATATAGTAGTGCGTGTAGATGCCTTACCATCGCAGGCTGCCTTGGCATAATGAAAGCTGACCGTGTCTGGAGCACAACAATCCGCTTTGTTTTTCAAACCCCAAGGATTGAAGCGATAATACCAGTTCTTCTTCTGCGCGATATTCCAGTTGTAAAGCCTTGCGCCTTGCCATGGAATACATTTTTATAAACCTGGTCACTAGAAAGCTGTTCATTGCCATATTCACAGCGCTAGATACGATGTGGTGGGTGAATGTGGCGCTGGCGACCGTCCTCTCTAATTGTTGGATCCCCCTTTGTTGCATTGCCCTTTTACTGCATTTGATGCGATGTATTTTTTGTAGCAAGTCTGTTTCTTGCAAACTTTCACTTCCTTCTTTCCCCGTTTGACCATGGAACAGATACAATCTCCCGTCACTCCATTTGGAGGGTCGTCTGTCTGTACATCATTGATTCCTGCCCTTAATCATTACAGCGTCATCAGTATCACGTACCGTGCTATGTCGAACGGGTTTGTAGGCACTGGAGGACCAAGCGTAACATTCGCACAATGTCCATACAAGATTGCATGAATGCGCCTCATCATATTCTCTACTGTCGGCTTACTGTCCTTCAAATGAAATGAAACTGCACGTTTCACGACACGTTCTGGGCCAATATTCTTGTTGCCGCTGAAGTAACTGTACCAGAAGAAAGGGTGCTTCTTGGGATCAAAGTTAAGTTCAACTTCAGGTTTTATATGGTTGTACCTTTCAGCACCTGTTTCGTCCGTCGTCCGGTAAGGTTCGATACCTTCCTTCTGAAGGCACTGTGTTACCAACACATCTTCTACGGACGTGACATCATGTGGTGCACAGTTCGGAAAAGAAGCTACCAACATTTTCAAGGCCGCCTTGTTCAAAGTGTAGCCGCCACCGCCAGTAACGTAAGTTGCACTGCTATAAAAATTCTGATAAAATATTTGCCCAAGAAGAAGTGGCTCCTTCCCTCCATTTGATGCAGTTACAATTTCCTCTGATTCTAAATATAGGCGCAGATTCTCAACAAGGATATACATGTCATCACCACCAATATGAAACCAATCGTAGGAGTCGTAGTAGTTGACATAGACATACACCCACATGGCCCTAACTTTTTGCCACATGTTTTGGTATTCCTCCTCTCCTTCATGTGGTATGTTGACCGAATCGATAGATCTATCCGTAATTGTTGACGCTACATGAAAGCCATCACATCGATGCCCCCAAGTCTCTCTTATACTTTGAATTCGCGGGCCCTGCTTCTGTGTTGTATAAATATGGCAATAGATCTTTGCACGAGGTTTGCCTCCACCTTCTAGAACCAACTTGTTTGCACGTTCATGAGCGGCAAGGTCGACATATACGCGTTGGGTCAACAGTTGCATTGTGGCATCATTAGGCCCGCATTGAATTCCACTTGTATCAAAGACGGGTGGATCATTATGTAATGTTGTCGCATTATGCACATACCCAGGATCGCCGTTCTCGTCTAATGCCGGAAAGTATATCCCAGTGAGGTTCACTGGGTTGTTAACTATAGTCGTTTCACCGCTGCTCGTATCTTGCGTTCTGCTCTCTTCAGATAATATTTTGTTCTTGCTATCGTACTCACGCGATGACGTTGGCAAGATAACGGAATTGAACACATAAATAGTTGTGCAAAGCCATATGAAGCTCAGGAGTCCGAAGACGAAGACGCGTTGCATTTGCATCGCCTGCCGCAATGGCCTCTGCCGCAGTGGCCTTGCCCTTGTTATTGCCATTGTTGCGTGTTGTTTTGAGTGAGTGAGGAGGAGGAGAAGAATGATGAAAGCAAGAGATGAAGAGCGCGCGGGGGTCTCGTTGTTTTCCTAATGTGTCCCTTCGGAAGTAAAAGCTACGTGGTAATAGATTTGATGATAGTATTTGATACAATAGTTCTCTAGGTGATAACAGCAGAGCTGCCTCTCTAGAGACAGGAGCCTCGATCTCTAGTACCATAAGTACTAAGGTAGGGGCACGGCCTGGCTGGGCACGGCGGTCGGTCGTCGACATGGTCATGGTAGTAAACGTGGCGTGAAGAAGATCCACCTTATCGCCCGCCCGCCTGCAAGAGTTTGTCTGGTAGATGAAAATAAGATACCCATCTGAGAACGGGGCTTCTGACAAGAAAAGCTCTATTGTAGTCGAGGCTACATAAGGATAAGGCTACACCTTCCCAAGCTTTGGATGGAAAGCCTCATCACACAGGCATAGAGATGCATTACGACGGATGCGATGTTACATGGCAAGCCATGCTCACTCGTCAAGACGAGTACGAGGGTGGTGGGACCTACTTCCGCTCTCTTCGTAAGACGATCAGGCTCAAACAAGGGCAAGTCCTCGTACACCCCGGTGAGTTGTATCACAAAGGGATTGACATCACTTACGGAGTGCGCTGCCTCTTGGTCTGCTTCACAGATGGGATGAACCCCAAAATACTTGATGACAGCAGGCAGGAAGATGATGACCCAAAGTACGAGACAAATGTGCTCGTGTGCGGCTGAGCTCATATCTCTATGGGAAGTGATTGTGTTGAGTCAGGAGTCCTCAAAGTTTCTAAAGTCATGTCAAGTTTACTACTAAAGCTAAAGAATGATCTATTCAAATAATGCGCTATGATGTTGCACTCTCAATGCAATGACAATGTGATCGAGATCCTAATGAGCAGTCTCAGCATAGGTTGAGTCTGATGAACTACAGTGATATAGTAGTGCGTGTAGATGCCTTACCATCGCAGGCTGCTTGGCATAATGAAAGCTGACTGTGTCTGGAGCACAACAATCCGCTTTGTTTTTCAAACCCCAAGGATTGAAGCGATAATACCAGTTCTTCTTCTGCGCGATATTCCAGTTGTAAAGCCTTCCTGGCATGAACATATGAAACCGCTCTCTTCCCTGCCGATCACGACTATCTGTAACCCTAATACCGAGATGATGCAAACATTTTGCCATCATCACATCTTCCGCTGATGTTTTTTCATCTGATGAACAATGCTCAACATCGTCAACAACGGTGAGAAACTTACGCAGCGTCGCATGCGATAGGGCATACCCTGAACCGCCCGTGTTGAAATGTAAAATAGCGTTTTTTGGAAACTTCTGCTTCTTCTTCAATTTCTGCTCCATTTCCTTACTGTAAAATCTCCTTCCAACATAATATTCTTTCAATCGAGGATCTGCATTTCCGTCCTTGTAAGCCAACGAAGCTAGGTAAGTCCTCAAATTATTTGGAAGCACAAACATATCGTCACCGCCTATGAAAAACCAATCAAATTCATCTAAGTAGTGGGCCCCAACGTACTTCCAAATGCTCCTGACTTTCTGCCACATGTTGTCATACGATTCGGGACCTTCGTGCTGTAATGCAATGGCTGGTAATCTTGGATCAGGCGAAGAAGAGAATGCAAGGAATCCATCGCATCCTCCTCCCCATGTATCTCTAATAGCTCGAATGCTAGTGGAATGAGAGTTCTTAACTGTGTATATCAAGCATAGAACTTTGGGCGCTGGGACTGTTATGGAAGTTTTGTTCTCGTCTGAAATATTATGAGAGACTCCGAAATGATTCCAAGGAAAGATTGTCACAGTCGAAGCATTCAGTGGCCCAGTCGGTTTAATGTTGGCCTCTTTGAAACAACGTTTATCTTCGTCAATAGTAGAGTTTTGGTCAGAAGATATTATGAAATCTCTGCATAATTCCTTTGGTAATTGCGCAGGATAGGGATGTCCATCTCTATCCTTTCCATGCATCAGCATTGTCCTTAGCATTGTTATATCGGGAATCCACGAAGTTTCATTGAACTTCTCTACTGAAAAGCTAACATTGCCCAGTTGTGAAGGTCGCTCTAGACATCCAAGTGGCTGATTGCTTCCATCTTTGTCAGGTGCCTTCCCTGTGTACTCTGTAGTGCTTGATAAGCAGTCTACCCAAGAAAAGTTGGTGGCTGTTCCGTTGATGAAGTTGAGTTGTTGCATAAGATGTTGCGGCGGCTGCCATCCTAAATATGGATTTCTTTGTAATGCATCAGTTGTGTAGGGGCTGTCATCAACTTTTTGATTTGGTGTTGTCAACATTGACAACACTGATGCGTCTGCCTCATTATGATTGTTCCCGGACACTAAGGCGGGATTATCATGTAATGTTGTCGCATTATGCACATACACAGGACCAGGATTGCCTTTCTCGTCAGTGAGGTTGACATGATCATGGTTGCTTACTGTAGTCATTTCTGTGTTCGTCGTGTCATTGCTCTTATCCGTACCGATGCCGTTGTTATCATGATGAGTCCCTTGCTGCTGCAGCGTTCTACTCGTATCAGATAATATCATGTTATCGATTTTATCAATATTTGTCTTGCTATCGTACTCACGCGATGGCGTTGGCAAGGAAACAGAAGTAAATAGGTAAATAGTTGTGCAGAGCCACACCATGCTCAGGAGCCCGAAGACGCCTTGTATGTATTGCCGGCCGCAATGACCTCTGCCGCAGTGGCACTGCCCTGTCCTTGCCATTGTTAGCATTGCATTGTTGCGTGTATGTTGGTGTTGATTGTTGTTGAGAGCAAAGCAAAAGGGCGCGCTGCAAAAGGATAGGGCGAGTTGAGAGTGCGTCCTGTTTTGTCCTCTGCTGTCCGCCCTCCCGTAAGCTTCAGGACAGATCAGGACAAGATACCCGCCAAGACCATGACATCCGAAATCCGAACAAGAAAAAAAGAACAGAACAATGATGATGAATGGCGCAGCAGCAGGCAATCATCATGGTGAACCTCATAAATACTTCTTCACCACTAAAGCATCGCCATCATCATGCTCCTTACACTACGGCGTGCGAGCCGTTATCCATCACCATCTCCAACTACTCTACGCCCATTCACAGCTTCTTCAATAACCCGAACCCATTCCGTTCTCGAAAATGGCACCTCATCACTCCACCAACAAACACAGCTACCCCAATCCTTCACACACGACACTCTCCTCCAAAACAAACGAGTTCTCATCGCCAACCGTGGTGAAATATCCATGCGAATTGCACGCGCGGCCAAGTCTCTGGGTGCGACATCATTGAGTGTTTGTGCTCCAGAAGATGTATCTTCTCCGCATGTCGAATTTGCCGATGAGCATGTGGTGCTGGAGAAGGGAGCGACGGCGATAGCACCATATTTAGATATTGGGAGCTTGACTAGAGTTGCTGTGGAGAATGGGGTTGACTTTGTTCATCCAGGTACGATGCTTGCATGTTTCTGAATATATGGTTGCATAATATGAGAATGCATCTGTGTGTACTAATCAAATATTCATCCACTCATTATTTGAATAACAGGATATGGATTTCTCTCTGAATCTGCTCCTTTTGCTCAGTCGCTAGTATCATCGGGTATAGAGTGGGTCGGACCTCCTCCAGAAGTATTGCAGTTGTTCGGAGACAAAATTCAAGCTCGTGCTTTGGCGCAACGGAGCAATGTACCTGTAGTCAGAGGAAGCGGTAATTTGACCTCAGGAGAGGAATGCTTGGGTATTCTGAACAATGGAGATGTTCGTTTACCAGCTATTATGAAGGTTAGTCCACTTGCTATGTAGTTGGTTAGAGTTTTTTGTGAGTTTGTGTTTGAAGTGAAACTGAATCGTCATTGTTTTGGTACACATTTATATCTATCCTGGATTTAGGCTGCATTTGGAGGTGGTGGTCGTGGCATGCGCATTGTTCGTGATTTATCTCAAGTTGCATCAAGCTTTGATTCATGTCAGCGAGAAGCACTGACTGCATTTGGACGTGATGAAGTCTTCTTGGAAGGTAAGCATATGCTATGATCCAGCCATGTTGCATCCATGTCGAACTCTTGATAGATTATGCTCACATCTTGTTGCACCGATGGCGTAGAATTTTGGGAAGACACAAAGCATTTAGAAGTGCAAATACTAGCAGATGGTATAGGTGGCGTTGTTCATTTATTCGAAAGAGACTGCACTGTACAACATCGTCACCAAAAAGTGATTGAGTTGGCTCCAGCTCGAAATATTCATCCAGAATTGAGACGTCGACTTGTTGATTGCGCAGTTACACTTGCAAGGCAGTGTAACTACAAAGGTGCTGGGACAGTAGAATTTTTGGTTCGAGGAGATTTGGAATCGCCTGAGACTGAGTTCGTCTTTATGGAGGTCAATCCGCGGGTCCAAGTAGAGCATACAGGTAAGACTGATGTCTATAACTGCAGCAGACTTTGTGACATTCTACAACATCTGGGCTATAACCACTTTTTGCGTTTTTTTGCAGTTACCGAAGAGGCGACAGGGATTGATATCGTACAAGCACAGCTGTTGATAGCTGGTGGAAGATCATTGGAAGATCTTGGCCTTGCGCAAGAAAATATCAAGCTGCGACAACATTCCTTGCAGGCTAGGATAACAATGATGCCAGGAAAGGGCGAGATTTTGAATCAATACAAAGAACCATCTGGTAGTGGAATACGATGTGACACGGCAGGCTGGTATTCTGGTTTCAAACCGAATCAAATGTATGATCCTCTTGTAGGAAAATTGATCTGTTCCGCCCCTGGCGTGACATCAGAGAGCTTTGAAGCAGCAAGACAGCTTATGCGTCACTCACTGAAAGACTTTGAGATAGACGGCGTGGCGAACAATATTGATGCAGTAGAGAGAATATTGACTCACAAAGGCTTTATAGACAACCGATACAACACAAGCTTCTTGACAGAATACCCGGAGCTATTAGATCCAAGCAAAGCAAAGAAGACGCAGACAGAGCACGGAAGTGCAAAACGTCTGTATTCTGAGGAGAGAATTAGATTTGAACTTACTCCGCCCATGACTGGCAACATACTCGACGTGAAGAAGAAAGCAGGAGATGCAGTAGAAGTTGGCGAGGTCATCGTAGTGCTCAGTGCGATGAAAATCGAAACCGAAATGGTCTCACCTGTGAAAGGAGTTGTTACTGAGATCAATTGCAAAGCGGGAGAACAAGTATCCGGAGATACTATTGTTGCAGTACTAGAAGGACATGAGGAGATACAGATTGATACGACGGCTGCAGAACAAATTGGCCGAAGCACTGCCAATGCTAGTAGCAGTGCTGTAGGCTCGCTATCGTCAGATCCATCTATGGATGTATGGCGTGCCTCCGATGAATTTGTCCATGCGGCTGCGAATGATGGGGGCATGACATTACCGATCATTCGCTCCGTTCCCGCTTCTCAATTGAATGACAGCAAAGCTCAAGCTCGAAAAGAAAGGAACTCAGCTCTAAGGGATGAGCTATCTTCAAAGGTAGATGCGGTGAAGCTTGGCGGTGGGGAACGATCAGTAGCATTGCATCGCAAGCGTGGAAAGATGCTCCCAAGAGAAAGAATTGCTGCAATCATTGACCCAGGAAGTTCCTTTTTGGAAGTAGCTCCGCTAGCAGGAGGAGATGGTCTTTACGCCGCAGACGGTATTGATGATCTCCCATCAGGAGGCGCCGTTGCAGGCATTGGTCTTGTACACGGAAGAGAAGTCATGATTGTTGCCAATGATGCAACTGTAAAAGGTGGCACGTACTTTCCCATCACAGTCAAAAAGCACTTGCGTGCGCAACAGATTGCAGCAGAAAATCGTTTACCATGTGTATACCTGGTAGATTCTGGTGGAGCCTATCTGCCTAAGCAAGCTGAGGTATTCCCCGATAAAGAACACTTTGGGAGAATCTTCTTCAATCAAGCCAGAATGAGTGCAGCAGGAGTTCCACAGCTTGCTGTTGTCTTGGGTTCATGCACCGCGGGAGGAGCTTACGTTCCAGCCATGTCAGACGAAAGCGTTATAGTGCATAAAAATGGAACTATCTTTCTTGCTGGACCGCCACTTGTGAAAGCAGCCACACAAGAGGTGGTAAGCGCGGAGGATTTAGGAGGAGCCAATGTACACACTAGCATCTCCGGTGTTGCCGATCACTTTGCTCAGGACGAGCCAAGTGCCTTGGCAAAAGTTCGTCAAATCATCGGTGCGTTGCCCTCTGATCCGTGTCTGCAGAGTCCAGTTCCCAGGAACACGAGCAGCACTGTAGAGGAGCCACTCTATCCACTATCAGATTTGATGTCAATCATCCCGGAGGATAATCGCATACCTTTTGATGTTAGACAAATACTGGCTCGAGTTCTCGATGGTTCGAGGTTTCACGAATTCAAAGAACGGTTTGGAAAGAGTATAGTTTGTGGCTTTGGGAAGATTCATGGCTTGCCAGTTGGTATTGTAGCAAACAATGGAATTCTCTTCTCTGACTCGAGTCTAAAAGCTACACACTTCATTCAACTCTGTGGTCAGCGTAACGTTCCGATTCTTTTCTTGCAGAACATAACCGGTTTTATGGTAGGAAAGGATGCCGAGAACGCGGGCATAGCCAAGGATGGAGCAAAGCTTGTCACGGCAGTCAGTTGCGTGGATGTGCCCAAAATCACACTGATTGTTGGTGGAAGCCACGGTGCTGGTAATTATGGGATGTGTGGAAGAGCATATGACCCTCGCTTCCTCTTCACATGGCCGAATTCAAGAATTTCGGTTATGGGAGGGCCCCAGGCTGCCAGCGTGCTGTCGACAGTGAAGAGTGATCAAATCGAGTCTGATACTGGTTCCAGGATGTCAGCTGAAGAAATTTCTTCATTTGAGCAGCCACTATTAGACAAGTTCGAAGAGGAGGGCAGCCCATACTACGCTACGGCGAGGCTTTGGGACGATGGAGTGATTCAAGTGGAAGATACTAGAAGAGTGTTGGGTCAGGCTTTACGGGTTGTATCGAAAGATTTCAGCAGCGAACAGAGTGGAAGCAAGTATGGCGTATTCCGAACTTGATATAGATACTAGAGATTACTATTACTATCATTTCGTCCAAGTACAATTATCTAGCTCGCTTCTTCTTCATCAGAGCCGTTCGTGTAGCTTTACAAACAACATCTCCTCTCTGATTGTATGCCACATGCTGCAGCGTAACAATCCCCTGAGTAGGCCTGCTTTTGCTCTCTCTCCGATCCAATATTATTGTTTCTGCTCTCAACGTGTCTCCTGGATATACTGGTTTTGGAAATAGCACTTCGGAAAAGCCAAGGTTTGCGACTGTTGTTCCGTGTGTTGCCTCGGGGACTGACATCCCTACCAAAAGTGCAAGTGTAAACATGGAATTGAATAGTGGCTTGCCACTGTTGGAGCTACTGCCATCACCTGACAGAGAGCTGTCATTCCCTTTGGACATCTCATTATCCAAGTGTATTGGAGCAGGATTCATTGTAAGGCAGGTGAAGAAGACATTATCTGCTTCTGTCACGGTTCTTGTTAGAAAGTGTCGAATGCTGAGTCCAGGAGAAAGATCTTCAAAGTATTTGCCCATGAATACTCGTGGAAACACTTCTTCTTCATCTTCTTCTGAATCTTTACTTGTGTTTGTAACTTTGTCAGATCCAGTAGATACTATCGTGCCTTCTTTGCTACTGGCATCTTCATCATCGTCATCAACCCGTGCAAGTACCTTCTTGGCCCTAACATAGTGTGGTAGATCAATCATCTTCCCATCAAACTCAATCACACCCTTTCCATCCGATTGTTCCCACATACTAACAATCGCTGTTGCCTCCTCACGTTCCTCTCTCGTAGGTTCAAACACCTTGTGCAACGCCGAGATCTGCCCAGGATGCAACGTCAACTTGCCATCAAATCCAATGCACTTTGCATAATTCGCCTCATTCTGAAACCCATCCATATCACGTACATTTTGATAAACTCCATCTATCGCTTGAACACCTGCCGCCTTGGCAGCTAATAGACACATGGTTTGACAATGTCGAAATACATCTAGATATGCTCCAGAGTTGTTGGTATCTCGAGTGTTGTAACTGCCCAATGCGGCAGAGAGATCTTCGCATCCCCATGTTATGGCGCACACTCGTGGTCCTTGGGCGATGCTGGCAATGTTTAGTACAGCGGCTGGTGTTTCCGTTGCTATTGGTAACAACACCTTTGGATGATGAGAACTGCCATTATTATTGCTGCCATGATTATTGCTGCGTTCCATATCACTGAGAATCTCATCAAGTAATTTCAACTCATCTTGCGTCTCAACCTTTGGTACCACAAATCCATCCGAACCATTAAATCCGGCCACCAAATCCTCTCTCCAATCTTCCACCGATGATGATAATGGATTAATCCTCACAAGTACCTCAGTATTGTCCCTACCAGGCAACGAATGTGCCATGTCAAGAAATGCACGCAACTTCTCCCGTCCCAATTGTTTATCCTTGACGGAATCTTCTAGGTCGAGAACGATGGTGTCAGCGCCGAGTGTGAGTGATTTGGAGAGGAATTTGTCATTGTCGGCTGGGATGAAGTGGACGGATCGACGTCGCCGCACGTTGGAGGTGGAGAGGTGGCGGCAGGAGAGCGGGGGATGCAGTAAGCGCTTTGTGGCTTGTTTCAAGAATAGTGTTGTTGACATCTTTTTTGGTTGGTGTTTATTGTAGTGTAGTAAATGTAATTCTGACAAAGGAATTATCTGGTTTCAGAGGAGGAGATTCACTCAGCAATGGCAGATTGTCCAAAAGTTGCATGCATCATCGGAGTCGAGTGACGACCAAGTGGCAAGCAACCAAGGATTAACGGAGACTGATAGCATTGTAGAGTATTCTGATTGTCTTTGCAGAACAATTATCATCATTTTTTTGCAGGCAGCTTTTGCAAACACCTTTTCCTCGCCCGCGGGTTCGGCACCCAACCTACAACCTACAACCTACAACTTGTTTGGATGGGTGTCTCAACCCTGCTCGCCCGTTCGCCCATGATCCAATCCTCGCCAATCTCTCCACTCCAAAATCCCAACGGTCATAAAATTCAAAATCAGTGAAGACAATGATGGATTTCCACCCTACTATTACTCACCGCATAGTACTTTAATACAACAAACATGCCCAGAAACGATATGCCTGCGGTCCTACTCTATCCCTAGCACGTGCGCACGCAGAAGATCGGGCAAAAATAGGTGAGCAATTGCGAAAATAATACACTTTTCTCTATTTTATCACTTCTAATGTTTTCACCACGCGCTCATTCTCTTTTAATGGCTACTATTCATCATCTATTACGCCTACAGCCAGCCTTATTCATCGCGAATGATAGACAACTTACGGAAGACGCTGATACTGCTATGATTGCGTTCTATGCTGCGGAGAAACGGATGTTCTCTTGTTTGAAAATGATGTGTCCTCCTCTGCCGTTACGTCCGTGTTGACGCATACGAAGCTTTTGAACACTCCTCAACGGTGACAACCTCTGTGTTCTTATGCAACAATCAGCTTGTTAAAGTTACGGCTCTTACATCGGCGGTTTTCTGCGGGT
The DNA here is from genome assembly GCA_030544225.1 of Skeletonema marinoi. Taxonomy (NCBI): domain Eukaryota; phylum Bacillariophyta; class Thalassiosirophyceae; order Thalassiosirales; family Thalassiosiraceae; genus Skeletonema; species Skeletonema marinoi. Next base: position 1,301,808 of record CM060497.1, read on the forward strand.
CTATTGCTATTTTCTGTGGATGAGATATGAGATGTTGTATTTATAGATTAATGCACTGTATACGCTAAAGTAAAGATCGAAATTATCGTAGACATCTAAGCCCTGTTATTTTTGTCGCAATATCTCTCCAAAACAGCAATACAAATTAGCCTCGAAACAGCGCCAGTAGTAGCCTTTCTTGCCATGGTGGACATCTATTTTGGTGAAGATTTTCTACATTGGCGAGGATTGGCGACATCATGCGCGATGGGCAAGCAGCGCAGGGCAGAGACACCCATCCAAAAAAGTTGTAGGTTGTAGGTTGTAGGTTGGGTGCCGAACCCGCGGGCGAGGAAAAGGTGTTCGCAGCTTTTGTGTCAGAAAGATTTGATCTTTGGTATTTCTTATCTACGATAGTTTACGAGTATCATTGGCATCTACATAGGTAATCCGACACGCGTCAAAAATAAAAGTTGCTCCTCCATCCAAGAGAGAGCTAAGTACAATAGAGAGTAAGCATGCGTCGGCCTAACCTTGAAGAGACGTAGGTCAACACTGCTACACTTCAGAAGAAGAATTATCCAGAGAAGTTAAATGATGAAATTGGCATCCCTTGCGTCCTTCATACTTGCAGCATCTGCCACAGCTGATGATAATGTGACGGGTGATTTGGATGTGTGGGATGACATATTTGCTTCAAGAGACTATCATGTTCTTGCTGATGCACAAGCTAATGGTCTCATTTGGACAGAAGGACCTGTTCTAGTGACAAATAATAATGATGGTGGTGGTGAAATGCTCTACTTTTCAGATGTCATCGCTGCAAAAACATATTCCCTTGATGTGGACAAGGCGATTCGAGATCGTGCAAAAGACAAAGCCAATAATAGTGACGCAACAACAAGTTATATCATTGATACACATCTACATGTTATAAAGGAGAGGAGTGGCGACGCTCCACAAAAAGATGACAATTGGCGAGCTGAACCTGGTGGAAATGGACTTGCAGTGCTTAGTAAAACGCCACGAAAACTTGTCATGTGTCAGCATGGAGCTCAAAGGGTCGTGATTCTGGACGTCGATTCAGGAACAACGCATGCACTAGCTTCCGAGTATAAAGGCAAGAAGTTCAATGGGCCAAATGATATCGAGTTACGTTCGGAAAAGAATGGTGAATTGTTTGCATACTTCACTGATCCAGTGTATGCTTGGCTGGAGAAAGATCGCTTTGAAGATCTTCCATATCTTGATGAACGAGTCAAATCTCATGGGCCTGGACTCTGTGGTGTATACCGTGTCAAGCTGACAGAAGATGCTCACTTGCAAACTAATGTGAAGAATGAGGTCGAACTAATTGCATCTGATATGATGCGACCTAATGGTATCAAGTTTATAGACGATGATCACCTCATCGTTTCTGAATGTTGCCAAGGATCTCATTTAGAAAATTGCAAGTCTGGAACTTCTCGATGGAGGATTTTCGAGCAGCAAGACGAAGAGAGCACTTCGTCATCATCCTGGGCTCATAGAAAGACTATCGAAAATACGATATCTGCCGATGCAGCGGAAGGAGGTTGTGCAGATGGATTTGCATTATACGAGTATGTAAACAGGGAAGAGAGGCGTAAGCACGTGTTGATTGGTTCATGTTATTTTACTTTCATAGACTATAAACTAGAAGACTTGCAACTGGTTCACCCTTTTGGATCGCCACGAACGAATCTGTGCTTCCCTTGGAATAACATAAATGCCCGTCAAGGCAAGTGCCCACTCATCTTCCTCAAAGGTACAGGGGTTCCTGCTATTGACTTACTTGGTGACACCGTAATGGATCAACATCACGACCAAACCAATAATCTCAAAGTCCCCTGCAGTGATAGCATCACTTATGGTGGTATAATTTTAGAAACAACAGTTTCAAAGAGTCATTACACAGTTTTGATTAAACCTTGTTCAGGCCGGTGCCTAGAAATGTGTTGCAGAGGACGTCGAAGAGGTTAGATATAAACATGAGAGAGTCACATTCCTCAAGCACACACCAATAACAGCTACACTCCTTCAAGCATAATCAGGCACTTACAGCAACACTTTCATTGGCTCTTCAGTTTCGCCCGAACTGATGGTGATCAGTTTGGGCTTCGGTGGTCTCAGAGGAGGCATCATCAGTCAGTTTGGGCTTCGGTGGTCTCAGAGGAGGCATCATGTTTGTGTTGATACCTTCTATTTTTTATGGCATGGTTGGCATGCAAGAAGTACCTACAATTTGAGCACGCCACCACGCATTCCACCACGCATTTTTCTTGGTTCGCAGTTCTACTCGTGAATCGTTCTGTCTCAATCATAGCTGGTTCGCTTGCTGAGAAAGGCCTACGACAAACTGATTCTCGTTTTGCAATATATCGTGAACGGCATAACCGTGCAACTGACACATTTGAGGCACGCCACGCATTTTCGCAGTTCTAATCGTCTGTCTCAATCTAGTTCGTTCTAATTACTACAGTTGTGAAAGGGATAACCCCCCATGAAAAGATGGGTTCGCAATAAAAGGAGGATAACCCCACATTTATTTTTACAAGACCTCAATCGGCCCACTATGGTACCAATTCCTTCCGTTGGCATGGACATCAATGACGTAGGCATGAGGAACATCCTACGTAATTGGTGATAGGCCTTCATGACGTTTGTCTTCATGACGTTTGTGATGCGAAATGACAATTTGATTTTCTCGTATTTGTTCAACATGGTACTCAGAAAATCCAATTCAATTAGGCCTATGTTCTTATTTGGTTGTTTCACGAGTAACTCTTCTGGCAAGCGGCAAGCTCGCCACCAAGCAGCCTCTGCTCCAAGAACCATGGCAAAAATGCCAAGCAACGGCTTGCCTTTCCTCACAGAACTAGTACTGAATTGACCCCTACCGCAGCCACAACTGAATTGACTATTTCTGACAATGAGTTTTCTCCATGGTGTACGGGATGTTTCAACAATGACAACAGTCAAGATGGGTATGAATACAGCATTGAGTGATTGGTGTCAACTTTCTGCAAGTTTATTCTGGAGACGTGTCTTTTACGGTAGTCAGAATTGGGAGTACTTGATTGTAGGACGCTCAAAGTCTCCACGTGTGATGGAATTAGTATGGAAAATGGCACGTCAGTTCCTCCGTCTATCACCATCGAGCCATAACTTTTCTTTAACAATGATTTAGGCTCTTAGTAGTACATCAAACAACACTGCTCTGGTGGCTTTGTAAATTCATCTCTGCTATTGAAGCAGGACGAAGCAACAGTAAGAATACGTAGGAATACATTTTGCTGAGGAAGAGGGTGGCATATATACCTTGCGGTGTGAGTAGCATCGTGACGAGCAATTGAGAGTGGATTTCGCCAAAGGCATCGAAGGATTTCATCGCTTATTAGTTCGTAACTTCCAATACGCTTTGTTGACTCGTTTCTCTGTTAGAGATTAACAGTCTTCGAAGAAATCATCTACCAACCGCCACAATTAATGATAGCAGTGAATAGTGATTGAAAGAAGAATTTAGAGTCGGCTAGTTTTGACAGCATCGAGGTCTTAATAGCTTTACTTTACCCGTGAACGGTCATCAGTCAAGAGATGACAGCTAGCAAACGATGCGGTCGTGCTGAGCACATCCCCTCTGTGTGGAGCCTTAGAAACATTCGTCAAGTTCGAAACATTCGTCAAGTTGTCCGCCGGGTATTTCTCTGTGAGGTGATTATTTTCCCAAGGGATCATGTCAGGTACCGGAACAATTATTACGTCGACAAGATGACATCTACCAACACTTTCGACATGACATCTACCAAGACAACCTTCGGTTATGAGGAGAATCTTCTCTCTAGATGTTATCATATACATCGTCATCCATCTTCACCATTATTACAATCCCTTCTGTACTTTGAGAATTCTATTATCGGACCCAAACATTTGGTGCTTGTAACACACTCTTCCGTTCGGCAATGTTGTCTGTTCGAGTGGTGGACGTCTGGGCTGTGGGAATTCCTTCATAAAGGGGGATTTACGCATGGGGAGGATTTTTACCATGATTGCAATGACTTCAAGTCCATCTCAGCCAACATAATAATATTCGCATCGCCTTCTCATGGGGAGCATATTATTCGCTGTAAAGAGGTCATGAATTATGGTAGCAATGCAGATGGACGTATCTCTTGCAATTGGGCAGAACAAGTCTGTATTTATTTGGGAGTGTTATCTTATGATAATGCTGATGTTGGGATCACTCCTCTTTATGAACTTCGCCAACTGATGCCAAATGGCATTAGGATGCTTGTCCACCATGACGGCCTTGTCTCCTCCGGCAGGAAATGCATCAAGTTATCACTCGATGATGCATATGGAGCTGACTACTGGATCTCCGTCAAGTTAACAATCAGCAATGGATATACTGCATGGGGAGAGATAACGTCATCATTACTTGATGCCTTCAATGTGGATGTACCAAATATGGTGTGTAACACATATCCATCCCCTCAAGATGAGGCCCTTCTCGGCATTCTCTCCAGTTACTTGATACTAGAAGTTTGTGGGGAGCATCGTCTTGTCCAGCTTTTGGCACAGCATTCTCTTCTCGGTCTTCGCCTATTTCGTCACCATCCTGTGTGGGGAGATCTCTCGTGGACATCGACGATTGTTTGTGCGTTGGATTATTGTCATGCTCTGCGCAACAAGTGCATTGCTGCTGGTAATTGCGATGTGGATACCACCTCCGACTTTGACTATTACATCATGTCCACACCTGCTTTTGTGAAGATTGTTTCGAGTTCGGTTACTGGTTGTATGCTTTATAGCGTGATGTGGCATGTGCTCCAGTCTCTAAGCGGTCTCACTGTTTCTGGGTGTATCAAGTACAATTCGAGTTGTTCTACACCGACTGACACCACTGCACCTTCAACTGCTGATGCCATCTTCAAGGTAGACATCGTTGCTTCTTCTTCATCGAGCATCCAAGTCTATACACCCATCAGGGCTATTTTCATCGGATTATCAAGCCTTCAACGCTGCCTTACCGGAGTGCTGGTATTCAAGAAGAATGGGGAGCCATTATTTGTGGACATGTGCTGTTTTTCCCATCATCGTCACGTGTTAGTTGCTATTCGATCTGACTGTCTCCAACATGATCTTTCTTCGCTATGGGCACAACATCGCACTACGTATGTTGAGTGGGGAGATTTATTGCCGAACCAAGAACATGATTATCGCGGCAGTCATTCTTTTGCCTCATGGGGAGTCAGTGACGACGATTTTTTCGCGTTGTTATTCTCGAAGCATCGCAAGCCTGATCTCTGCTTATTGGTTAGGATCTCTATCGCGTTGTCAGCAGCTTCGGATGTATTTGATATTGATATCAATACTCATGAAGGGTCCTGCTGGAACGATGGGGAGCTTATATATGGAATTCTTGCGCTTAACTTTGATGTTTGCCATGCATTCGCTAGTGATGATAACCAGATGCATCGAGTGGTGAGAAGCACATCTTCCTTTGTTCGTCGTTACATCTTCACAATCCGTGTCATTACGCCATGCCAGATTCATACGACAAGGAACAACTTCACCCTTTTTCATCGTCACAACTTAACATATCGACGTGAGCTATGCTCTTCGTGCAGCTGTGCGCTTGGTAGTAGTGGGTCAACATTGTATGATCCCTTCAAGACATTCTTCGTCAAAGTGTCTTCCGATGTTGCTCAATCATCAACCTCCTACGAGCATCTGCGCCAAACTCGATCTGAACTCATCAAGGACATCACTTTCTTGTCTGATGGTCTATATATTGATCTGAGTGTGAATGGAAGCTTCGCTGACGACAGGTCAAGTAGGGCAGCTAATTGGGGAGACGGTTGTTGCAATTGCAGTGATATGATAAATGGTCATTATGCACATGCACAAGATATAAGTGGTGGATTCTCTTTCCTGCTCAACTACGTTGACAAGCATAATGTCAATGTTTCTTCGTGGATTATTCAAGTTGGTCGACCTCGTGTTGGTATTGACGTAGTCTATTCGCCATGCTTCTTCGTAGAGTGTCCCCTGATCCGATCTGGTATCACCTACCAAGTTTGTTCGTCTATGAACCATCGCGCATCGACCTTCTTCTTGCATCGTCACCGATCTCATGGCCATATTGTCACGTGCATCACTCGTCTCGGCAGTATGTCAAATGATCGATACACTGATCGCAGTTGTGTTTGGAGCTTCGTTGATGACATGTATGGGCATAATGATGCAGATGCACAAGATACAAACACCAGTAACTGGTCCTTCGCACACAGTGCCACCAAGCCATCTACCAATGTCCAACCTTCATCGCTTATTCAAGTCAACCTATCTACATCTTGTGATGACATCGATGAATATCCACTGTGCTTCTACACAGAAAATCACTTGGTTCGTTCTCAAATCCACATGTCTACGATTCATGCATGCATTTACAAAGACGTCAATGTATCTGACTTCTCTGATTTCTGTATCATCAGACGAATACTGCTCAAGGAGCTATTTTATGATGAAGTGCACAATGCAGAACTCCGTGCAAGTCTCTCTATGACAGTCGGTGTAATTGATAGTGCTACTGACACTTATTCTTGTGGTGAACCGAAGTATCCTGGATCTGATATGGGCTCGTCCAATGTCTCTGGTTCTGACGACATGCTTATCTCTCGTCGATTCGCAAGACGTCGTGACAGTGGTCATGCTATTTTCATCGGACTAGATCGTCTTTGTATTCGACTGGGTGCTGATTTGAGTAAGTCATCTGATGGTATTATTGACAATGGGAATTCGACGAGTCTGAATGCAACTCAGTACGCAAGTGCAGTAGCGAGTGGTGGTGAAATGCGCAATGTCCGTACAACCTCCTGTTGGATTACCGTTCAGAGGCATGTGTTTACTGATGATAGGAGTTCACGCCAACATGGATGGTCACGCTTGAACACAGCACCTGAGGTCGTGTTACCGATGTTACCAATGTTACCGCATCATTTCGCTTGGTTGTTACACATCATTGCCCTGAATGTAGGTATCGTCTTGCTGGACTATGGGGAGAAAGTGTTTGCTGGTATTTGCTGGATGCAATACGCATTAGTGCTGGTGGTAACACGTATGTTATCATATTGGAGGGCTTACTTGACCATGGTATCACTCGTAACGACAGTTGGGGAGTGTCAACTTTCTGCAAGTTTATTCTGGAGACGTGTCTTTTACGGTAGTCAGAATTGGGAGTACTTGATTGTAGGACGCTCAAAGTCTCCACGTGTGATGGAATTAGTATGGAAAATGGCACGTCAGTTCCTCCGTCTATCACCATCGAGCCATAACTTTTCTTTAACAATGATTTAGGCTCTTAGTAGTACATCAAACAACACTGCTCTGGTGGCTTTGTAAATTCATCTCTGCTATTGAAGCAGGACGAAGCAACAGTAAGAATACGTAGGAATACATTTTGCTGAGGAAGAGGGTGGCATATATACCTTGCGGTGTGAGTAGCATCGTGACGAGCAATTGAGAGTGGATTTCGCCAAAGGCATCGAAGGATTTCATCGCTTATTAGTTCGTAACTTCCAATACGCTTTGTTGACTCGTTTCTCTGTTAGAATTGGAAGCGGAAAGCAATTAGCGCTTCCCTCTCGAACATTTCAACTCTTGCATCCACATTAGCTGTACAGGGGGCTCATCTTCATAATTTTACCATCACATCCCATGTTGCCAATGGGAATGATCTAACGTATGATATGATTGCTAATGACCAATATTTGTATGCAGTGTACAACGATAATACGTTTTTAAGAAATGTCCCATTAGGCGAAGTAGGAGAAGATATTCCTACCGATCACAGGTAAGTTCAAATTGCTACAAGCAATGTTTTTCGTAGGCATACTAGTGCTCATCATTTTATTTGAATTTATTTACAGACAAGCATCATCATTGAGAACTAAAATTGATAAGATCAACAAAAGACCAGCGTTGCGTAATGCTCTCCAACAGCTCTTACGTGATGATGCTCAAGAACGTGCTCTCATTGGTCTTGATGATTTGAAATCCTTGATGGTATCTTCAAGTAGTGGTGACAAAAATCCTGGAATACCTGAGGGAATAGCCACACTCCTCAATTACATTGTTCGGGATCAAGTGACCAATATTTTCAACCAGCTGCAACCAAAGGCAATGGGCCTGATCAAGGACGCAGTATCTGCTCACATTAAAAACAAGGAACCAACCATTGCTTCAAGTGCTGAAAAAACTGCCCTTCGTAAAGAACTGATGAAGCGAATCAAGGCGCCAACTTCGCAAGCGCGGACTCGTCAAAGAGTTACACTTGATCAAAGTGATCGTGAATTGGTCGACAGGCTCCGGAATGGTTTCTTTCCAGAATCTGTGTTTGACGATGAAGACAGATGTACTATGCGGCTAGATGATGATTACTTTAAAAAGATTACTACTCCTTCCAAGAAGAAGAAAATGCTCCCAATGATCATCACTCATTTTGTCAAGTGTCTCATCGCTCAGGAAAAACTTGAGAATAACTTTCAACCACGCCCCTATGTGAGTGAATTGAATGCCAAGAAGAGGAGCCCTCTCCCCCTGTTCCAGAAGGGCCTTCAGCACATTAATCTGGATGCCAGGATGCTCTATTTCGTCATTAAATATGCCAAGAACTTGGAGTACTCTAATGGGAGATCCCCAAAGGAGCCTAATGATCCCGTTTGGCTACAATCTGCTGCCGCATTTGAAAAGAATCGTCGATTGGTGCGTCAATGGATTCATCGTGTCTTTGACTTTCATCGGTGGAAACATCCCCGCAGTGGGGGTGGTAAATGGCGTATTTCTGATGACGAGGGAGTCTTTGTCACAACCAATGGTGTTGACGTAAGTGTGCTACTTCGGAACCGTGAAGATGAAGTAGCACAAGCAGCACATGATGATGATGATGATGAAGAAGAAGAAGAAGATGATGACAACTTGTCTCCAGCACATGAAGATGATGATGAAGAAGAAGATGATGTGTCAATGGAGTCGAGACCTACATTTGTTGCCAGCATTGACCCTGGGAGAAGGAATATTATTTATTGTATCATCACAGATACTGATGGAAATTTTCTCAAGCGAGTTGTTCTGACAAGAGCAGGATATTATGACACTGCGAAGATTGATGCAGTTGGTCACCGCACAAATGAACGGAATAAGAAAGAGGAGCTCAAAAAGATGTACACTGCATTTTCAGACAATCATTTCCTTACAGCTGATGATCTTGCGCAAGTTCAAGCATTCAAAACATATGCGTCCTACCATACAAGATTATGGACAGAGAAAACAAGGAAGTGGTGGTACAGGCAAAGATTTCATGTGTATCAAAACAAGGAACGTGTCCTTGACAACTTGCTCAATGACATTGGTGCTGATGTAACTGTTGATGGTGTAACATATGTTTTGGGAGAGGTGCGTTATGAAGATGGAAGTTTTCCCTCTGGTAGAAGAACGGAACAATATGTCCCGTGAGTAGTTCATATTCATTGCGCTTGTTGTTATGATAGACATGTCTCACTCATCACACCAGCATTCCATATCTTTTCTTTTGTCTCTATGCAGGTGTCTATTCATTAAGAGGCGAGTCAAAGCCAGATTTCCTACCACTGACATTGATAAACATCGTACTTCTCAGGTTTGCCCAGATTGTCACCATAGGCTATTGGATGTCTGCATGCGGGATTCAAAAAATGGTAGTGCAGAAACGACAATGGGCTTGAAGTGGTGTGAGAGTGTTGAATGCGAAGGAAATCGACTGAAGACCCGTGACGAATCATCTTGTTACTGCATTTTTCAGAAGGGAGAGTTTGAGTATCATCCTATTTTTAACCATGCTGGTGTAGGTGATGAACATTACTGGGATGGTCCTGCAGATCGCCATGTCATGAGTCGGTATGGAATGGCTGCCTCGAGGAAGAACGGGAGAAGGATAGTAGATGATGATATTGGCATGAAAGTGGAAAGGAAAGTGCAGAAGAACAAGAGGAAGAACAAACGCAAGAAGAGAAACAAGATAGCAAGAGGTTATGCAAATGCGTATGAGATGAGTATGGCATATGCTGGTAATGAGGGATAGGGTCATGCAAGGGAGGATGAGATGAGGGAAAGGATTAGGGTAATTATGGGGATAGGGAAAGTATGTTTTGGTTTCAGTAAATTCAATGAAGGTCATCGGTGTTCTTTAAATCAGCAGGAGTGAGCATTACACAGTTGTTACTAATTGTCTGAGTGCAGTCAATTGCAGGTAGCCAAGATTGAGATGATAGTAGGAGTTGGTTGTTAAGATTTCCATTTTTGTCAATGTAATCCTCTTGTTTCAATGGAAGCGCATTGAATGGAATGATGACTTTTCCGTCAACAACAATAGGTAGTGCAGGGGTACTGAGGGAGGCCATCATCATCGTGCAATGCCAATGACAGAGCAAAGTATGATGTTGATGTGTGGGAGGGTGGACACGAGGAGGTGTTTCTCCTCTCTCCCGCAAGAACACCACGTCAGTCTCCTCTCCCGCAAAAAAACTGGCCCAAAAAAAGAAACGGCCATCCCATTTTCAAAAAGTTTCCAACGGAACCTTTATGATGAATCCATACTACATCCATTTCCGTCGCTCAACTATCTACTATGCTAGCTCATCGCATACACTCATTTCTCTCGATGCTACGTGGTGGTACAAACGCCGTCGCTGCAGTGTCTGCTGAATCGCCAAGGAAAGAACTCTGAAGGCTGATAAGCACGCGCTGGACATGGTTTTGTGTCTCCTCCGCCATTCTCTCCTGTGAGGGTTGGGAACTGTGCAGATCTGGAATGGCCATTACGGATTAAACCGTCTAGCAATCATTATGTACAGTTCTCTATCTTCACCGGTGTGTATGGCAAGGGATCCAACAATTCAACTACTACGCACGCTATCACATCATCGTTCACATCATCATCGCATCATTTCATCCTTATCATAGAAACTCGCATCTGGAAAGTCTCTTGTCATGTGGAATCAAAAGGACACAATAGGCAGGTCTCACCGCGTTTACGTGAGATCCACCCGCTGCCCTACTTCCGTATTGATCTGAGATCTTATATCCTCTCTCTCCACCCTATTTGGTCCATCACAACATCTTGGAAAAAGCTGGCAACAACTTCGCAAGGGACCACTCAACTCTTCCGTCACTATCACATCACTGCAAGCGCCGCTCAGCCGCATGTCTGCTAGACTCGCCAATTGATGATTGAGGAGGTAGATAAGCAACGTGCAGGTAAGATATTTTGTCACTGAGTTACTTTTATTATATTCAAATCAAATGTAAACCTAATGTTTCTTATTGCCACATTGACAGGGCAGGCTGTTCCACCGCCCAATAGCATATGCAACAACCAAGCCCGCATTACATTCACTGCCGGCAGGTCAAGACAGGGGTGTAGAACACTGGTGAGTAAGTCTCTTATCTTATGCTGACTTAATTTTTCTCATGATGACATTGCACTATGATTGGTTCATGTTTCGGTGGTATGTGCATTGTTGACTTGGCATCGGGTGAAGTTGTTTCCCGAATGTGGACAGCAAGAGAGCAAGGAGGATGCAAAATCAGCAACGTTGCTGTTGGGAAAGAGTATGCATTCCTTACAGGCAGTTGTGGTATTCTAACATTACCTCTGACTGGAACTGGAAGTGGAAGGCAATCTGAAGACACCGAAGCTTCGCTGCATACTGAATTATAGAGGAACATTTATTGCTGATCTCCTTACACATATGTATTAACATTACATCCACATAGTCTTGCCTTACGCAGATGATAACAGCGTATTGTACAATAGTTGTATTTCAATGCTCAACCAAGCCAAGCGGAAAGATTCCCGGACAATTTGTCCGTGTAGGTCCTGTTGTCCTGTTGTCCAGTTGTCCAGTGTCCAGTTTGCCGTTTCCATCATTTCTCATTTTCATTTGCAATGCACCATGAAACTTCCGCTGCTATGCTCATCTTATAAATAGTACTGCCTATCATATGCACTGAATAGTAACATAATTAAATACACAATACTTCAGCTACCATGGACGCCGACCGAAGCTCCATCGAAATCAAAGTCCTCCTCAAAAACCTCGACCCAACGAAATCCTCAATAAAACACAAAGATCGTCTCCGCCGTCTCAACAAATTTCGCAACTTCGTCACAGCTCGTCCCCCACCGGAATTTTACGATGATGACTACGGCCTGCTGTTATTGGGATCCGAAAGTCCCGCGGCCATGGAAGATGAGGATTTGGCCAATATGACATTGTACGGGATGTTACGTGCGGCAGGTTGTAAGAGTAAGGATCACAAGGATTCGTTGAAGCGGAGTGCACGCCCGGCAATTTCCCTATTGAGGTATCTCTGTCTCGAATTTGATTATAGTTCCAAAAATCAATTTCTGGGAGAGTTAAATGGGTTTGGTCAGGCGTTGTGTGCCCTCAATGTTCCTCAATTGCGCACACTTAGTTTAGATATACATATTGGCAAGGGAGATAATGAAAGTGGATCTCGAGGGGGGTCCAAAGATGATGCTTGTCATTTATGTGCATTGATATTGGCACGTCATACTGATACCGATTGTGAAACACCAAAACCTGTCAATATTAAAGATGTGTTACCGGCGGGGGAGACGCGGGCAGAGTTTGAGAATTGGTTGGCAACTTGTCCGAGTGTTACTGCGGAGGTGCGGAGGATGATTCAGGAGAATATTTCTGCAGCGGCTGGTGGTGGTAGGAAGAAGGCTGGTAATGAAGCAGTTGCTGCAGCGGTTACAAAAGTATCATCTGCACGAACATCATTTGATAAGGGGAACAGTGATGATGGTGATGATGACGATGTGCTTGGGGTATTCGGTAAACAATCAATAAACCGAAAGCAATCCAAGTCACTTCTGTTTGATGGAGAGATGGACGGCGGGGTTGAAATTGTTACTGGATTAGGAGGTGGAAACACAGCTACTGATGGGGGTGGAAAACCTACGCAATGGTCTCAAACTCAGATGGCATCGGCTACGGAAAGAGCGTCCATATCCATATTTTTGGAGGAGGAGGTGAGTACTTGTTTTACTTTTGGCGTCACTGTCTTATGCAAGTGCCTTTTCTCTAACACATTCAATCTACTTAACAAAACAGCGAGAGAGGACCATGAAGGAGAAGAAACGTTTGGAAGGACAAAAGCAACGTCTCCTTGGACGTGACCCACTTGGAATCAAAGGTTCGGTCACCGATTCCAACCGTGAAACACGTGCCTTTGATTTACGCGATATCGACGCTAGGCGAGATGATTTGATTCAACAGGCTCTAAATGAAATTGAAGAAGAAATTGAGGAGGAGCTAGCGCACGTTGCCGATGGCGGCGTTGATCAGGTGAACTGGTTGGAAACTCAACGTCAGGCACTCATTGCCATTGCAGAGGAGAACAAGAGTGATGGCAAATCCATCTTACCAACAGATCCTCAGTTTGATCCCTCTCTCTTTTTAACGCTGGTCCACCGTAATGCTTCTTACCAGGAGTTGCAGGACAGTACATCTCGGCTCAGTCGCAAAACTGATAACCAAGTAGAAAGGCTCCAGAACTTGGTACGTGATAACTTTGACCTATTCATCAAGTGCTCTGAGGGGATTGATATTTTTGCAGATGGCCAAGATGATAGCAATAGTGCTAATGAAGGCATGCAAAAGTTACAGAGACGGTTCCGTGCGCTCGATGATATTGCGGAGTCCTGCGGTGATCAAGCAAAGAAGTCATTCAAACCTCTCCTTGATAACACAAATCAGGTTCGCAAGGTGCAATCTGCCCTTTCAGTACTTCAACGTGTTGCACCACTGTTGCAAGTGCCAAGTCTCATGAGGCAGCACATCGAAAATGCGGATTTCTCTTCGGTCGTAAAGGCATATCGAAAGGTATTGGTTATCGATAAGGATCATTGTGATGTAGACTTGTTGAAGTATGTTCGGGCCAAAGCAAGTGAATCCGCCCAAGAGGCTAGGTCGGATTTGGAATTGATCCTGGCCGATGAAACTTCGTCCGCCGGTAGCTTGTTGGATGCTATTCGAGACTTGAGTGAGTTAATTTCGTTGTTGGAAGGGGAAGATACAGACGATGAAGCCAACAAACCCAAAAGTAGTGACGGGAAAACTCCTCGGGCAGGATCCACGAAACCAGGAACCTTCTCAATTGATAGGCACGTCATTTGCGTTCGAGATTACCCTCCAGCGATGGCATGCCTCCTGTTACAAATTAGCCACTTCCGGTCTCTCGTTGAAAAGCATATCTCAGCTACAGAAGCTACTGTTGATCGAATCTTCCGTGGAGAAGGACCTGACGGCTCTCCAAACCATGGTGGCAGTAACTCGGATCTCTCGTCCTCGGAACACTCTTCCTCGCAACGAAGCCGTGACAAACGCTGGAAGATTGATGTGCTCGATACGCGTGTCGATGCAACTTCCAAGGCTGTCAATTTGGCTAAGAACTGGCTACCGCGGTTGCTCCAGATTGGGTTGGCAACAGAGGAAGCAGAGAAAAGGCGTATAGCAAGGAAATCAAGAAGTGGGAGCAACCCAGGGAATGAGAGTGACAAGGAAGCTACATCCAGGAGTGCTTTTGAATTATTCAAAAGTATTGTAGGACCAGCGTTGATGCGTCTTCATGAACACGCTGCCTTTTGTGCACTCGGAGTTAGCAATCAAGGATCTGCATACAAAATTGGAGCCACATTTGGAAGGAGCTCGGCGGAACGTCTCAGGACAATTCTTCAAAGTCCTCTCCCCCCAACACAGACTGCGAAATGTGCATTAGAATTGGCCGTACTTACTGAGGCAATCCAAGAAGCAAATGATGCTATGATTTCTATTAGACCTATGAAGGATATTAAGAAGGCAGAATCGAAGAAGAAGAGTTACAAATCACCCTTAGAGAAGTGTTACACTTTAGCCAGCGATGTTGTGGTAATGATTGAAAGGCGCGTTTGCATATATTCATTTGATGCATGCTCTCGCAAGCTCTCAGCGAATGCTAGTGGAAACGGCACCTTTGATGGTGCGTCTCTCTTGGCGTGCGTGCAAAAACTATCTGATGATCTAACTCGTCCAGATGAATGCGCCACTGAAGTAGAAAAGGGTTGCGTGTTGGTGGTAACGAAATGTTGTGAAGGCCTCACTAGCTACGTCAAAGATAGAAGCGATGCAGCACGTTTGCGCGTCGTCGCTGAATGTGCAGACGCTCTCAATACGATCATTGGTGATGTAGTGCGAGAAGTATCATACCTCACAAACGATCAGTCTGAAACTCTTGAGACAAGTCTATCATCTGTTGTATCCACACTAGAAGGCGAGATGTTTGATGTTTATCTGGAGAGTGTCAAGAGGAACGTCGAATCATGTGCGAGGCTTGGTCTAATTGATTCGACCGAGGGAGAATCAAGGGTGAAGGCCGATGAAGTGACACCATTTCCTCCCTATCTTGCAGCATCATTTTTGTCTATTGTACGCTGCCGAGCTCAAGTCGAACGTGCCTTGAGAGAGGCCACTGTTCGAAATGCAGAAGGAAATGGAGCCACCTACCTATTTCTTGCTCTGCAAACTGCATCTGATGGAATTGTTGAGAATATATGCCTTGAACTCAAGGCCAAGCTCACGCGCATTCGCCCTACCAGGGCAGATGCATTTGCGAGCCACCTTCAATTTTTGATTAATACTCTGAAGAAGTATTTAAGTGACGAGACTCTCGCATTAGCTTCGGATACACGACGAATGCTGCTATCAAAAGCTGGGGCGAAGCGACACGGACCAGAAGGTCTATCAGGGCTTGAGAATTTGGAGAGACTTGGAAGGGTGTATGTAATGTGTTTGAACGAGTAATATAATAGTATTAAATTATCTATGCAGTCAGAAACAGCACTGGGGTTGGGATCATTCTCAAAAAACGCTAAAGAAACAGAGAGATTCTCAAGCCAGTGTCACTGTCGACATGCGCACTTTCCTGTGATTTCCGGCACTTTGCCAATCTCTTTGCATCCAAACCAAACAACGGACATGGACGTGGCATGGACCTACAATTCGCCTCCATAAATAGTACAATATCAGTATATCATAAAACCGCTGTTGTATCGATCATCCGCGGTTTGCTCTTTTATAGGGACAGAGCCGACCGGTTCATATTATTCTCGCACATTATATGTCATTTTAATCTAAAAGTTTACAATGAGGTTTGGCGACAAGTTCTTAAATGGCCAGCACCCTCCTTGGCAACAGAGCTACATCGATTACATACGTTTAAAGCAACTTATTTACCAGCTCTTCGACTTGGAGCATGCTACAGATGTTAACAATGTCGATATCATAGAATCTCCTCCAAGTGATGTATCATCATCATCTAGGCACCTACCCGATATTAAAACATCCAACGAGTTCCAGCAACAACTCAACAATGAAGTACAAAAGGCATTGCTCTTTCTGCTTGGGACTCTGGGCGAAATGGCATCAGAACTCTCTGAATTGAGTGAGGAATTTATTACCTTATCCGCAAATGTCCAGCTGCAATTAAATGTCAGTGACTTGTTGGAACAGATCCACGCGCTTAGGATGCAATTCATTGATCGTGTTGGGTCAAAATTACTACTTCTATTGGAGTTCATAGAGCTGAACGTTGAAGCCATTACCAAGATAGTAAAGAAGCATGATAAAGCAGTATCTCGATGGGAAGAATCATCTGGTGGGCACAATTATCATGGTGATGATCAACCTCGCTACCAAAGATTGAGAACACAGTACCTACCAAGATTTGCTGTTCATTCCACGAATGCCAACGTTCGCTGTCTATTTTTGATAGCGGCAGATGCTGGAGATACGGATTATAACAGCAAAGAGCGCAGCACTTTCGGGGGGTGGAATGCAATTCAATTCAACTTGGAAAAAACGTTGAAGCAGCTATTTAGTTGGGAGAGGGATTTGCAACCGGGACAAAATCGAGTTGGAGTGGACTCATTTGTGAATTTGGCATCGTTGCAGGATGATGAGTTTTTACCGCTATCAAGACATAGATCATTATCCTTCGGTTTTGAATTGAATTTATCAAGTCCAAGCAAAAGGCAATCATCCGAAGCTCCATTTTTTGAGCCAATGCTCTACCGCATTCATTCAACAAGGAAGCGGTTAGGCCAAAGTACGAACCGTTACAATCGCATGGTTTATGCACACGAGATGCTCGGAGATGATACTCATGATGACAACAACCAATCGCAGATGGAAACTAGGTTCGGCTCAATTGAGAATATGCAAAAGCTACGATCGCAGTCAATCGGAGGAGATCTCGATGGCGGCCCACCGTCGCCAATGGTGTCACAGCTTTCAAAATTCTTGAACTTGGCTTCTACGTCACTATACATGTGCAATTACAATGTCACCACGCCGACATCGGGACTGTATGCCAAGCTTTTAGGTTTCGATGAGGCCCATGCTGGGCTAATTATTGGTATGACACCTGCAGCAGTCATTATCTCTTCAGTGCTCTACTCGTGGTGGTCAAGTTATTCCTACAAAAGAGCCATCATTTTTGCATCCTCGTGTTGTGCTATCGGCAATCTCATCTACGCGTTTGCCTTACCATGCAATAGCTTGACAATGGTTCTTGCTGGGAGGCTAATGACTGGGTTTGGCTCAGCAAGAACTATCAACAGACGATACGTCGCTGACTACTACAACCTTGAGGAGCGAACTGCAGGTATGGCCGATTTTGTCTCCGCATCAGCTTTAGGAATGGCTGTAGGACCTGGCCTGGCTGCATTTTTGTCCTATGTTGCTCCTGAAGGGGGCAGCCATGCTGGTAGATGGTGGACAGTAGAAACGGCACCTGGCTACGTAATGTTTGCTTTCTGGTGTGTTTATCTGGTTGCCAATATTATATTCTTTGAAGAGCCAGACAGGGTGCAACAGACCTCTGTGAAGGAAGAGAAGGCTGCTACCTCAGATGAAAGGGCTCCACTGAAATCACATGATGGCGTGAATACGGAAGAACAGCCATGCGCAAAGACGGCTAAAAGATCATTCAGTTTTGGAGGCGTTCCTGTATTAGTCTGTCTCCTATTGTTAGTGTTGCTAAAGGCAGTGCTGGAGGGATTGACTTCTTCTACTCCCACAGTCAGCCGATTCTACTTCGAATGGGATGTCAACTTGTGCGGGACATACTTGGCAATACTCGCATCATTAATGATTCCTGCCAATTATGTCGTGGCAACTGTCAGTCGAAGATTCGACGATCGAGAGATCATTCTTGCCATGCTTGTGATGATGGCGACAGGTATAGCAGGCTTTATGACATATGCTGGCTCAGACGCAGAAGCAAGCTTTATCTGTTTCAGTCTGATCATCTTTATTTCTTGTAACGCGTTGGAGGGGCCCACTATGGGCCTCCTGTCGAAAGTCATCCCTAAGTCACTTCGCGCTGGGATATTAAACGCAGGCTGGCTTGCCACAGAGGCGGGTACAATTGGTAAATAAAATGATTGGGGATGTGATTGATTCAATTTCTTCAACTACGTCACTCACACTTGTGTTCGTTTTCATTTGCCTTCAACTTTTGCATCAATAGGTAGGGTAGTTGGAGACTTTTGGCTATCGGGTGCAGCTCACAAAGGCATTGATAATTTGGTGGACGCTCTATTTGGTCCACTCATTCTTTTGGTTGCTGCATCTATTACCGTCACCTTGTGGAATTACTCACAGTTGCAGCCTCGCTACGACGATGAAGAAGATGACGACTAAAGAAGATAACGACTTAAATTGAATGTATTTATGTATTTACTTTCCACTCTTGCCCTGTGCGTTCTTCTGCTTCATCATTCGGTCATACATGACGAGACTTCCAGCGACAGCCACATTGTATGAGCCGTATTGCTCGCTCTCCAATGACACCACTTCACGACAACCACGCAGAACACTCTTGGGCACGCCATGATCTTCCGAGCCCAAAATATAAATGGCATTACGCGGATGCTTGAATTCAGACAATGGAGTGCCTCCCATTTCAATTGCCACCCAGACTGCCGCCTTAGGTGCTGCCCATTCTGCAAATGAATTCCAATCATCCAGTTCTATTAAAGGTATTCGAGCTGGCACATTCAATGTATCCGAAGAACTTGATTTGTAACGCCCTCCAATTGTGTATAATACAGATGCACCTAGTTGATATGCACTTCGCCAGAGAGTACCAACATTTTGTTCAGTTTTCGGGGACAAGATGCCAATACCAAAGTAACCATCTATCTTTTGTTTGCCTCCTGGTACCGCAGCTGATATTGCCATCAGTGCATCTGATGAGTGTTCTATGGCAGCGTGTGCTGACTCCTGATCCAATGATAGCTTGTCAACATCTAAAGAGTCAATTGTTTCAACCGTTTCTTTCAACTCTGGCACTTTTGGTCTTCGATATAATTTGATATCAATTCTTCGAGCAACTTTGTCGTCCTCTGGTGATGGGATATTGAAGACTACTGGCTCATTATCACTATTACTTTCATCATTACTTCTAAATGGGTTCGTATATCGAGGAGCAGACTCCAATGGCCTCCAGCCCCCACTGGTGTCTACTGTTTCATATGCACAAGCGTAGAATGTATCAAAGTCTACGCCATCTAAACTCAATGTTTGTATGATTTGGTTTGCAGTGATGGCGTTATCCTCATCGTCATCATTTATGAGGTTACACAGACGCCCTTGACCAATAGCTCCACCCTCATACATGTAGCGAAGTATGATTGGTTTTTCATCATTTGCAAGTGTCACTGGAGATATCGGCATACCAGCCATTGGAGATGGTTTATGCTGGTTTGCTGCCTTTTGAAAGCCGCTGCCGTCATTACTTGAAGATGACATCTTTAGGAATGTTGAGCAAATAATACGTTGCCGGCTGATTATTGTAGAGGTTCTTGAGGCAACAAACAAGAATAGAGGGGATAGGGATGCCATCATCATGGTGCGATTTTTGATATTTCATTTATATATATTGTTGGGTGTAGAGCCTACGTATAAAATCTCAAGTTCAACGTTTCTCGAAAGTGAAGAAATAAATATCTCCTTACGTATTAAGCGAAGCATCCAGAAAGCAGAGATAAACTGCAGATGAACCACGATAAGCCAAGAGCCCGATCTCTTGGTAACAACATATAAATACCCAGTTTTTGCAGAACGTCATTCCAACCATGACAGCTCTACGAGTCTTGATGGGGGGAATACCCAGCCAGAATTTCTATCTTGAAGAGTGCTTGCGACAAGAAAGCATTCCTGCAAATACCAGAATGAACCTGCGACTCTTATATGGGAGTAAGACGTCAACAAGAGTTCATCTGACACACCGATCAAATCAGTTCCACTGTACAGACAGAGTGCCATACCCAGCTTTGCACCCGTGAGAGGAGACCAACGGGCTGAGCCTACAATTTGATCTTACCTCTCACGTTGAATGGTGCAAAGCCTTGTCTGCAGAGGAGAGCCACGAGATGAGTAATCATTCTGCGGCTATCCGATCTGGCGGTTTAAACAGTACCACTTTTCGAAACAAAGAGCACGAATAAGAAACCCCGTGAAAAACTAATGAAACCAACCTCAATCCAAAAGAATCCAAAGGGTCAAAGAAAAGCAACCCAACTCCAATTCAATATCCAAAGAAATCAAACCAGGGTGGGCGGGCGGGAAAAATTGAAGATTCCTACAGTTCGAAGAGGTGGAACTAGTGACCAGTGATAAGTCACCACCTCGATGTACGAAGGAAACTGCCAAGAAAAATTTGTGAGCACTGAATAGCAGACGTCGACATATATTGCTCTTGCTTGATGAGGTGCGAGCTTTGCATCAAAACCCCACGAGCCAATGCACGAGTGAGGCCGGTCTACATGGACCGGCCTGTGGAATTTTGTGCAAAGTTTGCAGAGACAGAGAGCGTGATGCCTTGTGGTCAGTTTGTGTGTCGCAACTCATCTGGCTCGGCGTCTTCGACGGTCATCATTTCTCGTCAGTGTGAACTCGATCTTTCAACCTCGGTATACACCATCTTAACTTGGATGTACGTGGCGGTGTAGAGCCTACGTATAAAATCTCAAGTTCAACGTTTCTCGAAAGTGAAGAAATAAATATCTCCTTACGTATTAAGCGAAGCATCCAGAAAGCAGAGATAAACTGCAGATGAACCACGATAAGCCAAGAGCCCGATCTCTTGGTAACAACATATAAATACCCAGTTTTTGCAGAACGTCATTCCAACCATGACAGCTCTACGAGTCTTGATGGGGGGAATACCCAGCCAGAATTTCTATCTTGAAGAGTGCTTGCGACAAGAAAGCATTCCTGCAAATACCAGAATGAACCTGCGACTCTTATATGGGAGTAAGACGTCAACAAGAGTTCATCTGACACACCGATCAAATCAGTTCCACTGTACAGACAGAGTGCCATACCCAGCTTTGCACCCGTGAGAGGAGACCAACGGGCTGAGCCTACAATTTGATCTTACCTCTCACGTTGAATGGTGCAAAGCCTTGTCTGCAGAGGAGAGCCACGAGATGAGTAATCATTCTGCGGCTATCCGATCTGGCGGTTTAAACAGTACCACTTTTCGAAACAAAGAGCACGAATAAGAAACCCCCATCCTCCTAATTTCCGGCGACGGTGATTTGTCCCGGTGTGTGACTTGCTCCTGCGATGAATAGGCCCTGTTCTCTCCACGTACAGCGCTTGGCAACGCTGCCTCAACTAAGGGCGCAAGAGCTCGACACAGAAAGGTAGTCCACCTTTACCTTGATGCTGGTGCTACAATGACAGAACGGGAGCCCACGGTGTGTGTTAAGCTAGACTGAATAACATCACATGTGGACGCGTAACTGTCATTAGCAATGAGCTATGGAAACCATCCGTACGCTTGCGGCTGCGGCAAGTATTGGGAAAGTCTTGTGTTCATGTCGTCGGGTGAAGCGATGGTAGAAGTGATTAAGGTCCTTCTACCGTCCAGACTCCTCAGCATGATTCCAAACACGCTGAAGAGGTGACGACATGCGCTCAGTACATCGGACCAAGTCCCAGACGATGGACTGGTCACAAATTTGTATAGGTATAGGTACATCGTGTGTTCGTGCATGCGTTGCTGAAGGGCTCTCAGTCTCAGTGCAGAGTGCAAAGAGAAAGAGAGACTCAACAGCATGCGGCATAACTTACATCTCTCTAACACCACAAGCTCAAAATGTTGTGCTGCAGAGGAACGGAGGTCGCTTTAATACACCACATCAAAAGATGTTAGTGTATTGAGTCTCGTTGAATGATCACAACGAGAACCCCTTATGTTGGAGATTGTGCCGACATCCCTGGCGTCAATCTACCACAATAAGACCCCCCACAAAAATCCAAAGCGATGCCCACGCGAAGTACCAAATTATAAACATATGAAGCGTATTAATTGTATGTATAAGATGCAACCAGGAGAAATGAGACGATGGTCGATTGGCATGGTGCTATCATGACCGCTCTCCCGTCCTCGTCAATCTAACAAAATAGGAGAGGCCAACTGTTCTTAATGGCGACAGCGGTACCAAGGCCCCTCCTTCTTGTCCAGATGGGAGGATTTTCACAATTCCTGGCTGTTGTTCCAAAGTATGGATGGAGTTGCTGATAGTGCATCGTAGATGGGTTGGAACTCTAATCAAACAACTCCTGCACAAATCTCCGCGATAACTAATGGCTGAAGAATAGGAAGAATATCGACGTAGCCATTTGAAAGATGATGTAATCTGATTTCATTGGAGCGCCTCGAAGGGTCGGAACGAGTGGCCAGGTGAACGTCACACGACCCGATGTGGACTCCAAAGATCAGATGAATCGAAGAACCAAAATTCAACGCCACCGCGGTGTGGGGAAGACAAGAACCACTTGATTGCATTCCATAGAGAAGATAATGCGTCTTCTTTTAATCCACTAACATTGACACGATTGCCTGCGGTCTAATAATTCAAACCAGCCCCAACCCCCACCGACTAGTTGCCGAAGAACGGCACAGCCGTGAGATCGGAGGCCCAGGCTGTGAGTGATATGAGCAAGTGGAGACGAATAAAAATTGAAGATTCCTACAGTTCGAAGAGGTGGAACTAGTGACCAGTGATAAGTCACCACCTCGATGTACGAAGGAAACTGCCAAGAAAAATTTGTGAGCATGCCATCATCATGGTGCGATTTTTGATATTTCATTTATATAATATATTGTTGGCATTTATTGCTTTTTTTGCGCGGTCAAAAATTGGCGGGCCTAATACATCACCACCATTTTCGAAGAGATCAAGATCAAGCATTAGCATTGCAGCCGACAACACTATCGACACCGCTATCGTAACCATGTTCAATGAAATCACCCCTCTTTCACCAGCTTCTTTAAGCTCCCTCGGCAGCCCATCAGCCACCCTCAAGCGAAAGCAGCCATCACCGGCAAAGAAGGAAGAAGTGCCGACGGCCGTTTTCTTCGATTCTGCTACGAAAGCTGCCGCTCGACGCGCCGCTGGCTATACCCACCCATTGCTGGATGGCTCTCCCGCTCCCATTCCCATGGGTGGAGCCGCTGGTCCAACTGGAATTTCTTCTGCTACGAAGAAAGCAAGGACTGCTTCAACTTTGACACAGCAGGCGGCGGCGGCGGTGGAGGCTCAGCAGCAACACATTGCAATGATGAGCTACATCGAAAGAGAATGGGCTACCGCAGCCGCTCGTAACGGTGGTGATAATGCTTTTGGAGCGTACATGGCAAGCATTGGTCAGCTTTCTCAGATTCATCCTCAGCAGCAGCAAATGTTGCAGCGGCTGCAGCAGCCTCAGCTGCAGCAGCAGATGCTCCCACAACCACTTCCCCTTCCACAGCCGATCGTGTCGAAGCCTGCAATAGTGACAAGCAATGCGACATTGCAGCAACACTATCAACGAGTGCAGCAAGTGCAGCAAATGCACCATGAGGAGGAAGAGGAAGTTGTGGAGCAGAAAGAGCCCAAGCCGTTGACCAAGGCAAAGAGAAACAAACTACAAGCAATAGACCTCATCTCATTGGTCCACTCGGTCCAACTTGACGATGATGAAGATGAGATCTATGACAGTTGTCCAGTAGTTGCAGAGAAGATCACCCAATTTCTCAAGATGGATGGCGTGAACAAGAAGATCTTCTTGGAGCATGCCATTGACCAAAAAGACGGTTACGTCCAGTTGAAAGCTTTTGTCGACGGTTCTAACCAAGCTGAATGTGCTAACAAGACCTATCGCAAGGCATAGTAAGTGACGTGAATATTCATAGTTTGTTTTTGTATTGTCAATTCAAATAACTCATTCGCTCACACTCAACGCATCATGACAGCATCTTCTTCGAAAGGCTACGCCTCCTCGAAGGCCGAGATAAGAGCGAGGAGAGACTTCGAAACGAGGCACTCTATCCGTATGGAATTTCGACAAATGAGCCGGACGCTCAAATTGTTTCCCATAACCTCTTGCACAAGGGTGCTAATCGATGCGAAGAGAGTGATGAAATGGACGAGGAAGATAGCGACAGCGAAACAGACTTGAGGTGTTACGATCACTTTGCGTAGATCCATTTCAATGAATTCCTCTCGTGGACACGGGTATGATGTTTGCAGCATCTACAAGTATATTCATATACGACGTAGTATAAATTATTCACTTGTGTCTACACGTTCATTGTTTGCTTCAAGTACCCGACAACCAAAGGAACTACCACATCGCCACATGCCCTAGAGTCTCTTGACAGTTGATACTTATCAAAGTCTAGCACTGGTATCTTCAACCCACGCGCTACTGGAAGCAATGGCGATAAGAAATCAACCATGGCATCATTCGTCTCTTCTGATAGGAATGAAATGTGATTTGGTGCATCGACTCCTGCAAAGATGAGTGAGGCTTTTGGAGGTATTGTAGGCAACTGCTGCCCTTCTGCCATCATCGTTCGTATACTATCCTCCTCCAAACTTACATAATTATTGTCACTCAACACACTCAATGCACGATTCACCGATACTGCGCCATCATTTGTTGAGCCAACAAATAAACATTTGGATCCATTACCTCTACTCGATGGAAATCCTGCCAAGCAAACACGTATCCAACTATCATCTCCACTTCTCTCTGCTGTACCACATCCCAAAGAGTGACCCACTATACCAAAAGATGTTGGTGTAACCTTCCATGTTTGTTTTAACGTCAGTAGCAATTGATTTGTAATCATATCTCGATCAATAATAGTTTGTATCTCTCCAGAGCTTGGATCAATAATTGCAGCATCAAAGGAGTCTGCCAAGCTCTCGGGATATTCAGGAGACAATACTAGAAATCCCTCCGATGCCAATGCTTCCGCAAGAGGATACAAATCGAATCTGGAGCCCAAATAACCGTGAGACAAGATTACCACGGGAGATGAAGGTAGTTGTTGCTGCTGCTGAGTTGGTGTAACAACACGTAAATTATTATTTTGTGCACCAGGTTTCAGAGAAAAGTTGCGATTTGCAAACGAAGGAATGAAGTTCCAGCCAGCTAGCTTTTTGCCAATCTTTTGGACCGAAATCCGATGTTTGTAAGAGTCCAATGGTTGTAATGTTGTTGCTGCTATTGTCGAATCTTTGAGAGCAGGATGCCATGCCGCCACGGGAACGTCAACTCCACTTACGCTAACTGAAAGTGGCTGATATACAACAGTGGTTTTGTCGATATTGCTACTATCACCTCGACTCATGGAAGCTGCTGATGACGAGGGGCTATAAGATTTGGAACTGCTGGCATCTGATACAAACGCATTCACAGAAGAAGGTTGGATCACCGAGCCCACTACCAAAAGACTCTTCGCAATGAACGATGAGCGAGGATGCGGTTGATCGGAAAAAGACACCAGAGCTGACGACGTAGGCACTACCCACGCAAGCGCCACTGTCAGCACAGCGGCTGCAGTTGCTCTGTGGCTGTAGAAAGGCACCATGATTTTCATGAGGTTTAGCAAGAATGTTGTGCTTGAAAAGATCGCTTCAATCAATGTCCATTCGAGCGAGCCTCAAGCGATACCCGCGCCTAATTTATCGTCCCAATTAAAAACATATTTTCGGTCCAATCTCACATTGGAATCAGTATTGTTACGCTCCCAGTTATTTCAGCATTGGTTTCGAAATGGCATAAAAAAAAGAGCATCTATTTTTACAACGTTGCATTTATTCGTTGCAGCTAAAAGAAGCAGAGAACATGAGGTATGAGGTACACTTCAGCAGTGTTATCGGAGTCTCTCGCGAAGATACTTCTATTCTTACTGACGACATGACACCTTAACGCTGCTGAAGTAGAGAGGTTGATTTGGTGTAGGTGTAGAGCCGGTTCTTTTTTGCGCTCTCGACTATATTTCGGCGGTAAGTTGGTGCACCTGACACCTGTTACAATCGCGCCGGGGCTTACCTCCTTTAATTTAAACCCACCTGACATAAACTTCTGCGGCAGCTAACCACAGCGTGTCAGTGATACTTATACACAGTTCAATCGTGGGGACGACGAGAAGGAATTAGCAGAGGTAAGTGCGTGCACATCACACATTTCAGTCCTGCAACACATCTTTAATGATTGAGCCGACACACTAACCGAACGGTATATAACTAATGCCCTTCTTTATACAAATATTGCAACTTTACAAATGGATTGTATCAATAATAGCAACCATGGTGCACTCACCTCCATTGATGTTAGAGGGAGGAAAGTGTGGCAAAAAGAAGAAGGAAGGCGGTATGATTCGGTCGCCTCCTTCGCTGAGTTCTTCTATGTTTGATAGTGAATATTTCCCAACGAATAAGAGACAAAAGCATGAAAATTTACAAGACAATACGAGGTCTCTTCTATACAACAATAGTAGCTTGAAGCGATCGAGTGATAAGGGCCAACAACACAAATCAATTGCCTTTGCGGATCTCATTCCGAAACATACTTCATTTGTGCGCACAGAATCACCACGTAAGGTCGGCCTTACTCCAAGGTTGCACCGTCGTCGAAGAGATGATCCACAATGCAACAATTCGGGGCCATGCAATAAGAATTGCTTGCCTGAACAAAGCTCTGATCAAATAGATTCATTTTTGTCAACAATGTTGGAACCTACAGCGTCTCCGCGGCCACATGAGTCTTCTTCGTCTTTGCTATCATCCTCTACTGATGTCTTTTCTCATCATAGATTAGGCCAAGAAACTGAAGAAGAACAGCAAACAAAATTGGATGATTTTGCATTGACACCAACTTGTCTATACGACAAAGATGACGAAGAAGATGGGTCGGCAGATCATCACCACTCGCGTCGTCCGCAGAGTGTACCAGTCAAACGCTACCACAGATCACCTCACTGGAGTGGCAGGGTCAATATCAATCCCTTTTCACCCGTCCCACAACAATATTTGAATCCTCCGTCTACAATGTCTCCTTCTCGACCCATTCTTGGACATGAGAGTCAAGGAGTGTTGCTTCCTGCTACTGACAATACTAGTCTCAATTCTCCGAAGCAAAAGTCAAAACGAGCTCGTCTTTCTCCTACAAGAGTAGGTCCGTCATTGCTGAATCCTCGTGGTGCCAAATTCGTGACTGGTAAGGCGACAAGCGCTGCCACTAGCCCAGTAAAGAAACGCAAAGCAAATGGCAATAATCAAGCTACAACTGATGACGAGAGCTTCCAACAGAAGAGCGGGAGCAGCAAACGCGCTTGTCTACCAAATCAGCGCAGCAGATATCTTGAAGACTTTGAAGAAATTCAATTCCTCGGATCAGGTTCCTTTGGAGCAGTATGTGCATGTTTGTCACGTCTCGATGGGTGCATGTATGCAGTCAAATCCATTTCTCCGGATGGTGTAGCTCCACGGAGTACAAATTCCTTGTATGGTGGAAGAAATAGCACTACTCTTGTACCTCCAACGCCGCGTAGAGATGGAATTCCTTTATCTGCGAGACGCAACAAAGCTAAGAGTAGGACCAGTCCAAATAACGATGATGAATTGTCACCTCAGATGATTCTTCGTGGTAGCAGACACTGGAGTGAGAATACGCTGAATAGAATGCTTAGAGAAGTATTTGCACTGGCTGCTTTGTGCAACCAGTCGGATTTGCGCACCTTTCACATTGTCAGATACCACCAGGCGTGGTTGGAAGACGATGGGAATCTCTACATCCAAACGGAGTTATGCAAGTCTACCCTGCGTGATGAAATGAATGTGGGAGAGAGGATGGATGTCAGCCGCCAGTTCAAGATACTTCGGGAAGTGCTACTTGCGCTTCAGTTGGTACATGAACAGGGGTGTGTGCACCTCGATATCAAAGCTGAGAATATTTTTGTGAAAGATGACATGTATAAGCTTGGTGATTTTGGAACGGCAACGTTACGGGATGAGATCAATTCAAAAACAGGCAAGGCAATGGATGTTGAAGAAGGCGACTCGCGGTACATGCCGAGAGATCTGTTGGAAGGCACACCCAAAGATCTTACCAAGTGTGACATTTTTTCATTGGGAATAACCTTGTATGAAACTTGCATTGGCCGCCCCCTGCCCCTCTGCGGTGAAGAATGGCAAGACCTACGCAACGGCAAGCTGTCCAAACCTGTGGATATCAACCCAACGTTCTACGTCATCATAAAGCAGATGATGCATCCCGATCCTTCCAAAAGGCCAAGTGCATCTGAACTACTAGCACGAAGCGAACTCAGTGCCAACAGTGACAATGTTTTCCTCCCACCGTCAAACATCCCTCCATCAAAAAATGCCCGCCCATTGCCTCTCAAGCGAGAACGATCACTTTCGTGGACTTTGTGATCGCATTCCAACACATGAATTTAGATGCTTGAAATATTTTTATACCTCACAAATCACAAAACATCGAAGTAAATCAAAGAGAAATGATTGAATATAGCACAGTAAAGTCATATGAATAACAAAGTGTACATTTCTTTACCCAAAGATCTAATAGCAATAGTTGCTACATCATTTATTTAAACCTAAGATGCTTTCACTACGACGCAACTAACATCATCGACCTTTCCACCTCTTCCCGATTTGTACTGATCATACCCTGATCTTCCCCTCGCTACTGTCGAATAGGGAGTGACAGCACTTGTATCTAACGACACAACCCGCGACTTGTCAACAATTTTCTTTGCAATTTGTGCT
Source organism: Skeletonema marinoi (assembly GCA_030544225.1). Classification (NCBI taxonomy): domain Eukaryota; phylum Bacillariophyta; class Thalassiosirophyceae; order Thalassiosirales; family Thalassiosiraceae; genus Skeletonema; species Skeletonema marinoi. The sequence continues at coordinate 1,331,050 of CM060497.1, forward strand.
GCCTTCGCCTTGGGTCCGAACGATCCCACGATATCGCAAACGTCGGCGTCACTGAGATTGTCAAATACTCCATCGGAACCAGCCACGATGATGTCACCTGGAAATATCTCCGCTTGGAGAGTAGTACCATCTTTCGGCCGATCAGGACTATCATCGCCAAGCTGATATGGACAATCGAAGAAGTGAATAATCTCTCGTGTACGAGCTGCCACGGCACCATCTCTCAAGACAAGGCAAACCGAATCTCCCAAATTTAATGCTCTCAAAACATTGTCTTCCCCGATAGAAGCAACCACGGCAGTTGTTGCTCCAGTAGCCGTCTCATCCGCCAGCTCCTTCGCTTCAGTCATGTAGTCTGTAATCTCTTTGACACTCAATCCCTCCTTCCCAATCTTCTTCTTCATAGTATCCGATAAAGATTTGGAGTATAACTTTTTACCCTTCTCTTTCTCCGCTCCAGACACACCGTCAAAGACACCAAACGTCCGCCCCACCGAGAATCCATAATCCTCCCCTCCCCAAGATACCTTTTCAGGATGTGGCTTCACTTGTAATGCAGCTTCCAATACGACCGTTTTGAATTCATCTGTATCATCCACCTTTTCAACCTTATCATCAGCAGTCGTCGTTTGAACTTGGAATGCCTTCATCATTTCAGCAATGTTCAATGTTGGTCGAGCCGATGTCTCTGCACCCCAAATAACATCCAAAAAGTCCGAATCGGACACATCTGCTTTGGTTTCTTCCGCTACGGCGTCAACCTTCTTTGTTTCTGTGGCAGTTGTGGTTGCTTTAGTAGTGGCTGCGGGAGGTTTTCCAAATGTCTTGGTGAATAAATTCTTAAGCCCTTCAACAAACACATTTTCTTCTTGCTTTGGTGCTGGTGTTGGTTCTTCTTCAACAACAACAACAGCTTCGGCCTTCTTTCCTTTCCCAAACCCATCAAAGATATTGGCAGTCCGTTCCTCAGCATCGGCAACCAGCGTTTCCACCTCTTCGACTGCCTCTTCTCCAGACACAAATCCTCGAATACTAGAAAAGAACCCACCCTTATTCTGAGGAGGGGCCTTTTCAATCTTATCTGCAATGGCAATTGCCTCTTCCGCCTCGGCAATCACAGTATCCAGCTCTGACAGAAATTCCGTATTGCTAGCCATACTCTCCAACTCTTGCAACTGCTCCACAGTTTTCGATACAGTGGATTCCTTCTCACCAAACAATCCGCTCAATACACCACCACCCCTCTCCGCTCGTTTCTCTCTCCGTTCCTTCCTCCGTTGTTCCTTCATGGCATCATCGGCATTTAGCTCGGGGAAGGTGTCGGTTGGTGGTTCCCAGACTGATTCACCCGTGACTCCATTGAAGTAGTAGATGTAGCCGGTTGTTTCGGAATCGAGGTAGGCTGCCCAATCTCCTTCGGTGGCGAGAGGTTCGGGGTTGGTCATGTATAGTGCGGATGATGATGATGACGATGTTGTGCATGTTGGACGAACATGTGTTGTCATCTGCGGTGGGCTGAAGGCATGTGATGTGCCTGCTAACACGGCTGCTAGTAAGACGAGATTTCTGTTACCAGCGGTCATGGTCGATGCGATATTATGGCGTTGTGGTAAGAGTGCCGCAGTCAGGATTTTGTTGTTGCTATTGTTTCTGTATCAAAGGAGTTTGTTGATTAGCACGCACCATTTTGATTTCAAGTTTGGAAGCGGTGTCACTGCAAACTGCAACGTCAATGTAAAACGTGTTCGGATATGTGACAGTTTGTGAACGTTAAATGACAGACACTGGAGCATGGCGGGCGGGGACTGCTTATCTCTTCATTCAGCAAAGAGATCAGCTATTGCAAGAAGGAAAAATGGGTTCATGTCATTATTGTGGCCATCTACTACTACTGTCACAAATGTGATGATTACATGCTGTGGTAAGCTTCTTCCTCAGCAGAAGGAGGTGGATACCATTCCACTATCAATCTTTCATTCGATCCAAGCCCAATCTTGTCTCCAGCCGCATTCAACGTATCCTTCAATGGCTTCACTAGGGATTGCTCACAAATCCAAAACAAACCCGGAATTTCGTCCATCTTCTTTAGCTTCTTGAGTAATTCAGGAAGCAATTCGTCCAACGTATAACCTGGCCACTCACGGAAATAAAAATAGTCCATGTCGTAACCATCGTAACTGCGGTGCGGGTACATCCAGTTCATCCCAACCACATGATTCGGGTTTTCTTCCTTCGAAAAATCAATCTTTCTTACAACTAGCACAGCTTGTCCTTCTTTACGTCCCTCGTACTTTTTACCCTTGGCAAAAGTCATAATTTGCTCGGCCAAATTGAGCTGTGATTGTGTTGGCTCGTATGGAATAGCTTCCTCCTCGTCTTCTTTCTCTTGACCTGAATCTGACTTGACATGCCTTGGAGGTTCTTCATTCCAGAGTCCCTTCTTTGCGCTCTCACCGCAGTAAATCAAGCTTTCTTCTCTGATTGCCTTTTCAACGTGTGCATTAATCTTTTTCTTCAGATTAGGTGTCATCGGAAACCGATTGTCCATGATCATCAAGCCATCATACACCAACATATCGTACAGCGGCAAGAATGTGGTCCGAGTAAGAATTGGCATTTGGGATTTAGGCACCTGCTCACCAACTTGAGATCCAATCCCCTTCACCAAATAGACATTCCCCAACTCTGGGTCACCAAATTCCGGACCCTCCTTTTGCACAACGACAGTCCCAGACTTGCAAATCCGTGCAATCCAAAATTCTCCACTGATTCGTTCTGTATCCCATGATTCCATGGCACGAACAAAATTGCGGATGATGAGTTTGCCACCCCTCCCATCCTTTTCATATGCGGCCATCTTGCCAAAATATTCAATGGCATTGTCTTCAAAATCAAATAGAGATTGGACAGTATTGTCAAGAATTGGTTGATCACCAGATAGTTTGTAACCCGCAGAAGATGGCTTGACTCTGTACAAGCTGAACACTTGTGTGTTGGACATCATGACAGCATTATGAGATCTAGGCAATCTCATGAACGATTCCCATTCACCTTCGTAAAATGAAAACCCATTCATGACATTAACCGCATAGCGCAATGTCATCAGCACTTGATCCAGGAGCCTCCCGTGCCCCTCTCTGACTTTGGCATCTTTTGAATAATTAATGAAAGCAAGACGTGACTTTTCTTTTGCCTCCTGCTCTGGCTTGAGAAACGGGTTGATGTTTTGTGCTTTCAAACTGACCCTTTCAATTTCACCAGTCAGGTGCTGAATTTTAAGAGGATATCGTCCATTATTGATTGAACCAGTTACCACTGCTAGTCGGCCATTGATTTGCTTTCCACGCTCGGATGCAAGCCCTAAAATTTCGACGGATGCACCTTTGATCAGTTTGCTATGAATGAATTCCTTCCGTACATTGCTAACTCTTCCAAGAGATTTTGATGCCTGTCTGATAGTATCTAGTTCAGATAGGTCAAAATGTGACAATGCCTCAAGGATTGTGTCATCTCTCAAGTCTTCAAATGCGGCTGTGAGTGCGGTGTTGTTATCTTGCATCTTTGTGTAAGTAGGTGGTTTAACTTCTGCTTTAATGTCAGTATGGTTGGTTAGTGGTCGATCGTGCTATATAAGCAGTTTAACCAAGATCCAAGATTTTAGTGGTAATAGACCGCTCTATGTTACTTCCGTTCGGCGAGGAGCGGGTGTCTTTGTGCTACATAGGCAGAATCTGCGGCGTGCTTGCTCTTACTTAGCTTGCCAAAGATATTATCGACCGCATGATCCAATTGGTTTTGGGCGGTGGTGGGTGGTGGTGGGGCGGACTATCTCAGATGGGGATGTGTGTCTTTTTCTTGGCGGTAACGACCACAATCATCACGATCACCGAATCTCGAATCTTCGTTGCTATGCAATAACATATTATGAGACATGAGCACATAAAGTACTGACGATGACGCAGAACTCATCAGGAGCAACTTATTCTTCCTCTGGAAGTGATGAAACTAACGCCATGAACGCCGCTCAATCTCCTCTCAACTATGCCGATGCACACAAACTCGCCATCCGACTGCGCGATGGAATGAGAACCCACACAAAAGATCGGAAGTGGCGCTTCAAACAATACCGCCACTGCTTCAAGGCATCTCATGCCATCGACTGGTCGATGAAAAATGAGGTTTCTGAAAAAGTAGCTGTTCAAAGATTAAATGAGCTGATATCATATGGATTCTTGTGTCATGTTGTGGATCCTAACAAGACAATTCGTGTAGGGGAGACCCGCACGCTGTATTTCAGAATGGTAGATGACTTAATAGATGACATTGATGCAAACAACTCAGACCAAAATCATCTCATTGATGGAAAAGTTGGGAACAGCACGAGGACAGTATGTAGTACCAATACGATTGCACTGCAATTAAAACTTGACGGTGTAAATCATGTGCTGCAAGAGACTGTTACAGAACTAAACGCTACTCAAGGAAAGATGGAGATGTTGCAACAACAAGTGTTATCACTGGTATCAAATCAAATATCAATGATGGGAATTATCGCCTTGTTGTATCTATACATTATATTTGTGTCGATACTTTATCAGTTTGTAACAGACATAGGTGGTTTTTGGTGGTGGCTTGGTTTCACTTTGCTCCCAATTTCTATCTTGGTTGCATCAGTGATTTGTGGCATGAGGTGCCAAACGATGTGGAGCGATGTTGACAGCAGCAACCTAATTGCACCCATGGGTTCGATAGAAACAGAGACATTGGCAACTGCTGAAGATATCGGCGATAGTATAATACACACCGAAAAAAGTCGCCTCATACACCCTCAAAAGAGCTTTGTGAGAAGACAATCAATTACCTCGATGATATCAAAATCAATGAGCTCGTTAATGAACCGGAAATCGATGAGAAGGCTGAGCATTGGCATAGACAAATCAATACTACATGCACGCGAGGCGTACTCTCTACCGGACGTTGAAGAATGGCCTCACAGACCACTATTTGTTTGCCTAAACACACCAGTCTGTTCAAACCACAAAGTTCCAGAGTACGGGCTAGGCTCATGTCCTATTGGGGTGCCATTCAAGTTCGAATCTGATCTGTTCGTTGGACAATGCTTGATCAGGCTGAAGGGTGCAAACAGCGACGACCCAGAAGGAGATGAAGAATATTTCACTGGTAGAAAGCGAATCTTTCAGTCAGTAATACAAGGACAATTCAAGGAAAAAGTAAATGTTGCAGATGTACTGACCGGACATGAATTTTCTAGACCTCTGAAGAACCTACCTCATCCGTGGGTTTTGAAGACGGCTACGAACTTTATTGGGAAAGTAACTCCAGGTGCAAACATTGTTGTTCATACAAATCAACCCCACGTAGAGGCATTACTATCTGGTAGCTCGCAAGTGATAAGAGGAGATATGCCTGGCAACGAACCAGAAATAGCATGCAAAAACCTTGTAGAAGACTGCTCAGTACTTGGTGGAGTGTTTCAAGATGGTGATGTACCCGTGGCGAGAAGGAAGCGAATACTGTCAAATCCGACCAGGTGTAAAGAATACTCCTTCGATTGTGAGACCGTTTACACATTTGAGTTCTATCAAAATCTGTTCGATGCAAGCTCTTATTCACTTGACTTGGGCTTCACCAAAATAGGATGCAGCCAAGTGTTGAACGGCCAGCCAGTGCAGTGGCTGGGCAAAATGAGAGACGGCCGTTACCTTTGGAGCTTTCAAATATGGCACGAAAAGCTGTTGAAAGCAGCAGCTTCGTATAAATAGTGTAATCTGTAGTTAGTTAGTTTTCTCTCCATAGTCAGAAGCGATTCCAACTTGTCCCAAAACAGCTGCTTTTGCCTCCGTCTGACCCACATTGGCTTCTAATCCCTGGTATTCTCTCTTCTTGAGGAACTCTGCCGCCTCACTACTGTACTCTATCATTTGTCCTTTTCCTGGCAAAGACTGCAGATTGGTATCAGTTGCTGCAGCCGCTCGTGATTGCTCATACTTTCCAGATATCATTGAGAAAAATGGCTGATCTTCATTGCTGCTGTTGCTGCCTTCATCGTCACCAACAGCTGTATGGTCCAACGCATCTACCTCGCAATCATCAAGATCATCTTCTGCTATCCCATCATCTTCATCCCAACGTATCAAATCTCCAAAATCACACGAGTATCTCCCATCCCACGCTCTGTATCCAAGAGCCACGTCCAACTCCATAGGTGTTAATACAGGCACCAGCATCTCATCTCTCTCCATTTTCCAAAACTTGGCAATACTTTCTCCACATGCAATCAGAACAAAGCAATCAATTTCTGCAAAGTTGGCCAATTTGGAAGAAGCAGACGCCAATTTACCAACAGCAAAGGTGTATGCAGTGCGTCCGGTAGATTGGATACGGCGTCTCGTACGTGCCATCATACGCCGAAATGAGTAGGACGTTGAAGTGCTGCCAATGAGGATGGCAATAGTCGTGGCAAGTTTGGCTTTTTGTATCAAAAAATACCTCCGCCTGAGTGTTCGTGAAAGTGCAGATGATACAACTGTATCATTCGTAGGAGAGAGTGGAGAATCGAGAATGTCTGTACTGAGGTGACTGTTCAGTGGAGAATACGACCAGAGAGATTGAGTACCATCGGGTGCTTGGCATCGCAGAAGAATGTGAAGAAGTCTTGTGCGTGAGTTGCTATTGATAGAGTCAATATCGATATCATCACCAATGTACAGCATGGTATATTCAGAGAGCTTCAAGTCATTGGGTATTTCGAGACCACCAATTGTTCGTGGGATGTAAAACCGCTCTTTTTGCTCACTTTCTGCGTGTTGATCTTGTGCTGGCATGCAACAATCTCCTTCGTTGCAATCATTCTTGGTTGCATCATCATTGGAACATTTTGTCTTTCCACAATCAGTCGTAGTCTTGTCATCATTGCAACAGTCCGTATCTCCACTTTCACCACCGCCACAACAGTTACTAACCGAACCTCTCCCTTGTGATAATTCATTTCTACTAACGCTCAGTTGTTGCTTGGGTACCGTACCAAGGACTACATCCATCTTCCCAGATTGTTCTAATGCAAGCTTCAAGTCTTCAATACAATGATGATACTTTACTTCGTACAGCAGAAGCAGTTTTGTCTTTTTCTTGGAATCTGCATCGTCACCTGTCAAGCTCAATTTCTCGTCGAGTGCTTTTTCTACACTTTCCTCCTCCTGCTTTCTCTTATTATCAATTTCTCGGCTAACCAGATCGACACACTCTTTCCAATTGTTATTCGATGCACCAAACGAATAAACTACAGGAATGCTTTCGGTTGGAGCCAAGCAGGCATATCCATAATGAACTATAACATTTGCATTTAAATGATTTGCTGAGACTTCATCCGGACAGCATGATCCGTAGGTGGTATCGCCAAGAATAAATATCAATGGATACTGTTGCAAGTGGTTGTTCACAGAAGTAGAAATAACGGCTGTTGCGTCTTGCTGAGAAAGGAGTTTTGATTTGTACGCCGACATGATGGCATGCTCCATCAACCACGAAACCTCAGATGCATCGGCGAGTAGCTCGTCTGGAAATTGGAGTGCCACACGACATAGGAATCCATCTTCATCATTGACATTGGATTCAGTAGTGTTTGACGCCAAAAGCAGTCGACCGCGTGATGTATTTGTCGACCAGTCCAACTTTTCTACAACTTCCTTTGCTACGCGGTCGATTTCATAATACACTTCTGTTGAGATGTTGCCGCGTTCAGATGATGACGAGGATTGATGGGCAGCATCATCTTCATTGGAGGCAGCTGCTTCTTCCATGATGCGACTGCCGTCGTCGAATATTATCCGTGGAGGACTCATGGTGTGATGATGTACTGTGATGGATGGTTGGTTTGGGTTTTGTGGTTTTGGAGTGCTGAAGCTGCTGGCCTGGTTGCATGCTTTTGGCCTCCACAAGTATGTACGTAGGAATCAGTACGCACTATTGCGGGAGTCAAGTAAGTGAAGGGCCAAGCAAAGGTGATGAAAGGTGAATCTATCTCAAAGTGCATCAATTAGGTAAATCAACATGGATACCCGATAGCAGGGACAGTGGACTCTTTAGCTGCATCAAGACATTGATATTGTACCACCAGGCAGTAACAACTTTGATCTGCAATGACAATGTGGTGGCTCTGCTCTTCCTACTTGGCTCTGCACTTGTTATGTTGGTCTTGGCTGTTCGTACCAACAGGAAGAATCAACTGGCAGATGTGCCCTTGGGATGAGATGCAGGGGTTTGAAACAATTTGTATCAATGCCAATGGCCATCCAGCAATCATGCTGTGTTTATCACCAACAATTTTCATTGATAAAGTGCTTTAGTCTAATGACTGTTTTCAATCATTCAACCGCAATAAAACAATCCTACAAACACGGCTTCCTCTCGAGCCTCTCAAGCTACCCACTATCTACTTCTTGCTAGTATGGCTATGAAACGAAGATAAAAAAATAGATTGGGAGTGAGTAAGTAGGTACTAGGTCCCCTACATACATACCTACTTATGTATGTAAGAAACAACAAGGTTGAGGACAGTAAAGAGATGGTCGTAACGGGATTCGATTATTGGGTTAGGTTTCTTCTCGGAAACCAAAAGCCAAAAGGGATATCCCTTATGGCTCCTTGTCTGGACAGCGTCCGTGCGAATTCTTGATTTAGTGTGGAAGAGAACAAGCTGGAATCCAAGTTACTACCAGCCTCAGCCAGTTTGCAGTGGCAGTGCGGGCTGAAACGGCACCAATATAATACCGTAGCCTATCGAATTCGCACCTCTAGAAAGTAGCAGCTATGTAAGCGTGTGGTCGGTGCTGAGATAGTAAGTAAGAGTAGGTGCTGATGGCAGCAACAAGGGCGACCAGTCCAGTACAGCATCTCCAGAACGATACCAATACAACACAGAAGTTACAAGATAGATCGTGAAAAAATGAAGGGTGCTGATGATGGCTTGCGGACGAACGATCGAACTAGCAAAAATGATGATGATAATGCTGAGATCAGCAGCCGCAGCCGTAGCAGCAGCAGCTCGGATTGCGGTAGAATTGCTCCCGACATAACAGCAAGAGTTCATCCTTTCCAGGAAATATTGGAGCAGCATGGAGAATATGGCTATATCTATGATACGAATGTGGGCGAGAGTAATAATACATCGTCTACAAACGACGAGTCAGTTCCTTCAGAAGAAGCAGTGTCTAATGACTTGCTGGAGATTCAAAATCGGACTCTTCTAATATGGAATGAAGCCTTAGTCGACCAAGAGCTGGTAATAGCTGATGGTACAGAGAGTGCCCAAAATAATCATGATGCAGCAATTGAACATGCGGCAATGTCTTCTTCTGAGCCAGATCAAGGGGAACAGACAGTCGACATGAGAGATACCATAAGAAGAATAGAAGAGTCACTTTTCCAAGAGTCTGCTGCTGACTTTGCAACAGAAGAGGAGATAGTGAGTGCTGGGGAGAATGCACAAAATGAGAGTGAAGGTACTAATAGTCTGTCTCAGCATGTTGAAGAGGAACATGTGAGCGTGGAGGCAATTCTGGATGTATTAAACAACGATATAGATGAGATAATGAGCGAGAATGCTGTTGTTTTGGCCAGTATAGTAAAAAATGATAGAGGAGAGGAGGTAGAGGAGGCAGCTTCGTTATCAGGTGATGAAGCAGACGATGATGATGCCAACACCCCTGATGAGATTAGACCTGGTGCACAACACGTCTATCCATCGCAACCATCAATAGCTGAAGATTCTCGGGAGGATGATGCGTCCGATGTTGTATATGATTTATTCGATAGACCTGCATCTCCTTACACAGCTGAGGTCATACCTGAAGCCATTCCAATAGCTGCAGGTCTTGAAAGAAGCTTTGACTATTGTGCAAATGTCAATTCTGCTGCTGTGGTAAGTCTTTACAACGAAACATGTGTGCATTTCGTCATGAAATCAAGCTATATATTGCTCACTGATACAATACTTCTTTTCGTCTGTTGCCTTCGTTCACTCAATTCTCGCAGCCGCTAAGTGCCATGTCATTTACGTCCGAATTGAAAAACAAGGATACACTCTTACGAAGGCAGGTTCTCGTTGATGATATAATATCTAAACTGCAAGAGTCTTCTTTCATGGATGCATCAGAGGATTGTGATGAAAGCCAAAACGTTGTCTTGCTTCAAGGTTATGGAGGGTAAGAACTTATCACTTGACCACTTCACTGTGCCAATTAAATGTTTGAAAAAGCTAATCTTTTTCGCGTCTCGCCCTTCCTTCAGAATCGGAAAGTCTGTATTATCCTCAATGGTGGTGTCGAATCGTAGCACCCTTCTGCATTTTGCTGACGGAATTGTATGGCTCTCCTTATCGCAAGTTAGAGGAGAGGGTATTAGAGGCGGCATGACATATGATGTGTATGTAGACTACCTTGAGTCAATCTGCAATCAACTTGATTTGGAGGTGCCAACATTCAACGAACCGATTGTTTTGGCTGCAGACTCTTCTTCAATACGACGGCAGAAGCAACAAGCTGCAATGGAAGCTGCAAAACATGCAATGTGCCGTCTATTGAGTACTAGACATATTCTCATTGTACTTGATGATGTTTGGAGTCGATCAGCAATCCCGTGGTTGAACTTCAGCAACCGATTGGATAGTCATTTGAGGGTACTCCTTTCCACAAGATTACGAGGGGGCTTCCGCAAAGCAAAGATTATCAATGTTGGGACACTGTCACTGCAGGAGGCAAGAACATTACTTATACGTGAAAGTGGTTGTCAGCATGCTGCTCTAACGAGTGAGGAGGAATCGTTAGCAGTCGATATTGCTGAAAGGTGTTCTTTACCCATTGCTATTTGTATCGCAGGTCGAAGGTTGTCATCTTCAAACAATAGATATGAATCCTTTAAGGAGTTGGCAAATGAAATGTCAGATGCACTTGCCCTTCAAATTGATTCTCAAGGTACAATGTTTGACTTGATAGATCGATGTTTTGCAGGAAGTAGTGGCGAATCTTTGAAAGCGTCTTTCGTTGCATTTGCAGTAACATTTACGACGAATGAAAGGAAGCGTGCATTTGTGCCTGCTGCGGCGGCAACAAAGCTTCTTGACGCTCTATTGTTGCCAAAAGACATGACAGATCTGGCTTGCGTCAACGGAACAGTTTTAATACTTCAACAGTTGCATGATATGGGATTACTCGAACGACAAGGGGATATGTTTAAGGTTCGCCATGAGTTGGGAAGAGAATACGCAAAACAGATAATCAGCGATCAACGAGAGCGGGCAATTCTATTCACGAAACGATTGAGCCGCACTTTTGGAAAGAAGCAAGCAACAAAGAGTACGAAATGCGTAGGAGCACTTGTGTCGGCCTTACATCTTCTCTTCGCAAGGGAATGCACGAGTGAAATCAGCATTGAAAGCTACTGGCAGGCTGTTGCCGATGATGGATATCTTTTTGAAAGGCTACCGTGGCATCTGTTGTCTTCTACTCTTCATAAGTCGCATCTGTTGGCAAGAAGCATTTTATGCTCGCCCTCATTTCTTAAGAGGAGAGTATGTTCTATGGGCATGTTGCCTTGTATCAAAGCGCACATTCATGACATGGAAATGCTAGGTGGAAAATCACATACAAAAAAAGAGCAGGCTCGTTTTCAACGTGCAACTGACACATCATTTGAAGTTATATTGGACTATATCTCAACCGAGGGAATAACCCCTCAGGACGCAGGGAGGGCTTACATGTTGCTAGCGCTGTATTTTCAACAGCATTTCAGGTGAGATGCATGTGCATATACGTTCAATCTTTAATCATACTTTTGTACATACTGACCACATTGTTTCCTTCTTCTAATGATTGATGATTCTATTATCAACAGGTTTAGTCATGCTATGGAAATGTATTCTAGAGCTCACGCATCATTTCAGCGAGAGGGGCTGGACGAGGAGGTGGAGTGGGTGAAAAAGCGTGCCGAAAAGATAGCATTCAAGCCACTTTGTCTCGTACCAAAGTCGACGTCGTCAGAAGACATTATTCGATTCGACCGTGTTCCTATGCTGCTTGCTCAGCAAGAAAATGCTGCTTCAGAATTGCAACATACCGACACGGACACAAGCTCGAATGCTAGTGCGGATGCAGGTATCAAACTCACATTGAGCAGTCATCCTGGTATGGCATTGTGTTTAAGTGATCAGCAACAACACTTGCCTGGGTGGAACTTTCGTAACTTGGTTATCGGGCCAGCTGAGAGTGCGGTATCAGTCAGGTACGAAGGGGGTCGATTTATGGGTTGTCATGGTGGCAGATCATGCTTGGTAAGTACTTTTCATTGATCCCTCGTGGATTGACAGAATTGAATAAAGTGATAGAATCATGTCTTGCTCACTTTCTCGTTGCTCTTGACAGACTGCTGGTGCTAGCCGCGGAGGGGAAGGAGATATGCTTCATCTGGCAATATATCGATACAACAACAAAACTTTTAGTAGGACAATTGACAAGATATACGAAAAGACATCTACATCTGATCTGATAGTGAATGAAGACGGGAGCATGTCTCCAAGGTCTCGAAGAGATCTTGTCTTTGCCGCAAGATTGCCCCACTTCTTTCTTGTGAAGAGAGACTCTCCCTGTCGCTTGATATTCAAACACGGCAATGATCTGCAAACAAACCAGGTCCCATCCATATCTCAAGATTGCACAGTCAGTCGAGATAAGATATTATCTGGGGAGCTCCTGTCTCATCCCGGAAATGCAATTTGCCATGATGTTGAGGTTAAGACAACCTCAAAAGTGTCTGGTGATCAGATGAGGTTTGGTGATGTATCTGAGTCGATTCAGTTTGTGTACGACGGCAAAAAGTTGGCAACTGTGATTGATGGAAAATGCAAGTACTTCTTAACAAAGTCACTTGGAGTAGGCGATGCCACGACAAATCTATACCTAGTCCGTGACGAGAGCAAGGCAATATTCAAAAACCCATTTGAGTTTGGTTTGCATTGGATCATCAACGCCGACGGATCCCTCAGCCCTGCGGAATACCCAACACATGCCATTGGTATATACTGTGTCAGCAGCACTGAACTCATGCTAACAGACGAACAGCAGGTGCTGGCAATAAAGAGTGCTGCGAAGAGGCGTGTTGAAAAAAGTCGAGGCCTGTCAATAATACACAAACTTCGGTTCCTACGTTTAATATCTGGTTAGCAGAAGTCGAAAGTATTTTAGCAAGGTCTCTTGTTACAGTTAGCCAATCGTATTCAATGTAAGAGTAAGAGCCTCAGCATTAGGCCAATCATTGAAACACAAACTTCATTTCCTCCTTCTGATGTTATTTACTCTTTGAACAATATTTGGATGAGCATTTCTGTCATCATAATAACAGCCCGCAGTCGCTTGTCCAAGTAATGGGTGGCTTTGTTAGTTTGGACTGAACTCGTCACCGAATGACGTTCCTATCAATCATCTCACCTAAAACCCAACTGAAATCCCACTACTGTTCCATACAGCCACGAACCACGAACTCACAGCCGCAACTTTTATCTATCAATCAATTGCAAATACATAGTCTTCATATGCTACACAATAGTAATGCCGCATCCAGCTCCACAAGCCGCCGCCGCTGCTGCTGCCGATTCGACAACTCTCTCCGTTGAGCAGCCCACCACCACCACTGTCACCACGAATCCTCTCGTTGCCCAAGCACACAATTCTGCAAATTCTATATTTCAAACTCATGTCCAAACCGTCCTACAGCACTCAACATCCGTGGGCCTTCGTCGCCTGATAAAATCTCGGATACGTGCTCATTTCTTACAAGACGAAACTATTCACAATACTGCTGGCGTAGGCAATACTGCGGCAGAACCGGATGCATCAATTTTATTCAAAGAGAATCCTACTTTACTTCAAGTGACGCAAGAAGATGTGGATAAATGCTACTCGTTTGCAAATAGAGTTGGAATCAAGTGGGCCAATGAATTGAAACGACAGGGATGTGTGGAATTTAGTGACATTGTGTTGCAAGTTTTGAATAAGGGACATTATTTGGAACCATCTTGTGGAAATAATAGATCTGATACGGAAGATCAACAAAATAGTAATCATAATAATGAGACTGATGATGAAGCCAATGGGAATAACAATTCAAAAGTGGGCACCAAAACATTTGCAACTCCGTATGCAGCTCTTCACTCACTAAGAAGATATGAACCAGATTGTGATGGATCTGGCAAAGCTTCGAAGCACCTTCGTCCGATACGACAAGATGAGAACGATGTGTCGGCTAGAAAGATCATAAATCAGATTGATGAAATGGCACACAATAATCAGACCTATTGGCATCATGGATGGGATGCCGTTGAGGAGGCTGTGAAGCGGAATAGAGAGAGGATAGATTACTCACGTGCTAATCAAGAAGATGAGATGAAGGAGGGGACTAAGAGTAAAGACAGAATTAAGCGGGTGCATTTTGAAAATGATTCTGGAGAAGAACAAGCAGATAATGTGGGTGAGGCGTCAAAGAAGCGGAGATATGATGCACCTGCAGCTGATGCTGAACACGACACTATTAAAATTGGCGCAGTGGACAAACCTGATGAGACGATACTTGACCGTGGCAGACCTGCCTCATTGATTGGTGACACTGTGTACAGCTGGGAGGACATTTCTCAGAGCATGAGCTCGCAAGAACGAAAAGAATTGATTAAAACAGCAATGCATCCACCTTACCCGTTTGAAGAGACTGCCGCCGATGATGGATCGAATGTTGCTCAACCTACAGCTACTACTGAAGAAGAGTGCGGTGCAAATATAGTTGGGGCATTGAAGGCAATTGGATTGACTCACTTATTTGAGCAAACACGTCATCTTCCGAAAGAACATCATGCAGATGACGTCGAAAAAACAAATCAGAACAGCTCAAATGGATTTCAATCTCTCCTCGGTGCGTCCAAGACGAGAGCCTCATTTAAATCACAGCAGCTTGACCGTATGAAGAAGAAAGCAATGAGGAAGGCAGAGAAAGAACGACTCGGTCGTCGTGCTCCTGTGTTGGGCGAGAAAAATGCTGATTATTATGGTTTTGGGGCGGTAGCAGGAAAGGTCAAATTAACAGAAGAAGACCGCGTATCTACGAATGCCAAAAGAGAAGCTCCAAGTGGTAATAGCTTATCTTTGCAAATACACGATGAACCAGAACGGCAGAGATGGCTTGAGTTTGATCTGGGAGAATGCGTATTGGAGGAGGTAGATGAAGATTCCAACAACCTAGAAGGGACAGGTAGTGCTCAAGAGAAGAAGAAGAGGTTTTTGGCGTTTCGAAGCTTGGAGATGGCTATAATGGATTAGTTCATTGGATTAGTTCAATGGTCATCAGCATTCAAGGCACACAGCATTGTAGAGAAGCACTCTTTTGAATTTATCACAGAATAAATGGGTCACAGATCGAGGCTGTGGACTTGCTCGATAAGCTCTGGCGCTTTGACTTGGCACGCTGCGTTCTTGCCGACGATTGCTGCATTCTGTCTGCCGATGTAGAATGCTCCTTTGATCTATCCGCCGATGCAGAATGCCCCTTTGATCTGTCGGAGAAGGAGACCTTTGGGGGTTCTCGAAATTCAGAGTGTCGGAACTCATTGTCAACTTTCTTCAGAAGGTCTGCCAATTCGGTCTTGTGGGCTCTTCTCTGTTCATTGCTCTCGTCACTGTCAGACATTACTCCACTACTGCGCCTTCTGCAAAACTGCCGGTGCTTGCGAAAAACATCCTCAATATACGATTCTTCTGGTTCAGATACGTGATCTTCTGATATTTGCTTCGCCCTTCGAGCATAATTGAGAGCATCAGCAACCAATGCATCAACTGCCTTCGGGGTTTTGCCACTAAGACGAACAAAGCCGTCACTTCTTGAGCTAGCTCTCTTTGACTTTCGACGTGTCTTCCTATTTCGGTCGACTGAGTCAATTGGCTCAACCGTTCTTTCTCCTTCACTATTCGACCCAGCATGCGAACTTTCAAAGGGAGGAGGAGGGGGTGGAGGCGGCGGTGGACACCGTGGTGACGGAGGAGTTTTTCCAGAATCTACTCTCCTTGTTGGATATGGTGGAGGCGGAGGAACAGTGCTCTTCTTGATGTTACTCTTGAACTTTTCGTTGTCCACTGAACAAGGACTACATTCGACTGGATCTAACCTGCCTCTACTTGCTTGCGAACAAGTTATGGGGGAAAGAGTAATAGCATCTTGGGTTCCACCTGGGAAGTCAGAATGGACCTCTTCCTCTGGTTCTTGTTGTGATCGCTCAGTCGGGGGGACAGCATTTACACGCTTAGGAGTGTAAATCTCTTCTTCCGGCTCCCGCTGCGCAGCGACGCTGGCTGATAACTTCGTTAGACGGTCCATCAGCTCATCGTGCATCCTTCTTTTGTTTGTGTCATAGACACTTGCGTCAGTATCGTATTCGTCGTCGCAAGAATCGATATAATTGCTTTCAAGTGCGGTGGTATGTGTTCCCTTTGACAGATCACTGTCACTGCACATGTCGTTGCTGCACTTGTTGAGCTGCGGTTGTGCCACCAAGGATGATTCGATGTATTGTTTGCATAGGAGGACAGAAACGATGAACGCAGCCCAACTGGGAAAGACGATGCTTCCAGGGTTGGCCGGTGTAGAACAAATTAAGCCAACGATTGCACAATTCAACACCAACACAACCATCCCTAACCATAGCCCTACACTGATCAAGTGCTTTTTTGAAGTGGGTCCTTCCCAATGCGAGTTCCACGTCCCATAAGAATGAGCGCGTTCCTGTGCCGTTGTCACCATGTGATGCAATGCAAGCATAAGAGCAGCTATCAATCCTCCACAAAGGCTGATGAATCCTCCAACCATAACCTTTGTACGATAGTTCTCATACTCATACAAGCCGGAAGAACAGACGCTAAATAAGGTCGCACTCACGGCAAAATTCGAGAACAAAGACACAAACCATGCTTTCAACGCACTACTCCGAAATGATGGGCGGTGACCACTGGGTACGACACCGCTATCACCATCACAATCCCTTGCGATGATCCAGTGTGACGCATCTTGTGTGAACAAATCTGCAACTATGATGACGCATGTGTACACACTCACCCAAGTGGAATAAAACAGTGACGAATTCAATACTTTGTAGTTCGAAGCTACTGCTAAGTTGGCTTGGGGTTGCATGACAATACCGCACACGATGAAGGTGCTTATCAGTAAAACAATACTACTTGCCTCCTCTCTTGAGTCAATGGTTTGACCAAGGTACCACTCGTAGAATGAATAAGGTCTGGTGATATAAATCCTCATTGGAGCATATCGGAAACTAAATCCAATTATGACTGCAACCAGCAGAGATGTGGAAGAGAAGAAGAGCGCGGCACGCTCACTGGAGCTTCGAGGCGTGGACTTGCCATTGCCTACAACCAGACTAGCGATGGTGATTATACAAGTGAGTAGGATGACGAGGTAGAGATTGGCTCTTGGATTGAGTTTGACATGCGATGGTATGAGGAAGCTGTTATTGGAAGGAGTCTGATGGCTTGAAGATGGTGGATTCATTGGTAGGTAAGATTCTTCATCGGCATAATGATATGATTCTTCAGATTCTGCATCCGACTCTCCTCTTGTACTTTGATGGCAGTGCAGCTCTATCATACTGTCTTTGACTTTGCCGTTGTAGTGACGACTTCCTCGATGAGATCGACTTTGGGTGTTCTGTGATAGCTCCTGCTGAGATTGTGGTGTCTGCGGCATGGTGTCGTCTAAATCCAATTCCTCCGCATAAACATAATCTTCTTGAAGACGATTCGTAAGTTCATTAATGTATTTCCTGTATGTTTGCATTGCTTGCTTGTCTGATGATGAGTCTCTGGGAGGCCCAATGGACACCGATGCTGTGGATGATGATAATGAATCATATGATGTGTCTTTTACTTCGATGTATTTCGGACGTTGCATCTGTGGCTGTTGAAGCTGCCCCTTTTTTGATTGCATATGTTTTCGGCTTTGCTTCTTTACAGGATGACTTCTCCGTCGATCGCGTTGTCTTTTGTCTGATGACGCATGCGACCTGTGAGATGAATGAGGCGACGGTGGCAATGGCCGCTGCTGCTGCTGGATCAAAAACTCCTTGGACGATTGTCGATCTGTCGACATGTGCTGCCGACGCAAGGAATGCAGTCTGCGCATGTGGGCCTCTGCATCCGGGGTAGCCATCTTGTTAACAGTATAAGCAATATTGATGCAGAGATGAGATGCTCCGCCTTGTTATCGCTCAGGTCACACAATGGAAGCGGCAGCGAATCACTACAGCCCAGCTAATTATTGGAGTTATAATGATTGCTACACGCAGCTGGGCTGTTTTCGGCACTCATGATAGTCTGCTGGATGTGGTTTTGAGAGGGAAGAGAGAGTGCAGATCTACGAAGGGGATGAACCGGCCTCGTGGATGGCCACAGTGAGCCGTTATCCGTTATTTTCAAAAAATGTATAAAGGAATTAGTACAAAATGAATTCAACAAGAAAACGGTACTGTATAGACAAAGTGACGCAGATGGACATGTTGTTATTAGATGGGCCTCCATCTTTTGTCTTTTGTTATGCCTCTCCACAGCTTTACATCTTTGTCTTTCTTCGCCATGATAAAGGTTCTTTGGTATCCTTTCATTCACTCACTCACCAACAGTCATTGCCCAAAAATTGCTTGGGCTTGTGCAAACGAAGAGTCTGTGCGACGCCGAACAGCCATCTCCTCGTCGGAGAGATATGAGCAGGGAAGAAGACAACAATAAGTATGGAGGGAGTCGCAAATAAGAGGAAGCCTTATGGTATATCTAATGATAAGGTGAATAGGTTCCAGCAGAGGCATGGAGAAACTGTTACGAAAGAGGTTGCTGCAGGGACCGCCGCAACCAATAGCAGTAGAGGCCGATCACTATCGACAAGAAGGATGTCATCTACAAGAAGTCGAACTACATCAAAACTGCGCAATCATGACGAAAAGACTGACACTCGTGGCCGCTCGACACGTAGAAACAAGAACCAAGCACCCGCCTCGCCTGCCGAAGATAAGATGCGGTCAAAGTCTTGTAGAGAACAACGTAAATCAAAAGCAGCTTCACAGCGCCGATCGAGTACACAAGATGCTGTGAGATCTCATTCAAGTAGACCCAAATATGAAGTAAGAAAAGCAAAAAGTTCTGCTGATGTGACTGATGTGAGGTCTCAAGGTGACGTAGGTCGTTCTAGATCAATGTCAAGCAGCAAAACCGAAGCACCTAACCAAGGCAGTTCTGCAGCCCTGTCATCTGCCTTTTCTACGCATCAAGGCAAGTCCTCCGGCAATATCAAAGCAGCAGCATCTACTCCAAGAAGATTTTTTGTTGAAGTGGATGAGAATATGAATATTCTGAAATTGAAAGAAGTGAATGATTACAGTGAAACTAATGCCATTTACAAACCTGTGCTAACAAGTGGGAAGGATAGAACGAATCGTAGAAGATCCTCATCGTTTGATGGAAGGCAACCAACACGAGATGAGTGTCGACAGAATCGCAGAAGGTCGTCATCATGCGAGCCTGTGTTGACCAGATCAAGTGCATTGCGTTCTTCACTCGTGCGATCATCTTTCACAAGTAGGAGTCGATCAAGGCTCAATCAAAGTGTGTCCTTTTCCATTCACGATGAAAGCACAGAAGATACCATTAAACGGGTTAGTTCTTATTCAAGGCAGGTTCCTCAAATCAGAGACGTTGTTGACTTTGATCCACGTTTGAAGGAATCCTCAAGCACACAAGCAACGTCTACGATTAATGACGATGAAGAAGACTCGCTTGGATTCCTTCAGCCAGCAACTTTTTGGGAGTTGCCCTCTGAATCTGAAGATGCAAATGACGGTAATTTGCAGTCTGGTGTGGCCTCTAACTTGGCCATAGTCGCCAGCGTAGGAGAGGCAGAAGAATTTGACCAAGATAGAAGCGAGCTTTCCAGCCATACCAAAACCTCAAGAAAGTTCTTCGGGAAGAAGTCCACCAGGCGCACTGTTCCTGTCAATACACATACACATTCGCATAAGGAGACGTCGGTGTTGATGACTGGTGCCGCAAGCTGCTTGGAGGCACAGCAACTTTCTTCCAAAAATAAGAGCAAAAGAGTATCAAGGCTATACAAAATGATCAATAATAGGCACCAGTAGAATATAGATATAGGAACAGAGTTTAAGATCACATTTGTCTCTTCTTAGTATGAATTACATGTACAGCCCGTTTTGGAATCTTACGTGTAACATTTGGGCTTCGTCTCTCGCTTAATGATACAATATTGATGTCAAGTTGTTAATCTTCGTACCTATTGTTTTCGTCCAAGTGGATAATATTTTCATGCAGATGACATTGGCAGCACTCGCAAAGAATAACAGCTGTCTCTCCAGCACAGTCAACAGTGAACTGTGTTAGGAACATTTCGTTACTCAGCTTGCACAGATGATCACTAACATGACCAGTAAGGAAGTTGTTGTGGAGCGAAAGCTTGCGCAAGCTTGTCAGCTCTCCTAGTTGATAGGGCACGCCGCCAATTAGCTCATTTGTCTCGAGAAAGATATTCTCCAGCTTGAACAAACTTCCCATCTCAGTTGGAATTATGCCTATAATATCATTTCTGGCAAAATTAAGGATCCGGAGGTTCTTCATATCAGCAATGCTTTGTGGAATTTCACCTTTGATGGCGTTATTGGAGATGTCAAGTTCTTTAAGCCCAAACAGATGTGTGAGCCAGATAGGAAAGATTCCTGAGAAGTGATTGTTGGAGAGATTCAACACATCCAACGCATCCAACTTCGACAACTCTGTGGGAATGATGCCCTTAAAATCGTTATCATTCAAGTGCAACTCATCCAAATGTTCAAGATTTCCAATAGACTTCGGCAAATCGCCTTGAAAGTGGTTATGACTTAGATTCAAAGACCTCAAATAGGTAACAGAACCGATCTCATTTGGCAGCGAACTCTGAAGTTTGTTGTAACTGACATCAAGCTTGATAAGGCTCTGCATATTATTCAATTCGTGCGGTAGCGAACCTTCAAATGAATTATATGCCAAATTCAGAGAAGTCAACTCCTTCATTGCCCCTATCTCATGAGGAATTGTAGCAGCAAGAGAATTACGACTCAAGTCCAAATCACGCAACTTCTCGAGCTTATAAATAGAGTATGGGATGGTATGGTCAAGCTGATTGAATGACATGTGAAACACTTTTAGAAGTGCCATATCTCCAATCGAGTCGGGGAGACTTCCTGCAATATTGTTGGCAGTAAAGTTGCAGTATTCCAAACCACTCAGCTGGCCAATGTCTTTACTGATGGTGCCAGCAAGAGCGTTGTCAGAAAGATCCAACGCCTTGAGAAATGGTAACGCACGAAAGATGTCTGACGGAAATGCTCCTCGCAAGTTGTTTCTTCGTAGGTCAATCGACGTCACATCACCGTCATCATTGTTTCCAACATGATCTAACCCATTATCTTGAGGGCTGCATGTAATCCCCGACCATCCACAAACACCAAGCTCGCTCAACCAAGAGTCGTGATGGAACCACAAGTTAGGGTCATGAACCTCCAACTTTCTTCCATTATCATTTTCAGTGCTTGTATACTCTCCAGACACGTGGTAATACTTATTCTTGGTAGTGCTAAACCACAATACGGCCAAACCATAACGCTGAAGTAAATTGGCATTGTCGGGATCCAAATGACGTGGATCTTCTCGAACCAGCCACAACAACGCTGCAAACTGTGCAGATGTGTTGTCTTGAATGGCGGTAGGTGTGCTTACTTGTGAATCCAAAATGACTGACTTGATTTGTTCCAATCTTTCCTTGTCGATATCAATCTTGACACCGTCGACTTCAAGCTCAGTGAAGCCTGTCTCTTCGACCTGGTCTACTGTAGGTGGTGGTATTTCAACAACTTCAACAACTTCGAAAGTTGAATCATTTTCACTTTCTTCTTCAAACGTTGGGACAGCACCACTCGAGCCATCATTTGTCATGAACTTATTGTACATGGTCATAGTCCCAGAAACTATTGCAATCGCGATTCCAAAAGCACATATCAAGACTGTAGGGCGTTTCATCGTCCTCAAGCATGTGTTGCGCATACGCCGAGAACTTAGTGACTCGTCGGTACCATCGTGAGTTATAGTACCATCCTTGTTCAAAAACACACGACGACGAAGTAACGAATCATAATCCTCCTCCTTCGCAGCAGCAGCATCATTGTCAACATGTCCACACTCTCTGTCAAGTGCCGACATATTATCAATCTTGACACGTTCATTTGCAAGTGTTATTAGTCGTTCTCCCTCCACATCACGATACCTACTGCTACCTCCACTGGCGACACTTGCCGCAGTATCTACCTGCTGCCCCCCTCCCCAGACGGGTAGGGCATTCCACAATCCTCCTGCACCTACACTATTGATGGCATTCCAGCGAGCTCCCTTTCCAGCAGTAGTTGATTTCTTATTCAAATTCTTGATATTTTGCAAATTGACCTTGGAGCTACGATTGGTACCATTGCTGTAGGCAGATTGATCATCCCATAGGAATTGTTTGGCGGCAGAAGTGGTGGCTGGTTCAAAGGAATAACTATCCTGTGATTCACGCAAGAAGTTGGCAGCGGAGGTGAGTGTATTACTTGTCTTCATTGTTGAACTGCGATTCCATGGATGATCACGTTGCTCGTTGACATTCTCATCGACATAATGATTGGCGGATGTATCAATTGTATCACCATTGTTCAGATTCTCAACGTCGTCGTCAACATCCTCTGCATCGTTTGCAGTGGCTAATGCTACATTTGCTGCTTCTTCCATTCGCTGCAGAGCAAGCTGACGTTGTTGGCGGCGCTGCTGCTGCTTATTGGTGTTTTCAAATGATTGCATAAACATGATGCGCTTTTTAATGTCGTTCAATCGATATCTTGCTTGTTCCTGCTACATAATATGGCGAGATTACAACCTCTTCGAACCGCGGCTATCATTATCAAGGCAGCATCATAGCAAGGGCTGATGAGATGAGGAGAATCAACTGCGACTTTTTCAATCAAGTCAGACACAAAATTTTGGCGGGGGCTGTTCCGAGGTTAGCCTCAACACTTCTTGACTTGCTGAGGAAACCCTTGCTTTGCTGACTTGATTGATAGTAGCCACCTACCTGCGACTCTGAGTCTCCGAGTAACAATGCTGTTTTGTTGGGTTCTTCACTGCTCAGCTACACTTACTGCAGTTTGATTCTAAACTATGCTAACAGAGTGGGAAGAGACCATTTTAAGTGAAAGTCTTGTTCACGGACCACTTACCAACAGATATATGTCAAATCAATACTAAAATACTTTATAGGCAACTCAAACAATATCATCTCCCTAATCTATCCCCCCAAAGTATAGAAAGGCTTTTTGAAGTGATGCAATCTTCTCTTTCTCTACGCACAACAATCAAACAATATTTACAATTTACCCCATGACAGGATACGAGAGCATGGACAAGATAGCACACTCTCCCCAAGTCTTCTTGGGATCTGGATTATCAGTATCGGAACGAGCCAAGCGGAAGAATCCACCCTCACCCCATGAGTCACCCCAGCTGTTCTTTACCTTGAAAAAGTCCTGAACACCCTCCGCCTTTTTATCAGTACCATATCCTACAACAAGAACGCCATGGTTGATATCTGGAAGGCATGTATCTTGGTTTTCATACATAATTTGACAATCCGGCTTGCCCATCTCTCTAGTTGGAACACCACAGGTTGGTGATTGAAAGATGCCCTTACTGTAGAATTGAAAAATAGGGTCAGAAGCAACCATTGCTGCAGTGACAGGCTTGACCTGTAATGCCTCCTTGAGAAGCTTGGTCTGACGTGGATGAACGTCAACGTGACTCTTCACAATAGATCCTGAAATGGGAGTGCAAGCCGACGATGCACACGTTCCTTGGTTCTCAATGTAGGGGTAATCTGCTTCCGTACAGAGGCCATTCCTATGTTCTTCCTCATTAAATGTCGAAATCATTAAACCACCCTGGCATCCATGCTCATAGTTGGTATCACAATCAATTAACTCCTGCTCGGAAAGAGGAGTGACCAATCCCATATTGGAAGGATCGAGAGGGCTAGGGAATGTCGAGAATTTTTCAATGGCAATCGCCGCTTCAATAGCACCAATCGTAGAAAATGCCCAACAAGCTCCACAGGGCCCCTGATTTCTAACCGGACCAAGTAGACCTTTCATACCCCAATCAACTTCACAGTCTGGATCAGGAAAGAGGGATTTGGATGCTGCCAATTCTAACCTACGGCGTTCGACTGCAGCAGCTTCATCATCTACTACTGCTGCTGCACCACGAAGCATGCTACTATCAGCAGCGGCAGTCGTTGAGGACTCCATAAAGTTAAACTGTTTATTTTCTTCAATCATAATCTCGGGGAAATACTCTCCAATTTTCATCAATTTGTGGAATTCGTCGGTGGTTAAATCGGAATATTCATTGTGGCCAAGTGTGTAGGTTGATTTCTGGGCGTTGTGTGATTCAATCACAACTGCAATGATGATATAGATAGAGAAGATGATAGGTGAGTTAAACAGTGCATATATTGATGTGGGGGAGGGGTAATATTGCAGACATGTATGCTAATAGAACACATCACATGAACATAACATATAATACTCACCATGATTCTCGAGAAAAATTAATAATCGCTCCATCCTCTCATCCACCGTTTCATATTCCTTCTTAAACTTCTTCATCCACGCCTCAAACAAATCCAAGATATGCGGCGCACTAAACCCAAGGCTAGGGGGTTGTACCGCCAAAGCATCTTCCAACGCCTTGAGATGACTTGGGTGATGTTTCAGACTGTTAGAATCAACCGTGAAGACGGTGGTGTCAGAACTTGAAGCGGCGCTTTCGGATGTGGTGCCGGTAGCGACAAACTCGAGGTGGGCGTTATTGGCTTCGGCAAAGTATGCGGAGGCATAGCTGGCGGAGAGGAGGGGTAGCAGGGCCTTGGAGATCATGGTGATATTGTGTGTTGTTCTTTTCAATGAAAAGAAGTGAGCAAAAGAACAATTGAGCCGATGACCACGCGTGTCAATTCTGAAGCCCACTCGAACGGACAAGGATGCGAGCGGGAACGAAGCGACAGCACCAGAGCACGATGAGACAGATACAGAAGCGACAGTTGATGATGTCATTTGTTCTTCACGGGAATTGTCGTGCACAATCTTGCTTTTTGTAGACTCTTTTTGGTCTTGTGCTGAAAAGGCTCTTCTGCTGCTCTGGCTGTGCTCATAATATTTTCATAGGATTGGAAAAGACAACACGACATTTTATCATGAACGCAATACTACTCATTCTTCTTCTCTTGATCATTGATGTAATTGTATCTGCTGCATCTGGTCCTCGACATCTTCGAGGTGAAAGAACTAAATCTAACAAGCTCGATGATCCTCAAGATCGAAGTGCAGATGCCACAGAAGAAGAATCAATATGCCAAGACGTTGATATGGATTTGGTTTGTACCAAGTGGAAATTGACCAACTTTACTTGGCATGGTTTTCCAGATGAAGGAGAAGAAACACTCAAGCCAGTTACACGAGAGCGTCGTGGAATGACACTCCTTCTTGAAGAAGATGGGTTCAGTGGAACATGTGGCAACAATCTATGTTGGGGCGTCGCCGAGAAAATTGGAGGCAAAATGTATTGGATTCATGATTTGGCTCGCACCAGCAGGATGAGCACTCCTCAAGAAGAAGCATATGCTGCAATGTTGACAAGAACTCCGTACTCTTACAAAACATGTGTTGACTCGGCAACGAACCATACAAAGTTGCATCTACTTGAAGTAGACATGGATGATGATGGGAAGCTTGTGCAAGGTAGGCTCATGGCCATCTATGATCAAATTCAAATAGAGCTGTTGTTGTGATGATAAAGAATACTGTATACATAGATGCACAAATAATGAATTATAAGGAAATGATCTAATCTTCCCCACTCATTAGTAGCCTATCTCAACAGATACTCGAAGTTTTTTTTTCAAACGAACATGACAGTTCGTGGTAAGTGAAAGTAAGTCCTACTCATGGTCCTTTAGCGGCGACCGGTACATGATGCGACAGTTAATGACGTCATTTTGATCTTGCCTTTCTTCATCTCAGGATTGGTCGTGCCAATCTTGCTTCACTTTCACAGTTCTCGTCTCGTATCGTGGTCTGGTATCGTGAACCCTATTTGGTCTTGTGCTTACCAAAGCTGAGCTGCTGGCCTGCTCGTAATAATAATTTCATAGAATTCTGACAGACAAAGATAAGCAAGTACAACAAGTCGAACACATTATAATAAGATGAACGCAATACTACTCATTCTTCTTCTCTTGGTCATTGATGTAATTGTATCTGCTGCATCGGGTCGAGTCCATCTTCGAGGTAAAAGGGCTAAATCTGACAAGCTTGATGATCCCCAAGATCGAACTGCAGATGCCACAGAAGAAGACTCAATATGCCAAGATGTTGATATGGATATAGTTGGTACCAAGTGGAACTTGACCAACTTTACTTGGCATGGATTTCATGATGAAGATGGAGGAGAAGAAACTCTGAAGCCAGTTACACAGAGCGTCGTGGAATGACTCTCTTACTCGAAGAGAATGGATTCAGTGGAACATGTGGCAACAATCTATGTTGGGGCGTCGCCGAGAAAATTGGAGACAAAATGTTTTGGATTCATGCCTTAGCTCGCACCAAAATGATGAGCACGCTTCAAGAAGAGGCATATGCTGCAATGTTGACGAATAGTCCATACACTTACAAAACGTGTGTTGACTCGGCAACGAACCATACAAAGTTACATTTGTTTGAAGTAGTAGACACAGATGATGATGGGAATCCTAAGCAGGGCAGGCTCATGGCCATCTATGATCAAATACAGCTGCTGTTGTGATGATGATGAAAGAAACTGTACTGTTGCACAAATAATGAATTATAAGGAAATGATCTAATCTTCCCCACTCATTAGTAACCTATCTCAACAGAGACGCGAAGTTTTCTTCAAAATGAAAATGTATGTATGCTGTCTATCGGGAATAATTAGAACCTCGCACGAGGTGCTGAAGCAGCGCGGGCTCCATAACCCGAACTCTTGCTTGTCATCCCTGGCTTAATCGTCTTTTCGCCTGGTCTATTGACCCTATTCACATCCCCAGGCCGCAAGCCCCGTGATCCCGGACGCATATTTGATGCTGATCGTGGTCTATCACCGGGTGGTGGGTTCCACTTTTTGCCTGGTAATTTGGAGTAGGTAGATCCAAATGCGGAACCAGACGACGTGGATCGTTCCTCTTGGCGTTTGCGTTGTCGCTCTTGCTCGCCTCTCTCCTTGCGCGTCATCCATTCATGTTCTTGAGTCTTCATTGTTCTCAAGTACGGAAGGCCCTTGTACATAAAATGACCCAAATCCTCGTCTCTAACATCATCGTCATCCGTCTGAGATGGCTTGTTCATCACATACCATTCCTTCAGCTTCTTTTCCAGGTGTTGCGTAATCTTGGGCAATTCCTTCTGAACGCGACGCATCATCTTCTCTTCCTTCATGAGTTGCTTCGATGCATTGCGTCCCTTCAAGCGGTCGGGATCCTTTTGCAGCATTTCTAGTTCCACTCGTTCCTCAATGATGGATTCACGCCTGCCAATGAGATCAAGAATAGGTTGCATCTTTTCAAGCTTGGCATTCAGTGCGCCAGCATACTCTTCGTGCTTGGCAAGCAGAACATCCGTCAGCTTGTCCTCATCATTGACATAAAAGTATCTGTCAAATGATGCCTTCTCTCCATCACTTGAATTTGTCCTCTCCCAAAGCTCTTCAATTGTCTGACGCTGCTCACGAATGAGCTTTCCAATCATCACCGCCTTCAACTCATGCAAACGGCTCAGCTCCCGCTCACCCTTGTCAAGAGTATCCATACCCAATCCACGAATGCTCTTCGTAAATGCATGCTGTTCCGCGGATGGGACACGTAGCATACTCCAAAGTGACGCAATTGCGGCACCCATTTCACCCAACTTGTTTCTACGACGACGCTTCTCGCCATTGAGTTCGGCAATTCGGCTGGTGAGACGATCAAGAGCGTCCTTGCCAATGCCGATACAAGAGGATGATTCAAAGACAGATGTGATAGTGTAGGAATCAGTAGACTTGCCTCGACTGCGTGGACGTCCATCATCACCATCCGAACGATTAATCGATTTCAAACTGTTCATAATCTTGACATCATCGTCATTCTGTCCAACTTCAATATACCCCTCACTCTCCTCTTCACCCTCACATCCTGAAGGGACAATCTCCAATTCACGAATCAAATTCTGACAATCCACCAATAATGATACCACCGCCTGAGTCCTCGAAGAGACCGACTCTTCATACTCCACAGCCTTGGAACGGAACAATTCCCTCTGCTCCTCTGTCAAATTCGTCTTGATATCTTTCCAAGCTTCCATCTCTCCACCACTATCCTGCACCTCTTCCACACTACACCCATTCAACGCAGCATACGCCTCATAAATACGCCTCTGACTCTCCCCAATATCCTCCATCGCCACCTCCATCCTCCCCCTTACAACCTCCAACCGTCCCATCATCACCTCATACTCACTCTGCAACGAAACACCACTTGCTGCACCATCATTCACACTCGGATCCCTCTTCATCTTGACCAGCGGATCCTCCTCCTCCTCAATCCTCAACACAGCACAACTCTCCTCCCATTCAAACCTCGCCTGTGCAATCTCCTTCCGAAATTGATCCGCCAATTGTTCCTCCTGATCCACCTTCTCATGACATATCGCCGCGATACGATCGACCAAGTCGGCAAGTTGCGACGCACGTTCTTCAGGAACTATACCGACAATGTCCCAAATGTCTTCGAGTTGATGAGCCGTTTGGGTGGCAAGTTGTTGGAAGGAGTCGCGCATGGCGAGGGAGGGACGACGGAGTAATTTATCCGTGGAGGGGGTTGTGGGTCCGACGCCGAGAAAGGAGGATTTGGTCGAGGTGGCTCCGGGGGTGGAGAGGTTATTGTGTGTTGCAAATGCGACACTTCCACCTGTACCTCCAGCAGCAGCACTTCTACCACCAGAATGATTCGAGGAGGCATTGTTTTGAATGTCACGCAACACAGGTGTACGTGGCAACGTAAACCCCGTCACAGTCGAGGTATGCGAATGATTCAAATTATTGCTGCCAAAATTGTTATTCTCATCTTCTTCAATGATGGATAGTTCAGTGATTGGATGGGAGTGGTTTGGTGTGCTGGATTGATTGTGATAGTGTAGTTGTTGGTGTCGGTAGTGTGAACCTCCACCACTGCTGCTACTGCTGGCTGGAATGACAGTTCCAAATGGAGACTTGGCAGGTGGATCAATGCTACGTGAAGAAGATGTGGATGCTGAAGTATTACTGCTGTGGTGGTGATAGTCCTCTCGTTGCTGCTGGTGATGCTGCTGTTGAGATCTACCATGACCATGATTATGATGAGACTGCTGATGATGATGGTACTGCTGACTACTCCTAACAGAATAATCCTTGGCAGGAGGGTTACCACGATAGTGATATGGAGTTGGATCCTTGGCATTGGGATTCCGATTGACAGCATCACCACCATCATCATTATGACGAAGAGTATCATTCTCCTTGGGTGTAGCCATGGCAGCAGATGCCGAATTGACTACAGTGGCCGAAGTTGCAGTAGCCACAGTCCCATCATCCACCATTCTAGCCGAAGGAGGAGATACCAATAACGACATCATGGTCTCTCTTCCACCATGACTGGATCGATCTAGTCCACTATACCCACCAACAGAACTCTTCTTCTTCTTTTGATGGTCATTCAAGCCGAAACTAGACACCTTCTTCCCACTGACTGCTGAAAATGCCGAGAGTGGACTACCAATCACCGCCCCACCACCTTGATGATGACTACCAACACCACCACCACTACTAAACGCAGAAGAAGACGCAGCAGTAGTAATTTGATAGGGGGTGGTCACATTGGAAAAGTTGCAAATGGAGGAGGAGCGTTCGGAATCGTATTGTTCTACTGCTGCTGCTGCTGCTGTGTTGCTGCTTCTGCTGCTTGAGGCTCCACCATGTTGCCTAATTGAATGATGGCTGTTGTTGCTAGCACGACCGTTATCATTGTTATCACCTCGGCCACCATCATTATAGCGACCATGACCACCACCGCCATACCGCTCCTCCTCCAGCCCACCACCACCACTTTCAAAGCGACTACCACCCGGCATACCACTGGGCAACGTCGCCTGAGTCGCCGGAGTAGATGGCGACAATAACATTCCTCCATCGGTGTTGTTTACGGTGGATAGGGATGGTGAGTGCAGTGCCATGTAGTCATTGCTGCTGTTGTTACTATTACCACCATTTTGGTGATTGTCCGAGGTAGAGTGGTACAGCTGGTGATTGTTCGGCTGGTACAATCGAGAGGAGAGGGAGGCAGCCGTCATTGGACTAGTGTTGGCAGATTGTGAGAGGAGGGATTGGATTGACTCCAGTGATTTACGGAGTTCGGACGACATTGTGGTGGTTCTTGTTTGATGTAAGTGCTGCGAGCGAGGTTAGGAGGGAGGGTTCATCATCGCCGCTTCTTCTTCGTCATGGTGGGATGCACCTTGTGAGTTTTGCAACGGTCGCCGGGCCAAAAAATTTGATTGTTTTGTTGACTCGACTCAGTGGAGAAAGAGGAATTCTCTCCTCTCTCTCTCTTCATCTTCTCCTTGAACTTATGATGAGTTTGATTGCTTTGATGGATGCATCTCTCCTGTGAATTCTGCGGCATCATCAACTGCTACGAGTGCGTTGGTAGCTTGCTGTCCCTTCATACCGTCACAACAACATGCTCTTGCGCTTTGGCAGAACAAATTTATTCTTTGGAAGACGTCGATCAATAGCTGCTTATTATTGCTCCTCTGCTGTCATCCTATCCCTCGGTCGCTACACTACTGCTGCCGCAACCACTACCTCTCCTCTGTCGGCGTCGTTGGCCACCTCACATCATCACAGAAAGATGACCAATCTCACATTCCAACAAATCATTCCAACACCCCACACCACCACTACCAATGCGAACAACACTGCATCATCATCATCGACACCACTTCCCCGCTCCTCTCATGGACTCTCCATCATCCACAACGGATCCCTCCTAGTCCTCTACGGCGGTGAACACATTGCTCGAACACCCATTCACGATCCCTCCCAAGTGTTATGGTTGGCAAAACGAATGAATGGTACAGAATCATGGCAATGGATCGTACCCACTATCACTAATGCAACAATGCCTCCATCAAGAGTGGCACATGCCCAAGCAGCAGTAGGCAACACCATTTACATATTCGGTGGGAGGAATGGGATTGAGATGGGTGAGAATGCCATGAATGACATGTGGATGTTGACACTTCATAATGAAACTACTACTACCACCACTATTACTGCAAAGTGGACTCAAATCAATGCATCATCGAATGATACTACTACATCTGTACTACCAGAGGCAAGATCATTTCATAAAATGATTGCCATTGGAAGCAATCTCTACATGTTTGGAGGATGTGGAGCAGCGAGTGGTAGACTGAATGACTTGTGGAAGTTTGATACACTTACTCACAAGTGGACCAATTTGGGTGTGTCTCATGTGTTGCGAGGACGAGGTGGACCGAACATTTTGTCATTGGCACATGATGAGAAGATTGGGATTGTGGGTGGGTTTGCTGGAGAAGAGACGAATGATGGACATGTGTATGGTATTGGTAGTAGTGAAGATGGAGTAGGGTCGTCGTGGGAGGAGGAGGGTATGAAGGGGTTGGAGGAGATGAGACCAAGATCCGTTTGTTGCTTTGCGTCTTTGCCCATGGTGAATAAGTGTGTTATATTTGGAGGTGAGGTGGATCCAAGTCAGAAGGGACATGAGGGTGCTGGTGGCTTTGAGCGAGATGTAGTGATTTTGGATGGGACGAGTGGGTCAGTGTTGGAGAATATCAAACCTAGTAGTGGTAACGAAGATGAAGAGGAGGAATGGCCTGGAAATCGTGGCTGGGCTGATGCAACTGTTCATGAGGATACAATGTACATATTTGGTGGATTAGCTGGAGATGATGCATCACCAATTAGATTGAATGATTTGTGGCAGTGTAAAGTGTCTCCATAGTAGTAAGTAGTGAAAACATCTTCATTCAATATTCTAAGTATCTTCCACCGCACGACGAGCGACGTTTGTTTACGTCCGCCATTCCAAACTGGCATCTTCTCTCTCTTCTTCCCACCAAGTTGTAGTCTTGTAACCAGTCCTCAAGAAACCAAACAATGCACCCTCTTCTTCCTTCTTGGCAATCGCTCCTTCCTCTCTAAGTGCATCAGTCAATTGTTCTTTGAACTCACCAAGAGCTGGTCGGAGGTCATTCCCAACTACTTTTCTATACCGTCCAGTACCCGTATCCAACAACGTTTGAAAGTGACCAGGATATGATCGGAAGATACACCCTTGGAAATTTATAATGAACGGAGGCTGACTCACTGATCGACTGTACTGCCTCGTACGCAAGTAATACACGGGCTTGACACGTGAAAGGAACCGATCTTGAAAGTCTTTCCCAGGAAAGGCGGGTGCTCCAAGATCACCACGCAATACGTCCAACTTTAAATTGTAGAATACAATCACTGGTTCTTTTCCTCCATCTGTAGTGGGGGTTTTGATTTGTTCGTACAATTCTTCTACATCGGGCAATTCTTGTGCCGACGCCACCACAATAACATACATGCCCACACCTTCAATAGGCTTAACTGTCCCACCCGACCCACGTCCCATAAGACCAATGAATAAATTCTCCGGTTTGAACATACGAGTATCTCCCTCCTCACCCTTCCGCAACGACGTTAAAATAACCCCCGGATAGGGCTTGGGTTCCAACTTCAAATCTTCCAACATGATATTACACTCACTCTCATCTGGCAACATGACCGCCACATCACCCTCAATCTCATCCGTACTCACAAAACTTCTCGCAAAGTCCAATGCCAAATTGACATTCGCCTTGGCAACATCATAGGCACTCACATCGTCCATATCGAGCACTTGTGCCGGCAATGGAGGGAATTCCACCTCCAATAAAGTTTTACCATCGTTGATGGCCGACTGTGCCGCACGGACAGAGGCGCGTTGGAGTTCGAAGAAGGAGGAGGGGGGTGGCTCGTTGTTGGCGGCTGCTTGGATTTCTTCGGGTGTGGCTCCGCCGGAGGCTGTGGGGGCTGGAATGTTCATTGAGATAAGTGTTTCATATCTGTTGTTGGAAGTAGATGATGATGATAGCGATGATACTGTTGGTGGTGTGAAGGCATGGCTGCTTGAGAGCGATAGAGCCAGTGCGAGTGCTGTTATTGAGAGCTTCATGGTGTAGTTATCGATTGAAAATATAGTTGTTGCTGTTCATCGATGCAGCATGCAGCCAGCGGATTGACACAGTATTTTAGCGCAAGAGTATGGTAGTGAGTCACATGCCACGTTGCACTTCGTGTTTTTTTTAGAAAAGTGACAAAGCCCGCCAAAAATTGGTCGTGTTCATGTCGCATCAAATTTTTATGTTTCCACCGCCACCGGCCACCACACACATAACAAGCATGCTACTACCATTCCTCAAACGATTTGGCAAAGCAGCAATAGCAATTGAACTCTCCGCCGCTGCAGGATTATACTACATCTTTCACGAAATTAACACAGGTGGTCCTGAAGCAAGACTCAAGTGGGATCAACGAGTGCCTTTTTTAATTGACGCATTGTACTCAACAACGGGTGACGAACGAGTGGTTGAGCACCGTAATAATAAACATAGTAATAGCAGTGTGGAAGGTAGCAAGAAGGAGTAAAAGTTGATATAATATGACGTCCAGTAAAACTGAGTCGATGACTCCATCGGAAACCTTGGCAGTGGCAGTTGGGTTGCTTGATAATAATGGGGTATCATCTGATAATGCCAGCGACAAGCAAAAAGACAGTAGCAACAATCATCATCAAACACCCATTGAAAAATCAATCGACATCTTGACCAAACTTCAAACTCGATTATCACGAGCAGGGACACTTTCGAACAATGAGGTTCTAGATGATGTGGCTACATCCTCACTAGAATTTATTGGTGTCGAGTATCATTTAGGTCGGGCATTTTTGATGTTGCCCACGTATCAATTGGGCAACAATACCAACAATAATAGCAATTCTGCAAGCCCATCCATCCTTCGAAAGACAAACATTACTCGCGCTACTGATTACTTCCACGCCTATCTAAAAAAGGTGGATCAATTAGACCTGCTGAATGAAGCTACAATCAAAGAGTATCATACATTATTAGACATGGAAGATATTGACGACGACGATGCCAAGTCGTCCAGACCTGCCACCACCAGGATGAATCAATCCCAAATTCGTGAAATGAAAATACAACGCTTCCAACGAAAACGAGCGGCATCTCAAAAACAAGCACAATTCCAATCACTCCTACAACGCAGATCACGTCTCGGTTTGGCCCAAGAAGAGGAAATGGAGGGTCATGACTTTGAATCTCTATCACGGACTTTGTACATTGAGACATTGAGACTGTATGCGGAAGAGTGTTTGGAGGAGATACAATCTTGTCACAGTGAGTTGGAAATGTTGGAGATGGCGATTCAAATGGAACGAGGACGGATGATTAGTCAAGATCCTAGAATGCATTCGGATCGTAACCATTCTAGAAACGGTGATGCTGCTGCTGGTGGGCTGTCCTCCAAACAACCACTCCAAATGACACAAATCACACAACACCCACTCACTGGCGAACTACAACTACAAACTCAACAAGTCATGAATGGACAATTAAAACCAATCATGCAACGACAAGAAATCGCCAACCAAGTCTTCCGTCCAGGTTGGAATCAACCCACAATGACACTTGAGGAACTGGGTGAACGAGAACGTGCCGATGCAATTCAAAGAGCGGAGCAACAAACCGTGGCGGAGGCGGAGGCCAAGTTCCGACCGCGGAGGTATGAACAATTGGTGAAGGATGGGATGGAAGATGATGAGAAGTTGGTGGAGGCATCGGCCAAGTTGGATAGGGATTGGGATGAGTGGAAGGAGGAGAATCCTAGGGGGAGTGGGAATAAGATGAGTGAGCGGGGGGATCGGAATTTCTAGAGGAGGGAGAGAAAATGTAGAGTGCAGGCAGGCTCGCTTGTTGAAGAAGAACCGAAGCTGACTACCCATGACTGAGACTCGGGACTCAGTGGCGGAGTTCTCATCTTTAATCTTTGTCAAGCTACAAACTCAGCCAGAAGCAAGAGTTGTCTACTGCAGAGTGTCATCTCCCCATCAAAATCAGCTACAAATAGCAACAATAATAACATCGAACCATGAGACAGGATTATCCTCACAACATTACCTTAAAAGTCAAATCAAATGTAGCTGTTGCTGGCACTTCGCTCTCAGGATTTTGCACGGGCGCATTAGGTGCTGGGGCAAGTTTGTATTTCACTGGAACAGAATGCACCAAAGTCGTATACACTAGCTCGAGTAGTGGCAGTACTGGATATCCTCGGGAATCTTATTCCACAGCGAATATTGTCAGATCTATCATAAGCCTTGATTGGTCAGGAACTTCTTCAGTTGCATCATTCCAATTTCCTTTACCTGATCAACTTCCCTCGAGTTTGAATCACGAAGATGGAAACGGCAGTTACTTAATAATTAGTTATCAGTTGAAGCTACAGCTTGGCGGCAGAGAAATAGTGGAAGTAGTTCCAATTCAAATCATATCGAAACCTTCATGCAATCCTACGCCTTGGCCGTACGAGGATCATGTAAGAAGGAGAATAATGCTTGCCTGTTGCATTCCAAAGGGCAGCATTGAAACATCAATCAAGGTTGACAACACTAGATTGGGAATTGGAGAAGTAATGAAAATATGCCTTGAACTTGTAAACAATTCATCTGTTGACATCAGGTGGATTTCTTGTCAGCTCTTTGAACAAATTGACTGGCATAGTTGCGAGCACCACACTTCAGACACTACGATTGTCGCTTCTCAAAAGGTTTCTGGTTTGAAAGGAATGAAATGCAAAGCAACGAAACAAGCAAAGGCCAAAGCAGTCAGTCCGAGCAATAGTGATCACAAGTCTATTAATGTCATCAGCTGTGAAGCATTTCTTCGAGTCCCTGACTCCACTCTACAAACATGCACTGGCAATTTGTTCGATATCAAGCACCATTTGAGCATCAATGCACAGACGAAGTGTGGATTGACAAATGTTAACGTTCAAGTCCCTGTCCAAATTACGTCACCTCGAAGATCTATGACTACTATCTATGACTACTTGATAGCAACCAAGGATAGAGGATAGAAACTCATCAGGACACCACGAGGCTATATGAAGTATCGCCAAGTGATATGGAACAACTATCTCCTGCTTGTCAATGATCACCAGGGAAACGCACCGCTTCATTGCGCTTGCCTTTGTGCTAACTGTGCTGCAACAGCTATCAGTTGAATTAGTGTCCCGCTGCACATTAGGAATGATGACGATTATCTGCCGATCCAACTCCTTCTCAGTGTAACAATACGACTGCGTGAGCATCCTTCCTCCTTCTCCAAGGAAACCCCGAGACTTGGATGAATGATGCGATCTACAATATCTATTTCAAACATTTAAATGTGGTGTGAGTGTAGAATTCGACCCCATAATAAGTAAGAAGTGCCTTGGTAGCAAAAAACGTCTAATAGTCATATTTCGAAGGAAGAGATACCGGCGTTACGACATGATACACTATCTTGAACTTGTTCTAGCAAGGTAGGTGCTTAGAGAGCCTATTGAAGCTTCGTCTAGTCCTGGATGTTTTTGTCTGTCTTCGTATCCATTCCGTGAGATAAGGTCTTCGAGATCGTCATCATTCGTATTGAGATCAGCGCTTACTCTTCGATTACGTCTCGTGACATGCCTTCTTGTGCTACTTTTA
This sequence comes from Skeletonema marinoi, assembly GCA_030544225.1. Taxonomy (NCBI): domain Eukaryota; phylum Bacillariophyta; class Thalassiosirophyceae; order Thalassiosirales; family Thalassiosiraceae; genus Skeletonema; species Skeletonema marinoi. The sequence continues at coordinate 1,368,202 of CM060497.1, forward strand.
CTCGAATACGTCCTCGGTTCTCGCTTCTTCTCTTTCAACGGAACACGTCTCTTTCTGAATGAAACATAAACTGCGATTGCGCCTGCCAATATTATTAGTAAGACGAAGGGAAATATTCCATCAAAGCTTCTGCCTTTGCCTTTAAAAGGAGTCCCTTTAATGTCAGTTTTTATTGTCCAAGAAGTGACAACTTTACTCTGTTGAACTAAATTTGAACCAGCTTCAAATATAGAGGTAAAGGCTGAGACATGATTACCTTGGCCAATTTGCTGGTTCAAATCTTTCTTCATGGCTTCTACGAGGGACACGATAAAATTCGCTCTGCTTAACTCCTTGTGGACTTGGAGCGCAGTCTCAGCTAATGGTCGCAAATCGCTCTCTCTACATGTTGCAGCGCGTGATGCACCTTTGTGCTCTTCATATTGCGGCACCGCTGCATTGAAATTGAAGATCGATGCTTCCACAACAAATTGCATGCCTAGTTCCTCATCCCCTCCTTCAACTGCAGTTTCGCCGAACATTGTATCATCACTAGCTCGCCAAGGGCTAGAACTGAGCACGTTAACATCACCAGACTCAAAAAGCAGCTCACTCGGTTCTCTCTTCCAATTTACAGCTGCAGCAAACGCATCTCCCAAAAGTTCTTCCGCCTGCTTATTCCATCGAGAAGCAACGACTCCTCTCATTTTGAGAATGGCGTGGACAACAAAAGGAACACGACAAGGGTCAGCTCTGCCGCATGCCTGTACGTGGCATGGTCTTGTGAACTCAAGTGCTTTCTCCTCGTGACACTTTCCATCATTCATTAGAACTGAGTTTATCCGCGTTTGTGAACACGTGTAGTCACAAGCAGACCATGTCCCGCCACCACAACTACCAGCATTATTTCCTGGGGCAGGCTCGTTGCCCGCTGATCCAAGCGCTACAGCGTTAGCACAAGTGATGGCACAATCTCGGAATTCCCTGCATATACCACGACCATCGCATTGTACATCCATCTTGCCTCCATAACTATCTTCGTTCTCTGATGCAGACACCTGTTCGCACGTCAAACCTTGATAAAGACCAGGCGACTGTACTATACGAGTCCAAACTTCTACACCCTTCATCGCCTTATTCGCATTCCGGTTATTATTACAATCCGACAGATCAGCCGAGTCACTACACGAAACCGTCAAACTCGGTGCCCCAAGTTGACAATCTACTCCGTTATCTGCAGATTGAGATGCATCATTTTGGTATTCACATGAGCTCTCAGCAAAACCAACTCGCTTATTTTCCCAGTCAAACAAGACATTGTGACCCTGCATTGCATTGGAACCAATCACTCCTCCTTGAGTTTCAGTGAAATATATCCGAGGAGTGTAGGTTCCCTTCGAGGGAGAATATTCCATATAGTGCGTCGCAGGTATCGCTAGGAGAACATCTTGCGGCGAAGTTGGATCGAGATCGGCTGCCAAACCAATGACCGAGTCGAAATTGCGACCATTTGCGATATCTGGACTATCCTCGTAAGCAGTTAGCTGGACAAGAACGGTAGGCAACAGAAGTAGATCTTTCTTTGACATCCTCAATGGTACATTTGAGTAGGCTACGCCAGTCACTTTCCGCCACACTTCATCAAATGGCTCAGCAACAGACTTGTGGAGATATGTATCAGTTGTGCCCGAGTCTATAATAACTCCTTTCCCGCTGTTCATTTGATAGAGGTCGACAATTACCTTTTGTGTTACTTGGTGTCTCCCGTCTGCCTTGGCACTTTGGCCCCCCTTTTCGCGAATGTAAATATTCTTTACAAAACAAGTGAACCAACCACTCTTGGCCACGTTCCTTGCATAAACCATGGGACTAGTATCCGATCTCATATCTATTCCACCAAACGTTAGTCTTCCGGCCTCAACTCCCTGTTTACTAACGTGTAATTCCCTTCTAACACAGAGTGAGAACATGTTATGCTCAATTCTACCTTGCTCATACAAGACCTGCGGGAGTGTTGCAGGATGAGCGCTCATACCCATGATCCCATCTGCCAGCTGGGTGACAAAAAGACCAGTTTCTTTGGTCTGACAACCAAAGACAAAGTCAGCGACTTTGAAAGAAAAGAAAAGTTGCAATTGAGTGAACGCAAAAGTCAAGGTAAGTCAACACAACACACTTCCAATTGGATTTAATCTCACCATAAGGACTACCCCTTGAAAAATCGATTGATCTAGTAAGCTGCTTCCCCCCAACGAACAACTTGTCCACAGCTTGAAACGCCTCCCACGAACTCCCTTCCGTGTATGTTTGCGACAAGATACATTTACCGCCAACACACTCGGAACTGCCCTGGCAATCCTTCGGCCCTTTCCGTTTGTTCTTGCAAGTTAATGGACGGAATGTCGAACTGGCATCTTGATCAAAGTACTTATCAGTATGATGTTCTTCCCCACATCCTACACACCCCTTGCACGGAAAAGCGGTGAAATGAGAACCGGTATCAATAATGACTGATTTTCTTTGGGGCGGTGTCCCAACCCAAATTGTTGCGTAATGTGTTCCATATCCTTGATGAAGTGGTGACGTTTGGTACGAGTTGAATAGCCCACCTTTCCGCTTTGTAGTGACAGTTTCTTGAAGTGATCTGCTTCTTTGCAAATTTGTTGATTGATCGATTGAATCCGAAAGTGGTGTGAAACGAGCTAACAAATGTCCACGTATTCGTTCCTGCGATGATGTTACGTTGTGAGCAACAATGTAATCCCACAGCACAAGTTCCTCAACTCCACTATTGCTATCGGTGGCATTCAAAACTTCAGCAAGAAAATGTTTGTTACTGAATAGACTCATAAACGATTGCTCCTGTTCCATCACACCTTCTGATGTGCATAACTTTCGGGTAGTTGCAAACCCACTGGTATTGAATGAGTGCTCAGATGCAATTGTGTATGGCCCAAAGTATCGATTGCAGCCTGTACTCCCAGTGATTTTATTGGTGCCAAATTCAAGTGTGATTGGATTATTGGTGAGGGGAGGTTGTAGTTGTGATGTATTGGTAGACTTGTCAACAACTAAAACTTCAGTAGCCTGCCATTTCGTTCCATTTAGGGATGATATTGAATTTGGATGTGATAATGTCGTTGAAGCCTGCAAAGCTCGTTCATATCTACTGTACTGTCTATATTTTTCATTATAATCTTTGACTGCATCATTGTGTTGCTGCAATGACTCTCTCAGTCGCCTCCTGAGATTGTCGTTATCAGTATCGTCATTTGGAGGTATTATTGTATCCATTGGGAACTCGAAAAACGGTGCATATGCAGCGCTGCTTCCTCGTATATGCTCTATTGCTTGTTGCAAATGCTCTTCTATCAATCTTCGATGAACGTGTCGCAAGCCTCTATTGTTGTTATCGTCAAAGTGATCGAGCTGCTGATTGAGCCACTGGATATGTGGTGTGGAGGGATGCATATCAATTTGAATCAAGCTGCCTTCAGCGCCCAGCACTGATGAGGCCGCTGAAAACAACACCGACAGTAGAAACTTTGCGAGAGTCATTATGCGAATGTATAAGCTAATTGTTTTGAATTTGATGGTCTCTTGTGCTTTGTTGAATTTCACTGCGTCTGCCGACTAATCAACGCTCTCATAACGCGTTACAGGCCACCAGTATTAATAGAAAGACGAAAGACCGAGTATGCAACAATATAGTGACCTTTACAACAGTCTATACGATCCACGAAGCAAGAGTGAGTGTTGTTGTTTGTTGTTACATAGTTGTTAGTCTTTTGTTTGTGACACAGATGTGTCGGGAGTTGTCACATCTCAAACGTATTGAGTCAAAAAGCAAGCAAAGAGCTAAGACACGCTGCGATCGAAAACATACAGTGGACAAATGAATATATCTATGACTTAGAAATTACTCGGAATAATAACTAAGTAGACAGCACACATATCTGTAGGACAAATTGGACGCAGAATGGTAACATGTCGTGCAAAGTGTAAATCACATGTAGCTATATATAAGCACCTAAACCCTTCTGACATCTTCAAGATCCAACCGCACAAAATCCCTTTCCCAAGTGCTCAGCAGAGGTCCCAATGCTTTCACTAGAGACCGTAACTTTGTCACAACTTCACTATCGTGTTCTTCATTCAATTCATCCAAAGTCACCTCTCCAAACTGAGCAATTAACGCCAATCGATCAGGAATTTGAGAGAGAGACGCCGGAAATAATTTTCGTAGTGTCCAGCCATGGAACGGAGATAGGTGCTTGATGTATGCTTCATAGGCAGCATCACGTGGATGTGGCCCGTCCTGATCAATTAATGATGCATACAACTCTAGTTGGAATGCGAGTGATCGTCGTATCCACAATAGCCCCATAGCAGCCGATTGCTCTTTAAGTTTCGAACCTTGATGTATTCCGGCTTCACGTTCTCTCTCTAGAAGAGACGAGAGAGTCTTGCCCTGCTTGGGTGATTTCTGGAAGGGCTTTTCGGCCTTTTGAAGGTTGGATTCCAAGTCTTTTGCGACCAATCGCAGTGAATTGCCTCCACTCTTCATGAATACCAAGTGAGCCTTGCAAGCCTCTATAAGTTGTGCAGTATCGACCTCATCCCCCTTTAAACACGCTGAAAATGTCGTACACACATCATCCAACTTGGTACACTTCAATTTACATGTTTTGGGTGCTATAGATGACAACGCTGGGGAATTAGTCTGCCATTTCGTTCCATATAGAAATGATATTGAATTTGCGTATGGCATCGTTGTTGTTACAAATGTGATGTCTGATGATGATAGAATAATTTTCTGTATTTTCAAAGCGCGTTCATATCCACTGTGCTGTCTAAATCTGTCATTATCCATTATATCATTGCGTTGCTGTAATGATTGCTTCGATCGCCTTTTGTGATCAACGTTATCGGTATCATCATCTGAAGGTATTATTATGTCCATTGGGAACTCGAAAAACGGTGCATATACAGCGTGTACATGATCCATTGCTTGTTGCAAATGCTCTTCTATCAATCTTCGATGAACGTATCGCAAGCCTCTATTATGCACTATCTCCTTTTCATTCATATCATTATTGCCTGCGCAATCGAGTTGTTGATTTAGCAACTGGATATGTGGTGTGGAGGAATGCACTTCGATTTTAATCACGAAGTTGTCTTTCACGCCCATCACTAAGGCCGCTGAAAGCTGTGATAATAAAATGAGTAGTACACGCCCAGCCATAACAATTTCTTGCTTCATCAAGTATTGACCTCGACACTACCTCCTAAGCGCAACAGGCCAAACGCATAATTGCTGCTGCAGCTGTCAAAATGTCAAATGGAGGAAGACTGAAGAGCCCAACATATTGAATTCCTACATATGTAGAGGGAGTTTAGCGAGACATCGCTAATGCTCTAAACACATACTGCATCTTTGACATTGTTGAGTGTTAGTACCCAGATTGAATGATGAATGATGAATGATGAATGATGAATGATGAATAATGAATAATGAATAATGAAAGAAAAAGAATCCAAACTATACCAGTCGACTAGCCAGGGGGAAACAATAATAGTCAACAGAAGGTTAAGGTATATCAGACACATATTATGATGTCAGCACATTTAAGTTAACTTTAAGACCGAATTGGACCTCATCAGGGCTCAAACGTGGCTCTAGCACCGCCGATACATGAGATAGTATAAGCAGTGCAATGTATCCTTCTATGCTATCCTAACGTACGTTAATGGGCCATCAGTATCAAGCTGCACCGATCCTGACACCGCGTCGATAAATGGCAGTCGGATCCGTTTGGAGATTCTTCGTCTTGTCTTGTCACCTACAACTACAACGTTGTAGCGACGCCGATACGTCCAACAAATACACGAGCCGTGAAAAAGATGCTTCTATACTATCATTACGAACTATAATGGGTCACTAGAAGCTGTTGATTGTCATATTCACAGCGTGAGATACGATATGGTGCTAGGCTAGCGCTGACAACCGTCTCAAATTGGACCTCATCAGGTCACTTACAAGACTCTTGTCTCTTGTAGCGACGCCGATACGTCCAACAAATATTCTTTTGCTGCTGCATCACAAGAGGAATTATTATTTGGCTTCATGGCCTCACGCTCACGGGGGATAAACGTGGCAGCCAGGACCGGTACTGGCGGAAGTAGCAGCAGCAACAGACTTGTTTTTTCACCGCTGACAGCTGAGTCCATGGTTATCAATCGAGCCTGCCTGTGCGGGATGCAGATCTGCGAATGATTTCACAAGTGAGAGGAAAAGGTAAAAGGGAGGCATAACGGAAAGGGTTAACCTCAGGTGAAAGTGGATACCGCAGGTACATTAGATACCATGAAGAATTCTATTAGCCAAAGTTAGATAGTTCGTTAGGAACCACGAACTGGTTGGCCGTTGTCGGAACGACAGCAGCTTGCAGCCTCATGGTGCTTCGGAAATGAAAAGTAGAAATGCAGGTGCAGGAGATTAAGATAAATCGCATCATAAAGATGAGATACTTGATTATGTAGAGAGGAGCCTGACATCTGAATCTGACGTTCGAATTGCATTTTTTTACACTATCGACACACGAAATGTCAAAGTATCATCTAAATGTAGATGTAGCACTTTCGATTTTATCAACATCAAGTAAATTAAATTGTTCAAGCTCAACTCATACCATGGGAACCTACATAACACCATACACCTAAACCTAAACACACACAGCCATCTTTCAATTCAATTCAATTCAATTCAATGCCATTGGCTTGGGCTTGGGGCATGCACAATGGGTGCCACACAATCTGTAATACCCCACGTACGAACACTTACAAGAGTGAAACTAAGATCGGCCTCCTCGTATCCTGCACCAGGATGTGGCTTGAAGCTTGGTGTCCCTTTCGCCTCCATAGATACCGAAAAGATACAAACGCTTCTATGAAAATGTTGCTGATGAGGTTGTGCAGCCACTTCTTGGACGCTTCCAAGGCGTGAGAAGGATACATTGTTGTCTCCTCCATTAGAGGCTTCCTTCTCCTTAATAACCCAAAAGCTTGGCTTGGGTTCTCCATCATCATTGAGCATCTTGGCCTTGATCGCATATAGTTTCATGTTGGGATCATAGACAGCCCCCTCATTGGATACGTCCCATCCTGTCCCAACGCTCACATAAGATTTGATCCTCTCAAATGTCGGTTCAGGAAGATGCACGTATACCCATGATGTGCCATAGCCTTTCAACAGTGGCTGCCCATGCTTGTGTACGAGCTTGGGTGTGAGATCAAGACAGGAGTCTATACTCATGTAAGCGATAGTACAGTGGTCGCCGTCGATATTGTAGGTGAATTCTAGATCGCCAGACCAAAACTGGCCGTGGCCTGGATGAGCAAGGCTGGTATTGAACCTCACCCTTGGATCCGGCCGCTGATGGCCAAAGTGATCCTGCAAGTTATCAAATACATGATGGAGTGCCTTGGCTTCTTTCTCGGGCACGAAATTGCCCCTCCATTTCACTATCCTGGAATTGTCGGATGAAGCCGAGAATTGCTTATCATCTCTCTGTGCCTCCTGCCCGTTATCGGCAGCAATGCTTGAGATGAAATCATCAAAGTCATTTTCTTCACTCTTCGCCATCATTCGGCCAGCCCAATTTTCAAGAGATTGCACCTGGATAGTCTGTCTATGAGAAAGCAGCCATTAATGTTACTGGCTGGTACGGTTGTGCGATCCCCGTTGAGAGATGTATGTGTTGCAATTTGCAATTTTGCATAAAAAAAAGTATTGTTGCGGTTGAAGCAAAAGGCAAAAGCAAAAGGGTTAAATACAGGTTAAATACTGTAAAAACACATCACCATCCAACATCAACTGTCACCCAGCCCAAAAAAGGACAAAAGAGGAGTCTTTTTGTCCACAACACCACTCAAGTCGCGATCTGAAAAGGGGTTATCAAGGGTTAACATGTGTCTCCTACACTCTTGACAACTCCCCATCCCGTAGGAACATAAGTACCCTGTAATGGGGTATGTGTCTGCAGTAGCACTACCCGTTGGACTCGATAGTCTAGTAGTTGGGGAAGAACTGAGGCTCTGAAGCTCAGATGACAAACAAAACAAAACACTTAAGTCGCGTATGAACTAAAATTATAATGTTTTAGGCGCATTTGAGTTATTAGAGCGAACCTCCAACACTTCTCTGAAGTTCTTGCTTTATGTTGTTTCCGTGACTTGGACCTGCCATCATTCTCGGGAGTGTTATAGAAGTATGTATTCTCACAGCAGCTCCTGCACCGCAGTCGCAGTACACAAGCCAGAAAATCTGTTACAATCTCAGATGTGTGCTACATCATCTATACAACTGTCGTTGATGCATTGCCCGAAGCCGAAGCGACTTGCAGAGATGTCCGTGAAGTTCTTCGCCTCTCGAGCTCGAGGCTACTGATGTCAGCTGTGCCTGAATCTTTCACGACAGCGACAGATCAACAACTCCAGTGCCTTGGTATCGAGAGACGCATCGTCCCTGCTATTGCGGTCCAGGTCGAGGCTCGATAGGAACGAAGAAACATCGAGGACTGATTATTCGGGCTCAGCACGTTCATACAGATAACGGTCTATCAAACACGAGCTCTGCCTCAGCATGTCAACGAGCATACTTGTTCGACAATCGTCATTTTAACTGAGCAAGCTAGATGAACATTATTCATATGAATGAATGTATTTGACTGCAGCTTCGCTTCGAGTTGATTTTGGTTGTACATACGGGCAACTTTAGAACTGCACCTTGCATAACATAGCTTGACTGCATCATACTCAACTCCTGCCATATTGCTGGCCCTCTCATCTGCATAAGGCGTAACTGAAGATTTGCCATCAAACATGAGGAAACTCTCTCAAGAGAAGAATGCTTGTATTACGCTCACACCATTTCCTTTTCCTCTGCGTTATTCAATCCGAACTCATCATTCAAAGGATGTTGATCAGCTGGAAGCTCACGAAGCAACGCCTCTCTAAACTTTCTCGAGATCTCTTCCTCCATCTTCCCCTCAACATCAATCGGATCATGTACATACACCCTCAATTCTCCCTTTTGACCACTCTGTACTGGCAAGAAGCCATAAAGGGCATGCCTGCATGAGTATTTGCGATACTCAATGGCACAATTGGCACTCTAGCCTTGACATTGAGTAGATGCCGCCTTTGAACTCCATTATTCGACCGTGGGTGATCTAGCGCCCCAAGGGAATGCCATGATGGGTATTCCGTCTTCTAAATAGTTGATCGCCTGCTCAAAACTAAACGAGGCGTCTATACTATCAAGGCGAACTATAATGGGTCACTAGAAGCTGTGGATTGTCATATTCACAGCGTGAGATACGATATAAGGCTAGCGCTGCCGGCCGTCCCAAATTGGACCTCATCAGGTCACCTACGACGTTGTAGCGACGCCGATACGTCCAACAAATACACGAGCCGTGAAAAAGATGCTTCTATACTATCAAGGCGAACTATAATTGGTCACTAGAAGCTGTGTAATGTCATATTCACAGCGTGAGATACGATACGGACGTCAACAGAGGAATTGTTGCCAGCCGTCCCAAATTGGACCTCATCAGGTCACCTACGACTTTGTAGCGACGCCGATACGTCCAACAAATACACGAGCCGTGAAAAAGATGCTTCTATACTATCAAGGCGAACTATAATTGGTCACTAGAAGCTGTGTAATGTCATATTCACAGCGTGAGATACGATACGGACGTCAACAGAGGAGTTGCTGCCGGCCGTCCCAAATTGGACCTCATCAGGTCACCTACGACGTTGTAGCGACGCCGATACGTCCAACAAATACACGAGCCGTGAAAAAGATGCTTCTATACTATCAAGGCGAACTATAATGGGTCACTAGAAGCTGTTGATTGCCGTATTCACAGCGTGAGATACGATATTGTCGTCAACAGAGGAGTTGCTGCCGGCCGTCCCAAATTGGACCTCATCAGGTCACCTACGACGTTGTAGCAACGCCGATACGTCCAACAAATACACGAGCCGTGAAAAAGATGCTTCTATACTATCAAGGCGAACTATAATGGGTCACTAGAAGCTGTTGATTGCCGTATTCACAGCGTGAGATACGATATTGTCGTCAACAGAGGAGTTGCTGCCGGCCGTCCCAAATTGGACCTCATCAGGTCACCTACGACGTTGTAGCGACGCCGATACGTCCAACAAATACACGAGCCGTGAAAAAGATGCTTCTATACTATCAAGGCGAACTATAATGGGTCACTAGAAGCTGTTGATTGCCGTATTCACAGCGTGAGATACGATATTGTCGTCAACAGAGGAGTTGCTGCCGGCCGTCCCAAATTGGACCTCATCAGGTCACCTACGACGTTGTAGCGACGCCGATACGTCCAACAAATACACGAGCCGTGAAAAAGATGCTTCTATACTATCAAGGCGAACTATAATGGGTCACTAGAAGCTGTTGATTGCCGTATTCACAGCGTGAGATACGATATTGTCGTCAACAGAGGAGTTGCTGCCGGCCGTCCCAAATTGGACCTCATCAGGTCACCTACGACGTTGTAGCGACGCCGATACGTCCAACAAATACACGAGCCGTGAAAAAGATGCTTCTATACTATCAAGGCGAACTATAATGGGTCACTAGAAGCTGTTGATTGCCGTATTCACAGCGTGAGATACGATATTGTCGTCAACAGAGGAGTTGCTGCCGGCCGTCCCAAATTGGACCTCATCAGGTCACCTACGACGTTGTAGCAACGCCGATACGTCCAACAAATACACGAGCCGTGAAAAAGATGCTTCTATACTATCAAGGCGAACTATAATGGGTCACTAGAAGCTGTTGATTGCCGTATTCACAGCGTGAGATACGATATTGTCGTCAACAGAGGAGTTGCTGCCGGCCGTCCCAAATTGGACCTCATCAGGTCACCTACGACGTTGTAGCGACGCCGATACGTCCAACAAATACACGAGCCGTGAAAAAGATGCTTCTATACTATCAAGGCGAACTATAATGGGTCACTAGAAGCTGTTGATTGCCGTATTCACAGCGTGAGATACGATATTGTCGTCAACAGAGGAGTTGCTGCCGGCCGTCCCAAATTGGACCTCATCAGGTCACCTACGACGTTGTAGCGACGCCGATACGTCCAACAAATACACGAGCCGTGAAAAAGATGCTTCTATACTATCAAGGCGAACTATAATGGGTCACTAGAAGCTGTTGATTGCCGTATTCACAGCGTGAGATACGATATTGTCGTCAACAGAGGAGTTGCTGCCGGCCGTCCCAAATTGGACCTCATCAGGTCACCTACGACGTTGTAGCGACGCCGATACGTCCAACAAATACACGAGCCGTGAAAAAGATGCTTCTATACTATCAAGGCGAACTATAATGGGTCACTAGAAGCTGTTGATTGCCGTATTCACAGCGTGAGATACGATATTGTCGTCAACAGAGGAGTTGCTGCCGGCCGTCCCAAATTGGACCTCATCAGGTCACCTACGACGTTGTAGCGACGCCGATACGTCCAACAAATACACGAGCCGTGAAAAAGATGCTTCTATACTATCAAGGCGAACTATAATGGGTCACTAGAAGCTGTTGATTGCCGTATTCACAGCGTGAGATACGATATTGTCGTCAACAGAGGAGTTGCTGCCGGCCGTCCCAAATTGGACCTCATCAGGTCACCTACGACGTTGTAGCGACGCCGATACGTCCAACAAATACACGAGCCGTGAAAAAGATGCTTCTATACTATCAAGGCGAACTATAATGGGTCACTAGAAGCTGTTGATTGCCGTATTCACAGCGTGAGATACGATATTGTCGTCAACAGAGGAGTTGCTGCCGGCCGTCCCAAATTGGACCTCATCAGGTCACCTACGACGTTGTAGCGACGCCGATACGTCCAACAAATACACGAGCCGTGAAAAAGATGCTTCTATACTATCAAGGCGAACTATAATGGGTCACTAGAAGCTGTTGATTGCCGTATTCACAGCGTGAGATACGATATTGTCGTCAACAGAGGAGTTGCTGCCGGCCGTCCCAAATTGGACCTCATCAGGTCACCTACGACGTTGTAGCGACGCCGATACGTCCAACAAATACACGAGCCGTGAAAAAGATGCTTCTATACTATCAAGGCGAACTATAATGGGTCACTAGAAGCTGTTGATTGCCGTATTCACAGCGTGAGATACGATATTGTCGTCAACAGAGGAGTTGCTGCCGGCCGTCCCAAATTGGACCTCATCAGGTCACCTACGACGTTGTAGCGACGCCGATACGTCCAACAAATACACGAGCCGTGAAAAAGATGCTTCTATACTATCAAGGCGAACTATAATGGGTCACTAGAAGCTGTTGATTGCCGTATTCACAGCGTGAGATACGATATTGTCGTCAACAGAGGAGTTGCTGCCGGCCGTCCCAAATTGGACCTCATCAGGTCACCTACGACGTTGTAGCGACGCCGATACGTCCAACAAATACACGAGCCGTGAAAAAGATGCTTCTATACTATCAAGGCGAACTATAATGGGTCACTAGAAGCTGTTGATTGCCGTATTCACAGCGTGAGATACGATATTGTCGTCAACAGAGGAGTTGCTGCCGGCCGTCCCAAATTGGACCTCATCAGGTCACCTACGACGTTGTAGCGACGCCGATACGTCCAACAAATACACGAGCCGTGAAAAAGATGCTTCTATACTATCAAGGCGAACTATAATGGGTCACTAGAAGCTGTTGATTGCCGTATTCACAGCGTGAGATACGATATTGTCGTCAACAGAGGAGTTGCTGCCGGCCGTCCCAAATTGGACCTCATCAGGTCACCTACGACGTTGTAGCGACGCCGATACGTCCAACAAATACACGAGCCGTGAAAAAGATGCTTCTATACTATCAAGGCGAACTATAATGGGTCACTAGAAGCTGTTGATTGCCGTATTCACAGCGTGAGATACGATATTGTCGTCAACAGAGGAGTTGCTGCCGGCCGTCCCAAATTGGACCTCATCAGGTCACCTACGACGTTGTAGCGACGCCGATACGTCCAACAAATACACGAGCCGTGAAAAAGATGCTTCTATACTATCAAGGCGAACTATAATGGGTCACTAGAAGCTGTTGATTGCCGTATTCACAGCGTGAGATACGATATTGTCGTCAACAGAGGAGTTGCTGCCGGCCGTCCCAAATTGGACCTCATCAGGTCACCTACGACGTTGTAGCGACGCCGATACGTCCAACAAATACACGAGCCGTGAAAAAGATGCTTCTATACTATCAAGGCGAACTATAATGGGTCACTAGAAGCTGTTGATTGCCGTATTCACAGCGTGAGATACGATATTGTCGTCAACAGAGGAGTTGCTGCCGGCCGTCCCAAATTGGACCTCATCAGGTCACCTACGACGTTGTAGCGACGCCGATACGTCCAACAAATACACGAGCCGTGAAAAAGATGCTTCTATACTATCAAGGCGAACTATAATGGGTCACTAGAAGCTGTTGATTGCCGTATTCACAGCGTGAGATACGATATTGTCGTCAACAGAGGAGTTGCTGCCGGCCGTCCCAAATTGGACCTCATCAGGTCACCTACGACGTTGTAGCGACGCCGATACGTCCAACAAATACACGAGCCGTGAAAAAGATGCTTCTATACTATCAAGGCGAACTATAATGGGTCACTAGAAGCTGTTGATTGCCGTATTCACAGCGTGAGATACGATATTGTCGTCAACAGAGGAGTTGCTGCCGGCCGTCCCAAATTGGACCTCATCAGGTCACCTACGACGTTGTAGCGACGCCGATACGTCCAACAAATACACGAGCCGTGAAAAAGATGCTTCTATACTATCAAGGCGAACTATAATGGGTCACTAGAAGCTGTTGATTGCCGTATTCACAGCGTGAGATACGATATTGTCGTCAACAGAGGAGTTGCTGCCGGCCGTCCCAAATTGGACCTCATCAGGTCACCTACGACGTTGTAGCGACGCCGATACGTCCAACAAATACACGAGCCGTGAAAAAGATGCTTCTATACTATCAAGGCGAACTATAATGGGTCACTAGAAGCTGTTGATTGCCGTATTCACAGCGTGAGATACGATATTGTCGTCAACAGAGGAGTTGCTGCCGGCCGTCCCAAATTGGACCTCATCAGGTCACCTACGACGTTGTAGCGACGCCGATACGTCCAACAAATACACGAGCCGTGAAAAAGATGCTTCTATACTATCAAGGCGAACTATAATGGGTCACTAGAAGCTGTTGATTGCCGTATTCACAGCGTGAGATACGATATTGTCGTCAACAGAGGAGTTGCTGCCGGCCGTCCCAAATTGGACCTCATCAGGTCACCTACGACGTTGTAGCGACGCCGATACGTCCAACAAATACACGAGCCGTGAAAAAGATGCTTCTATACTATCAAGGCGAACTATAATGGGTCACTAGAAGCTGTTGATTGCCGTATTCACAGCGTGAGATACGATATTGTCGTCAACAGAGGAGTTGCTGCCGGCCGTCCCAAATTGGACCTCATCAGGTCACCTACGACGTTGTAGCGACGCCGATACGTCCAACAAATACACGAGCCGTGAAAAAGATGCTTCTATACTATCAAGGCGAACTATAATGGGTCACTAGAAGCTGTTGATTGCCGTATTCACAGCGTGAGATACGATATTGTCGTCAACAGAGGAGTTGCTGCCGGCCGTCCCAAATTGGACCTCATCAGGTCACCTACGACGTTGTAGCGACGCCGATACGTCCAACAAATACACGAGCCGTGAAAAAGATGCTTCTATACTATCAAGGCGAACTATAATGGGTCACTAGAAGCTGTTGATTGCCGTATTCACAGCGTGAGATACGATATTGTCGTCAACAGAGGAGTTGCTGCCGGCCGTCCCAAATTGGACCTCATCAGGTCACCTACGACGTTGTAGCGACGCCGATACGTCCAACAAATACACGAGCCGTGAAAAAGATGCTTCTATACTATCAAGGCGAACTATAATGGGTCACTAGAAGCTGTTGATTGCCGTATTCACAGCGTGAGATACGATATTGTCGTCAACAGAGGAGTTGCTGCCGGCCGTCCCAAATTGGACCTCATCAGGTCACCTACGACGTTGTAGCGACGCCGATACGTCCAACAAATACACGAGCCGTGAAAAAGATGCTTCTATACTATCAAGGCGAACTATAATGGGTCACTAGAAGCTGTTGATTGCCGTATTCACAGCGTGAGATACGATATTGTCGTCAACAGAGGAGTTGCTGCCGGCCGTCCCAAATTGGACCTCATCAGGTCACCTACGACGTTGTAGCGACGCCGATACGTCCAACAAATACACGAGCCGTGAAAAAGATGCTTCTATACTATCAAGGCGAACTATAATGGGTCACTAGAAGCTGTTGATTGCCGTATTCACAGCGTGAGATACGATATTGTCGTCAACAGAGGAGTTGCTGCCGGCCGTCCCAAATTGGACCTCATCAGGTCACCTACGACGTTGTAGCGACGCCGATACGTCCAACAAATACACGAGCCGTGAAAAAGATGCTTCTATACTATCAAGGCGAACTATAATGGGTCACTAGAAGCTGTTGATTGCCGTATTCACAGCGTGAGATACGATATTGTCGTCAACAGAGGAGTTGCTGCCGGCCGTCCCAAATTGGACCTCATCAGGTCACCTACGACGTTGTAGCGACGCCGATACGTCCAACAAATACACGAGCCGTGAAAAAGATGCTTCTATACTATCAAGGCGAACTATAATGGGTCACTAGAAGCTGTTGATTGCCGTATTCACAGCGTGAGATACGATATTGTCGTCAACAGAGGAGTTGCTGCCGGCCGTCCCAAATTGGACCTCATCAGGTCACCTACGACGTTGTAGCGACGCCGATACGTCCAACAAATACACGAGCCGTGAAAAAGATGCTTCTATACTATCAAGGCGAACTATAATGGGTCACTAGAAGCTGTTGATTGCCGTATTCACAGCGTGAGATACGATATTGTCGTCAACAGAGGAGTTGCTGCCGGCCGTCCCAAATTGGACCTCATCAGGTCACCTACGACGTTGTAGCGACGCCGATACGTCCAACAAATACACGAGCCGTGAAAAAGATGCTTCTATACTATCAAGGCGAACTATAATGGGTCACTAGAAGCTGTTGATTGCCGTATTCACAGCGTGAGATACGATATTGTCGTCAACAGAGGAGTTGCTGCCGGCCGTCCCAAATTGGACCTCATCAGGTCACCTACGACGTTGTAGCGACGCCGATACGTCCAACAAATACACGAGCCGTGAAAAAGATGCTTCTATACTATCAAGGCGAACTATAATGGGTCACTAGAAGCTGTTGATTGCCGTATTCACAGCGTGAGATACGATATTGTCGTCAACAGAGGAGTTGCTGCCGGCCGTCCCAAATTGGACCTCATCAGGTCACCTACGACGTTGTAGCGACGCCGATACGTCCAACAAATACACGAGCCGTGAAAAAGATGCTTCTATACTATCAAGGCGAACTATAATGGGTCACTAGAAGCTGTTGATTGCCGTATTCACAGCGTGAGATACGATATTGTCGTCAACAGAGGAGTTGCTGCCGGCCGTCCCAAATTGGACCTCATCAGGTCACCTACGACGTTGTAGCGACGCCGATACGTCCAACAAATACACGAGCCGTGAAAAAGATGCTTCTATACTATCAAGGCGAACTATAATGGGTCACTAGAAGCTGTTGATTGCCGTATTCACAGCGTGAGATACGATATTGTCGTCAACAGAGGAGTTGCTGCCGGCCGTCCCAAATTGGACCTCATCAGGTCACCTACGACGTTGTAGCGACGCCGATACGTCCAACAAATACACGAGCCGTGAAAAAGATGCTTCTATACTATCAAGGCGAACTATAATGGGTCACTAGAAGCTGTTGATTGCCGTATTCACAGCGTGAGATACGATATTGTCGTCAACAGAGGAGTTGCTGCCGGCCGTCCCAAATTGGACCTCATCAGGTCACCTACGACGTTGTAGCGACGCCGATACGTCCAACAAATACACGAGCCGTGAAAAAGATGCTTCTATACTATCAAGGCGAACTATAATGGGTCACTAGAAGCTGTTGATTGCCGTATTCACAGCGTGAGATACGATATTGTCGTCAACAGAGGAGTTGCTGCCGGCCGTCCCAAATTGGACCTCATCAGGTCACCTACGACGTTGTAGCGACGCCGATACGTCCAACAAATACACGAGCCGTGAAAAAGATGCTTCTATACTATCAAGGCGAACTATAATGGGTCACTAGAAGCTGTTGATTGCCGTATTCACAGCGTGAGATACGATATTGTCGTCAACAGAGGAGTTGCTGCCGGCCGTCCCAAATTGGACCTCATCAGGTCACCTACGACGTTGTAGCGACGCCGATACGTCCAACAAATACACGAGCCGTGAAAAAGATGCTTCTATACTATCAAGGCGAACTATAATGGGTCACTAGAAGCTGTTGATTGCCGTATTCACAGCGTGAGATACGATATTGTCGTCAACAGAGGAGTTGCTGCCGGCCGTCCCAAATTGGACCTCATCAGGTCACCTACGACGTTGTAGCGACGCCGATACGTCCAACAAATACACGAGCCGTGAAAAAGATGCTTCTATACTATCAAGGCGAACTATAATGGGTCACTAGAAGCTGTTGATTGCCGTATTCACAGCGTGAGATACGATATTGTCGTCAACAGAGGAGTTGCTGCCGGCCGTCCCAAATTGGACCTCATCAGGTCACCTACGACGTTGTAGCGACGCCGATACGTCCAACAAATACACGAGCCGTGAAAAAGATGCTTCTATACTATCAAGGCGAACTATAATGGGTCACTAGAAGCTGTTGATTGCCGTATTCACAGCGTGAGATACGATATTGTCGTCAACAGAGGAGTTGCTGCCGGCCGTCCCAAATTGGACCTCATCAGGTCACCTACGACGTTGTAGCGACGCCGATACGTCCAACAAATACACGAGCCGTGAAAAAGATGCTTCTATACTATCAAGGCGAACTATAATGGGTCACTAGAAGCTGTTGATTGCCGTATTCACAGCGTGAGATACGATATTGTCGTCAACAGAGGAGTTGCTGCCGGCCGTCCCAAATTGGACCTCATCAGGTCACCTACGACGTTGTAGCGACGCCGATACGTCCAACAAATACACGAGCCGTGAAAAAGATGCTTCTATACTATCAAGGCGAACTATAATGGGTCACTAGAAGCTGTTGATTGCCGTATTCACAGCGTGAGATACGATATTGTCGTCAACAGAGGAGTTGCTGCCGGCCGTCCCAAATTGGACCTCATCAGGTCACCTACGACGTTGTAGCGACGCCGATACGTCCAACAAATACACGAGCCGTGAAAAAGATGCTTCTATACTATCAAGGCGAACTATAATGGGTCACTAGAAGCTGTTGATTGCCGTATTCACAGCGTGAGATACGATATTGTCGTCAACAGAGGAGTTGCTGCCGGCCGTCCCAAATTGGACCTCATCAGGTCACCTACGACGTTGTAGCGACGCCGATACGTCCAACAAATACACGAGCCGTGAAAAAGATGCTTCTATACTATCAAGGCGAACTATAATGGGTCACTAGAAGCTGTTGATTGCCGTATTCACAGCGTGAGATACGATATTGTCGTCAACAGAGGAGTTGCTGCCGGCCGTCCCAAATTGGACCTCATCAGGTCACCTACGACGTTGTAGCGACGCCGATACGTCCAACAAATACACGAGCCGTGAAAAAGATGCTTCTATACTATCAAGGCGAACTATAATGGGTCACTAGAAGCTGTTGATTGCCGTATTCACAGCGTGAGATACGATATTGTCGTCAACAGAGGAGTTGCTGCCGGCCGTCCCAAATTGGACCTCATCAGGTCACCTACGACGTTGTAGCGACGCCGATACGTCCAACAAATACACGAGCCGTGAAAAAGATGCTTCTATACTATCAAGGCGAACTATAATGGGTCACTAGAAGCTGTTGATTGCCGTATTCACAGCGTGAGATACGATATTGTCGTCAACAGAGGAGTTGCTGCCGGCCGTCCCAAATTGGACCTCATCAGGTCACCTACGACGTTGTAGCGACGCCGATACGTCCAACAAATACACGAGCCGTGAAAAAGATGCTTCTATACTATCAAGGCTAACTATAATGGGTCACTAAAAGCTGTGGATTGTCATATTCACAGCGTGAGATACGATATTGTCGTCAACAGAGGAGTTGCTGCCGGCCGTCCCAAATTGGACCTCATCAGGTCACCTACGACGTTGTAGCGACGCCGATACGTCCAACAAATACACGAGCCGTGAAAAAGATGCTTCTATACTATCAAGGCGAACTATAATGGGTCACTAGAAGCTGTGGATTGCCGTATTCACAGCGTGAGATACGATATTGTCGTCAACAGAGGAGTTGCTGCCGGCCGTCCCAAATTGGACCTCATCAGGTCACTGTTGGAACACATCAATTCTGGGAACAGATATAAGAAGAAACCCGAGAAGTGTCCCACGAATACGAAAAAAGGATGTCGTACTACTTACTTGGAAATATTGAAAGGAAGAGGAACTGGTACAAAATCGAAGGCTGTAGACGGTCGAATCCAGACCAAGACGTAGACAGCCCAATAACGGTGAAACGATGAGCTTGAATGAAGCGAATTCAAGCTTATTGTTTCAACGAAATCTATCTAATTGATTTTGTGATATTGTCTACCATTGTCTGCTTCCTTGCGAGGATCGTACTACGGAGTATAATTAAACATTTCGTTGAAACAATGGGTAAAAGTAAAAGAAGAGGCACCAGGCGCCGCGGCCCGAAAAGTGCCTCAGAAGGAGGTGGGGATGTCACCAAGCGAGGGTTCTCCCATAACATCATAGGCCTCTCCAAATCAGCCGTGTTCTCTTATGGTGACTCCACAGATGTGAGCGCCTTCGCAGATTCGCACAAGCTTATTATTGATCACTTGCTCCGAGATGGAGCCGACCAAGCGGATGTAGCTAAGTCGATCGAAAATCTTGAGTACGTCGATGTCTCTCTTCCAGATGAGCCGACCAATTTCGACACGCTATCTGATATCAAGCAAAAGATATGGTTTGAAGAGTGGAAAGTACAACGCAAGAAAGCAGAGAACCTTCAACGCTCGCTTCCGGGTGCGTACGCCGTGCTGAAGGCATGCTGCACCCCTGCCATGCAAACTGCTATCGAAGGCAGCGGCAACTTTGACACAATCTCAGCAGCACAAGATCCGATCCAATTGTTATTGTTGATCCGCCAACTCAGCTGCAAGATCGAAGCGAAGGTCCACAAGCCGTGGGCCTTGATGGAAGCAAAGAAGCGACTAGAGATGCTTGTCCAGCTCGAGGATATGGGCCTGAATGATTATGCCCGGGAGTTTAAGGCTCAATTGGCTGTTGTGCACCACTTTGGGGGGGCGTATGGTATGGATCCGGGCCTTGTCTCCGACGAACTGAATGCTATGAGCATTGCCACTTCCAGTGTTACACTCAAGAAGAAAGATGATGAAGATTATGCTTCCCACACCCATCGTGTCGACACGGCTGATAGAACTACGGCAGAAGCAGCGTGTTCAGGCAAGTACATCGCCTGTCTCTTTCTGTACGGCTCCAGCGCAAATGTCACCGATGATGTTAAGATCTGGCTCCACAATCTGTTTATGTCAGACATGAATAAGTATCCCACAACGCTTGAGGGTGCCATCGAATATCTAGCGACATTCAAGTCTTCCACACCTCCCAATCCTCGCTCAGGACTTACACCGCAGCCACGGGAGGAACCTGAAGAACTGGCCTTTGTGGAAGTTGCCCAGGCCTGCTGGGGTTGTGGTAGTACATCCCACAAGCGTCATGAAAATAAGTGCAAGCCTGCAGATGTGGTTGCATTCAAAGCCAAGAAGGCCGCCGACGCGCCATCTCCTGCCACGAAGAAGAGTTCTGCCGACACAACTCCGGCTCAGGTGCACATGAATCTCAACTTTGATGATTTTGAGGCCGACTCTGAGGATGAAGCCGGAGAGATGCACCTCAACCTCGGCATCTCCACCGACGATGCTGCCAGCGACAACTACTGGAGCGTGCTAGTCGATGGGGAAGATGATCCTGAAGACTGGGAACTGGTTGATGTTGAGGAAGACTCAGGCGATGTGCCTTTCCTTGTACCTGGGGCGGGCGGAATCCTCTCCCTTGATGTGTCTACCGCCTTTTCTATCGTGGACGTGACCCCCTCCGAGCTGTCGGCTGCAGGAGTGAATGACAGTGACAGTACAGGTACTGACTCTGGTAGTAGCGATGATCAGCCGCCTCCTCTAGCATGGCCCAATGAAGACGACGATAGCAGCTCAGATAGTAGCTACCAGACTTCCACGTGGAATACGGAGTTGAGGCTACAACGTGAAGGAGGGAACAAAAGTTCCCGTGCTGCAGCTCAGATTTACAAACGTGATGTGAACACCAGCCGAGCACTCCTTGGGCGTGCTGCTTATCTTGCTGGAGCTGCCAGGAACCTCATCTTGGAAAACGACGCAAAAGCTAACCTTGCCGATGGATTTACTCATCCTCCAGCGTTGGAACGATCCAGGGAGATCGTTGCCACAGTGCAAGCTGCTGCGTCGTGCGAGACTATGATTGATGATGCTGTGACGCTTTTGAACAAAGGAAAACTCAAGTCTCGGCTCAACCCTTGGTGTGTGTACCTTGACACCTGCAGCACCTTCAACCAAATGATGAACAAAGATTGCGTATCAGACATCCGAGCAGTGAGGCATGCCCTTCGATCCTACAGCAATGGTGGCGCGAGTACAACAACGCAAAGAGCCAAGATTCCTTACCTCCAACATCTCGACACTTGGTTCAATGAGGATGGCATGGCAAACATTGTGTCCTTTGACAAGCTTGAACGGTTGTATCCTATTACATATGACCACGCCCGCAAAGTATTCATCGTGCACACCAAGGGGATTGACTGCGACGAGGGGATGATCGAGTTCCACAGAAGTCCAGAGGGATTCCCCTTTGTGGATCTTCGCGACGGCGATGGAGAAAATGCAGTTATGATGGTGAACACCGTCAGGGGAAACATCGAAGGATTTACAAGGAGTGATGTGCTTGCGGCTGAACGGGCATATAGAGCTGCAAACCGAATGGGGGCCCCAAGTGATCGTTCCTTTAGAGCCATGGTGCGTAATATATCCAATTGCCCAATTACCTCACGTGACATAACTAACGCCGTTCAAATCTTTGGTCCCAATCTCGCAGGGATAAGAGGAAAGACGGTGAGAGAAAAGCCGCAACGAGTAAATACGGATCGAATTGAGGTACCACGCGATTTCCATGTGCTTCATTGCAACGTGACCTTGGAGGCTGATGTCTTTTACGTCAATGAGATTCCTTTCTTACTTTCAGTTTCACAAAAACTAAAGTTCTTGACCGTCGAAAACATTCCCAATCGTAGCTCTAATACCTTAACTGTAAGCTTGAACCGGATTGTAAGTCTCTATAAACGTGCAGGATATAATGTGAAGATCATCCTCCTCGACATGGAGTTTGAAAGCCTCGCGGATCACCTGGATGTCCCGATCAATGTTGCAGCCGCTCGCGAACACGTGCCACTTGTGGAGAGGGAAATCAGATCTACAAAGGACAAGGGACGGGCACTGCTAAACACCCTTCCATTTCACAAATTCCCGCGAAGAATCATCATTGAGCTAGTGTACTTTATCATTCTTTGGCGCAATGCTTCTCCATCTAAGTCAGGTGTTTCAAATGAGTATTCGCCTCGTGAAATCTTATCTGGCCAAAAAGTTGACTATGGGAGAGACTGCTTGCTTGATTTTGGCGCCTATGTAGAGGTGCATGATGAGCCATCTCCGCTCAATGGCATGAAGTCTCGGACGCGGCCGTGCATTGCCCTTGGTCCCACCGCCAATCTACAAGGGACGTACAAGTTCCTATGCCTCACGACCGGGAAGAAACTGAAGAAGCGCAAATGGACAGAGCTCCCTATGCCCGACTCCATCATCCAGCAGGTGGACCAGATGGCCACGAAGGAGAAACGAGGGGGCAGTTGGAGCGTGACCAACCGGAACAAAGAAGAGGTTGGTTTCCATGATGATGATGAAGACCAAATTGGCGAGAGTATGGACACAGCTGATACAGCTACAATTAACCCGGAGATAGCCGCAGATATCCCAGGCGTACATTTGGATAATGGAGAACCAGTAGTACCAGCAATGGATCGACGAGCAGCAGCGGCAGCCGTGCTCCGTCATGGGGGAATATCCCCGCATGCCCCTATGGGCCATGGCCACCCCACTACTCTATCTCCTATTTCAGATGATGAACACTCAGCCTCTGAGTATGCTGACGACGATGATTCCACCTACCTCACTCCAAACGATGACGAGGAATCAGAGGATGACGACGAGGGTCCAGAGGATGATGTGACATCCGAGTCGGAGGACGATGAGATGTCAGCGGATGATGAAGGATTTGAGCCCACTCTTGAAGGTGATGAGGCCTCAGGCTCAGAGGATGAATCAGAGACTGAATATCAGCAAGATGCTGAGCCCAATGCAGAAGATGATACGAGCACTCACGACATGCAGGCCCAAAATGCAGGAGTGCGCAGGAGCAGCCGCCGCCCACCAACAATTGACCGCTTTGACAAAGATTCGACCTACATGTCACAAACAAGTATGTCAAATTCAAAGAGGAATCTTCCTCCAAAGAATGTTGGGCTACTCTCCTTCGATGACGTGGAAGGTACAGCACTGATGCAGATGAGCAAGATCGACGGCAGCATCCACGAGCCTGACACATCTGACTCCTTCTCCCAAGTGGTCCATATGTGTCTCCTGCAGCTATCCCTCAAGCAGGGGCTCAAAACATTTGGCGAGGCAGGAGAGAATGCCGCAATGAAGGAAGTGAGACAGCTGCACGACTTCAAGACATTCCGGCCTATACATGCCAAAGCTCTGAGCTACCAACAACGGGTTGACGCACTATCGTCGCTCATCTTTCTCAAGGAAAAGTCGAACGGAGACATCAAAGGTCGTGCTTGTGCAGACGGTAGGAAACAGAGAGATAAAATGACAAAAGATGAATCCACTTCTCCCACTGTCAGGATTGAGAGCGTCTTCCTCACCTCCGTCATTGAAGCGAAAGAGAACAGGGACGTAGCTGCAGTGGACATTAGAGGGGCATTTCTCCACACACCCCAAGACCCCAACGATGATACGGTCCACATGGTCCTGAAAGGAGAACTATGCGAATTAATGGTCAAGGCAGCCCCGGAGCTCTACACTGAATATGTCACAGTCGGGAAGAATGGGAAGCGAATGCTCTACGTAGAAATGCAGAAAGCCTTATACGGCATGTTGAAATCGGCCCTTCTATTCTACCTAAAACTCCTCGGTGATCTGACTAAGGCTGGGTTTGAACTGAATCCATATGACCCATGCGTGGCGAACAAGATGGTTGCAGGAAAACAGCTCACTGTGGCGTGGCACGTTGACGACCTCAAGATATCCCACGAAAATCCAGCAGTAGTCGATCGCTTCATTGAGTATATTGACGGTATCTACCCAGGACTTACAATTCAACGTGGAAAAGAGCTTGAGTACTTAGGTATGACTCTGGACTACTCGGTCAAAGGAGAGATCACATTCTCACAGGTTCCATACATCTGCGAAATGCTGGAGGAGTTCCCTGAGGAGCTTGGAACTGCAGCGATAACCCCAGCAACAGAGAACCTATTCAAAGTTGACGAAGATGTGTCAGCACCAACACTATCGGAAGAACGCAGCGCCATTTTTCATCAGTACGTTGCACAGCTGCTATTCGTCTCAAACCGTTCGAGGCGAGACATTCAAACAGCAGTGGCCTTCCTCACAACTAGGGTGAAAGGTCCAAATGACCATGACTGGACCAAGCTTCGTCGTGTCATGAAGTACCTAAAAGGAACACGATTCCTGAAGCTCACTCTCAGTGCTGAAGACTTAAGGGTACTGAAATGGTACGTCGACTCATCGTTTGCCATCCACCCAGATTGCCGCGGGCACACAGGGGGGATGCTATCTCTTGGGAAGGGGGCAGTGACCAGTGGGTCCAGGAAACAGAAGCTCAATGGACGAAGCTCGACAGAGGCGGAAATAATTGGCGTCGACGACTTCATGGGGCCACTGCTATGGACCTTGTACTTCATGCGAGCGCAAGGGTATGACGCGACAAGCAATATCCTCATGCAAGACAATCAGAGTACTATGAAACTTCTCGTGAACGGCCAGAAATCGAGTTCTAAACGAACGAAGCACATTAATGTGCGCTTCTATTTCGCAAAAGATGTCATTGACAGGGGTGACATGACTGTGGAATACTGTCCTACCAAGGAGATGTGGGCAGATGTACTGACGAAGCCTCTTCAGGGAGAATTATTCCGCATCATGCGAAGCAACCTACAGGGATGCGCTGTAAAATATATCGATGAACCTAACAAAAGAGAAGAGCAAATTGTGCAGAAGATAGAACAGAAGTTTGCAGGAGTGGCGGCTCAGAAACTTGTCAGCGTCATGTCAACAGGAACAAACGACAAAGACAAACAGGTCAAGTTCACAGGAGTGAACCAAACGAACAAGACAACAAAGATTAAGTCGATCTTGCGGAAAGAGAGCTTCCCACAAGCTCGCAGGAGTGTGTTGGAACACATCAATTCTGGGAACAGATATAAGAAGAAACCCGAGAAGTGTCCCACGAATACGAAAAAAGGATGTCGTACTACTTACTTGGAAATATTGAAAGGAAGAGGAACTGGTACAAAATCGAAGGCTGTAGACGGTCGAATCCAGACCAAGACGTAGACAGCCCAATAACGGTGAAACGATGAGCTTGAATGAAGCGAATTCAAGCTTATTGTTTCAACGAAATCTATCTAATTGATTTTGTGATATTGTCTACCATTGTCTGCTTCCTTGCGAGGATCGTACTACGGAGTATAATTCAACAGTCACCTACGACGTTGTAGCGACGCCGATACGTCCAACAAATACACGAGCCGTGAAAAAGATGCTTCTATACTATCAAGGCGAACTATAATGGGTCACTAGAAGCTGTTGATTGCCGTATTCACAGCGTGAGATACGATATTGTCGTCAACAGAGGAGTTGCTGCCGGCCGTCCCAAATTGGACCTCATCAGGTCACCTACGACGTTGTAGCGACGCCGATACGTCCAACAAATACACGAGCCGTGAAAAAGATGCTTCTATACTATCAAGGCGAACTATAATGGGTCACTAGAAGCTGTGGATTGTCATATTTTCAGCGTGAGATACGATACGGACGTCAACAGAGGAGTTGCTGCCGGCCGTCCCAAATTGGACCTCATCAGGTCACCTACGACGTTGTAGCGACGCCGATACGTCCAACAAATATACGAGCCGTGAAAAAGATGCTTCTATACTATCAAGGCGAACTATAATGGGTCACTAGAAGCTGTGGATTGTCATATTCACAGCGTGAGATACGATACGGACGTCAACAGAGGAGTTGTTGCCGGCCGTCCCAAATTGGACCTCATCAGGTCACCTACGACTTTGTAGCGACGCCGATACGTCCAACAAATATACGAGCCGTGAAAAAGATGCTTCTTTACTATCAAGGCGAACTATAATGGGTCACTAGAAGCTGTGGATTGTCATATTCACAGCGTGAGATACGATACGGACGTCAACAGAGGAGTTGCTGCCGGCCGTCCCAAATTGGACCTCATCAGGTCACCTACGACGTTGTAGCGACGCCGATACGTCCAACAAATATACGAGCCGTGAAAAAGATGCTTCTATACTATCAAGGCGAACTATAATGGGTCACTAGAAGCTGTGGATTGTCATATTCACAGCGTGAGATACGATACGGACGTCAACAGAGGAGTTGCTGCCGGCCGTCCCAAATTGGACCTCATCAGGTCACCTACGACGTTGTAGCGACGCCGATACGTCCAACAAATACACGAGCCGTGAAAAAGATGCTTCTATACTATCAAGGCGAACTATAATGGGTCACTAGAAGCTGTGGATTGTCATATTTTCAGCGTGAGATACGATACGGACGTCAACAGAGGAGTTGCTGCCGGCCGTCCCAAATTGGACCTCATCAGGTCACCTACGACGTTGTAGCGACGCCGATACGTCCAACAAATATACGAGCCGTGAAAAAGATGCTTCTATACTATCAAGGCGAACTATAATGGGTCACTAGAAGCTGTGGATTGTCATATTCACAGCGTGAGATACGATACGGACGTCAACAGAGGAGTTGTTGCCGGCCGTCCCAAATTGGACCTCATCAGGTCACCTACGACTTTGTAGCGACGCCGATACGTCCAACAAATACACGAGCTTTAATAAAGATGCTTCTATACTATCAATGCGAACTATAATGGGTCACTAGAAGCTGTTGAGTGTCATATTGTCAGTGATATACAGTATAATCGGCTTAGTGTGGTGTGGAGTACAATAATCTCTAAGTGTGTGTTTCATCTGGTTACTTACGAGATTGTTTTAGTGGGTGCAGACACATGCGCATCTGCATTAGCAATGAGAAGCAACCGCTTTGGTCGCATCACTAGCGCCTTTGTTGCCCTTATTGAATGCTCTGACTTTGAAAGAGTTTCGATCCTTTGATCTTCCAAAACTCTGATTCTTTTTTGCGAGACCCTGTGCCAGGTCATCGATTGGTTTCGCCTGTATCGGAAACTGTCGATGATTGTGCGGTGACGGACGGTTTTGTCGATCTTGAACGGTCGCGTTGATGGGTCGATGAGTGTGTTGATATTGTAGGGCAAATCGACACAATATGTAATTACAGAGAGGAATATAAACAATGGTGCTGATTTGGCCCGACAAGCTGCCGCGCCTGTCGCTCACATCAGGCAATAGAGATGTCGGTGACAGATCATTATTTGATGCATCTGTCATCGTTGGATTTCTTGATGAAAATGAATCCTCTACCGTCATCATCGGTGCAATAATATCAGATTCAAAATCACATAAAGACCTCAATGAGGTAGTTACTTCTGCCATTGATCTATTAGCTGAACATCATCCGTGCTGCAGCCGACAATCGGCAGGTGACTGCCAAGAATGTGGTGAATGTACAGCTTATCAATGTCTCCGTGTTATAGCTGCATTTGATGAGGATAGCGGCGCACTGAAAAATGTAGATAAGCACAAAGAAGTCATCATCTACAACCGAAATGAAGCAAATGCTTGGAATGCACAATACAATCAATTTAAGAGACAGAACAACAAAGTTGGGGCTCTGCAAAGAAATCTGTTGCGCATGAGCAAAGCCAGTGCAGTGTTTGAAGAATTGTCGTCAGTTTTGAATGATGCTACGATAAGTCAGCCGCAACAAAGAATGAATATCCCACCGATCACATCCGCATTCAAGATTCCACCTAGTTGCAGCACCGAGCCAAAATGCAACACAATAATAGAGGAGAATCCTGATTGGTGTGGGAAGCAGTCTTTACTTTTCCTACATTGGAATACATCAGCTCTTATTTCAAACAGTGGCACTTTCTTCGAAAAGCGTATACCATTTGCTCGTGCACTGAAATCAATATGGAAAGAACGAAGATGTTCTATGTCATCTACGGCGCTTACTTTAGACTTTGTGTTTGGATTGTTGATTGGATTTTGCCTCATTCAGTACCCAGCAACGATACAACAGCAGATTGGTCGTGCCATGGCACATCATGACCAATTTTTCAATGACAATTTGCAATGGTTAGAAACATTTCCTGCTGGATTCAAATTAAATGTTGCCTTGGCACATCGGACCGGTAAGGAGGTGCGCTGGATATTATTTTACCACGAAAGGCTGTCTTCGGCAATTGCTGCAGCATCTACTACATTATTTGGTGAGACAATCTCATTTGAGCAAATTGCAACGCATCTTCTTCAAAGCATGGGTCTGTTTACTGCCATATTTGGATCACGATTCTTCTTCGCAATGGCATTTGATATGACACGTCTGGCATTACTACACATCCATTTCCTCTCAGAGGTATTCGCGACATGCCTGCGCTTTGAAATGTCCGCATTGAAATCATTTTGGCTACTTTTCACCGGGAAGAAACGAAATGTGCTTCGCCAGAGATCTGATCATTTATATTATGATCATATGCAACTCTTGCTTGGGATGATATTGTTTTCGACATGCCTATTTTTGTTCACTACAGTGTTGGTTTATCACTGGTTCTTTGCAGTTACCAACTTTGGGGCAGAGCTCTTCTGTGGTTTGTTATGGTTTCTTCACGTGAGCGTCGAAGGAGGCGTGCAATGCGAACGCATCATATTACGAAGAAGGATGAGTCGAAGCAATGATAGTTGGAAGGGAAACGAAGTTCATTTTGCACCTGTCTCTCTGCCTGAGAGTATCAGCAGGTTGGATACATCTTCCTTGATGCGCTTGTATGATGGAGGCTCGGAGAGTAAGGAGGTGCGAAGTACCTTTTTGTTATCAAATGTGTCGACAGAGTACCAAGAATCGTGTGCGTTGAAAGTTGCATTTCGATCGGAGTCTGATTTCAGCATCGTCTCTACCGCATTGACATCATCCATTTCATCAGTGTTATCTCGACTTCCGACTCTACTCAAGAGACTTTTTTTTGGATCGCAATGCAACTTGGCTCATTCTTTCATTGGTTTTACAAATTCATTGATCAAGTGCAAGTGATAAATTCAACATTCCATTTACAAATTACAATTATCAGGAGCACCAACAAAAAAGTCTAAATCGATTCCCTCAGACGATCCAAAATATTTACCGTCGTTTTCCTCAAAGTGCTTGCCTGAGAATCCCCAGGGGTAGGTGGTCGGTGAATTCTCTTTCACGTAACTTGTGTTGTCATGTCCACTTTGCACAATTTTCCACGGTCCATCATTGACCCGTTCCAAATGATAAACACCACAAGGTGCAAATTTGAGATCAGTCATTGAACATCTTAGAAATGCAGCCACCAATGCCACCGAAGCTGCATGTGAAAACATGACAATATTTTGTCCATAATGTGTCCTCTCCAAGCAACGTGCAAATGTTTCCATTCGTTGACAGTACCTTCCAGCAAATGCCTCACATGCAAACCCAGTCTTTGGACAGTAAAATCCTGGAGTGGGTTTCACATTGAGTAATGAATTGTAGTTTGGATCAAGCATTGGAAAGTAGGCAAATCGTTGATGTGGTGTGGGTAATACCTGTTGCTCACTTGTATCTGGTGTAGCGTGTGCTTCTGACAATCCATTTTCAATAGAGAGAGGTATGCCAAATGCGTGAGCTGTTGGAGTGGCAGTTTGAATAACACGAAGGTAGGGAGATACTAGAATTTTGTGTATTCCTCCACTTCCGCCTTCTTCGCTATCTTCATTGTTGGGTGTATTTTCTTTGATAATCTTTTGCAGATAAGCCGCTGTTTCACTTGCCTGACGATGTCCAAGAGCAGATAAAGGTGGATCTATTACATATATTAACATGGGATGAGAGGATATGATAAATTGTGTATCAAATAATAATATCTAGAGAGCGTTGAAGCAATATATAGCGCAAAACTGACGCACCTGTCACTAAACATCCACTCTTCTTGGCTGAATCTACCCAGCTTGGGTTGGCGTAATCGAACCGATCTCCATGACGTACTAAAAAGATTCGCGAGATGACATCACCATCAGTGGTTTCTTGACGGAGTAGACTTGGTGCCATGACTGTCTATATATCTTTACTCACTGCCGCATGCCATGCAGTCAGATCAATTTTATCGATAATGATAATGAACATGAAAATGCGGCAAAAAATGCGGCAAATCAGAGGATGGGTCCACGTCATTCAAGGCATCTGAATAATCCACCCTACTAGATAAAATTTAATACCAAGGGGGTATAGATTGTTGAGGATTTTGATGAATGGCGTAGGTAAATGTTGACTTCATATACAGAAGTGAGGGGGCACAGACTACGGGGTGAATCATGTCCAAAGCCGAACGGTGTCAGGAGAAGGAATATACCACCACGCACCACACAAAATCGCCACACACATGAGCGAAAGCAAACAAAACGGCACACTGACACCGCTACTGGCGGGAAGAAATTGTTGTCTGAGCCAGGCAACAATTTCCAATTTTCACACACAAAACACTAACTACATCAAAATAATCATAAATTTGGCCATCATGGTGGACAAAAATACATTGGGCGCCTAAATATTAAATACCAAACGACCTATATATGTTATTCGATGCCAAAGAAGCTATAATTCGTCGAGATAGAGCATCTATCGACGAAAATAAGCCACCTTAACTACCTAATCGAGCACAAAACGCAATATCTAAGAATGACGCATTGGAAATCTGCTCCCCGAAGCAGCAGCAGCAGCGCCAATATCGTACTGATGAAGCCCTCCGGCGGCTCTATCGAAAGCTAATAGCCTATATGATCAAGCTATGGGCGGTTGTTAGTGTTTGAGTTGGGTTAGAGGCTCCAATAGGGGCTTCTACAATGTTACATTCATTTTGTGTGTGGTTTGTTAGCGTTTTTTCCAGACAACAATTTTTTCCAAGCAACAATTTTTTCCCGCCAGTAGACCGCCTTCACGATATCATCTTTGTCCATCTTCCATTGTCCATTTACTTATTGACGTACTACTACTTAAATCAGGAAGTGGAGAGCAGAGTGCTACCTACTGCTGGAAGAACGAACAATAACGAGCAATACCACGCTCTGTAAAAAGATTACCTACGCGGTGACAATTTTGAAATTGAACCAGCCCCATCAAACAGGTGAGTGAATTTTATGTCTTGCCAACTTTGTTCCTTCAAGTCAATCAACCAGAGTTACGTCAGATTATGAATACCCTTAATAATTTACCATGGGTCAATTTCATGCCAATTCTCTGGAATACAACCGAAGGGGATTAATTTCAAAAGTACACGAAGGAGCCTCTGGCCCTTTGATGGAAAATGAGTTGCCCCGATGCATCGTTCATGTCTGACCTTCCAGTGTATGCATGTTGCTGCGATGGTCCTAAACTTGGTGCAGACATTTCCGCAAATACTCAATTTATGATGGTTCATGTGCTCACTTTAATTAATTATTTATTTTTCACTCATCATATGATGTGTTAGGACCGATAATTTCAACAGACAGAACAAATAATCTGAAAGCAATGGCTCCCAAACAACGAATGGGTAGCATTACCCACAACTCTACAGAGGCGAATAAACCAAAGAAGAGTGGTCTATTTTCAAAGCTGAAAGGTTCCATGACGGAGGGGTCCAAGCCTAAGCCAAGGCCACCGCAGCAGGGAGTCAGTAGGTCATTCACACAAAATCCTCAACAACAGCAACCCATGGGACAGGGAATCATAAACAGATCATTCACATCTGCTCGGGATGATAATCCACTGGGTCAAAATTTTCTAAATGATTGTCATTCTACCTTTGATGATGGCATCCCAAAAGCAATTTTAGCCGTCCCCGCGGATGAGTGTTCTGAAGCTGGAATGACAGCCATGACAGATCCAACCATGGCACCTCCACAATCGCATCCTGCCAGACGTTCTTCGCAGAGTATGCGATCCCAACAACGTTCGCATGATATATCGGCCCAGAGGGCGTTGGAGAACCTTACTTTGGGTGGTCGGAAGTCATCTGCTGGTTCTGGTCATTCTGGAGCTAGGAGGAGGGGGAGTGTCGATTCAAATCAATCTTACGATTATTCGCAAAGTGGTTATAGTGCTCACACCGCTGCTGCTCACGCTGCTCCCCCGGAGAGGAATTACTATCGAAACAACTCCTCCGGGGGGGATGGTGCTTCGGGCCCATCTAGTCGCCGTAGAGCTACCGTCAATGGTCCAGAACAATCGCAAAGAAGCAACAGCTCACGCAATCCGATGCGGCACAGCATGGGACATGCATCAGACGGTTATGTTGTCAACAATGGACGCGGTTCGTCATCAAAGGGCATTTCGCCTTCAATGCCATCATTCCAAGAGGAAGTCAACATTGCAGAAAATTCATCCCGGTTTCACGGAAATGATCCGCTCAGATCGAGTGGCTCATCAGGGTCAGGAGGAGGGGCGAGATGGCAACGACAATTAGACGATGACGACATGACCATGGCAACCATGTCAACAAAAATGAACGCCCTTCGTCCCAGTTCTATGAACAGAGCTAAAGATATGTCTGCTCCTCATGGCGAGGTAACGATTGTATACACTGATGTTCAAGGTTCAACATCGTTGTGGGAGTCTTGTCCCAGTGCAATGAAAGAAGCACAGGATATACATGATATTATCATGCGACAGTGCTACTCTGATCATAAAGGATACGAAATTACGACAGAAGGGGATGCCTTCAACTTGGCATTTCAGCACCCTGTTGATGCGTTGGCGTTTGCATTACAATGTCAGCAGAAACTGTATCAGGCTGATTGGCCAAAAGGTATTTTGGATCATCCCGATGGAAAAGATGAGCCCAACTTGAAATTTAGGGGTTTCCGGGTTCGATTTGGAATTCACCATGGACCGACAACAAGCCGGATACATGAGAATACGGGTAGGACCGTCTATGTTGGGGAGGGCGTCAAAATTGCCAAATGTATCGAAGGAATGTGTCACGGTGGGCAAATCCTCGCATCGATGGAGACCTGGAAAGCAGTCAGTGGTATGGCCGAACGTTATCTTGGTCGCCCGCAGGTATTGGATTGTGGGGAGCACTTGTTGTTTGAATCAAAGGTGCCAAACCCCGACAACGATGGATATACAACCACCCGCTACTCTCGACGAATCATGCAGCTAGTACCTACCGACCTAGCATTTGACTTCTTTGAAGCTCGTGGTCGCCGCGATGTCCCAAATGAAGAGGGTGGTCCAGCTGGTTATGAAATCAAAGATTCTTCTTTAGTGTGCGGGCGATTGTTTCCACCACTGATATCAAAGAGGCAGTTAACCACCTCCTTTCTTAACGCCCCCTATGCCAACGGAAGAGTAACAATTTGCTTCGTGTACACAGTGGGACTTGACGACAGTCCGGACAATCGCGCACCTAATCTTAAGAAACTCGCGAAGCATCTCCGCAAACAGTTATTGATGCTCAACCCCCCAGGTTATGAGTGTCAGGAGGACGCGGGGTGCTGGATGCTAGCGTTTGATCGAATGGCGCATGCAGTCACTTTTGGTCTGAATCTGAAATCAGCAATGTCAAACATTGACCTTTTGGGCAATGTTGACTATGAGAACATGTTCAAAGTCGGTATCCTCTCGGGGCCATTCACCGCCATGGGTCCTCACAAAACAACTGGAATGGCTGATTATTTCGGCCCTATTGTAAACAGAGCAGCAAGAGTTGCATCCAATTGTGAGCCAGGGCAGGTTTGCGTCGGAATAGCACTTGTAGATGGAGTCACTGCAGACCCACCCGACTTTGGCCCGACCATTAACGTTAGCCTACTCGAAATCAAAAAGCTCAAGGGCATTACAATCGATGTTGCAATATTTCAATGCACGAAAAGAAGGATCGAAACGCTTCGTTGAGTCAAAGTTCATATGTACAACAAAAGAATGTCGGTTAATAAGAACTGCACCAATTTTGCTCATAACTTAAATGGATATAATTATTGTTTGTATTATTTGTTATCTGGGGAAATTCATCAACAGAGATCTATAAGATTCGTATGCTCCGAAGAAGACAAAGCCACCGATCGAAATCCACATCACCCGCGGTTGTATCCCACTCAATAATACAGGAGTGCCCTCTTCTTTCAGTATTCTTCCGATCACGTCGTTCGCTCCATGATACTTGACTCCATTTTTATCAGATCCAAGCATCAGTCTTGTCTTGACTACATCGAGGGGTGTTGTGAAAGCTGCGGCAATTCCCCCCGAAAACGACCCACAAGTTGCCGCTTGAAGAGGTGATGTTTCAAAGCCTTGTATCTTTGCCCATTCTACCTTCAATCGTTCGTACAATGGAAATTGAATGAATGCAAAAGGAACCTCTCTCATAAGTGTAATTCCATATCCACGATACAATCCACCAAATACCTGTGAGCCAAATGCCCTCCCATCCTTTTCCGAAACTACCAATTTGAACGTTGCTGATAGCGAACTAGCCCCAGCTGCATTAGTTTGCATTTTAGATTTCACGACCTCCGTCGGCACCCGGACCAAACACGCAGCGGCCTCCCCAATTGATGCGGATATCATATGTGTCAAGGCCGGTGAAGACGCCTCCTCTCCACGATAAGTACTCTGCAAATTAGCAATGACCGGTTTCATCGTTTCATATGTCCCAAAGAAGAGTGCCGCGCCAGGAGAACTGCCCGCTGCGGCGGCCATGATGCCACGGTAGACGCCTCGGAAGCCACCTGCTGCCACGAACCCTTGAGGAGATTGCAAGCGCGTTTTGAGGGTGTCGATGGGGAAGAGGGCGAGATCGACTGTTGTGCCGGCCATACCTCCTGCTATCAGGGACGTTAGGAAGGGCGTGTGTCGCTCTTTATCGGGTGCCATGGTGCTGTCTTCCTCTAGAGGAGATACATAGATAGTGGGGGAGTGGGAGATGATGAGTTATGGTGCATAGGTCCAAAGTGATGGGCAAATATGGCGCGGAGAGAGACTTCGCGGACTTTTTTCGCTCTCTAGCCAAATTCACTTTCAACCAAAGGGCTTTCAACGCTGGCGGCTGGCGGCTTTCTCTTTGTATAGGGCTTATAGTCTTAGTGCATGCTATTCTAGTTTTGTGTGATCGGTGTACTTCGCACAGCAACACCAAAGCAAAGGAAAGAAGAAGATGATGATGCAGCCAGTCAAAATACTGCGATCCGTCCTTTCAATTCAGTCAACACTATCAAAATATCACCCTCTCCTCATTGAAGGCCACTCAAGTGACACACGCGATCCATCAACTGTTGCAAATCAAATAACAAACAATCTCAAACGAAGCTGGAACAAACGAAACATAACGAAGCCCATTATTCTCATTACACAAGGAGATCCACTGACAGAGAGGGGAATAAGCGCAATTACCAGAATAGTGGCGAATAATTTGGGTATCAAACGGTGCTTGGTGTGCCTTGATGGACATATAGATCCAGAACATGCAATTCTGGCAGATAGACATGACGTGCTGTATGAGTTGACGTATTCGCAGTTGGTTCAAATATTAAATGATACATTGTTCGACGGTAGCCCGAGTAGTAATGAGGAAACACTGGAGGAGGCAGTAGACAACACAATTGAAAGAAAAAATGCAAGACGGGCAGCACTAGGACAAGACCCATTGGCTGATTGGTACAAGAAATATGCCTTATTGCAAGAAGTTACAAAATCCGCATTCAAGCAAATATCGGGCGAAGTAACAGTGGCCCATGCGACTGATGAGATAATGGAGTTTTCAGTTACTTCTTTCTACGAGGTTGGCTTGGAGCTAGGCTTTATAGACGCGCAAGATATGGTGCATTACTCTACTGACAATTGAATCACAAAAGGCCTTTCACTACTTGGTTATGCAGAAGAATGTGGTGGGAATCTGACAACACAAATAAGGAGGGATCTGTACGTAATTATGCATACATTACTGAGATTGTACAGATAGATAGCGATATTGCAAATCATCAAATCATCGATGATTGCAAATCATCAATGTGCATTCATGACTTAAAAGAAGAAGAAGTTACTAGACTTTTCTAAGCTAAATACAAACAAAGTGCACTTTGTTGTTCTCAAGGAATTCAGCCGTTTGAGAATGCTCAGAACATTCTTAATCATCACCACACCATACATACAAGAGGAAAGTATACTTAATGAGGAGATAAGCAACAGAAAAGTCAAGCAATTTACACTGCAGTGGGCTTGAACACTGGATATTTTTGGATAATAATTCACCCCTTTAAAACGATAGTACATAGAGCACTAAAGTACTCCCCCGATTGAACACTGGGTGATGTATGAATCAACTGCAAAGTATCGTACCTCTCTATCAAACTACCAAAAGGTCTAATCTACCCCGTGGAAGGTGCAGAAGATTTTTTCCGCGAATCAAGTGAGGAGGTGGATAAGTAGTGGATAAGATGATGAATAGATTGAGGATCTATCGACCACCAATCATAGCAACAAGCCAGCAACCATGTCCTCCCTACCCATGATCAAATCCGAGCAAGACCAGAAGAAGCTGCCGTTGACGACCTTTCATTATGATAATGATGATTCCTCAGTAAATGCTGTCAATGGCGTAGCATACTTGGAAAATGAAGGAGACGATGATTCGACACAAGCCAAAAGTGATGAAGCCACCCAAGCCAAATGTCATCCAACAAAGAAACATATAGCAACCGCTTCTGATCTGGCAGATGCCACGAAGAGGGTTGCACAAAGTGCTGTAAAACTAGAAGATGATGCTGATGATATGAAAGATACTTCAGTTGATATGAATTCTAATACAGCTGCGGTTAAACATATCGACGCTTCTATGAAAGGAAAGGAAACGTACGACATTGGAGGAGGACCATACCAAGTATCAGCAACGGCAGCTGCATCGATGGGTCGTATCAACGGTCATGAACCTCGGAAAGAAGAGGAACCTACTGATGGTGATGAAGATGGTGATAAAGACTTGAAGCAAAGAGATTCAGTAGCGACAACTTTAGCTACTGAAATTCCAATATATTCGCTGTTAACTAGTGAGGAAGATTCTGGCGATGAAGATTCCGATACCGACTTCGACAATACGAGAAGGCCTCAATCCGCATGGAACTTATTCAACATGGCAATGAAAAGCAAGGGACTGACATGCAAACAAATGGTAAGAATGCATATGCTATCTTTAGTAGAGAATTTTGTATTTCTTCGCTCACCACACACTCATTCTCTTGTAGACTGCCCAATATCGTAACCTTAGTAATAGGGAGAAAGCAAAGTTGAATGCCAAAGCAGAAAAGAACAAGAAAGAATGGGAAGATTACCAGAAGAGAAGGAAAGAAGCCAGCACCAGCAAATCCATTGCATCTACTGCCACAAAACCAACAGCGAAGAAAGCCAGTCCACTTCCACATTGCAATCTTCCAGGGTCTACACGCTCCAAGTTCGCTCGAGGTAAATGCTATCGTCATGCGACGGAAGCAAAGAGCAACGCGGCTGCATCGGCTGAAGAATTCGAAGATGTGGCCTGGAAATGCCATCAATGCGGAGTTTTGAATTCAATTTGCAGTCTCAGATGCAGTGCATACAAATGCCTGGCATATAAAGGTAGAATTCGGCATAATACTCCCACTTCAACAGAAGGATGCGAGCTCGTGTGGCTCGAGAACGGAGCAAAGTTAGGCGAAGTCCATGACAACTCGGATGAATGTTATATTTGTTTCACAGGCGGAGCTTTGATATGCTGTGATCATTGTGACAAAAGCTTCCATCTTGGGTGTCACATACCTCCATTGCAAGAAGTTCCATTTGATGACTTCAAATGCTGTGAATGCCTGGCTACAACACTCAGGAAATTGTTTCACTGTGGAGAGTGTCAAAAGTGTCTTCGTGGCGATAGTGATGAGTGCCCCAATAAGCGGTATGCGCCACCAGCGATGGTCTCTCCTTGTGCGAAACAGAGGTCTAATCCTTCTATTGCCAGCAGTCCTCAAACGGGAAGACAGGAGGATCAACAAACGAGTAGTGTTACCAGTACTGACATTCAAAATACTGACGCGTCTTCTAAATCAGCACAGCCCAAAGATGACGTACCAAATGATCTAGGTTTGTGTCAACGAGAGCTGAAGAGGTCTCGCGAAGAAGTTCAGACGCAAGCAGAAGAGATTAAACGTCTAAAGGGTGCGATTCAAGCTCTCATCTCAAGCTCTCGCTAGATGTACAGAACCGAGAAAGTTGCTTTTATTCTAAAACTAACTCTTTTATTTTAGTTGCGAGTAAACTTATGTCATTCTTTTGCTTTCACTTTTGTATATTACATCTCGCTCTTTTCCACACCCAAAAACACAACAACGTCTACTCAAATATGAGACAGAGAAACATTCCTCAACTTTGACATGTATATCTCCCGCTTTTGCTCCATCGCCTTCATCTCATCGTCGCCACCCTTTACCTCCGTCGGCGTCGTGTTGGCGTTTCCCTCGAGTTTGCGTTTCTGCAAATCAGTGGAGTCACAACCTAACATGACCGAAACTTGACTACGTACCTTCTGAAGACCGGCTTTTGTAAAGTCACGGAACTCTTCCACAATTAAGCCGATTTCATCCCTGTAGCCTTTTACTTCGTTCGCAATATCGCATCCTTGCTCGACATCATCATCCACAAAAGTCATTGAATCTCCAGAGTATGAGTATTGGGTACTTTTTGTCTCATCGTCTGGATGTAGCGAGGTTTCTGCTGAAACATCAGGCTCATCCCAAATTTTGATCTTTGATGATCTGCGTAGAATAGATGGTAAAGACAGTTCATCATCAATATTCAGATCACTTCCAATATTGATAGATGTCATTGGACCTTCCATAGCCAATTTGCTGGATGACTCATCAGCCATGTTCTTGACATATTCTGTTTTCACCGAGCTGGTGCTCTCATTAGAAGCGCTTGATTTGGTGTCTCTATCTTCCGTTCCATCAGAGGTCTCTTGAGAACTTTTCGTCTTATGATCCACAATTCTCTTGAGTGACCTCTTCTCTGCCTTTTCATTCACAATTTTCTTTGGTGACCACTTCTTCTTGAAAGCCAGGATTCTCCTCAGTGTGTCTTTCAGCGGAGCAGTGTTACGCTTCGGATCCTTGCCAGCTTTTGTAACCTTTTTATCTGATTCAGCTCTTTTAGCCTGCTTATCAGATTTGGAGTTACTTTCCTCGTCTCCGTTGCCTTTCTTAGCCTTGTCGATCCAGTTACTTTTCTTCTGACCGTTCTTGCCTTCCTGTTCGATGTTACCACTCAGGCGTAAACTGTCATCAGGAGGAGCAGGAGTAACAGCGGATTTCGCATTGGTCTTCGGATCCTTGCCAACTTTTGTAATTTTTTGATCTGATTCAGCTCTTTTAGCCTGCATAGGTTTGGAGTTACTTTTCTCGCCTCCGTTGGCCTTTCCAGCCTTGTCGATCCAGTTACTTTTCTTCTGATTTCTCTTGCCTTCCTCTTCGATGTTACCACACAAGCGTGCGGGAGCGGAATGCGATTCTCCTCTTCCAACAAGAGACATTTCTTGACTCTCCTCGTTTGAATCATCTGATATCAATTCGACATCTCGGCAACAAAGGCAATCATCTGGATTATCTAGGGAAGATTGAGACGAGTTATGCAGTATCTCTCTGTCATCCTTGTTGTCCACAATGACCTTTGTCTCAGGTACAACTGCCATCTTAGAAGTGTTTTGTACCCCTTCTTTATGCTGCAACATCTTCTTTGCTCTATTGGAAATGGACACTTTCATCCCACGCAAGCTAGTTGATGGCTTCTTTTCCTTGTTCTGCAAAACTGCACTTGGAGAATAGTCCACATTTGTTGAATTAACTATTTCAGTGACAATGCTACACTCACTGCTCATAATGCTTGGACTGCTCTTCAGGTGATTAGTGACAGAGGATGTTGTAGACAGCACATCATCCGGTCGATGACAGTCCAAGGATTGAACAGGAGGGGGTATGGAGCTATTGGATTTTGCGCTGCTCCTTGGTCGTGCTTGACTTTCCTTCTCCTGTTTAGCCTTCATCAACAAATACGAAGCTACCCCAGACCTTATCATCCCCTGTCTGGGCGTACTTTGAACAAGCTTTTCTGCACTCTCCTGCTCGTGTTTTATCTCAGCTTCTATCTGTTTATCTTTTCCCGCCTTCATCAAATAGTCAGCGATTTCCTTGGGCGAGTTGCAGATTTTCAGTGCCTGCTCAACTAACTCTTGCGTTTTCTTCTCCTCATCAGCCTGCAGGACGTTTGCTGCAATCTCCGCTGGTGTCTTACCACCTCGCTTCATTGCAACTTTGACAACATGTTCGTTCCTTTTCCTGTTATTCAATGCTTTCTTCTCCTCTTCAAACTTGAACACATATTCCGCTGCTTCTGTAGCCGTTTTACTCTCTTTCAGAGCCTTTGCAATGAGCTTCTCCCTACTTTTTTGAGCTATTTTGTCATCGGTGCGTCTCTTATCCACCTCTTTTGTTGTTGTTTCGCCAACATTCATTAGATATTCTGCCACGATTGCGGGCGTCTTTCCCTTTTCCATTACGAAAGCCAGTATTTCCTCTAGACTAGTGATGCTCTTGCCGCTGCTTTCTTCACTCTTGCTACTACTACTTCCTGTACTTTTCGATGTATTTGTGCTTTCACTCTTTTCCACGCTAACATCTTCTTTGAGTCCCTCCTTCCATTTTATGTTCTTGAAATATGCACCATCATTACTATTGCTTGTAATAGGCCCATTTCCCATCCTATATCCTATCGCATGGTAATAGTTGTTTGCAGCTGCCGATGAAAACACAGCACCAGTCGCAGTAGTCGGAGGAGGCTTCTTCTTCGCCGATTGTTCCTCTCCTACACGCAAACTGTTCATGTGTTTGATGCTATCATGGTCAATTCCACGCGAATCTAAGCCCTTCAGGAGTCGTTTACTTGTCTCATCACCACACTGCAAGATTTGATTGAGTTCCTTTTCGTTCATTTCAATCAGCATCTTCAGCAGCCGATCTTCATCATCCCTATCTTTTGCTGCTCGGCCAGCCCGACCTGTCATGCTGCTTCGACCGCCCATTGTAGTTGGCTGGCGTTGTGGAAGACTGGTGTGCTTCATCTCTACTTTTGCTGTGCGGCATGCCAACACTCGGTGAAACATACCATCATCGGTGAAAGATCGGCATGATGTCGACAAAATTGGTGAGTCGCACTCTCGTAGAACGTACGTAGACCAAATGTACATAAGTTAAATAATAGCCCGATAGTTTAGCTTTTTCAATTTCTACGCTCGTGTTGTGATTGTTGGTGTCGTTGCCAAATAAGGCGTTGATGATAACTCGACAATTCGGCTGGAGTCATATCATAATTTATCTAGGGAGGCCACAAATTATAGCGGTATCTACCGTCAACGTTGATATTTATCAGGTTTCATGGGCTTACTACGCCGCATCGATCCACAGATGACAGGTCTCCTACGCTACCAACTATTCCTCTCAATCGGGATTCTCTTCATCGGGTTGTGGAGGGCAAGCATCACGAGATTAGAAACAATGCAAAAGACGCTATCAACCTCAATAGATCCAAGCACTACAAAAATATTGGTCATTTATCTACCAATTTGGGCGATAATACTTTTGGGGATTTATGCACTGAGTTCTGTGTTGTACAAAGTTGCCACTTTTGGGGATTGCCCTGAGGCTGCAGTAGAGCTGAGTGGGCAAATTGAAGAGGCAAAGCAAAAACTGACTAAGCAAGGATTTAAATTCTGAGACAGAAACCAGGGAGTAATTCTGATTTTAGAAAATCATTAAGCAGTTAATGAGGAGATTTTGGTTGAGAATGTTGGGTGAATTAATATCTTGCTCAAGGCAATGCAACACGACTACTGAGACATTCCTGACAATTCACTGAGAAATTATATCTATAAAAATTAACTATTTTGATCAGTTCAAACATATCCCCTTATCAGTGAGCAGTGCCATTCATGTATTCAACACTGTCACCCTTCACAATACCCCATAATGAATTACATCTTAATCACACTTGACTCTTGAGTAAATGTGCTTCACGAACAAAAGACTAAAGTGGAAACCACAACTTCCCAGCATGAGGAAGAATCCAAATGAAACAATTGACATGTACCCAAAGTAGAAAGAGGATTGGAGCATCCCAGTCATTCCACTTCGGTGGAAGTAATAGAAGAAAGAGTAAGCGTAGATGAACAGTCCAGTCATTCCAGCATTGATGAATGTGCTCCACCACCATCGATGGTCCTCCCTCGCCAATTGGAAGTACAGCAAGGCCACACTGATGAATGATGTGACAATCAGAAGCAAGACGAAGGCGAAGAGAAGAATTCCAAACAGGGTGTAGATCTGATGTCCCCACATCGAAGCAAAGATGTAGTGAAGCTCAATGTAAATTGCTGAGAATGGCAAGAAACCGGAGACGACCATTTGAACGAAGCGTGAGCGGTACCATGGAACCTCGGTGGGGATTTCACGTGCCACCTTGGTTGTTCGGGTGGGAGCATTGAAGTCGTGGTTGGCATAATTCTTTGCGACGATTCCTCCCAAGACGGTTAATGGCAATGCCACAAGAGCGAAGATTGCAGCGATGGTAAAGATGGTCGAGAAGGGTAGCGCACTTGTTGATCCATGGAACAAGGCAACTGTGTTGACCCACATGAAGACGAAGGAAGTGGGGACGGGGAAGAGACCGGCCGTGAAGAGAACACAGCGGACCCAGTTCTTGCCGTTCATTTGGAAGTAAAGTCTGGTAGAGATGTAGGCACCGACGGTGGTTGTCAAGCAGTAGAGAATGACCATTCCAGCAAGGATGGATCCACGACGCGTTGTTGAAATCATGCCCGTCAAGGCCAATCCCAAAAGAAGCAAGGTTGCAATAGTAAGTTGAACTCCTGTCCCCACGGAGGCACAAAAGAGGACGGGAAATTGAGGGAAGCGAAAGACATCGCCATGAATGAGCTTCCATCCAGACTATATTTGGAGAAAGCAAAACACATGTAAGAGTTAAGAACAAGGTCGCAATTACAACAACAGTCACCACATAATCCACACCATCATTCCATTCAAACTCACCTCCTCTTCCTCCATAGAACTA
This sequence comes from Skeletonema marinoi, assembly GCA_030544225.1. Taxonomy (NCBI): domain Eukaryota; phylum Bacillariophyta; class Thalassiosirophyceae; order Thalassiosirales; family Thalassiosiraceae; genus Skeletonema; species Skeletonema marinoi. The sequence continues at coordinate 1,412,178 of CM060497.1, forward strand.
TCATCAATCTCCATATACCTCGAAAAATCATTCTTCAACACCCTCATCAAAATAATCGTCAAGAACGCCGTCAACAACAACACCAACACGAACGAATTAATAATACTCAACCAATGAATCTCAAAACTCCCCGGCAAAAATCTCGAATCCGCATACCGCGTCATCCTCATCCTCCACGGCAAATCATCCTCAAAGTATTCCACCGAATACGAAAATTGCACCGGAGTAGGTTTGTTCACATTGGTAATATCCACCCTCCTATCCCGTTCCGTCGTCACCGCCGCACTCACAATTTGATTCTTATTATACCCCAACTTGAAATGCAAATGGGGGAATAGGTAGGTGTGAGACTGTCCCTCCACCTCACCCAATATCTCATCCTCATCTTCAATATCACCGACGTATCCCCACATGGGCAAATCTTCAATGAACATTTCAAAAAAGTAATTATTGTGAATGGCCTCTTTTAACTTGATCAAGTCATGTTTGTCCAGGGTGGTCTTGCAGAGGAGACGCCATTCAATATCATCCTTGAAGGAAAGTTCGTAGGGAGATGTTTCACGACGATCGCCCACGATGGATTCACCGAGGCGTTGTTTGTGACGTTCGGCTCCGATGCGATTTCCCTTGATTTCAAGTTTGCGGAGATAAGAGGCGGAGGATTCTTCTTCTTCTTCTTCGAGGGCGATGTTGCGTTCTTCTTCGTAGGCTTCCTTGTGGGTGGATTCGTCGGCGTGTGTGCGGCAGAAGGGGAGGGAGTAGTAGCGGTAGGTTTCGGTTGGGTTGTTGAAGGGGCTGTATATATATATATTTTGTGGTAATTTATACATGTTGTGTTTCATTTTATTTGTGTGGACAACATGAGAGAGAATTTGACGGTTGCATAGGTAACAAAAAGGAAGCAAATAGAATAGTGAGCGAAATACTGTGTCATTGTAAACAACTTAATCCATCCCCGACGTATACTTTCAAGTAGAGAAGATATAATGACCTTGGATGATAAAAAAGAATCTTCGCCCGTTGTTCTGCCATGCACATCATATAAATGCCGATACACTTCATATTTACCAGCATAGACACAAGCTATATATTCATTTGAATAATACCACCGCAATGCACAAACCATAAAATACAACAGAGAGAGACAGACTACTCACCCAACCTTATTCACCACAACATGAACCTCGCCATGCGGTTCATATTTCGTACCCGCCTTTTGACGACGATGCTTCTTTTTGAATAGGCCAGCCGAGGCAGTGGAGATTGCCGAGCTCCATAGGAGAAGTGAGAGGATTGAGGAGGCTCTCATTGTTCGTTTTGGTGCTGTGCGTTTAGAGACCAATGGTAAGATATTTTGATGATAGGAGAGGACGTTCACTGTCGTTGGTTTGTGTAGAATCGGGCCAAAGCCGATATGTTGTCTACGTAGGAACTCAAATTACTTAGTTCCTACATACAATCAAGACGCGATCAGACAAAATCGAGCGAAAGTTTTTGCCATCTTCACCAAAGCAAGTGGTTCACCACCATGACGGCTCTCATTCTGCCCTATCAAAATCACCGCCATTTCGGTGACAATCGTTTCTAAATTTACAACCTAGCACTTCTACTATGTCCAATAAACAGCATTTGACAATATGGTTGTATTTGAGTCTGAGATAAGTGGCTAATATCATGCCCCCGACAACTGCCCATCACCGGCGTCATCATCGTGTAGGCGGTCCATATGATCGGAGATATATGAAGAGATTAAAGCCATCGATCGCCATTTCTCGGTGCCAACTTCATCTATGAGTAAATTAAAGTTGTTATGGCCAGTCTTCCGGTGTGATTTTGTATTAATACACTCCGCTCGGGTCGACATCCACCACCGACGGCTCATCTGAGTGTTGATAATGTTCAGTAAATTGGTGTTGCAATTCGATGGCGTCTTCCACATATCAATATAATGCATCCTAGACGCTTCATCTATTTGCTATTCACAACCGATGACGCGGAGGAGTGTTCTGCAATGGAGTTGTGTGGGTATAACGACAGGATCAGTCACCAACATGTTCCGGTCGGACGTGTTACTTCGGATGATGATCAATATGATGTGGGGTTAGGCTGACTTCTCGCTGATAAACGCAGATGAACCGCGACATTAATGGTACGAAGAATGGATTGGAGGACTGTTGTCGTGGCCAGAATTGGGCATAATGTCAGGAGACTCCGTCAACTTAACAAATCGGCAAATTCCATGCAGATGTTTACCCCCTTTCACTCGTCTTGGGCATGAAATATTGAGAACAAGCAACTGATTGGGCAGTCAAACGTTATATATAGTAAGATAGGAGTGTAATATAAACTAAATTGCATGTATTACCTTACAATAGGTTGTTATTTATAGGATGCTGTGGGGTTGATGGTCCTGAGATGAAGGGAGCTCTTATCTGTATGGATCCTTCTAACTTGACTGCTTTATGGAGCTTAGTGGACATCTTTGGATATTTGCTTCACCAGGGTCTTTAGAGGAACATATCAAGAGATGTCCACTAATCACTCAATGTTGCCTGTGTAGTATCCATACTACGGAAATATTACCATGGTCAAATACTGTTTTGCCCCCTTCAAAAAAATAAAGAAGGACAGAGTTTTTCGTGGGACTCATTTTGGTCTGTCCTTCGTTTGAATCGTAAACAACAGTGCGTTGCTTTGAGACTTTTTGGTGTTTCAATGCGGAAATGGGATTCAGTTTTAGGAATTGATCATTTAGGAACTTTCGAGCCGTTTCAAAGCAAGATCCGCTCACGCTCTCGCTCACGATGCGGCTATTATTTAACTTATGTACATTTGGTCTATGTACGTTGTACGTAGGAATTAATACAAAAACAAACCTTAATACCGTCCAAAATACGCTTCAGAGACGCAAACCCCGAACACATTCCTCTTCTCCATGCATGAGAGGGCCGTATTTTGCTCGGGGTTAGCGTCTCATGTCCACCGTTCTCCGGATAAATGCAGTCAAAATCACTAAAGGTCGCAAGAATTCTGGGCTCAAATCGGTCATTTTGGATGTGGAATATAGTGAATTTTGTTTCCCGCCATGTCATTTTTCACCTTTTTGGCACTTTTTCATCACCCACCACAGCACCTACCACAGCCAACCATGTCGAATCGCAATCGTAGTAGCCCCAAAGGCGACGGCAACAACCGTTCCCGTGCTTTTAATGCATCAACGCCCGCTTCACGTCATACCAACAATGTCATTAGTCCGATTCCGCCATCATCTGATACAAGTCAGCGTCGTTCTAGCCGTGGACAACGTGCCACCGGAGAAGTTTCCACACCAAAACTACCTTGGCCAAGGACATCGAGAAGTGCGACGTGCTTTTCTATGGGTCTCAAACCATCTGATCATTCAGAACACGAGAAGGTGCTATGTGACAAATGCCGTCTAATTTGGCGACGTGCAAAGCATATGATTATAACAGATGAAATGAAAAATACCACAAACAATGACCGACCGGAATATAATAGATGTAAACAACCTTGGGACCCAGTTAATGCAGAAGCACGTGAGAAAAGAAAAGTCAAGGCGTACACTGATTTCATTCAATTATTTGATAGCGCTCCTGCTCCACCACCGCCACCACCACCGCCACCAGCAGCAGCAGCAAAAAAAACACAGCCACCTCCTCCTCCGCGGCAAAAACCGGTAACATCTCCAGACCGGTGTAGAGCACAAAAGATGCAAAGAATTCACCCTCCTCCACCGCCTAGACCGCCGCTCATTCTTTTTGACAAGAATGGTAATATTACGAACGCAGCAGTTGCTCTCATCGAAAAGAAATTGAAGGAGCGATCTAATGCTAATGATGATGAGCGCAAGTCTCTTCAACCACAAGAAATGAAACTTTGCGGAATGCTGCTACAAATGATGTTTAATGATGACATAGATAAGCAGCGAAACAATGCTGCCGTCTCTCCACACATGAAAGGATTCGCGCGGTCGTCTCCTTTTCAAGTGGCACGGGTACCAATATTCTACATGAAAGATGGCGAGGAAAATGAAAGGAGGCGTAGGCTACAAACAGAGAGGGTTTTGAATTGGTTAAATCTGGTTGAACCCAATGGCAACAATTCCGCCGAAACATGCGTTGTAAATAATGCCATCATGAGAGCGAACAATATTGATAGGGGTTATGTGTTACGGCTTGCAAATAAGAATTTGAGATTCGACGTAGAATCTACTCTGGCCATAATTAAACTTGCAGGCATCAACCCGAGACAGATGGAGAAACTTATGCAGGGAATGGATGTGGAATCCCGTGGTTTAAAAGATGATAGAGGTCTTCGTCTCTTCCCACCTGTTAAGAAACTCTACGAAGAAAAGAAACGACATGTCGTCACGGAGTATCCCACCTTAAAAGCCACGACTGTGAGGATGCTTGAAAAAGTTGGCAATAAGAAAGATGCGAAAGGAGCTACAATTCGTGAGGAGGATGTTACGTGTTTATCACTAAGCCTCGATGAGCTGGTGTATTCGCAATTGACTGCGCTCATACAAAGTGAGAACTTACTTCCTGCAGAGAAACTGTATCAAGAGCCATTCCCTCTCCCTGACGATTGTGAGTCTGTCCTATATAAGTTGGCAATGGATAAAGGCGGAAATACTGTGAAGGGCACTGGAAACATGTGCAACGTGAAAAACCCGCAAGGCCAAGAACACGTCCGTCCATTCCTCATATTTGACGCCAAGGATTCATATGAAAACTTGGCTAGAGTATTTGAGGCACACCCATCATTGAAGAATGAAATGGAAGATATTCTAAACCGCAAGCTAATGTTGTTAGCTGTTAGCATTGGAGACTCCAAGGGATTCTGTATGGTAAAGAATACAGACAAAGCCCATGACTATAAAAAACCATCATCTCTTCCTGGTATCTCCCCAGAGTTTGTTCCTTCCACTTCGCCGCAACCATCTCCAGCATCTCAGACCGTTGACAAGTACACCATCGCAATTGACTTCTCAGCAGTGAAGAAGACTAAGCTCATATACAATGAAGCGACAAAATCATTTGAGGGTCTATCATTTGAAGATGAGTTGGGTAATAGAATTGGCGATGTGCTGTTTAAGACGGCAATCCCATGCGAGAATAAACTATCCGTGCCAATTAGTATGAGAAAGATTATGGTCCTTGGCATACTATCATCAGACCTTGATCTCTTGTACACTCTTTTTGGTCATCAAGGTTGCAGTGCCCTCTGGCACTGTTTGTTCTGCTACATCAATAAGAGAGATACAACGAAGATTTTTGACAATCCTGCATTCAGACTTCAAGTCGATGAGCGGACAATTGAAAAGATCAAGAGGGATGCGCAAATATATGCTAATGAGTACGAGGATAAGTTGAATCTATCGCAGCAGTCGAAAAGAGGCGTGAAGCCAAATATTACACAAACAATGTCGAACAGTATCACTCGCAAACCCTTGCTTGATGTGCCGCTGGAATGCATTACAAGAGCATCGATGCACATCATTCTAGGATTTACTAAGTGGCTTGTTGATGTGACCATGTCGGGGTACGAATGCATTCTAGAAATGGAAGTGAGCAAGGTAGGAGGAGGTACTACGCCAGCGCACTTTTCAAAACGTATCAGTGATGCGCTGAGTAAGTTGACACGATACAGGGAGTTTCTTACTGATGAGACGAATACGTTGTCGTCTACTCTAGTGGAACAGGACTCATCGTATTCCGAAATTATTTCTGAAATTGAAGAGATCGAAGACATTATTGAGAATGACTTTGGATTGACTCCGGAAAAGGAAGCAGAATTGGTACAAAAGCTTGATGCATTAAATAAGCGAAAGGAACTAGTTGATGCTTCGACAAGAAAAGTAGTAGGTGATGGAAAATATTCAATGCTACTCTTGGAGCAGATGACTATTCTGAAGCAGACACAAGACGAGTTGGCAACTGTGCAGCACCACCATGAAGGACATGTGACACGAGTGGTGAAAACTGTATTGAAGAAGAATGGTGTGGATATGGAAGCTTATTTTAATGGGGCGATAGTAGGAAATCATTGTAGGAACTATGCCGAACGAGGAGAGAGCATCTACAGTGGTTGTTTTGAAGTGCTGGAGTCTGACGTAAAGGATCCACAACACCGCATTTACTTGGAAACATTCACGGAGAAGATGAAGGAGATTGCTGCGTTGTGGTTCAAGATACTGCGTGTAATGAAGTCCGTCGACAAACAGTCGGAGCATTCGATCAAGCAATTTGAAGCAAATGTAGATAAATTGCGTGAGCTCATACATGACCTCATCAAAGGAGAGACACCCGTCATACCAGGATGGAAGCAGAAGTTACCTTCGTCACTGAAGAGTCATCTCCTCTTCTTTGGGCACCTCGTCGCCCAGCTGAAGTTGTGGCGCACTCTCGGGTGTTTTGACGAGCAGAACATCGAAAGCGCACATGCAATATGGAATGCATTACTTCGTCAATTTGGAGCAACTCGTGGAAGGAGGCTGAAGCAGGTGGTGCTTAATGCGTTCTTGTTCAACTCATCATCTGTCATCAATGATAAAGTGGCGCACATTAAATCGAAGTTGAAGAGAAAGACGCCACATGCTCCTCCCCGTCGTCGAGATGCAACTGATGTCGATAGCGTGGATGATTGTGTAGTCGAACAAGTTGTGGAAAGTGGAAAGCTTGATGATATCCACGTGCAAATTAATGAGGAAGTTGCATTCCACCCACATCTTCCAGCACGAGATGACGACGAAGGAATAAAATCGCCTGCAGTTGAAACGAAAGACACCGAAGTTGTTGTTTGTCCGCACTGCTCGAAAATAATGCTACAAATGGCGTTACAGATCCACTGTAACGAATCTCATGGGAAGAACGAGTTTTCGTCGCGCTGATTTGGCTGCTGAAATTGCCTTGAATGTCGCAGCTTGATGATTGATTTTTGCGTATTAATGTCTAGCGATATGTTAGTAATGTATTTTATTGATGGATTACCACATCTTGTTGGTGCACAACGTACTAAAGGGAAATGAAGGATCAATATCGACAAGGTTGTTTTGTGTGAGTTGTGAGGTCGCCAAATTATCGCCGATTGACCAATTTGTATGACGCGCCGCACCGTGCGCTCACAACAATGTGGCTGGACTGGCCCCCTACACAACACACAGCGGCCTACTACTACTCTAAATACACAATAACACACTCGTCAAAATGGTGCAAATGACCCCCGGCGACCAGGCAATGGTCAAAGCCATACCAGGCAATGACAAATGCTGCGACTGTGGCATGAAAAATCCTCAATGGTGAGTATATACACAACTGTTGTGCTGTAATGACATGATAAATGCACAATACATACTTGTATGTAGCTAATATAAAAATCATCAACTCAATCAACACCACACAGGGCATCCGTATCCTTCGGCACCGTATTCTGCCTAGACTGCTCCGGAGTCCACCGCTCCCTCGGCGTACACATCTCCTTCGTCCGCTCCATCGCCATGGACTCCTGGACACCCGAACAATTAACACTCATGAAACTCGGCGGCAATCAGAAATGCACCTCTTATTTAAGTTCCAAGGGGATTCTGCCGAGCACACCGATTAAACAAAAGTATGAGAGTGATGTGGCACAGTTGTACAAGTTGTGTTTGAAGGCGAGGGCGGAGGGGAGGCCGGAGCCTACGGTGTTGCCTCCGCCGAAGAATCGGAGTGCGTATGTTCCTAGTAATAACTCGGGTGGTGGTAGACCAATGACGAGTATATCTAGTCATAATAGTAGTAATGGGGGTAATAAGGTTGAAGATCCGAATGGAATGGAACGATTGACTGGTGAAAGTGATGAACAGTATATTGCACGACAGACTCGGTTGAGAGAGGAGGCAAAGGCACGTATGGCTGCCAAGTTTGGTGGTGGTGGTGGTGGTGGCATGGGTGGAGTAGGAAGTGGTGGAGGAGGAGGTAGAATGGGTGGTGTTGGTTCTGATCCAAATTACAACCCCAACTCTGGATACGGCATGGGGGTAGGTGGTGGTGGAGATTTGACTACCTCCGTAATGTCTGGATTGGGATCTGCCTTTGGTGCATTAAGTACAGTTGCGACAACTGTCGCTGCCACAGTGCAAGATGAGGGAACACGACGTGAACTTGCCACGACTGCATCGAGTTTTTGGGGTGGATTAAGTTCAGGAGCATCTAGCTTTGTGAATTCTGTGACAGCACCGGATGGTGGTGGGAGTGATGGATTAGATGATTTGCAACGACAGTTCCATTCGCAGAGGAGTGCTAATCCAAACAGTAAATATTCGGGATTTGGTTCGGAGAGTATGATGAGAGGTGGAGGAGCAGCGCCCAGCAACAATAACAATATATTTGGTGGTGGTGGCGCTCCTGCTCCTACACCCGATTTCCTTTCTGGAGGTGGTGGAATGTCCTCACAATCAACTCTAACCGAGGCAAGACCTGGCCCTGGCGAAGATCCCAATGGAATCGAACGACTTAGCGGTGAAAGTGATGAACAATACGTAATGAGACAAACTAGACTACGCGATGAAGCCAAGGCACGCATGGCTGCCAAATTTGGTGGCGGTGGCATGTCCGGCGTGGGAAGTTCCGGAGTAGGCAATGCCGTGCAACCGAATCGAATGCCCCCTGCCTCAACGATGTCGGCACCATCATCGGGGAATAACATGTACACAAGTAGTCCTATGCAAACGCAGATGAAGTCGGCACCGAGTTCAGGTAATTCGTTTGGAGGAGTGAATAATCGGGCTGCGGCACCGAGTTCGGGAAATGTCACCAAGTTGAAGGTTACGAGTGGTGATGATTTCTTTGCAAATTTTGGTGCGTAGAGTCTTCTTGTTTAACTTTTTATGTTAGGGCAGACCAAAACATGTTATTGATTAGGTATTTTGAAGGAGTTTGATGTGTGAAGGTGGACATGCAGACAGAGAGAAATGAACGACTTAGCGATTAATTGTAAATGAACCTCTCTCGTGTTGTCTCTTGAACTATACTCTGTACATTCTGCAAGATTTTAAGAATCTCCTTGAATGTCATACCCACCAGAATCTCCTTGAATGTCATACCCACCAAAGTTGTTGTCTCCACTATCTCCGACAATATCATATCCTCCATCATTGCCACCTCCAAACATTGGCATATTGTTCTGATAATGATTATGCCCTCCACTGCCTGCATTCCTACCGATCAAATCTCCAACAATTGTTCCAATTGCAAATCCACCCAATCCTGAAGCAACTGCATTACCACCACCACCACTGTGATGATTGTGATGGTGACTACTACTTGTACTCCCGTAACCAACAAATGCAGGATTTTCCGGTGGGCACGATGCATCCACACCCACCGGTGTTGCAATAGGAATACCATCATGTTGATGATTGTGCCAGCGTCTTTTTCGACAACAACACATGAAACAGCAGCCAACTACTAACAATATCATAATTAAGGGAGTCACAGGAGAAGGTCTCCTAGTGGGATGCCATACCGTATGTTGATGAGTGTTTGGCAAATAGGAATACTTTGAATGAGTTTGTGCAGGTCGACGATTATAATTCGGACTGCTGTTGGTATTATAAATATGACAATTGCACTGCGTTGGTGTCATCTTGCACGTGGAGGGCGAACCAACTTGAAGAAGAGGGCAGCAACAAGGCTTCCTTGTCAGCGTATTATAATCATACCAATCGCCGCAGTACTGTCCGGGGCCGTTGTGAAATGCAAAGTTGCATTGATTGGTGGCGGCGCAGACGGCGCAGCCAGAAGCCATTATGATTATTGCTTTGTGTTCTTATTTTTTTGTTGTGGATATTATATGTTTACAACTCCCCTAAATCCTTCAATGAAAATACACTAAAGATTCGGATTATTTGAACAAAGAAGATGACGACTGCAATGATGAAACAGATTTCGCCTATTCTTGAGATTTGGAGGATTGTAGAGGGGTTCATGAGCAGATGGAGTGGAGTGATTAGATCGTGTGGTCGTCGAGTCCTCTTTTATTGTTCGTTCTGATTGCTGTTCGCGGTTCGCGAGCAGAGGCCGGAGGGAAGTATCTTTCATCTTTCTGCAAAAAAAGATGTGCATCCAGCTGCACGTATGGTAACCTTGTGACATAAAGAACAATGATTGCATCACTCGTACAGCAATCAATGCAATGATACGATAACATTACAACTACAAATCGGACGATGAACATCCAACCACTCCCTGCATCGCCCCCAATACTGCAATAGATCAGAAGGAGCTTTATTACTTCAGACAGCATCGGCTGATCCATCAAATATAGGATCGTTGTTATTTGTCCTCTGAACTCGAGTAGAAACGCAGCCATCACAACATAATGCTCGTCACCAAAAATCCAGCACAATATATCACCGCCCTTCAAGAAGATACCACCGATGCGCTTCAAATTGGTCTCCTCTTCTCGGGTCAAATCAGCGAGATCCATGCCGCTTCCCTGTTAGAGCTGGCTTCAGCTATACAAAGTACAGCACGGTCGATACGATGCATGTGCCTTCGATTTAAAGATGATATAGATGAGAGTACCATGTCTAGCTTTCTATATTTTGGTCAGATGATTGTTGGTGCCAAGGCCATTGAGTCGGTCGTACTGGAGGGAAATGGTGTGGGTCATGAACAAATAGAATGTCTGCAAGATTTTCTTTCTACCAACAAGACATTGAGAGGGATCAACTTTACGGAGACAAAGTTGGATCGTTCCTCGTCAATGCTGCTTACTGGTTTCCTCACTGGTAATTCTTCGTTGAGAGTCCTCGATCTATCATCCAACGCCCGGGTTGATGATGACTCTATTGACACTATCCTGACAGCAATAGCTTTGGGTGGATCACAACTATCGACTTTGAACATTTGCGACGCCCACTTTGACGGAGTAGAAGATTTGATTGGAGACAATGGAAGTATAACGACAGCAGGAGTACGGACCATAACTGCATTTATTTCCCAAACCCCATCGCTGGTGACAATATGCCTCAAAATGAGAAGTCTCAATGATGAAGGGATACGAGATTTGAGTAATGTCATTAGAAGGAGGGATTGTAAAATTACTCGTCTGGAGATAAGTGGAACGTTCGGTAATGATGCTTTGCAATCGATTGCAGAAGCTCTGAAATCAAACCAATCGTTACGAACTATTGATATTGGTAACTCTCTCAATTTGACAGATGAGGGTGGCCGTGCAATCTTGAGAGTCGCCAGTGTCAATGTTGTGAACACATGGGAGCAAATCACGACAAGCAACAACACACTGAGGAGTGTATACCTGAAAAGCCGGCCTCTTCCTCTTCTTGTCAGCCAAGACATACAACATGCTCTACGAAATATTACAAATGTTGATCCTATCCCAACACTAAAACAAAAAGCCTGGCGGTATGTAGACAGCAATATTGAGGACCTATCATACACAAAGCTGGAAGCAAAACACATGCCGCATCTTCTTTCATTTGTCAAAGAAAGAGGAGGAATAAACTCCCTATTTCGATTGATATCAAGCCATAACAATGTCCCAATCTTATTCTCTCGTCCTACCCCCGAGAGACAGCACATGGAGTCTATCATGAACAAGGTCGCACTTGAAAACGCTACACTCAGAGCAATGCTTAAGTCAGAGAGACAGTTTAATGACATCTTGTACAAAGAAAACAATTCCCTCAGATCTCTTTTTGAAGGAGATATAGCCGATGACGAGACAGTAACAACCACAATAATGACACCACTATTGCCAGAAGAGAGTGATAATCGACGATGTCTTTGCTGTCGAAGAGGACCAATATCCAAGCTCTGGGAGTGTTTCAGGTGAGACGATGTTGATATGTTTTGGTTGATATTGTACAATTAAAGTAGATTAGCAGAAACAAGTCCTAGCAAAACAAAACAATGCATCCCCCCTATTCCCGTAACAAAACAATCTAGTCTAAAAAGACCTCGTCACCAAAATTGAAGCTGCCGTGTTCAATTTCCAAGCCCCCTCGTTGATACGAGTAAGATATCCCATCCTCGGTAAATATTCGAAGCCGTTTAAGTGCGACAAAGCTTGATAGGACAGTTAGGCAGATATCTTCCACCTCTTCCTCGTCGGGGTTCTCTTCGAGTGCAATGTTGAGGACCTCAAGAGACTCCATTCCCCACAAAGCTCTGAGATGAGCAACGTCTTCAAGAACATAGAATAGAGAAAGGCTCTTGACACCGATTAGAGAGTTTAAATGTTGCAAGTCCTCACTTTCAAATATTGGCGCATCGTCGTATGCACTGTTGACAATATGGAGTGATTCTAGGTGTCTCATTCGTCCGATGCAAGGAAGTGAGTCTTTACTCAACTCTTGGCAGTGTTTCAGAACAAGACGGCGCAAGGAATTTGGAGACTTGCTGAATACACTGAGTCCATTGTTAGAGAGCGAATCAAAACCCTCTAAATGAACATTATCGATCTTGGATGTCATATTCATCAAGTGCAAGAGGTCTTTTTCATTGACATCGTCATCGGGTGAGCTGTAAAAATTCCCATGACATAAGTGAAGTGTTTCAAGGCGTGTCAAGCCAGACATGTTGGACATGCCCTCACTCAGGTCAAATCCTCGCAGCCGCAGATATTTAAGATTGTACATCTCACTTATTATTGAGAGGCGGCTGCCGGATATGGCACAGTCGAATTCAACATCTAAATGTTGAAGTGATGTGATCCTGCCCACATGTGTTATGATGGCTTCGAGGTCGTCCAGCACTTCTTCATCACCCCGGTCCACGAGTTTTAGTGACTCTAGATTGGGTAGGTGAGATAAGATGGATATTATGTCGAGATGGAAGTGACAGTCCATCACAATAATATCAGAAACTGAATCTAAGAATCCATTTCTGACGAGGTAGGCAACTTGAGAAGGGCATATTTTCGAGTTCACATCATTGATGACAAGTGTCCTTCTGTTGGTCAGCCAACGTCTTATTTGGTCGACGTTGTGGGAATTGTTTGTAGAGAAGAATGGGGCCTTGTCCATCCGTATTGAGAGGTGCGACGTTAATGATGGGTCAGATAGATGCATGTCTTTGCTGCCTACTAAGCGGAGTGAGTGTAAATCCTCAGCTGTGGTATAGCGAACTATATCACTCCATTCATGAGATGGCAAGAGATGTCCGTTGGTTTGACCTGAGGACAATGGAGATGTGCAGATCATAGGAGGAGGAGGAAGAGCCGTCGATGTTGAATCATCACGGTAGGGGGAGATCGCTATGATGTCGGCTATGGTGGAAGGTGATGTCGGTAAAAAATACTGCCGCATGCAAGTGAGGAGCGAATCTTTGGCGGAAAATAATACCCCGTTTATGATCTTGAAACTTTATCCGTCTACCTTCAGCTTATTTCCAATGATCTGTTAGATAAAAGTTGGAAAAACATTGTTCTGCTTACTAAAGAGGGGTGTTCATTTTTCATGTTCTTTTGACAAAGTTGGCGCCAAAGTCGACAAAGTTGGCGCATTTTTTGCCTTCGTCATTGCTGCCAAAATCCAAAATCTTGCAATCAAATGGCCTATCCATCACTATCATCCTACACAATCACGAGCACTCCGTAGGGCGTACATAGTGGCTGTCCAGAGAGCGTTGCCTTTTGCAACACTGCACCTTGCACAGGACAAGTATTCTACCCATTTGCGGTAACGGAAGATAATTTTAGCTCGTAGCCATTGCATTGAGATCCTTCCAACTTCCAATAACATAAAGAGAGCAGGCCTAACTCAGTTCCAGTACTTTAGGTGTAACACTTAGCATTAGTGTTGTTGTATATTGTCATCTAATAGAACAAACCTAACATGGTCCTAATTAATCGTGACGATCAATCCGGACTACGCGCAGATCAAGACATGGATAGTGCCCGTCTAGAAGCACACGAAGAATGGGCAAAGACACAAAGGCACGGTCGCCCTTATATCAACAATATCAAAGGTTCATTAAAAAAGAAGGTTGACGATGCATAAAGGGGAGATTTTGGACCCTTATTTATAGCTGTTGGGGTTACGGGTTTGTTTTTGACACTAATAGTAATCATATTTTGCAGCAGAGGCGGAACGAAGTCTGAGACATGAGGAGTGCACCTCTTACTGTATGTTTGGAGAAGCTATTATGTTTACCTTATCGGCGTACTTTTCTTTCTCCAGTGAAATGACTGTGTTGGGATGATTAACATTTCAAAATTCGACAATATTGGTAAGATAATTGTCCTTGAAACTCCATGAGCTCCGAAATGCAATCTTCAAGGAGTCTGTAGAATATGTGCAATAAGTAACTGTATATATATTGGAATCTTAAATCACTCAACAAGTAAGACTTAAGCAATCTGGTACACATAGAATGCAACTACTGAGGAACCTCAGAGGTATAATAATACAGTATAGTTTAAACAGTTAAAGTAATGTTGAAATAGAGGATCGTCAAGGGAAAGCTTACTCTAGACCATCATAAGGTCCAAGATCAAATACATTTGTCAAGAGATCGTTTGCTCCTCCGCCCTTTTCGTCAAACAGCCAGCTAGCAAACTCATAAAATTGATAGGCAACTGCAAAGTGACCAGGAGTCTGACCTTGTTTGTTCTGATGATTTGGGTTGGCACCTTTCCTCACCAAGAGTTTGCCTATTCGAATATTGCCCGTTTGCGCTGTAATATGCATCAACGTATTGCCGTGCTCATCTACTCGATTCAAATTGAACGGCTCGCGCTCATATTGGTCAGTGTAGGCAGTCCCAATCTCTTCAACAAACTGCAGACGCAAATTCCTTGAATGAAAAGGTGTATCTGCTACATGAAACAATGCATCTCGAATATTCTCATGCTTCTGATGTCGAACCCATGCTCGCAATTGGTTTATATCGCACAGCGGGATACCCGGTTTATCTCGATTCGATGGTGTCAATATGTCAAGCACCGAGTTTGGTTTTTCAGCTGCAGGCGAACTAACATTAGGATAGTCCTCGTTTCTATTCCTACTGATATTGCTTTCTCTCGTCACTGCTTCATCACCGCCATAGAGAGTTGAGTTTGGAGACATTACGGATTGAATGCTCTGTCCGCTGCTGGTAGCAAAGTGCTGAGACTGAGCCTGTGCGTTACCAAAGGGTTGATGTTGAGAGATTTGAGCTTCTCTGGCATAATTCTTTAGGCATCGTATGCTAAAGAGTAACTTTTTACGATGAAGGCGATGTTCGACGCCCAATGTGTTTCTCAGGTCGTCATCGGTGAGCTCGCACAATAATGATCCATCCACGGCACCTTCCTGAAATGCGGATTGATATTGCGACAGGCTAATTGATGTCAGCCACCGGCTAACATCGCTAATGCTCCAGCTTTCCACACTCACTGCAGAACCATGTTGGTTTGAAGCAGCACCTTGCCGGGGCATGCTATTGTTATTTGGTGTCGGACTTTGATATTGTGCACCTTCCACTGGAGCATCATTCAGAGCTACTTGTTGCATTGCACGCATCATATTGAGTGAGCTGAAATACGTCAAGCTCATGCTCATGAAGCCGAACTTCATCATAGTCTCGGTCGAATCAATCAATTTGGCAGCCTGTACCTTGTCGTTCTCGGTAGGTCCAGAAGAGTTTATAGAGGGTCGGGGCTGAGGTGTACTATTACTGTAATAAGGCTGGGACGAAGGTGTCATTGTCATTAATCGACTGTCAGGCTGGATTGTTTTGCTGGGATAATGCTGGGGCGTGTGTGCCATTGACATGGGTCGACTTGAGAAGACCGGTTGTTCTTGTGTTTGCTGATGATGATGGCGGTGGTGCGATTTAGTAGGAATGTTCGCGGTCTGAGTTGGAGTCGAAGGGTAGTGATGCGACTTCGTGGACTCGTTGTTCCTAGCCGGTGATGACAGGATGGTCTCAACTCTCTCCTCTTGTTTTTTGCGGATACGGTCAAGAGCAGAGTCTTGTGCATCAAGCAATACTGCAAGCTTGGCCTCAAGATTCTTGAGCTGGCCAAACTTCTCACGCTGAGTTCTCATTAACTGCCCAAACTTCTTCTCCAATGCCTCAAGCTTTGTCTTCCTATCCGAAATCTTTGCCAGCGTCTCGCTGAACTCCACATCCAAACGTCGCTTGTGTTCTCTCAGTTCGCTCTCATTGCCAACTACTCCTACAGAATCCCTTTCATACCTGCAAAGATCATGCATCTTCTTTTCCAAGTCAGTTACATTGCGTTCAAAGTTGCGCACTTCAGTCAGATGAAATTCGATTTGCTTCTCCAGTTTGACCTTTTCTTGGTTAAGCAGCGAGAGCTCGGATTGGAGTTTTGTAGCATGAAGCTTGTGTTCTGTCAACATTTGGCGGCCAATTTCAATTCCACTGCTTTGACTCCGACTGAAAATGTACTTGTCACGTTCAAGTGCAGCCCGCTTCCGTCCACGAACGCCACGAGATATCTTTTGTATTGATGTTGCGGCATCTCGTCGTCTACGGTGAAATTGTCGGAGAGTAATGGCTACTTTCATTCTCCACACACGCTGGATTATGGTGGCAGCACCCTCCCTCCTCAGTAGCACTGCCTTAAATCTGCGCCGAACTGCAATACCTCTCACCATCTTAGCAACGTTAATTTGCGCCCTCCGCTGTAATCGTTTGGTGTACATTACGCATCGTCCTCGATGACCACGTATAGCTCGCTGAACAAAGATTGCTGCCCACAATTCCTTCTGCTTCATTCGATAAATATCTCGGCCAAAAATCCCCCTAGCCACCTTTTGGATCTTGATAGCGGCGACCTCCTTCTTCACGCGACTCATCATTGTTCTGGCCATGAAACAACGCAGCGCACACTGAATAATCCGTGCTGAGTGCTCCATAGCAGCCAACCGCTTTTTGTGTCGTCTAATTCTCCACGCCATGTATTCTTTTACCTCTGGAAACTCGTTTGGATCAAATTCTCTCTTTTCATTCATCTGCGTTTGCTGACATTTCATTGTGTTGGTTTGAGATGGAGATTGATTTTGCAAGTTTCCCTCATGCTGCTGATTCTGCTGACCCATAATTATTTCTTCTTGGTAAGCATCCCACTGGATAGAATCTTCTCCTCCTCTCCCTTCCTTCACGATATTGTTGATGAGCTTGTCTTCAAAGGTACCAATAGATGATGAGACAGCGTATAACGTCTTGGAATCTGTGGCTGAGCCGCTGGGATCTTCATTGACACAAAATTGATATTCGGTATGAGAATCTGATCGTGCCTTATCATGAAATCCAGTCAGAATTTGTTCAATCAGCAAGAACACCTGATACTTCTTCTCTTGAAATAGCTCATGCCCGCCCTTCATCATGACGATGGTCGTTCTATTACCTCCTCGCAATGTGTTGGGAATGGTTGTACAGTTTCTTCTTCCTTTTACATATTCAGATGCGTGTGTAGACCGAACTAACGTTGAATTTTCTCCGTGGATAGAAATAATTGGCGACCCAATATCTTTCAGGAGCGGTCGTGTATCGACGTGACCAAGAACCCCCTGACATAGTCGCTTTCGTCCATCAAGCGTGATTGGGTTGTGAATGGCAGTGTAAATGTTTAGTGCCAAAGAGGACGTTGTCTTGCTGAGATAACTTTGAGAGAAGAGGAATCTAGCGTAAAAGTATACAGGGAGATCTGGTCGACTCTCTGGCGAACACGAGAATACGTTCCTACAGTCATGGAAGACGGATGCAAAGTGTGTGTCGACATACGAAAGGCCGTTCACTAGCAAAAGACCTTTGAGGTTGGTGGAGCGATACATTGCCGCATAGTAGGTTGCGATGGAAGCACCACTGCCATGAGCCAGGAAGAAGAAACGATCATCCGAGCTGAATTTCCCCTTCCCTGTGCCCTCCAAGTGACTCAGTAGCTTAGAAAGGCATTCGGCATGATACTTGTTGTTTAGGTTGGCATCATCCGCAAATGAAGTAAAGGCTTGGCCAGGATAGTTCCAAAGCAGAATTTTCATCCCCGGATACCTTGCCACCATTGGCATGAAAAAGATCTTGAAGCGCTCATAGGTATCAAAGACATCTTGACATACAATGAGATTGCACCATGGCGGCTTGTGATCATCTGGTACTTCTGATGCGTCTGATTCACCAGAGCAGTTATGGAGGATGGCGTAGGGAAATGATGTGTTCTCATCATACTGGAACGTGGACTCAAATGTAATTGGATCTTCCTTCTTGTCCTTTCCACGTCGTTGACCCATGTATAACTCCTTTGACTTTCTAGTGGACGAAGATGATTTCAACTTCTTTTGCTTATTTGCAGACTTGGGACGTTCTTTGGGTTGTGATGGGATAGCTTCTTGCTGCTCTTGCTCACTCTCTGCCCACTCCTCCGCAATCGCGTTGGCGGCTTTGATTCTATCAATCTCGTTCACTGATTCCATGTATTGCGACACTGCCTTTTTGACGGAAGGCAAAAGCTTTGACCCTTCCAGAGGCTTTGGTAGGAATCCATCAACATCAGACTCTTGATACGCATGATAATCTATCGAGAGAACCTTTTGCACCATGACAAGTATTCTCATTTTGACTTGGCAGTTCTCCGTAATTTCCCTCCTTCGAATCCAAGCTCCAATAACCGAAGCATCCTTGCCTGTCAATGACTCATTAATCAACATCACTGAGTATATATTGGTTTCAATTGCCTTGATGCAATCGGCTCCATTCAAGGCGCAATCTACGTTGTACCCCTCTTTCTCTAAAAGACGTTTAGCCAGCTTGGATGTAATCTGAATGGATACATATGTAGAAATGACACTTGTTGAGATTGAGAAGGATTCACTTGAAAGAATGAGGTATGTTGAGTGAAGACTTACCTCGTCAGACTCAGCAACAAGAATATGCACTTTTGAATTCTCTTCTAGTTGTTTCTTGTTGCGCTTTCTTCGTTTGGACCTCTTCTTTTTCTTCTTCTTCGGCTTGGGATTGTCATCATCATTTCGAGATGGATTAGAGGATGATTGAGTGTGTATCTGGCAGTTTGTTGCCTTTTCATTGGCAGCAGACTTTTCCGAGGGAGATGATGCGACTATTTGTGGCGTTGATACAAGTTCAGAGGAAGATTGCCCTGTTTCTCTTGGCACAGATGTGTCTGCAGAATCCTCTTCGACCTCTTGATCATTCCTCTCTTGTCTATTCAACAAGGCACGTGCTTGCCTTAGCGAACCATATACATTGCAGCAATTGCTACACACAATAACATCACCCTCATTGCCATCAGAACAAGGCTCCATCACAGTATTTGCATTTGCATATCCACCACCACCAGCAGCACAATCTCCATCCAAACCACAGCAATCCCCAACACCACCCAACGACGATCGAAACTCTGCAAACGCCAACCGTGCCAACTCTGGTCGATGCTCTCTCCTCGCCAAAATAATTGACGCTTCATCCACCCAATATCCTTCCTTGTCATCATCACGTTTGCAATCATTGACACGCAAAGTAACCAGATCTCCACAGCCTTCCAACGTCGAATATTCCTCGTCGGTAAGTACCCATTGTAACAGACGAATGGCACGATCGCGTTGTCGACTTCGTTTCAATCGTTGTTCGCCTTTGCTTAACGAATTTGCTTGCTTTTGGAATACTGAAGTATAACCGTGATTGTTAGTGGTGTCGCCATCGTGAGGTAAAACGAGTGAACAGAATCCTCCTTGACATAATGGCATTCTAAGCTTCGTTTGTATGATTTCAGCAGCGGTTTGCTCTCGTGAGCTTTCGAGGCAATCGATTGATCGAGAGGGCCTCCTCTCTCCTGCTTGCTTAGCCAGAGCGAGCCTGAGAGAGAAAAGCCTTCAGCTGTTTTTCATCATGGTGGGTTTTGGGTTTCACTGCAAACTTTGAGAGTATTTTGGATTGCGCAATTTTACACTATAGGACTCAAAGATATCACTCTTACGCCGCAAAATGCCGGGATTAATTCTGGGCATTGTTGTGGCCTACAGTAAAAAGGCGCCAACCTCCCTTTCATCATCTTCTAAAATCAGCCGGCCATATCCAGCGCCTCTACTCTTCACTTCTATCCCAGCAACAATGACATTCATACAAGATCTACTCAAACCAGGCGGTGGAATTGCTCTTATTCCGTTTATTCGGGGAACGATTGCGACGCTGCTCGTCCTTGTCATGTAAGAATTCACATCTTGTGTCCATACCTACACGCGCAACAAAAAATGCGATTATTTTATGTTGCGGCGTGTAAATATTTGTTTGCATTGTCAGTTGATAGAGGTTGGATAGGATGCATCAATATCAAAATGATGATGGATATCATTTGTGAGGACTCCTTCACTCAACAACACAAAATGACTCTCAGAAAAATGCAGTTCGAATAGCCGCAACAACACAATGACGCTGCTTGTATCGCCACGGATATTACTTGGGCACAGGTGCAGCTGTCTGTATTGCGTTCATTGGAATCGGAGCCATCATGATTCATGTGCTCCTGATACTTTCATTAACTGCCTTTCGAGTCTCTCTAACACCAAACTCAATTTTTTCTCTCTTCTACATCATCACTAAACAAAACTCATTGCTTGCACATACACATACGCTTCCCACAAACAATCAAATACTACAAAACACACTGCTACAAACACACATCAACAATAATTCAAAATCACAGATTAATGGGCATTGCAGACATTGCACGAATTCACATGGTCGTCCTTGCAAGTCTTTCAATCGGTCTGCTAATGTCCATATCATGGTTTGAAAAGGCCTGGAATGATGTGCAAAGTTCACGTGGGGAGAGTAGCAGTAGCAGTAGTGCTGCTGTTAATACTGCAGGAAAAGAGCCGGAGAAGACTGATTAAATGGGGTTCAATATAATGTCTTGATACTACAATGTCTTTGCCTGGTAGAGTGTGAGTTAATCTGAGGAAGTGATGGTGTGTTATTCATTGTGGAGTTTTTGATCAGGGCAACTCAAGAAAGATTGGTACATTGTAGTATTCACAGATAAAACTGGATGAAATAGAAGCAATGACGAGTGTTGGTGATTAGTACATAAAGGTTGGCCAAATCACACAACAACAACAAATAATTGCTCTTGAGGTAGTATGCTGAAAAGGTGATAACGGATAAGTAAAAATACATTTTATAAACATTCTCTATGGTAATGCCACTGTCGCACACCAAACAATACGAAGTACAATAAAGAGGAGAGCCTCTCTTGCCTCTTCACAGTTGCATTGCACTGGGAACTTCTTCCCAACAAGAAGGTTCCCAATTAGCAAATCCGCGCTAAAAAAGCCAACTTTCGCACTCATCAACTTTCAAAAATGGCGAACGATGAACCCGCGCACCGAGCACCGACCATGACGTGATTGGCTTCATACTCACCCCATGCCAACGGTGCCGCGCCTCGACCAACTATCGCCGACGGAGCTGAATTAACGAGTACTCGGTCCTAATTCTGATAACAAGCCGGTCTGGTTCCAACGAAAATGATGATGACAGCTAATCCAATAACAATGACAGAGGTTGATGATGATGATAGACCGTCGCCATCGGTTCACCTCCACCAAGCAGTCGACGCTGAATTACAACACGACGTTAACAACACCACCACCGAGAACAGCACTATTGCCAGACATAGAAACACACCACAACAACAAAAACACTTTTCGCTGATCCGTCTCGAATCAGGCCGAAAAATATGGTGGCTCGATAATGGCATTTCATCCCATCGAGCGGAGGTCATGTTGCGCAGACGGATGCGCTATCTACAAGAAGAGCAGGAACAGCTGCAGCATCAACAACAACAGGAAATGATGGGGGAGACTTGTTATAATAATATAAGTGCAGATGTTGGCCATGACTTGGATCAGAGCAGCGGCGACGTCGACGATGTAACACGAAGTAATTGCGAAAAGGGAAGACAATACAATAATATTTCAACTGACGGCAGTGATGATGATCACAGCATGACAGCCGTGAACGAACCAATAATAACAGCAGTGCCATCATCCAAAGTCGTCAATACGGCGCTACCCATGAAACTGAATACCAAACTCACATCACAGCACGTCACAAGAAACTACAATACCATCAACGCAGCAGTTAATGAAGTCTCATTAGAAAGTATAGACGAACAAACAATACTTTCGCATCAATTACCACAATCCAACCAACAATTGCTACAGTATTGTCGCGAGAACAACATCCCAGTGGTCACTGTTGGCGCAGTAGCATCGTGTAAGAAGACATGGTTGGATTTTGGAGAGGACAATGTCAATACAGTCGGTGCACTTTCCACTCGACAATTCTTGATTTATGCCTCTACTAGATCCACTGCTTTGTATGCTGTTGACGCACCATCTTCTGTCATGCTAGAGGCAGATAGCTGCAGCAACAACATTTGCAACAGAGAATGTCCCATCAACGTTACACTGGAACGTATGTCATCCAAAGAAGGATTTATCTGCATGATGCATGACCCTTCCTCAAACAACTCCACCAGTAATTACGACCAATCATCATTAGATCCAATACACTTTCAATTGAAGAATGACGAGACGCAACTGATACATGTGGTTTGGAACCCAATACATCAAGGTTGTGTTAGAGAAAATATCGGATTGCGAATAAATACTAATGAGGGGCAGGTGAGGCATGAGATTGTTTTGGTTGGGAGTGCACGAGACAATGACAGCACCACCTATGTCGGCGATTCTTCTTCAAATGCCATTATTGAGAAGGAAGAATGGAATGGTGTATCAGTAGAATACTCTGAGATTAGAGAGGATGGTTCACATCATGATTTGACAATGGAGGGAGTTGGTCTAACTGTCACCGAAGAGTCGATAGAATGCTCCTCCGTGATAGCGACCGATGAAGTTGATGAAATTGCTCAAATGATGAAAAATGCGAGTATATCACCAAAAAAGGCATCCATGGCAGCCAAGAGTTTAAGCCATCAATTGCCTGATCCTACAGCTCAAGTTGATTTTGAACTGGCGGTGAATAATAGACAAGTCGATGTCAAACAAATCATTGCGGCTCAGGAAGAGATTGACAGTGAACGGTTGTTTGCTGAAGAAGCTATATTGATACCACAAACGTCTCTAGATTTTGTCAATGGTCTTTATATGAATGACAAAGTTAGGCATTTGTTGGATGATTTTGATGCTGAAAGTGCTAGTTCAGGCGATAGTCGAAGTGGTAGGTCTACACCCACCTTTGGTTCTCTTTCTTCGGAAGAAGATAATCATATTCTCAGTGATGTTTCCCAAAGACTTTATGACGAAGAATCGCAAGTCGAGACTGCGGAAGAGGAGGTGGCTGTCGTCAACACTGACAGAGATGTTGCAAGTCCAGACGAAAACCACCAGAGCTTGGATGTGTTCAACACAACAACATCAGCTCATTACGACAAAGTTACCGCGGAACTAGATGCATTGATGGAAGATGTTTCTGACGACTTCAAATCACAATCTGAAAGTGACAGCTGCTCATCTCATGAGGTAGATGTAGATGACAAAAGTTCAGATGAAAAAATCGGTGGCATCTTCAACTTTGACGAGACCATGTCGAATGAAGAAAACGAAGAACTCAACATGCTTCCCGAAACATCAATCGACAACTCGTCAGATTGGGATTCTTCGGGGACTGACACGACTTTTGATTCTGACCAGCGGCGAAATCCATACAGGCAGATGAGCTCTGATCTTGATGCTCTGATGGATGAATTTTCCGAACTGGAACAGTTTGCACAGATGCAGCAGGATTACTTAATTAGTCCTACGACGCACGACTTTCAGACCCAGCTTGAAAATATCAATGAGCAAATTGATAATCTCACGCCTTCTCCTGGAAATGCACTGAAAACCAAATCTCTTGCGAGGAATATGTCCGAGAACCGTCTAGCGTTGAGGGTCAAAGAAACAAGGGAACTCAAGACAGCCAGTGAACCACCTACGCCCAAAGATTCGGCTAAAAAATGTTACTTTTACAAACCACCGCCAAAAGAGAACAACAAACCAGTGGAGAAATCAACAACGCTCTCAACACAAAGCAGAGATCAAATAGAACAAAAGAGGGTGCCATACAAAAGCCCCTTTGCAGCAGTCTACGAAGCTGAAACAAGCTTTCAATCTGTAGACAGTATGTTGGACACTATGTCTTCTTCTTCTGAAGAATCAGTGAGTACAAGCAAAATTGAATGCGATGAGACAAACTCTTCAGACGGTATATTGGCAGACTCGTCATCTTTAGATGAATCAATTTCTTCCGGTGAATCCGAGTTTGATGTGTCTAATCCCTACTCTTCAGACGTTCTAGATGATGACACCTCTTCATCGCTTTCGCCAAGTGAGACTTCGTCGTCACGTCCTTCACAGAACAAAGAAACTAATGTTGTTGTGAGCGAGTCACTGCACGAGACTCGGTCTGAGCAAATAGCTGTGATGAAATCCAAGCTTTCTTTCCTCAAGGTCAACAATATTGATAAAGCTCGACAATATTCGTCACCGACCAAGATCCCACAACCTACTTCCTCAACACGAAAGCTCCACCAGCTGAGAACTCCAGCTCAAAAGCCTTTGGTCGCTGCATCCCTCACAGCATCGGCTTCTTCTGCACAAAAGTACAAAGCCCGACTATACTCTTCACCGACCAAGATTCCACGACCCACTCCCTCATCACGAAAGCTTCAGCTAAGAACTCCAGCGGTAAAGTCATTGGACGTTGCATCTTTGGCCGCATCAACGTCTACTGCACAAAAGTCGGCCCGGATGACTTACGGACACTTTTCTCAACTATCAAACACAGAGAATAGCCCAAGCGACAGCGAAATGGCAGGGATGTCGCGGTTACCAATGAAGAAAAGTTTGAAGACCCCTCAATCAAAGCGTGCTCCTGCACAGTTGAAAACTCCATCCTCTATGTCTGCTTATGAAAAGCATATAGAGAGGATGCGGAGTTCACGGACAAGGATGGGTTTTTCATGAACAATCTTACATAGTTACATGATATGATATCGTAGAGTCTACTAAATACGATACATTTGCATTTACCAGATTGATTCTCTCTTGTCTACATTCAATTCTACTTTCTATCCATCTTTGTTATTCTGTTTTTCCCTCCAATTGCATTACTGCCGGTGGAACTATTGCACTCGTCTCGACCATTGTGGCAGCATCAAAGAGCATCAAGCCAACTTATCCGAGCGATGGCCGATGGGCGCCCAGCACAGCACCTCTCACATGTAATTTTAGTTTAGGGGCTTGTTAGCGAAATGGAATAGCGTGTCAAGCTCGTGCCGCCAGAAAAACTAAAATGTGACGGCCACGAAATGACACAAAAGAGGCCTTTTGAGAGCACTGCCGTATGGTACTGGTCGCCTTGTTCAACTTGAACTTTTTGCCGATGACCGAGCGAGACCCGTAACAAAGTTAGGGTTTCGAGAAGGATATTGCGGCCTGCGCTTGCGTTGCGGAAAGGGGATTGAGTCATTTTACTCTTACTGGTACTGGTACTGAACACATTCATTGTGTGCCGATTTCTCTCATTATTGATGATGATGATGAAGAATTACGTAAGTATGGCGACCCGCGACTCGTGACACTGGTCGCTTCGATTCAACTTTACTAACTTTTTGCGCAAGACCGCGAGACTCCCATCAAAATTAGGGTTTCGATAAGGATAATGCAGATTGCGTCCTTGAGGAATATGACATGGCGACCGGCGACCTGTGACACCGGTCGTTTGCTGGTACTGAAATCCAACGTACCAAAACAAGAAACGTCCGTTGCATGATCGGTTGCACGATCGATGATCGGTTGCTCGATCAATGCAGAACGCTCTTCCACTGATCGATGTCGTCGCCGCTGCCATAAATCAAATCCACAAAGTAACAAAACAGCTACCGTTGCCTCTCTATCCCAGAGTGAATCATCACCAGTAAGTCCGCTGCCATGCCTTTGCATCATTCCTTGCTTGATCTTGATTATATGGTGCCTGCCGAGCCGATTCCACTAACATTAAATTTTGCTCGCTCTGCCCCTGCCTGTTCACTGTCCACCAACGCCCAACACAAACTTCCACCCTTTGCAATAATTATCTCTCTCGCATATCAACTTTCCAACGGTCATTACGGTTGATGCATTATTCCTCGCTCGATTATATGATGCCTGCCGATTGATTATTG
This sequence comes from Skeletonema marinoi, assembly GCA_030544225.1. Lineage (NCBI taxonomy): Eukaryota > Bacillariophyta > Thalassiosirophyceae > Thalassiosirales > Thalassiosiraceae > Skeletonema > Skeletonema marinoi. The sequence goes on from CM060497.1 coordinate 1,438,401, forward strand.
ATTCCACTCACCTTGAAATTCTGCTACACAAACTTCCACCCTTCCACCCTTCGCAAAAATTATCTCTCCCGCATCCCACATATCAACTTGCCAACGGTCATTTCTACTCATACAACTGGCCACTCTCCTTCCAATCATCACTGACATACCGCCCCAGCTAGTCCAATCAGTTGAAAGTGGCACAGTTGACAAATAATAGTTACAGCACACAGCTCTTTTGGCCGCTCCCGAGACCAAGAGATTTCTCCTCAAATTATATTGATCACTACATCTTCACCATTCAGTGTATACCATAGACAAGAGTCGTTAATAGGTAAGTTAATTCTTCTTCTTCTATGAACTTGTTTGAGCGGCGAGCTGCACACCCTACCCATAACTGACGGGGGATGGAGAGCAAAGAAGCAGCAACGCTCTTGTTCTTCTCAACAAACTGTGAGAGAGCGTGATCGGAAGAGATGCAGAGATTTTAACAGGTCTTCTTTTCTCTACGTCTACATCTACGGTGCAGGTGTGCAGCAGTATGGCATATGGTTGGCAGTGTATAAAATGTGCTGCACGTCATATCTTGGCGTGTTTGGTGTTGTAGCTACCGGCTCGGTGAATTTGAAGCTTGCCCTGCTCACTATCGATATCGATACTCATTGTGTGCTAACTTCTCTCCTTCCTTATCATGACATGTCCGAAGTCTTCTACGGAATCAAATATGAATAATTCTATTGAGCAGTCTGCCTCTGCCGCCAGCGCCAGCAACTATGAAGGAATCGAGATTGTAGCTCGTGACAATCGTACAGGTGTAGATCCTGAGACAGGCATTCAAAGTGAAGGAGGTGATGGTTCAGTTGATGCAGCAATTCCACGCCCATGTCATGGGTACTATCGGAAGTCAAAGTATGCATGGGCTGCCGCAGTGTTGCTTGTTGCTGGAACTGGAGTCGGCATCTGGAGTAGTAAGAATCAAAAGAACAAGATGGAGGAGAACCAATCTATGGCTACAGCTATTGCTGCAACAAAAACGGTCAAGTCTGTGAAAAGCAAGGCAAAAGCTGGAGGAAAGCCAAAGACTTCAAAGTCCAAGTCTTCTAAACAACCGTCATCAGAACCTTCCAACCTACCTTCGGCTATGCCCTCAATGCTTCCTTCCATCTCCCAGCAACCTTCCCAGGGACCTTCGAACAATCCGTCATACCTGCCGTCTGAAAATCCATCTGAGTCTTTGAAGCCAAGTGACTTCCCGTCGTTGATCCCAACCAAGTCGTCCGAGCCAAGCAGCTTTCCATCGTTGGTTCCAACCAAGTCTTTGGAGCCTAGTGGCTTTCCATCGTTGGTCCCAACCAAGTCGTCCGAGCCGAGCAGCTTTCCATCGTTGGTTCCAAGCAAGTCTTTGGAGCCAAGCAGCTTTCCATCGTTGGTTCCAAGCAAGGAGCCGAGCAGCTTTCCTTCCTTGATTCCAAGCAAGTCTTTGGAGCCGAGCAGCTTTCCATCGTTGGTTCCAAGCAATTCTTTGGAGCCGAGCAGCTTTCCATCGTTGGTCCCAACCAAGTCTTCTGAGCCGAGCAGCTTTCCTTCCTTTATTCCAAGCAAGTCTTTGGAGCCGAGCAGCTTTCCATCGTTGGTTCCTTCGTTGATTCCAAGCAAGTCTTCAGAGCCAAGTGGCTTGCCTTCCTTGAGCTTGATTCCAAGCAAGTCTTCCGAGCCAACCAAGTCCCAGACCCAGAGCCCAAGTTCAAGCCCATTTGAGTTCGTATCAAACCACCCACCTGTTACAAATTACTCGGACGGGCAGATGTTTGAAGTGAAAGCCAAAGACAAGGACCTTGCCATTACTTCATTGGCAACGTTAACATACGCTCTAATTAACACTTATGGAACCTTTGGTGTAGAGGTGTGGACTAAGCTTGGTACTATGATCAGTTACGAAACTAATGAGGGTGCGTGGACTAAGATCGCGGATGAAACGTTCACTGCAGCCCCGTTCGATCTGCTTCAATTGCCTGAATTTGTTACACCAATTCAGATTCCTGCCGGACAAACCCAGTCCTTCTACGTCACCCACACAAATGGTGGCAAGGCTCTTTCTTCTTGTGATTACATTGGAGGTCAATTAAACGCACTTGCCCAGGAGGATGATAACTTGCAATTCTTCGCTGGATACTCCACTGGGGGTTTGTTCGAACATATTGATTCGCCAGCATGTACTTGGCATGGAGAACTGACCTATGTGACTAAAGGATTGTAGTCGTATCGAAGGTCGTATAGGAAGGGAGGATACATGAGAATTCGTGTTGTGTGCTAGCGTCTCTAGCTCTAGCCAACATGAGTGGCTGTGTAGTTGGTAGATGTTTGATTAGATCGGCAAATCGCCCAGCCCAATGGGGGTTGGAGATAAGTTGATAAGCCCGATGAAGAGGTCGTCGTCGTTGTCTGATACTAGTGCTAGTGGAGACTACTAAATCTAAATGTATGTGTGAGAAGAGAAGTGATGTTGCGTTGAAATGAGTATGTTGTTGGTACCAAGCAAGTCTTTGGCTTTGGAGCCAAGCAGCTTTCCATCGTTTGTTCCAACCAAGGAGCCGAGCAGCTTTCCATCGTTGATTCCAAGCAAATCTTCTGAGCCGACTTCTCAGTCCAGTTTGGCTCCGTCTGAATCTACACAGCCTTCACCTTCACCTGTACCTTCGACAGGACCATCGGAGTCATCTGAGCCTTCATTGACCCCTAAAGCAGTTTCTAACTTTTCTGGTAATTGGTCAGTGGCACCTTTTTTTAATGCGTTCACTAAATTTTGGTTTCAGACTTCCATCGAGCAAGCTGACGAAGGCAAAACTATCGGATATTTGGAATTTCATACAAATCCTGAAGATTGCCAACCCTTAACACTCGTTAAGTTTGTGAGTGAAAACGTAATTGAATTCGGATTTGATTTCATGTCGATTGAAATTTTGGTCACTTTAACCTATGCAGACGGTACAGTGACGATTGGCCCAATCCCAGTATGGTACGATAGTGGTGGGACACTTACAGCTGTTGATCCGTTCTCATGGACTCATGCACGTCAGGAGCAGGAGAAGTTCCTATCTATTTGTAGGTAAGATCAGGAGAAGAGGAGGAAAGAGTATCGGGGACAGAAAGGAGGTTGAGGTTGCTGCCGTCTGATATTAGTGGAGACTACTAAATGTCTGTGTAAGAAGAGATGTTGATGTTAAATGAATATGTTGTTGTTCCAAAGAAGAAAGAAGTAGAGTGGAGAAAAATGGAGCCAGATATGGAGACAAGGATGGAAGAATGACTCGGACTCGCTACAATATGTATTGTAGTCCGTAATCGTATCTGTATCCGTAATAAGTAAGAGAGTTACTCGATAGATCGATAGATTTTTTAGTATTAGTAGCTACTCTCTAGACACGAGGATCAGTAAAAAAGGAGTACTTAAAAGGAGCAGGAGGGGCCCAGGGCCCAGGCCCAGGCTGTGCCTGTGCCAGATCGTAAAGGTAATGAGAATGATGATAATGATACTCCTACAATATGGTCAGGTAAGTATTACAAGCTATGAAGAATGCTATGTAACAGTGACCGTATCTACTTCCTGCATACTGTTGGGGGCTGCGAACTCTTGTTCTTGTGGCCTTGTGGCAGGTCAGGGGAGCGAAAGTCTTGATTTTGCTCCTGCCTGCTCTAGATAGCTAGCCCTCATAAAGAACTTTATCTTATCAACTCAACAAAATCCAAAATCCACACAACACAAGCATCACGTATGGTATCGTGAACATCAACAACAATGGTGATGTGCTGCTGAATCTAAACGCTTGCCTATCCAGCAACGCCGCCGCCGCCTCCACCGTCAGCAATGACACTCGAGGTGGCCCACGGACGACAAACCACCACCCCAACATCTGGGAGAACCCCACTGTGACTGGATTGAATCGATTACAACCACATTCGCGAAATGTGCGTGCCATGTCCATTGCCTACGAGAAGCACCTGCAAATCAAGGCCAGTGATGGAGAGGCTGAAAACAACGAGGTATCAATCAATATCAATCCGTGCATCTGTCTCGACTCCTCGTCACTGGAACAAACAACATTTGTCACATCCAGTAAGGGATGGCAATTCCGACTATTCCCAACTCCAAATTGTATACCTCTTAACTACATCCTACCATGCACCAATCTTACTGACGAGGAATTGAACATGTGTGAACAGTTCACACGAGTTCCTTCCAACTGGACACTCACTCCCTCACACAAATACAAACCCACGACCACTTCAACAGAAGAATACAACTGTTGCTGCAACATGCATGATCCACCACGATATACCAATGTTCAAATGCCATTCCATACATTATATCCGCACGTTCCAAAAGATGATAATCCTACAGGGTTGTATCGGTTGGAATTTAGTTTGTCAGATGGTAGGGAGGTTTGGCTGGGCAACAGCAACAGCACGCGTCGTGTGATATTACATCTAGGTGGAGTAGAAAGCTGTCACTTCATCTACCTCAATGGTAACTTTGTTGGCATGTCGAAAGATTCGAAACTTTCTTCGGAATATGATATTACCTCCATGATTCATTGCAATAATAATGATAGTGATGACAATACAAGAACATGTACCACCACGAATGAGAATACACTCGTCATTATTGCAACAAAATGGTCAGATGCATCGTTTTTGGAACAGCAAGATCACTGGAGGGGTATGGGTGGTATTCATCGATCGATATTTGTGTATTCGACTTTTGAGGAGGCTTTTGTCGAAGATATATTTTGCAAGGCGAATTTACTGCAAGCAGTGTCTGGTGCTGCTACTGATGATGATTGCGATGGTGGGGAAGATTTTCCGAGGAGGTGGAAGGGAAGGATTGATGTGCAAGCTAGAATAGGGAGACGTTGGAATGAACGTCTGGAAGCACGGAATATTTATTACAATGAGGAGTTTCCGTATACTGTTTCGAAGCAACAACAAGATGGTGATAATGATGTAGTTGTCGAGTACAATATGCTATTTCAACTCTATGATCCAGACAATGCACCAGTGTTTAATGAAGCACTTGATGTAACCGCTACAGAAGACAATCCTTTGATGAAAGATGTCCATCGTCGGTTCAATTTACTTTCATTTAGTGCAGATGTTCCTGGAAATGTTCAACCATGGAGTGACGAATCTCCGTCACTCTATCGGTTGGAAGCGACTCTTGTGCAACAGGAGCGTGTAACAATACAGCATCAAAGGATGCAGTGGAGGTCGACACCTTTGAATGCAAGATTGGCTTCCGCTCCATTGAAATTCGCGACAGAAAATTACTAATCAATGGTCAGCCAGTCCTCATCAAGGGAGTCAATCGTCATGATACAGTCCTACAGGCGGAAAGGCGGTGACATTGGATGAAATCCGCCAAGATTTGATGTTGATGAAGGAATGCAACTTCAATGCCATACGCGGTACAGCGCATTATCCAAATGGTTGGGCTTGTGTCGCCGTGGCAGATCTATGAGAACCGATATTGGATAACAACAACCATCAACAGATACACACGCGTTCAAGAGCTTATTTGAATTTACTCTTGCACGCGTTACAAGGCTCTAGTTTTCTCTTTATCTATCTGCTTCTATCTACCATTATAAAATGATATCAATATCAAAAACAAAACGCCAACACCACACACAAAAGCATAAATAATGTCTATTAATCTTCTACCGACCCAACGACGGACCACCACCAAACCATTTCCGAATCGTAAACACCTGATACCCACTAATCGCACAATACACCACCGTCTCCACCAAATTTCCCAACACCAAATGACTATACAAATGTTGATTCTTCACCGTTCTCCAATTCCACACCCGCCGTTCCTCCAATTGCTTGGTAATAATTTCTTGATACACCTTTTCCAATATCCGCAATTGTTCCTTGGTGGTACTCAAATCTTCCGTCTTGATTGCCTCCTCTTCGGCGAGTACGGTGGCATCATCCTCCTTTTCGTACAAGTGATGAATTTCCTCATGGGTAATTGCCGCCTCACTTCCTGGGACGTGTCCAGTGTGTTTATTGATTGGACCGTAGGTGGATGATTTGCGTAGTTCCAATTCTACTTCGATGGTTCCCCATTTGGCAGTTACGCAGAGTCGGTACCAGCCGGGAGATTCGGCGGTGACAGTTTTTTGGAATGGTTCACCTGGTACTAAATTTTCGACTTCGGTTAATCTTCTTCTTCTTCCATCCTTTTCTTGTGGTTGTTGGTCCACTTCTTGCAATCGTCTTCCACCGCCTCTACCACCACCCCGATTACCATTATTATGAGCCTCATGATCCATTTGCAACTTGATAAAATCATCATCCATCATAGCCTCCTCTTCCACCTGCCTCTTCAATTGCTCCTCATGCACAATCGTGTAATCATCCAAATCCGGATGCTCCCTCCTCATCTCTTCCATATCCCGCTTCATTTCTTGATATCGTTGTCCTTCCTCATCCACCTCCTCTTTGTGATGCTGCTGATATCTATTACTAGGAGTGTTACGCTGCTGCTGTCGTTCCATCTCACGCATACGCTCCATCTCTTCCGTAGTATCATCCACATAATCCTCCATTTCTCCCTCCATATCCACAATCCCACTAATCTGAATCGGCACAACATTCATCATGCTATCGCCATACCTCCCATTCACAAACATTCTCGTCCCCTGCTGATTGTAAATAGAAATGTAGTTTTGCAATTCTCGACCATTTGGTGTAACGTCGACGGGAGCCACGGGTCCCTCGAAGGTGTAGGCGGCGGTGAGTTCTTGGCCGGAGACGAGAAAGAGGGAGGAGGTGACGTGTTCGTGCGGTGTGGTGATTCGTTCGTAGAGGCATTCGGTGGTGGAGGTGGGGATGGTGTAGGAGAGGGGGAGGTAGGTGGAGGAGGAGGAAGATTGGGCGTGGATGCTGATTGGGAGGAGGGAGAGGAGGTGTTGTAGCTTCATGGTCGTTGTGAAATGATTTTATGTGCACAAAATCAAAAAAATTGCGAACTGTGGATATTATTGCGTCGTCGGCTGTACTATTGGCCTCCAAATAGTCTCAGCAGGAGAATTAGAAGCTGACTATAGAGATGATGCGTGAGTGATGATGGAAAGGAGAGTGCGTTTGAGCCTGTTTGAGCGTTTCAATTGTGAATAATGGCTTCAGCTGCGAGGGCATAATATTATCATACGACGAAATAGATTTCATGGAGAGGATATTATTGAAACAAACCCGCGGCCGGGCCGGGCTAATTTCACGCAAGTTCACTCTCTCGCCTCTTTTCCCCGTTTCGGAGTAATTTGGATTATTTGCAAATGCGAACAGGGTGGAGTGGAGATACCATCTAAATTGAAGTTGGAATAGTCTGCAACACACACGTTCAGGGTACCCTATGTATGTAAGTCCCATTTAGGGTCGATAGTTGGTCGACATTTGGTCGACACTTGGTCGATAGCAACAAGTATCGACCGTCGATAGTTGGTCGATAGTTGACAATAGAGAGGTCGATAGTTAGTCGATAGTTGGTCGATAGCTCTCACTCTTAGCTTCAACACTACTTATTATTGCAACGGTGGACAACACCGCACCAACATACTACATACTTCTGAAGTGACACACATAAGTAGGTATTCGCCAAAGCATCTCTTGATTGTTGCATCTCTTGCATCACCCAACTGCACAGCCTTATGAAGCAGTCAGCATTCAGCAATAAGAAAGTAAGCAGTCTCGGACCATGGACAAGAAGATAATCAGTATTAATACATATGTTTGCTATCTTCAACAACAGAGAGCCTCGGCAAGATGCACCGATTGAGCGTTGAGCGGCATTCTCCACACAAGCAGCGCCTCAGAGGAGGCAGTCAACGATGATTTGACATAGGCATCTCTTAAAGCGTTGAACATAATGAGTTGAAAGCCTATAGCAACATCTAAGATGAGCCCAAAGAACTCCCAAAGTATATGAACCTGATGGTATGGAAGACGGAGACAGACCAACGAACTTTAAGTAATCCTAAGTAGTCACAAGGACGATGAAATGTTCCATCATGTGGTGTTGGCTAATGACGGCGAAGAATCTGTTGTTGAATATGACGCTCTTTTGTGAGTTTCCGCCCGCACTAATTTGGGTGCTCGACTTGACGAAAATGCTCAAAAACTACTCCGTCCAGTAGAGCTCGTGATGCCATCAGCCGTCTCGCCGTATTGTAGTCTCGGGTGCCGTTTCATCTGCACATTCCTCCGCCACCAGTAGCAGCACTCCTGCCAATAGCAACAATAGAGAAGGACGAGGGAATCGTCGGCGGAACGCAGATGTTATTTTTGCAGGACGTTTGGAGGAGCCCGTGGGAGAAGTCATCGGGTATTTTGGGGCCTTACAATATGTATTGCAGTGTGTCTCGCCAAAAAGTGTCTTTAATTCAATAAGAAGTGGATAAGAACATCCATTACATCCCCTGTAATGTCTGCGGAAAGATTGGGCGGTCGACACTTAGTCGATAGTTGGTCGATAGTTACAAGTGGGCTTTTCCTAATTTGCCCTCGGGCAAATTCCAACTTTTCTGCCCGCGTCTCATTTAAGAAGTATTCCCAATAAATTCAAATGAAAATCGCGTCTCATTTGAATCCATCCTCAAATTCAAAAACCAACAAAAAACGGCAACGACCATGATGTATGTAGCACCCGGAACCATGCACCCTAACTCTATAAATACACTTCGTTTATAGCAGCCACCACATTCCGGAGAATCCCTCCATTTCACCGCAGACTACGTGAAATTAATAGGTGAGGAATCATTCTTGTTTGTCTTTTCTACAATTTCAAATGTTGTTGGCTCATCATTTTTTATGTTTCCCCACTTCCCCAAACCCAGCCGCCGGCGTTTGTGATGTATTATTAATCAACATGATGATCTTTTCTGCATGACCTCCTTTGCGTGGTGTCGGAAGGGTCATTTTAATCCGTTCGAATCCAAAACACAATGAGTGATGAGTGGAGAAATCCATCTATTCAAACTGACAATCAGCCTACCTCATGTGGGGAATAGGGAAGACGGGTTTGACTTGTCAAGGAATGAACTCCGAAGACGAGACGCCTGCCTAATTACCGACTCTCGACGAGGGGGAAGAACTGATCTAGATGTAGAAGAGGATGAAATACAAGATGGAGCGTTTAGCGGAGGTGCCCACTTGGGCGACTCCGACCGAAATTTAGTGTTTCTAAATCTTTCTCAATCTGAGATGAAACTCCTGCGGCAACTCTGAACAGAAGACTCGTTTCCTCTACATCTGATAATGAAGTACTACACAACTTGCAACAAATATTAAAGGTGAGGATAGTTGGAGTTGGTGAATATATATTTGTCATGAATTTTCTGTACACAAACCTCACATATTTTTTATTTTATTCGTTCTCATCAGCATCAGATCCTGCTGCTTCACCCTGTGGCGGATTCATCTCATCAATGTATCTCTGAATTTCATCAAACATATCATCTTCCCCCACCTCGCTGATTGTGAGTGATTCAATAACTTCATTGTAGGCAATCACCTCTTCGGGAATCTTCACGTTTGCATCAGCCCTATCAACAAACGCGTACACGTCGTCGAAGCCACAATTCTCGGTGTTGAGTAACTCATCCCAAGTTCCGTTCTTCTTGATACGGAAATGACTCCTCTTCACGTTTGGATACTGCTCGGCAAATGCAGCCCACACATCCTCCACTTTGCTCATATCTGCATATGATGAACAGACTATGGTTCTCCGAATTGTGTCATCCATGGTAGATACAAAGCCAATGAGAGCATCCTCCATGCCTTCTCTTGCCTTGACACACAATGCTAGTGGACCAGTAACTACACCACTGAAAGCATTCCTGCTCCTTGCTTCATCAACACATCTCTTCAGTGCAAGTAATTGTTCATCCGTAAAATCTTCACCTACGCCGTCGGAGAAGTCTGAGAAATCATCGTCATCTCCTCCGCCTTCGTCATCTCCTCCGCCACCGCCACCAATGTCATCGTCTCCACCATTGGTGTCATCTTCATTATCATTATCATCTCCTCCACCTACGCCGTCTGAGAAATCATCGTCATCTCCTCCGCCACCAATGTCATCGTCTCCACCATTGGTGTCATCTTCGTCTTCATCATCATTTGCATCATCTCCTCCATTGATGTCATCTTCTGCATTCTCGCCACCATCAACATCTTCTCCATCATCATCATCATCATTGACATCTTCTTCACTATTGGCGTCAGTATCATCATCACTATCGTTCGCACCGGAATACTCTCCACCGTCAACATCTTCTTCATCATCATTGGCATCAGCATCATCACCATCGTTGTCCAACTGCTGCACCTGGGCTGTTGGAACTGTCCTGGATGGGCACTTACTGGAGTTGGATAAACACCTAATGATCTTGTGGCACAACATAGTATTGACTTGCCTGTCAACTATTAACAACCACGCTTGTTAACCTGCCTCAATCAATGCCCCTCATTGTCCTCCATATTGAATCATAATCTCTCTCACATTTGATTGACTGGAAAGTAAAGGGAGGTGTGTATGCAAGTTAGATGCAATACAATAATAAAAACACCAATTGATCTTGTGTGCACAACATAGAATTGACTTACCTGTCAACTATTAACAACCGCGCTTGTTAACCTGCCTCAATCAATACCATGATGCCGCCTCTGGTCGTTGAAGCAGCGGCGCATGCTTGAATAGATGAAGATTGTCCTGATCTGAGCATATCGCTGTAAAATTTAAGAAGAGAGGCCCGGGCCGATTTCTGCTCCAATATTCATATTCGATGAGCGGCTTAGCATGATTGCGGTTCAGGCATTGCCATAGGTTTTAGAGTGCGTTGCTTGAATGATAGAAGACGGCGTTACACCAGATAGATGTATATTATGTTGTCAATGTTTGTGTTACGGCGACAACGGTCGATATTATGATGTTTGTGTTTTTGTCTTAGAGATTTTAGAGATTTGAGGATTTATCCATAAAACCAACGGCCAAATCCAACATTTCACTACGCACTTCGGCCAAACCTGTCAAATCATCAATATTTTCATGATAATACTGTCATAGGGGTGGTCGAAGGGGCTGGATGGCTGATGGATGGTCGGCTATGGTCGTAGGGTCGGTCATACGATCTCATTTTGGAACACTTTTTTTGGAGTGGTCATAGGCCCGGTCGAAGTTCGGCAAAAATGTGCTTGACCGGACCTATGACCGGATTTTTGTTTGCGGTGTAGATTATGAGGCCATTTCGCCGCAAAATTTGAGCTTCTTGGCGGCAAAACACTTTTCTTCTTTTAACGAAATTCGATCTAAATATGTAACAATTAGAGCAAATATTATTGGGAATACTTCTAAATGAGACGCGGGCAGAAAAGTTGGAATTTGCCCTAGAGGGCAGAAAAAAAATATCCGGTTACAAGTATCGACCGTCGATAGTTGGTCGATACTTGTCGACATTTTGGTCGACAGATGGTCGATAGATGGTCGATAGATGATAGATAGATTATTTTAGTAGCTACTCTCTAGACCATCTATCGACCACTTAAGACACTAGTACAGTAACTTACGTACCGACGTGTGTGTTGCTGATGAGACAAATAAATTGACACATTCACGATTCAACACCACATAGAAATACATCCGGATACTGTCACACCGCTACATTGTTGAAGTTGCAATAGTCTGGTGACCTTTTTAAATGACATTCACGAACCGCATTTCCCACAAGGGGCAGCTTCTGGCTGCAATAGGCACCGCGAACAAAATAAATAGGAGGTGCACACTAATTAATCGTGTAAACCTTTTTAGAGTTCGCGTAGGTGACAGTACTTTTTGACATCAGAGTTCTTTGACACTCTGACATTCACAGTTCGCATCTTGAGTACCGAGCGAATCTCCCCGCCCCCCCCGCCTCCGCCTTTCCAACGCGTCAAGAGGCTCCGCTAAAGCGGTGCCTGACATAGACATACAACTGTATCATAATGACCGGGTTGGTAGGAGTACCAGCAACTTCTATGTGGAACATACCGGACGGAACCCTGGTGCGACTCAGTATCCCTTCAAGTACTTTTCTATGTACATACTGTATGTTTGAAGTACCGCTCCTCATTAGTACGGGTTTGGCAATCCCTACACGTTCTTGTGCCCTGCCGCTGAGAACTCGCAGAGAAACTGCTGCCGCAGCTTGTGCGAACGCGAACTGACTTACAACGCCGCCATCCCGCCCGACAACTGCAGTGAACATCAGAGCAAACAAAGTACGATCAGATAAAATTGCGACCGAAGCAAAGTAATAAGAAAGCAGTTGGGCGTTCTATTGGCTCCAATTTGCAGACTCACGGAATCATCATATTTGATTCTCTACTTCTCCACATCCACATAATACTCTTCAACAACTCGTCAACTCTTTCTCACAATCATGGATGACATAGAATCAAAGTTGCATAAATCCTCTTTGGATAACAACCACAAAAGAAGGTCACCGCGGCACCGTCGCAAGTACAACAATAGTTTTCATAATAGTTGTCTAAGTCATACGGACTACCTTGGCGGGGAGAGCTCTTCATTTGACAGCTCACCCACAAAAAGCAGCCATCAGTCTTCCAATAAGTCGTCCACCACCACCACAACTTGTCCGGCGTCTCCACACTCAAGCAAAAGTACTCAGTCATCAAAGAGCAAACAATCGCACGCAAGCAAAAGTGCTCCATCTCTCTCCTCTTGTATGAAATATCTACGCCATTACACTGATAGTCTGCAGCTGCCCGCTGCATCCTTTGGGTCAGTAGTGAAATGTTATGAATCCATTGATTCCAGAAAATGGCTAATTCAAAACTCTGCCTCCATGAAGATTCAAGATTCACACTGTTTGAAGATAGGTCCCAACTTGGATTACATTGGAAGCGATGATGAAGTGTCACGATGGGAAGAATTCTCTCAATGTTCCGACTTTCATGTCAAGATGAGTGCTCGATGTTGGATCCCTACCGAATTTTGGCTGGTAAATGATCCAGGTCCAGATGTGGGGAACCAACGCTTCTCTGTTGCGTGTGGCAGGCAAGAAGATGTACGCGAGGAAAGAGAGGTGGCGCATGATGTAATTTCAAATGTACCACTAGAGCAGAAACGCAACCCTTTAGCGTTTCAGCTGCGTAGGATCGAGAGACGCATTTCTAGGAAGGCACTTGGGTTGACTTTTAACAACAAGCATATTGTCTTAATGCTATGCACAGATGGTTTCCTCTCGGATGAGTTTGGATGTGAAGGCTCGGCAGTGAATCGAGATTTTGTTGATAGCTTGGTAGCATTATCCAAATTACCAGTCAAGATCATTGTTCGGCTTTGTACTGATGATGACAGGGTAACTGACTTCTTCAATAGGCTTGACTCAAAATTGACTGATATCGATGTGTTGGATGATTACTTTGGCGAGGCAATGGAAATATACTTAACCAATCCGTGGCTAACATATGGTCTTGGGTTACACAGACTACGTGAGGCTGGCCTTGCATCTGACCTTATGGGAGAGTTGGATGAGCGATGTTTCACTATTTATGAAATTCACCGATTCTGTGAGGAGTTCATTACTGGAGAAAAGGTGGACTTGCCCCATCCACGCAATTGGGATGCGTTCATTAGTACCTTGGCTAATGCATTGAGTAATGAGAAGCAACAGTGGAATCCAATCAAGAGACGACAAACTCCTTGGATAGACATAAAGAAGCTTGAGAAAATGTTTGGTAGACGTAGACGCACTACCTCACCCCAGAAATCCCAGTATTCTGGAGCAGGAGTCGGTCGAAGGGAGTTCGCATCAAGTATGACGAGTAGATCTGGCAGCAACAGCAATGATATGACTCTTGAGCAGGTAATCCAGCGTTGGTCGCATCAACCACCCGACTACAAAAAGTTGAACTCTATGCAAGATCTCCTCGTCAACATGCCGAGACTCTTCCCTCCAACAAATCATGCAGTAGAGGCTCACGAATATTTTGACAAATGGAAACGTGTGTCAAGAGAAGCCTTCACTGGGGAGGGTGAAGAATTGAAGGCTCTGCTGAAACGAGCAGCTCGAAGATCGAAACTTTTCCTGCACCCAGACAAATTGCCTAAGGATTTGACGGAGAGCCAGACACTTCTGTTTCAGAATATTTGGGATGTTATGCACGAGCAAGAAATGAAGACACTGAGCTGAGGCATTCATTTGTAATCTTAATGTTGAATACTTCAATAAGGACAAGAGAAAGCATCTGCCTAACAGATGCTGCGTGGTGAGGTATATGCTGCTGGAGTGCGTTTGAGCCTTTACATTGTGGATATGGACAGTGCACACCTGGTATCGTTGCAGACTGGGAGATCGATCATGCGATAATGTCGCTGCAGCTATTGGATGACATATTTAGCGTCAACGCGACTTTGCAATCAAATCACACGTTGCAACATCTCGTCTTGGATTCGTTGGATACAGAGAAAGGTATTCAGACACATACAGATATGGCTACAGAGATCAATGTAAAGCATGAAAGCAATCTAGCTCCAGCTGGTGTGAAGAAGGCGTCCCAGAAAAGTTGCATAACGAAAAGAGCAGCATTGGCAGATTGCAGATTTGCAGGGAATAAATCAATCTGTGTCCACTTTCCCGAACTTATGAAAAGAAATCGTTATTACTAGCATAGTGTTAGATGCTGTTGCCCCAAATCACCTCTTTCCACCACCTCTATCGTCCCAAACACATCTCCTTCCAACCATTGGGCCAGGATGATTCGATCCTTTGCCTACTAAACACTTGGCTCCAGTCTCCCCGGTTCGCCATTCTTCAAAAATATCTTCTGATTTTTGCAATCCAAAATCCTCCGCGTTCCGCTCCTGTTATCTAAGTGTTGTTGATGAACAGCCATTAATAATTGTACGGATCGGAGAGAAAAGAATAGCGTGCTTGTCTCATAGGAACCTACCGTCCCTCTTTATCCTCTCTAGCTAAGATGGGCTACGACGCGAACATTAAATCCAAAAGGGCAGTTAAGCAGCAGCGCCTCACAATCATATTTACCCTCATCGGACTTGCATTGGCCTGCACCTTTGCCGTTAACTTCCTTCGCCGCCCAAAGAATACTCCTGTCACATCCAAAAATAGTAGCGGACAATTGCAACAATTGACTCTGCGCAAAAAGCAAGAGGAGCAAGTCGTCGCTGGGGCTTCAGATGGCAAGAATAATGATAAACTACTCCGTACCATAGCTGCAGCCAAAGCTGCCGACACTATCGATCTAGAAGCAAAAGCAGCCCAAAAAGTCGCTCAACTCGAACAATACGTCCGTGCCATCAAAAAGACTGGAGTTATCATGGAAGCCGATGAAGAGTCACTTGCACTCACATCACAACTCCAAGATGCGACACGTACCCTAATTAAATTACGTTATGGAGACTTTCGAGCCACTACTCCATATCGTATAAAACTCGATTTGGAATTCCAATCGACCATTCCCGATTTTGATAGCAAGGGTAAAGATGGGACAATTGTCATTGAATTGGCGCCCATTTCTCTAATTCCTTATTCGGTATACAATTTTTTGGAAATTGCAAGAACGTGGAAGAATGGGGCGTTTCATCGTAATGCGGGACATGTCTTACAGGCGATTGCTCGAAGTAATGTGAAACAATCCATGCCATTTCAGGAATATAGTAAGGAGTATCCGCATAAGAAATATACCGTTGGGTATGCGGGACGACCGTCTGGACCAGAGTTTTATATCTCAATTCAGAATAACTCTGGTGCTCATGGGCCTGGATCTCAGCAACAACATAATCCCTATGAGGCAGATTGTATCATTGGGAGAGTTATTCAAGGTGTAGAAGATAGGACTGTGGATAGGATTCATACCATGCCTGGAAAAGAGTTTTTGAGTGATAAGAATAAGTGGGTGTTGATTCGTAGGATGCACATTCTTGTACCGAAGGGTGATGGTAGTGATGATGAGTATGTGGAGTTTAGTAGTTCACCAGCAGTACTTCCAGATGTATAGTTGAGGATTGAATTTAGAAATACAAATTATGAATGTCATATGTAAGCAAAACAGCTCAAAATTTAAGTTAACTTCGATGAACTCTCAATCTTCAACCGCCGCAGTATTACTCGACTTATTGCTTTATCGTTCCCTCCCACGAGCATAGATGCAGAAAATGTCA
This sequence comes from Skeletonema marinoi, assembly GCA_030544225.1. Taxonomy (NCBI): domain Eukaryota; phylum Bacillariophyta; class Thalassiosirophyceae; order Thalassiosirales; family Thalassiosiraceae; genus Skeletonema; species Skeletonema marinoi. The sequence goes on from CM060497.1 coordinate 1,454,626, forward strand.
CCTCTTCCTGAGCTACAATGCTTTCTTCTCCCAGTCCACAGACCACCTTTTCCTCTCCTCATAGTGACGACACTCCTGGATTTATTTCCCTTGCCCCTGTTCGGTGCTTCGTAGATTGGTACGTACGTACTCTAGACGTACCTATAGGTTACATAGTTGTAGGTAGTAATTTACTTTTTTGGCGCCATTACAGCTGTTCAGAAAGATACTGTAAATATCTACGTAGATAGGAATTCTTACAAAATTGTGCGGGAAGCGACATTTGTAACTTTTTACCCCTGTTGTGTCCGAGCAAGCAACTTCTGTGTAAGTATTGAATGGGGTGCATGGCATAAGTAGCGGAGAATTCCTGCAACTGGCTTCCAAAAGCGTCTCTAGTGGACAACGGCACAACATACAACACAATGAGCGGCGGAGAAGGAGATACAGGCGGCGACAAAACCGTGTCGTTCGCGGCTGAGGAGGAGAAGTGGAAGGAGTCGGCGAAGGTGCTGCAGCAAAAGCTTTCTATGCTTCAGAAGCAACATGAACTCCAATCTGTTTCGAACTCATTGAGTTTCCCGAAACCCGTAAGACGCCTTGTCTTTTGGACTCGACCAAAGCAACGGCAAAGATGGGGAGATGTTGACAGTCATGTGAGTATGTTTCTATCCAACACTTTGCTTTCTACAAAAGCGCTCTCTGACCTCTGACGACGCTCCAAAACATGATAAATCCAAACCTCCACGTATCCTCCACTTCTAGCCTAAATTGAATTGGGGGGATCTATTTTTCGATCTATTTTATGTTGCCGGTAAGTGGACACATTTTGTTGCCTACTTGCTTGTTCTTTCCTTGCTCCCTACATACTAACATCTTTGCATTTTGTTGCATGCTTGTTCTTTTCTTGCTTCCTACTGACATCATTTGCAGCGGCACTTAATCTTTCTTATGTGCTATTCTACAGTCCATCGGCTGAAGGATTCCTCTATTTCACTGGATTATTCGGCCCGATCCTTCTGGAGTGGTTTCAGAGAACATTTTTCGATGCTCGGTTCGTGTGGGATGAAGACCCTTTCCACAAAATGTTCGAGGTATTGCACCTCGTCGCTCTTGCGTCTGCAGTCGTTCACATCCGGCCTGTGTATAAGATGAGCGATCCAACAAATCGTGAGATGTTTGACTTTTCGCTCGCGGTTATCGGTCTTGCACTCTTGAACATGTACCGGAGTATCGAAGTAATGTTGACGGTGGACGGGGAAGACGCCGCGAGACGAGGCGAACGAAGGCAGCTCATTGATTTTTTCATTCAACTAGCTTTTTACGTGGCTGCAGCAGTGAAGTCTGGTATATCCTACGTTGGTAGTACATCCGCGGATGAAACAACTGACTATGGGAATCGTGGGTTAGAATCGTTGACAAATGCTTGTTCCAGAATGCTCAATCTAGCTCCTGAACGCGATTTAGCCGCAGAGGTTGATGTGGAGAAGGATCACATACCCATCATCTTGTGTCTTTGTGGCTGGTCAAGTACTGTCGTTTTGTTCTTGTTTCGTTCCTACTTTCTGGAAAAGAAATTCGGATGGCATAAGAAATACAATGTTCCAAAGAACATCGGTACGTTGCTGCACTGTTCGTGGTTGTAATTGATTCTTCTTTTTTATTGTACTAATTGGCATCATGCATTCTTTTTCTTCTTGTGTGTTTGTGTAGAATTCCTTATCCACAGGTATGGGGAATTGGTCATGCTGCTACTTGGTGAAAGCGTTTTGAGCATTCTAATTGTGCCATCTATTAATACGCCAGAATACCACATAACATTTTACGCCGCGATTGTCAGTATTGTCTTGTTACAGTATTGTCATTACAAATATCAACCGCACTCTCCGAAAGAACATGCCTGTAGGAGGTCGTTAAGAGGGGGCGTAACCCATTATGCGATCATGATCGTTTATTGCCATGCGTTGGTTGCCGTTGGTACAGCTTACAAGATGTTTTTAACCACTTACGAGGTCGAGGAGAGCCAGAAGAACAAGGATCTACGTCATTTAGTGACAACATTGATGTCGAGAAATCTTGCTGGAGCGGCAGATAAGACCAAGTTTACTACTTTTGAGCACAAAGTGGCAGTGGCAAATATGTTCTGCATTAGTATGGCATGGGTCTGGCTCTGTTTGGAAGCTATGTGGGTCTCTCATGTCGGGTGGGCGAAGTACAAAGCCTTCGTTAAGACCAAGCCGGGTATATTTTGTGATGTGCTGCGTACAATCGGGGTAGTTCTCATGTATACCATTTCTTACTATACCATTGAGCCAGAATGGGTTACACTCATTGCGCTGCTTGGTATTTGCTTTGAGATTGTTACCGCGGTCTTGACAGATTACTTTTGGCACAAACAGTTCGGGGATTTTGATGATGATGATGATGATGAGCACTGGCCAAATGTAACGGAGCCTGATTCAGTACCAAACGAACATGTTGATGAACACGATGACCAGGCTTGAGCACACTCTTTTGTGACACAAATAAATTCGAGTTAACCTAAGTTTAAGCTCGAGCAAACAATTCTTTACATACATGCTATACAAGCCACAGCTGAAAGAGCAATAAAACTAGAGGTGAATCTTTTTGAGGTATTTGCCGAGTTCTTTCTTCCGTTAAGGACATCTGATATGTCCGATGCATCGAAGTCTTGTGTTGGACTCATTGGATTAGAGCCAGATGGAACAGCAATCTCCTCCTCTTTCAAATTGCTTCTGTCCCAGTTATGTTCAAAATAGCAAACAGCGTTTGCAACAGACTGTTCTGTGGTAGACAACTGATCCCATTGCTTTTCGTAAGGCAATGGGGTTTCATTACTTGTCCATTTCGCCTCGTTCCACCCTAACAGCCTGAAAATATCTTGCTGAGATGTACTAAGATCATTCCAATCATAACTTCTGTAGTGAGAGTGAAAACAATCCCACGTCTTCTTGTAGAACCCTAGATCAATAGCATCTGATTGTTGTTCATCAGTCAACTCATCCCAGCCTAGTGTCTCTATCTTAGCACTGCCAAGATTGTTCCATTTCTCCTCGGTATATTCCAGAGTACCATTAGCTATGATCTGTATCTCTTCTGGAAGATCAGCCCATTCAACATAGCGTCTCTTGGGCTTTGCAAAAGGAAAGGGTCCATAATTTATCGTCATATCATAACCCTCCCAGGTTTCAAACGAATAACATAATTCGATTGCAGCCCTTCGTTCCTCTACATTCAGCTGTTTCCACGACTTTTTCTCTGGAGCTTCTTCCAAGCCTGCCCAAGACTGATCGTTCCATCCAAGACTAGAGTAGAAAAAATCAAGCCCAAAAATTTGGAGTTCTTGCCAACTAACATTTTTTGCACGAGGGAAGTGAGTCAAGGAATGAAGCAAAATAGATGAGCGGTAAACAAACTTCAAATTACCTGTATCCTCTGTAGTTGTTAATCCAGCAATCCCAGCTGGTCTGCGAGAATTCCAATAATCTGGCAGCCTTTTGTTCCACTGCAGTTAGCTGTTTCCAGTCTCGTGCCTCAAGTGAGGAATGCAATCCAACGACATTCCACAGAAAATCGTTATACTTCAAACCATCTGAGGCTATTCTTCTTACACTAACATCAAGATCAAACCAGTTTGTATATCTATATTCAGGCTTTTCCAGTGGAAAGCCATCAACGTACACTTCTGCCTCATCCCACGTCCTCTTGAAGTAGCAAAGTTGAGCAGCAGCAAATCTTTCTTCTTCACTTAAAAGGTACCAATACTTGTCGTTTGATAAAGGTGGATCATCATATTTATTCCACGAAGAAATATCCCATCCCAACGCTTCCCACCATTGCTTTGATTGTATGCCTTCGTTATCGAGGTCGATCCAGCGCAGTGATTGATAGTGATTTTGCCAACAGTCCCAAGATTCTCGTTGGTAGCCTAAAATTGCTGCATACATTTTCTCATTTCGACTAAGACGATCCCAGTTGAGGTTTTCAATTGAATTTGCGCCGTAATCATTCCAAGTCTCATATGTGTAGTTCAATAGTGTCGCTGTAGTTGCAATATCTGCTGGAAGGTCAATCCATGGGACATAGCGAATATCGACACGAGGCGGTCGAGAGTAGGGGATTGGCGCAGAAGATGGTGCACTTGACAATGTTGGTGACGATGAAGGTGATGGTGACGGTTCCGCAGATGGTGCAGAACTGGGACTGGCAGAAGGATTGGCTGTCGGAGCGGATGATGGAGTTGCACTTGGGCTCAGCGAGACCGTAGGCTTTGGAGTGGGGTTGGCGGTGGCTTGTTCCTCGTCGTCTTCTTCTTTGTCGATTTGCTTAGCATTGTTGTTCTCCTGCTTGTTTTCGGCTAGTTCACGTACAATGTTGTGTTGTTGGTGAATCTTGTCATTTGTCATGCTTTCTGGTAAAATATTGCCTTCAGAACCTGCCAAGCAGCTCACATCTGTAACCGCAAAAAGGACAAGATAGGTTGCAAAGAGCTTCGCTACCCTAAACGAATAGGGGTGGTTGTTAGGGCGATTCATGGTGCCGCTATATGATCAACCAAGCGGGTCCGTTCTAGAGGTTGACTTTGGCAGGATTGCTGCATGCTGTGGGAGTGCTGTGTATGTGCTGTGGGGCTTCTTTGATTTGGCGCCAGTGAACGTACAAAACTTATTTTGTTGGTGAGCTGTTCCACCGTCACGCTCTGATTGTCTTTTGTCTTCTATCGTGCGGTATGTTGTGATGTTATTGTATGGGTTGGATGCTACTGCGTCTTAAGATCATACGATGATGATGAAGTTAGTTGATAGAATAGTCTTCTTAGGGGACTCTGATATCTCGCGTTGGCCATCATCCTTCTATCCAACAATACAAGAAGCAACTGGTAAAGATTGTGACATAAGATGTGTAAACATTGCACAAGGCGGCGCGGTAATATCAGATGTGCAAAACCAGCTCAAAACTTTGAGAGATGATGGTAGTGAGGAAGAGGACGAAGCAAATACAGTGTTCGTGGCGTGCGCTGGGGAAAATGACATATCTTCGGGGCAATCTATTGAGATGATACAAAAAGCGTTCGCATCCTTCCTGGAGGAGCTGTTCGGAAGCAAACAAACACATCAACAGAGCAAGCATCTGATATTTTTCGGGCCCAAGTTTGAACCATGGCTAACTGAACACTTTGCAAGTCGTAAACAATATACAAAGCTGTCAAACGCATTGCAAAGAACTATACGAAAGATTCAAGAACCATACAAAGAGAACATTGTGTATGTTGATTGTCTGACAATGTTCTGTACAGCTGAAACGAAAGAAGTGCCTTGCGCTGTACATGGCGGAAGGGCTGTTCCAGATCGCTCTTATTTTGATTCTGATGAGCTTCATTTGAGTGATGAAGGGTACAACGTTTGGAGAGCCATTGTGAAAGAGAAGATTGAAGGAATACTATGTGGCAAAGATTTTTGATTGAGATTGAGTTGCTGAGTAGTGAGCATTTCAACAGCATATAGTGGGGGCAACAGTATCATGATACAACGGACCTAACTGCGATAGAAAAGACGAGGTGGTTGAATGTGGCGCTGGCAACAAGTCCACATCGGATCTCATCAGGTCTCCTACAAGGATCAAGGATATTCATAGCAGCTGATGCAACTATGCTCTCCGAGACACAGTTGGATTACTTTCTCTACAACAAATGACACGGAATCCACGCGCTGTGGATGCACAAGTCAAAGTGGAAAGAGCACTACAACTCTTGGCAAGGCACTTTGAAATCGTAGCCATGGGTGGACACGACAAATTCAAGCAGAGAATCCAGCAATTTACAGGTTGGGAGGAGAAGGAGATGCCGAGGAAGAATTCTCACAAGGGAACTCTTAATTTTACAAAGAAAGAAGTTGAGAATATGCAAAAGCTGCTGGAGGAGAATGGTGACATCGATTTTATTGAGAAGGTGAAGCTACTCTTTGACAATCCTACGATTTGATGTTTCGAAATAATAGCTTAGCATCGCTGATACATGATACATTACATGAGCAGATGCCATGAGCGATAGATTTTTCTTCTTAAATATCATAACTAGGGTTAAAATGCCATCAACCGTCACACACGAGGTTTGGTGCTGGTGGTTGAACATGCACTGGAGATGGAGACAAGCGAACACACAAACTATCTTGACAAGCCCGACGAAGAGCAATTGATTCTCCTTCGTCTAACGCCAACCCCAACACACAAACATTATAATCTCAGACAAACTTGACACACAACAACGCAATAAGATTGATATCTAACGCCATCCTCTCCTAGGAATACGAAAGTTTGCACAAGTGTAACAGACTGTCGATTCGCAATCCGAAACACACCTCATGCCATAACAATTGAGTTCATAGTCACAACGCTCACAATTACCAAGATATCCTCTCCGCCTGACCCACTCGTGGTCACACCCTTCATTTTCCCGTAGGGCCAACATGGCTCGCTGAACGTGCTGTTCGCGGGCAACAGCTGGTATTGGTCTCTGTAAAGCATCTTCCTCGGCGGCAACACGAGCCTCGCCGGCAGCCAAAAGACGATCTTCGTCCCAAACTTCACATGCCCCAGTAGAGCACGTCCGGTCCCCCCAGGGCGCTAGACATTGAAAACAGAACTCATGGCGACAGCTTGAACACGTGATGTGATTGCAGCCGTGTGTGAGCTCGATCATGGCGTTGCAGTTACGGCATTGCTTCCATCCTTCTTGTCTAGCTACCTCGAGGAGAATGGTATCATCACCATCCATGATAGCCTTGTTCTCGACGCAGGTAAATCTTGGATGTGACTTTGATTTGCAGCGAATGCACAGGACAGTCTCACAAATGCATATGAGTTCGGTCGATTCTTGGGCATCCACATAATCGAGGTTGATGAACTTGTTGCAAGTTGGACAATACATCTTACTTGAAGCTTCCCGCTCAGACATTCTCAGAGTGAGTGTTTCAGCATCTCTTGCTGGCAAGATGTGACGGTTGATACTCATATCGATTGGTATCTCACAGCAACGAAGAGGAAGAAGCGACGAGTCTTGAACAGCAGCGGAGAATAACTCCCTTGTGCAACGAACACACATGCAGTGGTCACAAGCAAGGACAAAGCCTTGATGCTCATCCTCCAGACAAACATGACATTGATCTATAATGGGCAGATTATCCAAGAAGTCACGAGTTGAAATCATATCGATTTCTTCCTCCATCTGATCCTCCTCTGCTTCATTGGTTACTTGAATATCTTCCAAACGAGGGATGACTCTAATCTGACCATTAGCCAAAGCTTCTGCGATGTGTTAAAGATGTAGAGTCATCAACGATCTGTAAGTAAAACAAGTTTCAATCGATATACATAGTCATAGGAAGCAGTAATAAGAGCTCACCTGATACATTCACCTTATTCCTGACACATGCTTGAATAGAGAGGCCAAAAAGGCTTGCAATCTGTGCCCTGTTCTCCTCGTGGTTGGCACCAGGTCGTTCCATGCCACGACGATCAAGCGATTGTGCATATCTTTGATCGAACTCACACTGGATACTGAGCTGTCGGATTCTATCCCCTTCAGCGCGAGCGAGTTCTGCGTCTTCGTAAGTTTGCTGGGTCCCGAAGGATTGTATGCGAAGAGCCATCATATGATCAGAGATAATCTGTCTCTGCTGGGCGGCATCTCTTCGGAGTTGATTCACTACTTCCTCATCTATTTCCATACCTCCACCCGCAGACGCATCAGCAATACCTTGCAGAGGAAGCGATTCTATATCTTCCTCGAAGACATCGATTGCTGCAGTGTGATCGGAGCTGCTTTGGTAGGAGCGCAGCGTGACAATCAGGTCCCAGAGATACCTCCGGGCCGGAAGAGAACCAATTCCAAGTTCTGACCTCAACTCATCCTTCTCGAGAGTCACTAACGTCGGCCCATCGACTTCATTCTCACTTAGACGTGTGATGGTGCTTTCGGACAAGCCAACCCGCCTTGCCCAATCCTCCACATCTGATGCATTCCAGCTGGTAGGATTCATCGGTCTTGTTCACTACTGAATACTGAATAATAAGGTGTATGTGTACGAAGTTACTATGAGTGTGAGTGTGAGACTGCTTGTGTGAAAATTTCACAGCTTGTACAAAATTCTGTGAAGAGTTCACACAAGGGGCAGCTTCAGCATCTCGCTCAATAGGCACCGCTAACACATCAACTTTTGTTTGCAAGTTGACACAACTTTCTGACATTTAGAGTTCTCCCAACGCGTCAGACTTTTGCTTGCAATAAAACACTCCGCGATGCTACCAGCAAATCACTACGATGCGGTTGAGATACTAGGGCTCAAACTTGAACAAGAGAGAAGATGTTTGGCATTCTGCAGCGTCCTTCGTGAAGCCCATCTTATTTCAAATGACCTCTCCTCCTTGATTGAGAAGAAAGCACCACCGGCATCACAATCTTCTATTGCCGCGGTGAATGCAGCCCGCACATCGATCAAAGCTATTGCTCTTCCAATAGAGTGCGTAAAACTTATCTGTGACTTCGCCGTCGGCAGTGTCGTAAATTATGTGTTTCGGAAATGCCTTGCAGAGCAGCGGAGACGCTACAGTCGTTTGCCAGGCAAAATTGTTTTGCAAAATAAAGCACAAGTAGGAGAACGTGTAAGAAGAAATTTCTACCCCGTGTTCAGTTCTCCTAATTTGAAACTTCCCCAAAACAGTCTCCAACGCCAACGTGGTGTCATCATTAGCAAAGACTGTGACCATGGGACTGAGATAGCTGTGAAATGGGATAATGGCACAGTAAGTGGTAACACAAATGGTGGTTTGAAATGCCGTAAAAAAGGACAATACGCACTCGTCTACGAGTAAATTTCCAGATTTCTATTCTAATGGGTGGCATATAACATACATGTAAATAACAAGAAATAAATTAGGAAGTTCAAAGTGCAAGGTCATCTAAAGACAAACGCAGTTCCTACGAATATGCTCCATTCAACAAATGATAAGAACACACTAAGCACAATTGGACCTCATCAAGATCAAGAAACCGCTGATGTTACTACAAAGAGCACGAGAACTGAACTTTATCCTTGCATATTAAATGGGGCGCGCTGCAGGGAGCCGATCTGTTGTGTTCCGAGGTGGAGAGAGTGTAACTGAGACGCGGGCCCTCGGGGCCTTTAGCTGTAGCTGTGTTGCAGCTTTTGCCTTCTTTTGTAAATCCGTTTGAACTTGTTGGGATGGTACCTGTCTATAGGGTTGCTCTGCAATGCTGTGGTTATGGTTGTTATATTATATATTATCGTTTCTTTCAGGTTATTTTAAACTAGAGTGGCAGTCCATTCTTCTACTTTTAGGATGGTACCTTTCTATAGGATTGCTCTGCGGTATAATATATATTTCTTGTTTCTTTCAGGAAATTTTAAATTAGAGTGGCACTCCATTCTTCTACTTTTGAAGGGTGGGGTTGTAAATGCTTTTATGTAGTGTAGAGAGTTGCAATGTCCTCAAGCTACAAGATAGAATGTTTTCCACAGATGATAGTGCTATTAGTTGGGTTGCTCCAGAGGTTCTGCCGCCGGGGATTATGTCATTATCATTTTGTACAAATGTTTTTTTACAGTAGTGTTTATCACTATGGCTGCTCTTTGATGCTCTTTGATGTGTTCTGGAGTTTTGGTGTGCCTCTTGTCAGTCTTGCTACTGCTGTAGCATTCCTGTCTCCTCTCTCTTGTTGCCTGCTGGTTGCATTTATGGAGCCTAACTTTCGGCTGGGTGGTGTTATTAGTCTGTAGGTCCTGGTCGTTGATTGTTCTGTCTTAGCTGCGTTGCTTTTGTGTGGTATGTATGTTGTGCTGAGTGGTGGCAGGGGTGCGCCAGCTTGGTAGCTGATTGTGATTGCGCCTTCCTTGTTGCTTTGTGGTACCGATCGGTTTTCACAGAGTCACAAGTTCTTCGCTTCAACTTGTGACGTCACGCCACGCACGGAGGAACACTTTTCTCAGATAGATTTCCTTCCGACAACTTCAATCATCTTCGCCACACTCGATCGACCCTAGGTACCCTCTGCATCAAACCTACCGTCGCACAGAACATCATAATCGTCGAATAATTATCGGACTTGCGTACGTGGTGTTTATTAATGTTCCTTGCACTCAACTCATAATAATAAATGCGAAGAAGAACAGCGCTACATTACCAACATACAACAACAAACAAACAACAACAACACCCACAACATGAACATGAACACATCAGAAGAAAAAGCGCAGCAATCATCTATCCTCGGCTTTGACAGGAAGGGCTCCAGCAGAAAGGCGTTCTACGATCGCATGCGGAAGGAGAAAACCACGGCAGGCAGCGTCGACTGGGCATATTTTGTCAAGTGGCGAAGAGTGAGGATAGGAGACATCGTATTCCGCGACATCGTAGCATCGACGCTCCAGCCCGGCGAAGACATTCCTACCGATGCTACTACTCTTCTTTCGGCCGCTCTTTCGTCTATTGATTGGTTTGGTTTATCCTACATTATGGGTGAGCTGGGCGTTACGAAACCTCCTCGCACCAAAGAGGATCGAGTAGCTGTTGCATTTCGCATACTTTCCAATCGGCAGCAATTGGATTCGGTCGGAAGAAACTCTCAGTTCTACAACGGGATTGTACCGAATCAAGTCCACCACGACGGTAAAACTGCTTCTGCCTTTGAATTTGGCATTGCTTGTGCTAGCAGTGTTTCGTCGAAGTCGAATACTCTTTCAAAGATCGCAAATCAGTAAGTAAAACTTTTAACCTTCGCATTTTAGAACAGACTGCCGCTCCATTCTACCATTTCACAGGAGATTGTACTTGGTCATGTCACACAAAACTAATCAGTTATCCTCAATTTCGTTTTTAACCCTTGCTACTTGAAGTAGTGTTGCGGGCAAATCTCAACATCACGTCGTCGATTATCATCATGGTGATGATGGTAACATCCCTTCCAAAATTGGAGCCAATAAGAAGAGACTAAGGTACGACACTGCTTCTTCGTATAATTCTATTCGTAATCAACCACTTCACATCCTCAATGTTAGTTTACCCTTGTTTACTGACAGCAAAGAGACTATCCTCAATCATGGAAACTACTTCCGTGATGTTGCATATTGCGGTGAAAGAGAGGACGGCAGCAGCGGAGCGTCAATTGGCGGATTTGGTAATAATGATGAGGCTCATCAGGTTGGAGAGAATGTATACAGATGGGAGGAATTAGCTAGCAGCTATCCACCGGAGGAAACATATTTCGAAGTCAAGGCGGTCGATGACGATGTGGATGATGACAATTTCAGTTCTCTTCGAACTCGTTTGGAATTGCGTCCACTGTCCAATATGACGAGGGTTGATATCGCCGAAGCCTTGGCATCCTACTTCAACAAGGCGGGTGCTGTTGGATTGAACACGAAGAAGAAAGTACTCGAATTTGCTCACATGTTCTTGATTGCGGAATCTGAGACAAGAAATGGAACTTATTTCGAAGAGACAGACGATGATTTTGTGCGAGAGTGGCTAGAGGATATGGACAATGACATTGTCAATCAAAAAGCCCGCACAATCCAGTGGTATTTTTCTCTTGCCAACGCTCTAAGTCGATGCTTTGGAATGGACATTGTCCTCCTCTTACCACCCGATGGGAATGAAGTTGCTTCTGGTACTAGATTGTTCCATTTTCCCGATGACGATTATTATGCAAGCGGCACAATCATATTGAGGGCAATCATTGATCGATCATTGGACACATCGGAAAGTAGGGGTGACGGGGGCAGCAACGTTGTTGGTGTAATGGCATATTGTTACACCAATTCTGCTGCTGCTGCTGCTGATTCATCTGCTGGTGTTGAGGTATGCGACATCGTTTTGGAGGATCCAGATTGCGAAGACGAACCCAAAAGGAAGTCAGGTGGTGGTACTTCCTCAAAGCCTAAAGACAAAAAGAGGTCCAAAGTCAAATTCTCTGCGGCAAAGGAAGCCGGGTTGGAGCACAAAAGCGAAGAGGTTGGTTTGAGCGCTTCGGCTTATGTAACACCAATTCAAGATATGACTGAGCGAGAAGAACCCAACAATTTGATGCAATCTACAAAACTCCACTTTGGGGAGGAGACACAAGACAGTCAACAAATTGACACTTTGAAGAAGGATTCTCCCGAATGCGATTCTCGGAAGCACTCCAATTCAGTGAAGGCAAAGGGTGACCCTAAAGGTGAGTCGAAATCGTATGTGCATCGCTGGGATTACTTCTTGTATATCTCTCTCACATTTAATGTAATTTAGACTGCCACCCCGTTTTACTTTCAGCATGTCAAATATCCGTTCCGCATATAATACTATTCGTGACGCACTGGCTACAGGTCGTTCTTGGTGTCCAGCAGCTGAAGCACAGGGGCATAGGAAAGAAGGAAATCTCAAAACAAAGCGAAGCCGTTCGGAACAAACTCCAAGATGGGCATCGCGAGGCGAGGCTCCAGTTCAACGCAAAACAACAATCTAAGACGATGAAGATCGTGATTGTTGTAGTGACTCTAGCAAGCATCCTTACAGTCCAGAAACACCCCGTAAACAGCTCCATTGCGAGCACAATGTGCGAGAACATGGTCAAAGTTGGTATACAATCTCAGGAGAATGAAATATCGCCAGAGTCGGCTAGCTTGTTTGAGAAGAGCTTTGCGCCACTCATTGACGTCGATGACAACGACCGATGTTTTGTCCTTCCTTTCAAGTCGAGCAATCATAGTCTTCTATCGGCCGATGGGCGCTCATCGGATCTATCCTCCAGATTGACGAAGCTTGTGGGCAATGGAGACGTGTCGTCGTTGTCTGGATATTTTGAAAACTCTCTGAAGGACACTATCAAAAAAAACTCGGTGGTTATTCATGGAATGGATCTGGCGACACTCAAGCCGCAGCAGTGTTTGAATGACGCGGTACTGGATTTTTGGTTCAAGTGGCTGGGCACACCCAGATCGCCGGATGATGGGACATCTCATGTTCATATCTGTTCAACCTACTTCCTATCGGGCGTATTGAACGATGGGTACAACAGCAGGCTCCAGAAGTGGCTGAAGAATGTCAATATATTCGAGAAGAAATTGGTAGTGTTTCCAGTTCATCTCGGCCATCATTGGAGTGTCGTAGCAGTACTCAATCCGGGATTGATAAAGAAGACGACAGCTCGATGGGGCCATGAGAATTATACCGGAGCTGTCACTGCTATGATTCACCTCGACTCTCTGGGGAGTGGAACCATGCACAACCGACAGAAGCTGGCGTGTGCTGTTCGTGACGTGCTCAACAAGGAGTGGGACAAATACTACAACAACAACGCTCTGGATAAATTTTCGAGGCCATTCACGCATAGGCACAAGTCGTTCCAACTGCATTGTCCCACAGGTGAGCAATATCAACTTGGGTCTTTCTTGCGTTTTACCATTTACCTATGACATCAATGATCCCTCCTGTCTAATTCTAATCGGACACTCAACCTCTCATCAGTACCAATACAGGACAACAATTACGACTGCGGGTTATACGCTTGCCGCTACGTATTCAATCTAGTTCAGATGGTCAACATGAATGTGAAGATGAAGGACGTGATGGACAATTTATCCAGCAGAATCAGCGGACATGATTTGTTTGATTTTGACGTCTCACACATCGATCGGATGAGGACGGAGATTTACGACGTACTGTCTCATATCACCGGAATATATCGTAATCACCGCCTACTTTCGCATCCAAATGCAGAAGGTACGGCTCTGGACCTTGTGAGTGAAAGCGAAGAAGACGACGATGAGAACGATGTGACCATATTTTCCCGTGCGAGTCAGTCAATGGATGAGTCTGGCAATGACAATGATCTGTACTCGGATGATGATGCATCCTTTCTGTCACAGTCGCATGCAGATGACGAGGAAGATGATGTGCTTTCCGCCGATACGACAGGTAAGTCTGGACTCGTCTCACTCAACAATTCTTTTGCTGCTTTTATAATGGAGCGCCGCTCAATTCTTCTATTTTCAGGCGATCTTGGACAATTTCATATCAGCTCAGACGACAATTACAATTATATTGACCTAGACTGCAATTTCGCCTGCGAAGACGAGGAGCAAGCATCGAGCGACTTGAATATGTTCATTCAAATGGGGGATATCATAGAATATCGGAGTTCGAAGCATGACGTACCGAAGAAGGGCAAAATCATCTCGATTGGAGCTCTCTCGTCGGACAAGATCATCCAAGTGTCTGACGGTACGTGGCTGTTCAAGAAAGTCCACGACGTAAAACGCATTGAAATCATGCGAGCTGACGAGGACAAGAGGCTGGTGAACCCGTCACCAAAGTGGAAGGGCCTAAACAAGGTGGTTGTGATTCCACCGTACGAGTCGGTTGATGAGGATGACGACGAGGACGGCAGCGTTGTGTCCACTAACTCCGCCCAAGATAACGAGTATGATGAAGATATAGAAGAGCCTCCAACAAGCCAAGAGGATGCTGGCAGCAGCAAAAAGGTACCCATGAACACAGCAAGGGCGGACAAAAATAAGAGGCAGAGAACGTCATGTGGGGAAACTGGTCATAGCCGCAAATCTTCGACGAGACGGGTGCGGAAGGAGGAAGCTGATCTTGATGAGAGGCGAACGACAGAAGAGTTCATCCGATGGGCTAAAACAGAGACGGACTACGACAGGGCAAAGTCACTGATAAACAAACTGTACGTGCTCTCGCTCAGGTACGGCATCGTGGACAAATTCTATGAGAAGGAGCCGCATGGAGCCCCAACCTATACTGAGTTCAAAAAGACGGTGAAGTCTCTCAGGGAGCTTGTGAATTATCGGATAAAAACGAGTGCTATTAGTCTCACGATCAAAACTGACATCGTCTTTATGGACAATCCCTGCTACGGTCAACACGGCCAATCAAGGGAGACCAAGCGCTCACGGCAGACAGTTGAGGAGATCTATAAGTTTGAGTATCGAATGAGGACACTGCAGCTGCAAACCTGCAGTGTGTGTCGCGAGAATAAGCTCGAGTTTTCCTCCAAAGATAAAAGGCACGACATCACGAATCAGGCAAGGTTGTGTGCGAGATGTGCCGCACGAAGAAACATGAAGAATCTGACTACTTTCTCAAAAACAACTTGCATCCAGTTTGGCACGAGCGGGACTCTAACGGGTGCATCAAGACAGACGAAGATGGGAAGCCAGTCGTTAGACATGACATACCACACGAGCTGAAATGTCTCACCATGGCCGAAAAGCTGCTGATTCGGAGATGTTCTCCCTTGATACCGTCCCATCACATCAAGAACGGGATATACGGTCTCAATGGACATTGCGTTTGTTTCCCGCAGGATATAGAGGCCATGTGCTCTGATCTACCGCAGACTCAATCAAACATGGTAATATTTGTACTCACATCAGCAACCGTGACTCGGGAGTGTCTCATAGTCGTCATTTCAAAGTAAACAAGAAAAAGGTGCTGGCAGCTCTGAAGTGGCTGAAATTGCATCATCGTGGATACCACGACATTACGATCACCGAATCCAACCTCGATTGGATCAAGGAGGGTTCTGTGTATGACGTGGCGAACAATTACACACTGAGAACTAAGCCCAGCAGAAGGGATGCCGTAACAGACTCCCGTGAAACAGTCTCTGGCAATCAATGCGGAGCAGAAGTGGATGACGACGAGTTAGAGATGGAGACGGTTCATCCGAATTATAAAGATAACGTACCAAACGAGTCTCAGAGCGAAATCATCAAAGAATTCGAAGCAATAGCCGAAGAGACGAATCAAAAGGACAAGATCCTCGATTTCCCTCCCATCGATCATAATCAGCCAAAGAAGTGAGTGGAGTGATATTTCGCCAGTTGTATATTGCCTTCATTCTTGTTCGCCTTACTCACCATTGTCTACATCTACATGATGCACTGCGTAACACTCATTTTCTCAAAACACTAGCGAGTTTGATTCTACAGAGCAGGTCTTCGTCAATGCATATCCTTGGCTCTTCCCCGGCGGTATTGGTGACTTGTACGATCCGAGGCGAGGAAAAGTGAAAGACATCCATAGCTGGGCCACCCATCTTATACGATATCAAGACGGAAGGTTTATCAATGATCAGATGTTTTGCTTGTATGTTTTGAATGTACTGCAAAGACATACAAACAACTCACAAGGAAACTTCTTCTACAAAGACAAGAACTTCCTAGGCGCAAGTGTGAGAATGCCGCCGACGGTGGAAGAATTACAGGATCAATTGAAGGCGGGTGACATGACGTATCTCAACAAGTTGCGGTACCTCGCGAAGGGAATACGCGGATCCGACAGTTTTTGGAGGGGAAAGACAGAGGAACTGGAGGCTTGGATTGACTTCCACATCTCCCGTGGACACGGTCCGCCCACTCATTTCACAACTTTATCATGTGCGGAGAACTGGTGGCCGGATCTCCGCAGGCTCATGATCGAGCTTGAGCGGGAAGCTGGCAACTTGAATCAGGTGGAATTGCTGACCAAGAACGATTTCTCGGCAATGTGCAAGTCAGTCAAAAGATTCACCGTGTATGTCAATGAATTCTTCATGAAGAGGTCGAAGGTTTTTCTTGACACCGTC
The DNA here is from genome assembly GCA_030544225.1 of Skeletonema marinoi. NCBI lineage: Eukaryota > Bacillariophyta > Thalassiosirophyceae > Thalassiosirales > Thalassiosiraceae > Skeletonema > Skeletonema marinoi. Next base: position 1,471,268 of record CM060497.1, read on the forward strand.
GTGAAGAACGCTCTCGGTATTGAACACTATTGGGCCAGGGTCGAGTTCGCGCCAGGCAGGGGTCAGATACATTTGCATTTATTGGGTATTGGTCGGGACAAGTCATATCTTTACGAATTCTACAGGGCAAAGACAGAGGAGGAAAAGGCGAAGGTTATGGAGAAGTACGCGACAAGCGTGTTAGACATGACAGCCGACGTAGACGTGAGTGAGAACCACGTCTCGGACAAGTCTCCTGATTCAGTGAATCCTCTGATGCATCGATTTAGTGAGTGCATAGATAGTGGAGAGGATGCTCGCATGCTATGTCAGGAATGCATGGTTCATTCGTGCAATAACTACTGCCTCGGTGATAATGTCAAATGCGAACCTCGCGAATGCAGGTTCGAGTACGGAAAGGAGAGTGAGTATGGAAAATGCGACACTGCTGGCAAGCCGCTCTGCACCACGTCTGTTATTGTTGCAGACCGAAAGCGAGTGGAACACTTCCAGCTACGGCGAACTAAGTCACGAAAGGCCGTCCAGCACAGCAGGACTCTGTTGCAAAGCTGGAGGGGGAATGTTGACATCCAATTATTGATTTACAGGTCGCACCCTGACAAACCAGATGTCAGTGAGATTGAGAACGTTTGTAAATATGTCGTAGCATATGCTAGCAAAAAGAATCACACCTCGAAAAAGGAGAAGGAGGCCGTGCAGAATATTGTTCAGAGGTGAGTAGTGTAGTATTCTTGTGCATGTTAGAATGGAGTGCCACTCCATTCTAATAATTTGAATGGTCAACGCTAACGCCATAAATGGTTTTGATACTTCGTCCAACCAGCAAAAGCTCCTCCGACATCACTGGGGTTCAAACGCTGGTAAAGATGTCTTTGAATTGGATGACGAGCAAGAGGTTGATTAGCATCCAAGAGGCAGTGCACGAGATAGATCGATTGAGCTTGACCCTATGTTCAGAAATCATTACCTACGTTTCGATTCAGAGCTGTCTAAAGCTTAGGAAATCATCTGACCCAAAGCCGAACGACCTGGTGTTCAACTACGCCAACAGGGGCGACGAATACTGTCATCTATCCTTGGACGAGTTCTTCTACCAAGTTTGGTGCAAGGAAAAATTCATGGTCGACAAGGACAGCAACAGACCCATGAACAGGATCCTTATCGCTCGTGGACTCAACTGCCGACCACGACACCCTATCGACTTTGATTACGCTAGAGGAATGCTGATACTGCACAAGCCGTGGAGCTTCAAGGAGCCACTCAATACGAGGGACCAAAGGAAGACTATCGATATATTCAAACAGATGCTCCACGACAGAGTGGTTCCAACAAGCGTCTTGACAGAATACATGAGAGCTGTTAGGTATGCGCAGGAGAAGAGAATCGAATTGGTAGCGAAGCAGGGAGTTATTCAAGCAGATGTCAACCTAGACGAACTCGACCAGGACGAAGCAGATCAACATCTTAGCTGGATTCACTCGAGCCAATTCACTGACTCGAAGGTAAATCCGAATCTGACGGAGGACATGACAGTCGACATAGGATTGAATCACGATTGGTCGGTAAGCTCTTTCGAGGGTGAAAGGGAGGTATCAGTTCCAGGCTTAGACTATACGATAGACCTCAGAGAACAGCGTTCCAAATTCAACAATGACGAGAATGCCAGCACCTCGATCCCAACCAAGTCGGATGGCAGCAAGTACGACATTGACGACTTGTCAGATGAACAAAGGATGATAGTACTCGCGACGATTGACACAGTGGTGAAGTTCCTCACCAACGACGAGGATTACAAGCCACTGAGGGCTACTATCTCAGGAATGGGCGGATGTGGAAAGTCCCTTATCATCAATACCATCATATCAATCATCAGGGAATTGACCGACTCGAACAACACAGTGCAAGTTGCCGCACCGTCTGGCAGCGCCGCATACAACGTTAAAGGGTGCACTCTACACTCTCTTCTCGGTATAAACGTACAAGTCCCGTGGCAGTCTCTCAACGATGAGAGGAAGAAACAGCTCTCATGGAAGCTCAAAGAACTGTTGGTGTTGATGGTTGACGAAAGGAGTATGCTGAATTCGCACGTAACTTTTGGAGCGGAAGAGCATGTTAGGGAGTGCGCATTCAATGGCCACAACAGAAGAGAGCGTTGGGGTGGAGTACCTGTCGTGCTGTTCTTTGGAGACGATTACCAGTTGCCTCCAACTGATAAGAAGGGGGCCATTAACGGATTTCACAAGTTCCACAATAACAAGAGGCCGGAAACGATGACGGCGAGGAGCAAGAACAATCAGATATGCGAGTACGAGGGTTGCCAAATCCTAATCGATATGATGACAGAAGAAGTGTTCATGTTGACAAGGAATTTCAGGACGACAGATAAAGAAGATAGCGACTTGATGAACAGGATGCGAGTGGGGGACCAAACGATGGAGGACGCAGATCGTCTGATCAATTTGCACATCTCCAACTACCCGTCCAGTTTCAGGGAGAAGATAGAAGACGACCAAAAACGCTGTGGGCCTTTGCGAAGCGGGATGATATGAACAAGAAAAATGTCGATATGCTCGTCAAGACGCAAAAGCGACATGGGGTGCCAATCGCCAGGCTCAGGTGTCGGTTCAAGAGCAACATGTCTGGCGACGCAGTCGCTTATCCATCGCATTTCTTCGGCAAGAAGATATTATTCACACTTGACGTGTGTGTTGGCGCACATGTTTGTCTGGAGACAGCTAATATCGATCCAAACTCAGGCTTGTTTGTTGGGGCAATCGGGAAAGTGATTGACATCGTCTACGACAAGTCGGTAGGGCCGAACGGAGACGTTGACGAGCGCCTTCCAAATTATATCGTTGTGGATTTTCCTTCCTTTAAACCGCCGCCAAACATTGAACCTTGGGACAGGAAAAATCCAACGGTGAGTAAAGATTCGTACGACCGAGAATTTGTGACATCACCACTAACAATGTACATGTGAACTCCTTCCTTATTCTACACAGCACGTGCCCATACCGCCCTATACTCACATTTGCGGCAAGGGTTGTTGCACCGCAACTTTCATGCCACTGCAGATCGCATATGCAGTCACGATTCATCGATGTCAGGGGCTGGAGGCCGGATTTGACGAAGGAGATCGCTGGACTCGCATGGTGATTGATCCGTCGGATACAAAATGGGAAATTAGCCAAAACCTTGGAACCATGTATTGCTCGAATAGCAGAGGCAAAACATTCGGCTCGAAAGACAAAATGTACCCGCAGGACAGTGCAATATATTGGACGGGGTGCAACATCTCCATGGAAAGAATACAAAATTGCAAGAGAAAGCAAGATGGTCAGCCTTGCGAATCATTCAAGAAGCGGGCGAGGTGGGTGACCCACCTGGAGGAGAAGGCGGAGAAGACTAAGACGAATTACAGCAAGAGAAAGATGGATGAAATTACAAAGACGACGTATGCGGCGGCAATGAGTGGAGATCTTATCCAGGACAGATATGACCTCACGAGACGGATTACTGATATCATCACCAATCCGAACCAGAAGTGGAAGAAGGCAAAGGTGGATTATGAAATACCGCGCGACTATTTCTCCTAATTCAAATCCACAATGTGCTGGAGTATGACGAATAACTTATGGTAGTATATTTATGCTGCAGTAGACGGGAGATTATTAGAATGGAGTGGCACTCTGTTCTTCTAGTTTCAGTAGTGGGGAGTCAGAAGGGGAGCAACCTGGGGGTAAAATCTGACATTTGGATCATTCATACGAGAAATATTACATGCTAAATCCACCATTTTACCGTATGCTGTCTTGTAATAGGGCCATCTAGCCAAAAAAGCTTTCTCACATTTGGGCTTTAAGCCAGGTACTTCTCGCTTTCTACGTAGGAACAAATACAAATCCTACGCCGGTATGCTCTACAGGGCTTCTACGTGTCCTCCAGGTAAATGATACAGCTAAATCCCCAACATATTAATTCCTACGTCGGCTCTACAGGGATTTTTTGACAGGATTTGACAGGATTTACCACCTATAGGGGTAGGGCACCTCCGGCACCCCGAAATTACACGTTGCGCTCCATTCTGATCGGGGCCCCGAGGGCCGACTAAACTTAGCAACTATAACAAGCCAGTAGAAGCTGATCATTGCTACATTCACAGCGCTAGATGCATAGAGTTGAATGTGGCTCTTGCGGACTGTCGAGATGGACCTCATCAGGTCACCTACGACGTTGTAGCAACGCCGATACGACAAAAAAGAGCTTGAGCCGTGAAATGTATTCTTCTATACTATCATGGCCAACTATAACTGGTCACTTGAAGCTCTTGATTGCCATATTCAGAGCGTGAGATACGATATGGAGCTTGAGTAGCAATTCAGCTGTCCCAAATTAGGCCTCATCAGGTCACCTACGACGTTGCAGGGACGCCGATATGTCCAACAAATACTTGAGTCGTGTGAAAGATGCTTATATACTGTCATGGCCAACGATAATGGGTCACTAGAAGCTGTTGATTGTCATATTGTTCAGAGCGTGAGATATGATATGGCTGTCAACAGAAGAGCTGACAGCCGTCTCAGATGGACTCATCAGGCCACCTACGACGTTGCAGGGACACCGATATGTCCAAAGAATAATTGAGCCATGTAAAAGATGCTTATATACTATCATTGCGAACTGTTATGGGTCACTAGAAGTTGTTGATTGTAATATTCAGAGCGTGAGATACGATATGGTGCTTGAGTAGCAATGTCAGCCGTCCCAAAATGGACTTCATCAGGTCACCTATGGTACGACGTTGTAGGGACGCCGATATGACCAACAAATACTTGAGCCGTGGAAACGATGCTTCTATACTATCATGGCCAACAATAATGGGCCACTACAAGCTGTGGATTGCCATATTCACAGCGTGAGATACGATATGGCGCTAGAGAGTAGAGCTGGCAGCTGGCAGCCATCTCAGATGACTCATCAGGTCACCTACGACGTTGTATCGACGCCGTTACGACCAAAGAATGCTTGAGCCGTGGCAAAGATGCTTCTATACTATCATGGCCAACGATAATGGGCCACTACAAGCTGTGGATTGCCATATTCACAGCGTGAGATACGATATGGCGCTAGAGAGTAGAGCTGGCAGCTGGCAGCCATCTCAGATGACTCATCAGGTCACCTACGACGTTGTATCGACGCCGATACGACCAAAGAATGCTTTAGCCGTGGAAACGATGCTTCTATACTATCATGGCCAACGATAATGGGCCACTACAAGCTGTGGATTGCCATATTCACAGCGTGAGATACGATATGGCGCTAGAGAGTAGAGCTGGCAGCTGGCAGCCATCTCAGATGACTCATCAGGTCACCTACGACGTTGTATCGACGCCGATACGACCAAAGAATGCTTGAGCCGTGGAAAAGATGCTTCTATACTATCATGGCCAACTATAATGGGCCACTACAAGCTGTGGATTGCCATATTCACAGCGTGAGATACGATATGGCTGTCAACTGAGGAGCTGGCAGCCATCTCAGATGACTCATCAGGTCACCTACGACGTTGTATCGACGCCGATACGACCAAAGAATGCTTGAGCCGTGGCAAAGATGCTTCTATACTATCATGGCCAACGATAATGGGCCACAGCAAGCTGTGGATTGCCATATTCACAGCGTGAGATACAATATGGCGCTAGAGAGTAGAGCTGGCAGCCATCTCAGATGACTCATCAGGTCACCTACGACGTTGTATCGACGCCGATACGACCAAAGAATGCTTGAGCCATTGAATATATCCTTTTCTACTACCATAGCCGACTATAATGGGTCACTACAAACTGTTCATTGCTATATGCACAGCGTTGATATGGAGGTTGAATGTGGTGCTGGCGGCCATGCCAAATTGGGCCTCATCAGGTCACCTACGAGGCCCTCTAGCATCGTTGATACAACTACTTTGAGCATGAGCAGTGGCATTTATCCTTTTTATTCTATTATAGCCGACTATAAGGGACTCATTACGATGTTTCATTCGTACTGTTATTGATCTGCTGTCTCTTGAGAGATAAAAGACTATCATTCACATACCATAGACACGTTTTTGTCACAGCTCCTTTCCCTTGCTTTTCCTGCTACAAAATACAAGGGGATCGCTCGAACTATCCCCAAACTTGCCTATCCCCCCTTCAAATCTCAGCCTAGCTGAAATTCATATACCCCCCTCTTTGAGATACTAGGGGAAAGCTAGGTGACACTTCGACTTTTACACCCCTAAAACTCAGCCTAGCCAAATTTCTTATCCCCGGGGGTATAGTTCGAGCGATCCCCTTGTTACTTGTTAGCCCTTACGCTATTAGCCCTGTGGTCGCTCGGATCCAGTCGACGCAAAAATCGACGATGGGCCGCAAAAACAAAGCCAAGACGAACCGGAGGGTGGGGGCAGCGGCAGCAGCTGCTTTAGAAGTAACCCACAACCCCGTCGTCAGCGGAAATGCGGTGGATGGCGATGATCTGGCTTTCCTCAAGCAGCGTCGACAATTTGTTGATGGTTCATCCTGTGAGACTCCTCTTTATCCGAGAAAACCCAATATGAGTCTAGATCCCCTTGCAATGCAACAAAAACTCCTCGCTTTGCCTCCGAAGAAGCGTTCTGCCACTGCTGAGCGGCTGATACAGGCTAATAAAATGATGATGGATATTGACAAGTTGCAAGAAGAGAGAGGAGAACGTTATGACGACAGGCACGTTGATATAAGCATCCTAAAAAGTGACCCGTCGTACATTCAAGAATGCGTGCTGTGGATAAAAGCCTTTGTTTCCTCCGACTTTCGGTTGGTCTACAACTCCACTTCGACTTGTGGATCAAAATACTCCCCTTTGCCATCATGTTGGTCACACATTACTAAACTACGCCCTCTGACAGATAATGAACCGCAGCTGATGCGTGTCGATGCAATGAGCTTTGTCATCTTGCTTGCTGCTGCGATGCGCCTTGGTGTGCCACAAGAGAGGTTTAGTCTTCAAATTGTACATGAGCTTCATGCACATGCTGAAATGAAGTACGATTGTTTGGATTTCGATGATTTGAAAAGTCATCAAGAGACGAGGGATCTAGACGAATCATACCTTCGATTTGCATTGGCATGGGTGGGGATCAAGCGAGCGAGGGCAATGTACAGGAACGAAGAAAAAAGGACAATGCTGCCATTCCATCGCAAGGATGAAGTTGCAACTCAATCTAAATCACTGCTTCAGTCGATTGAAATTTTTGCAAAGGAACAGTGTCAATACAATCCAGACTCTCCTGTTGGACTGTGGAATTTAGGATGGTTTACTACGCAAGTGAAACACAATGAAAAGCAACCGTGGGCGGCCGCTGTTGAATTTTACAATCTCATGGCTGATTGTTGCATGCTAGCGGACAAAGCAGATGATGACTTTTACCGTGCAGAGGCAGGAGTGGAAGCAGCGATGGGCCTGGTGTTAGGGGGGAAGCCAATTGTTGGATACTCTGTCAAGAGCGGTGCAAAAGTGCAGGTTTTACGTGACTTTGACTTGACGTGGGAGGCTTGTGGGGGTAGTGATGCTGATGGTCTAAACATGCCTATTGGTGCACCAACGCCGGTTGCCGCACGAGAAGCAGGTGTCAAGGAGACGAATCGCCTGAGAGAAAAGGTAGAGCCCACGTTGTTGGAACCGGGAGAGACTGTCATCGTTCCACACTGGGAGGTATCGCGCGTATGGAATTTTGCTATGAAGGCTTTCATGCGGCTAGAAATATTTGATCATGGCCAATATGTTTATGGTGAGACTATCGGGTGGGAGATAGGAGAGGGATTCTTGAAGGGGAAGTGTGGACCGTTGGCAGCTAACCGGTACAATACGTGCCCACAAGTTGGATTTAAGAACACACGAGACAAGGGGTCTTTTCCCTGTGACTTTTGTGGCACGGTTCAATCTAACTTGCAACGTTGTGCGAGGTGCAAAAAGACGCAATACTGCAGCCGTGTCTGCCAAAAGAATGCATGGAAGACACACAAGCGTGTATGTGTTGCTGCAAACTAAGTTGAGCGGCTGTCGATGAAAAAAAACGAAAGAAAAGTACAAGACATGCATAGAAGCACGGTTCCAGAGAGAATTGAGATGATAGAGTGAATTTAGACAGTTTGGGATTATAATATTTAGCTTTCAAAATTGTTGCAACTTTTTGTTTTGTTGTTCAATAATCCTTGATCTATATAGCTGATGTGGTAGTGCAGCTGATGTTCAACAACATACCTACCATTACTTTAAATGAATGCGCCGATCAATTATCATCCACAACCACAGAAGCACCACTCTCCTTCTTCAACCCCTCCACCTCCCCCTCCAACCCCTTCACAGCCTCCCCCAACCTCAAATTCTTATCCACCAACTCATAATACTTCCGACTCAACCCATCCAATGTCCCCATGGCTCTCTGCTGCTCTTCCATCCTTGTTGCATTGATTGCATCTACTTCCATACGCTGTCGTTCTACCGTTTGTTGTAGCGGGTTGACAATTTGACCTTCTAATTGATTGGTATTGTAATGAGTGTAGCTTTGTGGTGTTTGAAATGTCTGTTGTAATTCTAGGTTGATGAGACGATGGCGTTGGTGTTCTAGGGCGATTTTTTGTGTGGATATGGATGTATGGAGATTGGTGATTAATTTGCTCTTGTCGTCGACTTGATCGAATTTTTGGTGGGCCATTGGATCAGAGCGGTTGTTTAACCATTGCTGATTGTTAGTAATAAACGTGGTATTTTCAGGATTGGACTTTTTCGCCATGATCGCTTCATATGCAGCCACAGCCATGGGAGCCTTACCCCCAAATTGTGGACATTGACTTGATAAATCCGTCGTTCCAAAATTGATCGTTTCCGCAGAAGTTCCTTTTCTGGACGAAGAAACTGGGGCTAATAATGTCTGCAGCGATGGATGTTCACCGCTAACACCAGTAGACTCGTGCTGTAGTTCCTCTTCGATTAATTGAATGGCGTAATTTTCATAGTTTGGATCGAGTGGTTCGACATACGGTAAAGCGTCGAGAACTATTTCATTGGCGGGGTGGGCTGCTGCAGATTCATTCAGGGCGACGTCGGATTCGTCTCGGTGGACGACGAGGGCCCGGTTGCTGCTGTTGGATACGGTGTCCATGGTGGATGCATGTAATAGATGTCGAACAAAGTAATAAGTAGCATAGGAATGGTAAACCCTTGCGCCAGGCGCAGGCGCCAGCATGCACAATTTGTGGAGGCGTCGAGGGTGCACTCTTAGAAATAATCCGTTCTAAACTTTATACCTTGCTCTCCCCTGATAGATGTGGTCTGAGCATAACTAATAGATTATTGCTTACCCCACTTGATACATGACATCGTTTTGTCTCTAGGGGTACTTTTCAACTGAGCCACGACCATCACATCATCACGTGCTCCAAAAAAGAACGTTGCTCGTGCCAAAAGAGTTCTTGCCAACGCAGTGAATAGAAGGTCCAGCCGCCTAGAGTACGCCTGCTTTGCTGCCATCAATGATTGCAAAAGAACCTTAGCGGAGATAGTGCACAATATATATCAAACAAACAAGCACACAATGATGGACGACGACGAAGACGGAGACACAATCATCGCAGATGATCTTTCCATAGACGGCAACGAACACTCCGCCAATAACGAAATCACATCCGCCGAAGCAGCCGAACGCCGGTACGCCAAGCAGCGCTACCGCTCTTGGATGTCAATGCTCATCATATCCACCTTTGTGTGCTCCATTCTTATTGCATCAGTCAAGTTCTTTGCTCCAGGTCGGTTTTTCAGTGAGGAGGATACGACTACATATGATATTTTCGGTAGTGGCGATAATGGGATGGGCGATAGTGCCAATCAGCGTAGGTTGGAGGATGCGTTGGATTATTTAGTCACCAAGGAGGTTTCGGATGTTATTACACTATTGCCGAATAATACCATGTCACCGCAATACATGGCAGCCATATGGATATCGTCAATTGATCAACATCGTATCAACATTCCAAAAGCGGATGGTACCACGTCCAAGGATGAATATCCCTTCTTGCAACGTTATTCGCTGGCTGTGTTATTCTTACAGCTTGGGGGAACGAGCTGGGTGTATAGATTGAATTTTCTAAGTGGGACACATGAATGTGCATGGTTTACAGTGTTCCCATCGGATGATTTGCCACCTGATCAGGGATATGCAATGGGAACTTGGTGTGATAAGAATCCCGGGACATTGACGGAGCGTGATCAAGATGATAATTTGTGGGAGTCTGCTATTGTTACGGACATTCACTTGCTTCCCAATAATAATGCTGTTGGAAGACTTCCCAATGAGTTGCGCCATTTGCGTTATCTAAAGACACTGAGGATTTACGAGCAAGCGTTCATTGTCGGTGAAATTCCATCCGGCTATGGAGATCTTAGGAACTTGCAGATATTGGACTTGGAAGCTAATCAGTTAGGAGGACCTATTCCATCATCGTTCAAGTTCTTGAATAAAATGACCCTGTTGAACTTGAGGCGCAATCGTCTCACTGGGATTAGTGCCGACGCCATCAACCAAATGGATAAGCTAGCGGCCCTAGCTCTTGACAGCAATATGATCCCAGGGAAGCTTCCTGAATTTAATCTACCCAATCTGCTTGGTCTCACGCTATCTGATAATGCGTTCACTGGACAGATTCCGATTAGTATGGCTGGTTTATCTAACTTGGAAATGCTGGCACTCGACCATAATAAACTCACTGGTAGCCTGGATATCCTTGAAGGTATGACACATCTAACACATGTCTATCTTGACAACAACAAGTGGGATCACGAAATTAATGATGGCTTTTTTGCCGGGCATGATAACATTACCCATCTCGACATGAGTAACTGTAGCATTCGTGGGATTGTCCCAGATCACTTTTTCAAGTTCCCAAAACTGGAGGTACTTGATTTAAGTAGAAATTTACTTGAAGGTGATCTACCAGGGCCTGCCATTGCCAGTACAAATGATACTACAACCAAGCTGCAGTATTTGTCATTGCACTCAAATAATATCACTGGGCCAATCCCTCAAGGCATATCCAAGTTGAAGTCACTAACACATTTGGATCTATCCGTTAATAAGATGATTGGGTCCATTAATGAAGAGCTAGGGGAATTGAAAGGCCTCGAGTACCTATTTCTAGGCAACAATGACTTTTCTGCAGGCAAATTTCCTGCTTGGCTTCAGAATCTGACGAATCTTGAAGAGCTTTCACTCAAGAACAATAATCTCAATGGAGAAATCCCAGAATGGATTGGTGAGCTGGCACGCCTCGAATTACTTGATATAGGAGAAAATTTCTTGAATGGCACGCTACCTGATTCTATGGGGGATTTGACAAAGTTGTGGATATTGATATTGAACTCTAATAATTTACGAGGCAGCATTCCGTCGAGCTTTCGTCAATTGGAATATTTAGAGACGTTGCTAATTGATGACAACAGCTTCAAAGGGAATACAGCTCCAGTCTGTGAGGGTCGTGGTATGGATCGAATCACCCACTTTGTAAGTGACTGTGCATCAAACTCTTCTACCTCTGCTACTGCTGCCTCGGGCTCCATTGGTGGCTGGGAAGATCCTGTGCTTGCAGAAATAGAATGTGAATGTTGTACTCTTTGCTGTTTGGACGAAGATATTACTTGTAATGATGATGAATGGATTGCACATCATGAAGGGCATTGGCAATCAGGATATGAACGAGTTTATTGGGATTTTGAAGAGAATGGAATCGTTAGTGAAGTGACTGATGCTTATGATACTCTCGCTCAAGCTTGGGGGTTGCCGTAGGCTTGATCAATTCTCTATTAACATTTTAACATTGTCTATTTGTATATAAGGAGGAAAGGTTGCTACTAATGCAAAGTAAGATGTTAGATGTTGGTTCCCGTGCTAGGTATGGTAGAGACAGCCCAGCTGCAAGCTCGCTCTCTCAACTCTCAACAACTTGAAATTGGATTGGTGCCATCTGCTTGGTAGCTTTTGGTAGGATGGGCATCTCAGACGGTGTATCTTTTGCTTACGTGTTTTTCATTCTTTTTCATTGCACTTTGCTCTCGACACTGCACATGTGAAACAAAGCCAGTGTTGTTGGTCATAAAACATCCTTATCGAAGTAAACATGGTTCATACACGCCAACAACGCTGCCGTCGCAGCCCCTCGATCATTATATCAGTGGCTCTCTCTCTTCTTGCGGTAAATAAGTGTAATGCATTCGTTGCATCGCCCAGCAACAATGCCTTCACAACAACAACTCTCGCAATGAGTTCTTTTCAGGAAGATATGCCTACAGAACAAAGTCGTCGCTCGGTTGTATCGCTGCTCACATCAAGTATTGTCACTGCAGCTGGGGGAGCCGTGTTGCTTCCTGCTGCTGCCCGAGCTGAAGCGGAAACTATGGAGCGTGGAGGAGTTCCGCTCACACCATTCAATTCTTTGGCGTTCAATTATCGTGGCGGAGAGAGTCCTACCGTTGACCCTTCTGAACTTAATGAACCATCTGTATCCTATGCCGAGTTTTTGGAAAAGCTGAGTGCCAACCAAGTAACATTTGTGGAGTTCTTAGCTCCCAATGGAGATAAAGCATATGCAACATTCAAATCAGAAGACAGCAGTAATTCAAAACCAATCCGAATTGGAGAAGGATATCCCATTGAAGATCCACAGGGATGGTCATCTCCTGCTTTTGTTGTCAAGGCTGTGGCGAAAGCGAAGGTTCCATACAAGTTTGTCGTGCCTGGTCTTTCGGATTCGTTCCATTGATTTCATTAATCAAGAGGGAATACATTATATTATCGTGGAGGGAACACAACTCTACACAACAATCTGGAAATGCGATGAGTTCAAGGAAGAACGAACAACTTAACTTTGCATGTATTATAAAAGTAGTAATGTAATATAAAAGTCAGGTCTACAAATTTATCAGTAATAATCTAAAAGTACGTTGGCAAGGCATCTTCTTCAAATCAAACTACCTGCACGGGAACTCCAATGAATACACGAGGCTTGCCCATTTGATCGGCAGCGTCATCATCCTCTTCCATCTTGACATAGTCAAATTCATCAGCGGAGGTTTCTTCCTCCTCCTCATCGTCATAAGTAGGAAAGAGTTGATCAAAGATAATCATAATTGCAAGCACTGCAAGCATGTGAACTGGCCCCAAGAAGATAGCCGTAGCAATCATGACAATACCTGCCAAGAAAGACCAAATGTTCTTCACAGCCAAGACACACAAGGAAATCACGACAAGGGCAGACGAGAGGATCGACCCGTACACCAAGTAACGAAGAGTGCTATCACCTTTGTTGATGTATTGCTGATGAATTCCGGACAATGTTTGTAGTAGAGTTTCATCGTCTGCTTTCGCAGCAGGCGCAGGGAGTGAGTTCTGGATTGGTGCTTGTTGTACCTTATGCTCCAACCCGGACCGACGGGCATTAATAAAGTTCAAATAAGAAGACACTGCCCCGGCACATCCGGAAGAAAGATCACCATTTTTGTAGGAAGAGTAGATACACCCGTCCACCTCCACATCCCCTAATCCAAGCCTTGGAGTGTCATCCACTTGGCTCAAAGAGACTACACGCATGACACCTCCTCCAGGAAGTTGAAACACTTCTATTTTGGAGACGTATTCGGTAAGACGACGAGCGAGGCGATCCTTCATTTCCAAATGAAGATCATTATTTTCACCTTCGGAAAGACGTCTCCTTTCAGAGTTAATGTGTATGTTTTGAGTAATGTCCATAATGTCTCCCAATAGACTTGCAAACACATCTTCTTGAGGAGGGAGAGTGTCAATCTCTTCTTCATCACTCGAAGACGAAGAAGATGCAGATGATACAATCTCCTCCACAAAGGATGGAAGCTTGGCATCAAATGCCTCCACAGCACGTTCCTCGGCAAATTGACTGTTGGCACTCATTGCCTCATCAAATATTTGAAGCGTGGAGGAGAACAACTCATCAATAACAGATTCCAAATCGTCGAATGACCCCATGCCAATGGAGGGTGGTGCTGGGAAAGACATGAATCCCGAAGAAGAAAATGGAGAGTGCTGCTGTTGTTGTTGTTGTTGGGAGAAGAACAGCGGAAAATCTGGAGTAGTAGTTGGGCACTTCATTTTGGCATCGATATCACATTGGGAACGGATCGAGTCTCGGAGTACCCTCAATGGGCAATGGTGGGGGGATTGACCCATCGATGGTTGTGGTAGGCTTGTAAACATGATTGGGGTGATGCCTGTTAATTTTTTTGACAGGTGATGTTGTGTAGGTGAGATTTACTGTTGCAAGCATCGTATCATACAGTAATCAAAGATAATGAAATGCAGAGAAAAAACTTACGAATCATTTCCCCCAAGGTAGAACCAACGAGGGAGGCCAACGCCACACTCTTTAGCAACGGCATCATCATAATATTATGACTGTGACTTTTCTTCTGTGATAGATGTGTTCGCAAATTCTTTGAAATCTCTTTTTGGACCGCCCGTTCAAGATGACGTTTACGGGTAAAATTACTGCACTACACTACAGAATGTTATAGCTTAGAAGCTTCTCGCTGCAATGCCTGTATTTAGCAGGCTATGGTCTATTTATCTCATCCGCAGAGTTCTTCAACGCGTGGCATGAATTTTTAACTTTTCCTCTCACGGAATTCTCAACTCACAGACAGGTACAAGTACCGCTCCATTAACCCGGAGTCCCTACTACTAAGTAGGAACCATTGATGTATTGTGAATGTCACATACGACACCAATTTTGTCGAAGAAAACCGGCGCCAAACGCCCAAAAAAGACTCCTTACACGAACTGCTTGGTAGTACTCTCGAAGAGCATCAATCAGCTTGGTACACTTAGAGCCTCAATCATTTTGGCATGCCGCTTGTTGTTGGATCTGTTCCGGTGGCCTTTTGACGAGATCTTTCTTGAGACATAATATAATCTTGCAGCAGCGCCGCAAATCTCATTTTATCATATCTATGCATCATGAAGCGTCGGCAGCTACAACAATCAGCTGCTGCGATTGTAATATCTCTGCTATCGACAGATCTGGCAGTCTTTACCAACGCACAGGGTGGTAAGGACAAAGATCAAGGCAAAGACCAGCCACTCTCGCCTCCTACACTCTCGCCATCTGCAGCCTCATCGGCTACTGATGCATTGACGGATAGTCTCATTGCGCCGCAACCAGCAGTAAATACCGGCGGTTTTAGAAATGATACTCCTCTTCCAACCATGATAGTCACATTCTTAGCAACTTCTGTCGGTGGATCTTCACCTAGCGTTGTTACGGGAGGTGGAGCTACTTTTACAGCCCCTCCGACTGAAACATCCATCACCATTATGCAATTGTCTGATAAGACTTGTCCTTCGTCTCTTGATAAACAAATAGTTATTGATGCCAGTGCCATTCTGTACTATCATCTCGAACCGTCAGATCGTGGTGACAATAATGGTATTCTATGTGGACGAATGGAGGTTAATAACAATAACGGCGGTTGGATTGGGTTTGGATGGTCGCCAAATGGTAACATGATTGGAGGCGAGGCCATTGTTGGCTTGACAGAAACACGATCTGTACTGAAATATAGTTTGACTTCTAAGATGGCAAGTGGAGTTACACCCATGCCTGCAGCAAGGCAAACATTGACTGACACATCCATTCGGTTTGTGGGAAGTAAAACAATCATGACATTTACAAAAATGCTTGTGGAAGATGGTGAGATTGAGATATATGAAACGGGACCGAATGCATTTCTACATGCTCGAGGCAGTAATGGGCAAACACTTGGCTATCATGACAATGGAAGGTTTGTATTTGTGAAGGACTTTCTGGATGATATAGCAACGAATCCTCCCACTCCACGGCCAACACCGATTCCAACACCACGACCTACTCCGTTTCCGACTGCACTTTCAACATCACTTGCGACATTTGTTTTTACACCAAGACCCACTGAAGTATTTATACGACCAACGGCTCCAGCTTTTACTCCAAGACCCACTGAAATATTTACAAGAATACCGGCTCCTGTTCGAACACCATTGCCAACTAACTTTGCAACAACTATCTCTGTACCGGATCGTCCTACTCGAACAAATATGCCAACAGATTATTTTTTTGTAAGACCGACAGGCTCACAAATATCAACGCCTCCAGGAAGAGATCCTACAATGCGTCCAGTTCCGGTAGGGCCTGGTAATTGTGACAACCCTACAATCACAAGAGATGAATGCAAGGCTTCTATCTATTGTGAGTGGGTACTCATTAGTGGTCAGAAGAACTACTGTCAGTTTGGGCCTCCGGTTCCACCAACGTTGCGGCCATCGTTCCCGCCTACAGACAAGGTAAGATTGTGTTATCTTTTCTCTTGACGTGAGTTGTACTTTGTGTATTTATTTTCTCATTTGCATATATCTCGTGTGCTCTAGCCGACATTTGGACCAACTTTTGAACCAACACCACGACCATCTTTTGAGCCAACATTGAAGCCCACCCCGTGGCCAACTGTATCGCCGACAACACTTGTTCCTGTAAGTCGCTTGTAATGATACAACAGAACAATCTCTTTTTCGTCTAACTCACGTTTTAACTGCGACTCGTCACAGTCTCCATCTCCAACTTTGACCTCAACAGAACGCCCAACATTATCGCCAACATTTATCACGCCCGATCCAACAACTAGTCCTACAATAAAACCAACGTTCAATCCGACGAAAAGTCCATCATACAAACCGTCATCATCTCCTACACAAACCCCCTCTGCCAAACCGAGCACCCAACCTAGCTCGAGTCCAACAACGAGCTCTGAACCATCGCAGACACCGTCATTATCTCCCACTTTGTCTTCGAAGCCTACTTTATCAACATCGCCTACTTACTCCCCAACAAAGACACATTTCCCAACCCTTCCAGAGTATGAATACAAAAGACCTCAGAGAGTAGATATACGGTGGACACCCTGGGATAATTTGGACAGGGACATTCAAATTGAAGTTAGTGAAGCGTTAGGATACAACAGAAACAATTGGAACAACCTCAAAACAAATGATGTCGAGAAGTTACGCTGGTCCGATTTGAGTGAACGCAAGAGGTCCGCTGCCACACTGCTCGGCTTCGACAAATGGTCTTGGAATTGCTGGATCAACAACTTTGAAAGCTTTTCATGGAGGCAGCTGTATGAATGGGAGCTGACACCATATTTAGAGTCACTGGGTTGGAATAGCCAGAGATGGAATGGTCAAAATGGCCCACCGATACTTAAACAAAATAGCTGGGATGATTTGACGAGCGAGCAAAAGGAGAGTGCAATGCAACTTTGTTTCTACAAGACTTCATATGACGAGCTCAACATTGTGGAGTATGGATTCGGATATCCAATTTCTAGACCTTCTGCACGATTTGTTCCCTGGGCCAACTTGGATTCAGAAATGCGAGCAACTATGGAGCAAACACTCGGATACAACGAATTGAGCTGGAATATCCCCGGTCTCAATCCGATGGAACTAAAAGGATGGTTTCAAATGAACGACTCTGAAAAGAGAGGGGCGGAGGCTATAAACTGTACTGACTCGTGCTGGGACTGCTGGCAAGCACAATACAACACTTATGGGTGGCAGGATTTAGTGAATCGAGGTCATGACGAAGCCTATGCCGCCCTTGGATGGACAGAATCATCATGGTGTGGAGAATCAGAAGCCCCTGCTACAAATAAAAGGTCTTGGAATGAACTCACAGAACAAGAGCAGCTAAATGCCACTGAATTGTGTCTGGATCAATTCAACTGGGATCAGAATTCTTTGGAAGTGAATACAGGGCCGTTCCCATTCATTCATCCGCCTCTGCGGTATGAAAAGTGGAGTAGTCTAACATTTGGTCAGCAACAGATTGCAATGACTGCGTTACTTTACAAGGAAGAAACCTGGGATAATGTCGGTACTGCTGACATTGAAATGAGGTCGTTTGATGATTTGACAGACTCCCAGAAGACCTACGCGGTTGAACTTGGTTTCTATGAAAAGACGTGGGATTGCTTTCAAGTGAGTCCATTTCAACTGTTCCTGACTTTTTTCTTAGAGTGTTATCACTCCCTAACGCTCATATTATTCTTTCTTCCGCTATTAGAATCATTATCGAGCCGAACCATGGAGAGACCTTTCTCCCGACGTTCGAGTTGCCTCCGAGATTCTTGGATGGAATCAGAGTAGCTGGGGAATAACGAAACCCACACCAAACAGTTACGATAAAAGTTGGGACACACTATCTACAGAGGAGCAGACAGCGGCTACGAACTTGTGCCATTTTGATAACATTTGGCCAGGGGGTACAAGTGATCAACTTGTTGGCTCCTTCTTGCAAGAGGGCGAAGAGGGCGTGAAATCACAAGCAGCTCAAATGTTGCCAAAAGCAGCGATGATAGTTGCATCAATCCATGTTTTGAAGCATATTTTTATTTAACTATTATAACCAAATGATTTAATGCAAAAGGAAAGACTATACTTTCCACCATTGACCTTGTATTGTTCCAGAGTTTGAGGACCACAACTTCCCGAACCTAATCCTCGCTGTGCAGCATCAATACGAACAAAGATCCTATCTTGATCATCCTTGAGCTCATTTACGTGACGTGCCGAAAACAAACTAATGTCATTGTGTCTACTAACAGTGAACTGGGGCATTTCGTCGCTGGTAGAAGCTATCATCGCACCTTGTCTGTCTGAGACCGCTCCTCGGAATGTAGATTTGACATTGTCTTCGCTGAACTTTGGCACTTGCAATTTCCCTCTTCCATTCGATTCGGCAAGAACTAGCCATCGCATGTTCATTCGGTTGGATTGTTCTTGTGGCACGACGTATGTTGAAGAGTCGGATACGGAGCCTTCATACACGCCAGCATGCGAAGAATATGATCGATCAGAATAGTTCTC
This sequence comes from Skeletonema marinoi, assembly GCA_030544225.1. Classification (NCBI taxonomy): domain Eukaryota; phylum Bacillariophyta; class Thalassiosirophyceae; order Thalassiosirales; family Thalassiosiraceae; genus Skeletonema; species Skeletonema marinoi. The sequence continues at coordinate 1,490,268 of CM060497.1, forward strand.
GCCAGGCCCATCAGCGAAGAACATCATCTCTTTTAGTTCTGATGGAACTGCCAACTCTATCCCAACGCGTGGAAGATCGGTGAGTGACTCGTTAAAATCAAAAAGTACTTTAACGTACAATGTCCCATTGTCATCAATCTTGATTGTTTGCTTGTATGATCCCAAATGCACCTTTCTATTGAGTTCTTCTTCGCCCACGGAAGAGAGCAATTTCTCAGCCAAGGCGATGCCAGGATATGATCGCTTTCCTGGCTGCCCATAAATAGTTGCGTTAGAAGTGATGCTGCTGCTGCTTACGCTTCCTGACGTAACAACTTCATCTAGACAAACGCAGTCGAGACCAAGCCTTAGCCAATTACCAAGAGGCTTCGATGGGTCATTGAACTGATCACCATTTTGCTTTACCGCATCTGGTAGCAACGAGCAACAAAGTTAGAGATGCAAAGAATCAGCTAGCACAAAAAAAATCGTAACACTCTCACCATTATCTGTTGGAGCGCGAAATAGATTAGGGCGAATTCCGAAGACGACAGTCTTTGAGTCCTGGGCATATTCAAAGCTTGTGGATCCCTCATATAGTGTTGCCCTACAACAATTGGATGATAGAGTGAACTTGCTGTCTTCTTCGGATAACTTCTGTTTTCCTGGGCTTTGATGAAAGGTTTCAGGGAGCGAGTGAGCTGCAATACCCGTGCTTCTTGTGCATAGAGCAAATTGTTCGGACGCAACCTCCGGGTAATCCTGCAGTTCTGATACTGACTTGATTCTTCCTTGACGTGTTGCACCCCCGACACAAAACACTGCAATATCCAAGTGCACTTCTGCTGCTCCCAGCTGTATAACGGTGTCTAAACTGTGACGATTAAATGCGTCTTTGAGAGTAGAAACGATTACATCTTCTTCTGTCTTCGGCTTCATCAGTTTAGGGAATGAACAAGTCCCCTCCTCCAAATCAAATCCATCCATCTTGAGAGTCCATTTCCATTGTAAGTCATCCAGTGACGAGAAGCATCTTTGATTGGTTACACGAATGGTGAATTCGTTTCTGTCGGCATGCAACTGGAAGGAAAAGTCGACTGGTTGTGCAATCTTCTTAAACTCTATCATCGCTGGATGAGGCTTTCGGTCAGGACTAATCATCCCATTAATGTTGAAATTGGCATCATTGGGTGTTTCTCCATAGTCTCCTCCATACGCAAAATAACTCTTCCCATCCGCATCTACCTCCAACAACCCTTGATCAATCCAATCCCAAATAAATCCACCTTGTAGACCTTCCTTTTCCTTGATGACCTTCCAGTAATCGGCAAGTGAACCAGAGCTATTTCCCATAGCATGCGCATACTCACACATTATGAACGGCCTCGTTTCGTTAATGCGCGGTGCAATCTCGTCAGCCCATTCCGTTATCTCATCAATCGTGGCATACATTGGACAAACTACGTCGGTGCCCATACCAGCGTCTTTTCTCTCGTAGTTATGGGGATCTTGTCCCCACTCCGGCCTGTGAGCTCCCTCGTATTGAACAAAGCGTGAATTATCATAGCCTTTAATCCATCCATACAGCATCGTATGGTTAAATGCAAACCCAGCCTCGTTTCCAAGACTCCAACCAATAATAGACGGATGATTTTGATCCCGAATCACCATTCGTTGCACCCTATCCATCATCGCTGCAGTAAATGAATGTTCACGACATATGAAATCATAGTGCCCATGACACTCAATGTTGGCTTCGTCCACAACATACAAACCCAATTCGTCAGCAAGGTCGTACAGATAGGGATCATTTGGATAATGCGCTGTACGTATGGCATTGAAGTTGTATTCCTTCATCAACATCAAATCTTGGCGGATTTCATCCAATGACACCGCCTTTCCGCCTGTAGGACTGTGATCATGACGATTGACTCCCTTGATGAGGACTGGCTGGCCATTGATTAGTAATTTTCTGTCGCGAATTTCAATGGAGCGGAAGCCAATCTTACATTCAAAGGTGTCGACCACCACTGCATCCTTTGATGCTGTATTGTTGACACGCTCCTGTTGCACAAGAGTTGCTTCCAACCGATAGAGTGACGGAGATTCGTCACTCCACGGTTGAACATTTCCAGGAACATCTGCACTAAATGAAAGTAAATTGAACCGACGATGGACATCTTTCATCAAAGGATTGTCTTCTGTAGCGGTTACATCAAGTGCTTCATCAAACACTGGTGCATTGTCTGGATCATAGAGTTGAAATAGCATCTTGTACTCGACAACTACATCATCACCATCTTGATATTGTTTCGAAATAGTATACGGAATCTCCTCATTGTAGTAAATATTCCGTCCTTTCACACGCCCATTCCAACCTCTCCCTATTCTAGCTTGCACATCAATCCTTCCCTTCCACCTCCTCGGAAATTCTTCCTCACCATCACAATCACCATCAGTAGCAGCACCAGACACCGCCGGCAGTAAATTCGCCTTGCAAAATATATCTTCGACAAAAGCCTCCTCAAAAGTTGAATACACAAATATCGATCGATGAATACCACCCATACCCCTCCAGTGATCTTGCTGTTCCAAAAACGATGCATCTGACCATTTTGTTGCAATAATGACGAGTGTATTCTCATACCACGTACATGTTCTTGTATTGTCATCACTATCATTATTGCAATGAATCATGGAGGTAATATCATATTCCGAAGAAAGTTTCGAATCTTTCGACATGCCAACAAAGTTACCATTGAGGTAGATGAAGTGACAGCTTTCTACTCCACCTAGATGTAATATTACACGACGCTTGCTGTTGCTGTTGCCCAGCCAAACCTCCCTACCATCTGACAAACTAAATTCCAACCGATACAACCCTGTAGGATTATCATCTTTTGGAACGTGCGGATATAATGTATGGAATGGCATTTGAACATTGGTATATCGTGGTGGATCATGCATGTTGCAGCAACAGTTGTATTCTTCTATTGAAGTGGTCGTGGGTTTGTATTTGTGTGAGGGAGTGAGTGTCCAGTTGGAAGGAACTCGTGTGAACTGTTCACACATCTTCAATTCCTCGTCAGTAAGATTGGTGCATGGTAGGATGTAGTTAAGAGGTATACAATTTGGAGTTGGGAACAGTCGGAATTGCCATCCCTTACTGGATGAGACAAATATTGTTTGTTCCAGCGACGAGGAGTCGAGACAGATGCACGGATTGATATTGATTGATACCTCGTTGTTTTCAGCCTCTCCATCACTGGCCTTGATTTGCAGGTGCTTCTCGTAGGCAATGGACATGGCACGCACATTTCGCGAATGTGGTTGTAATCGATTCAATCCAGTCACAGTGGGGTTCTCCCAGATGTTGTGGTGGTGGTTTGTCGTCCGTGGGTCACCTCCAGTGTCATTGCTGACGGTGGAGGCGGCGGCGCTGCTGCTGGATAGGCAAGCGTTTAGATTCAGCAGCATCACCATTGTTGTTGATGTTCACGATACCATACGTGATGTGTTGTGTGGATTTTGGATTTTGTTGAGTTGATGAAGTTCTTTATGATGAGGGCTAGCTATTAGGGCAGGCAGGAGCAATCAAGACTTTCGCTACAATACAATACCTGCCACAAGAACAAGAGATTCGCATGCCGTGCCCGCCATCATATGTATGCAGGAAGTAGATACGGTTAGCAATGCAATGCATCAAAGATGCGATGATACAACACAACAAGTCAAAATACTGCAGCTCTGCTGCTGTTGCGACTGGCAAGGCTATAACCTAACTATAACTGTTATATTAAAAGTAAAAGGAGTATCATTCTCATTCTCATTACGATCACGATATGGCACAGCCCGGGCCCCTCCCGGTTTAAGTTTTCCTTTCTCTACTGATCCTCATGTCTAGAGAGTACCTACTAAAATAATCTATCTATCTGTGTATTGACTAACTCTCTCTTTTACTTATTATGTACAATTACGATTACGAACTACAATACATATTGTAGCGAGTCCGAGTCATTCTTTCATCCTTCTCTCCGTATCTGGCTCCATTTTTCTCTACTTCTTTCTTCGTTGGAACAACATATTCTTTAACATCAACATCACTTCTCTTCTTACACATACATTTAGTAGTCTCCACTAATATCAGACGGCAGCGACCTCCTTTCCATCGATACTCTTTCCTCCTTCCTGATCCTGATCTTACCTACAAATAGATAGGAACTTCTCCTGCGATTACAGCTCTTGAGATGAATTCTAGCAGAAAAGGTGATAAGGTTATCACACCAGCCGAATAGGTTGCAGTGACATCGAAATTGTCATTATATTTGAAAACAATTTCGTTTTCGTTCTCAAAGTCGACGAGTTCCATGTCAACGCAAGTACCCTGGCCGTTGCCTAGTTCCAACCTTCCGATATTTGTGCCTACATCAGCTTCCCCGATGGAAGTCTTCAACCAAAATTTAGTTGTCCCAAAAAAAGGCACTTCCCAATTACCAGAAAAGTTAGAGACTGCTGTAGGAGTCAACGAAGGCTCAGATGACTCCGATGGTCCTGTCGAAGGTACGGGTGAAGGCTGTGTACTGGGCTGAGAAGTCGGCTCCGAAGACTTGCTTGGAATGAAGGAAGGCAAGCTGCTCGGCTCCTTGCTTGGAACCAACGATGGAAAGCTGCTCGGCTCCTTGCTTGGAACCAACGATGGAAAGCTGCTCGGCTCCTTGCTTGGAACCAACGATGGAAAGCTGCTTGGCTCCTTGCTTGGAACCAACGATGGAAAGCTGCTCGGCTCCTTGCTTGGAACCAACGATGGAAAGCTGCTCGGCTCCTTGCTTGGAACCAACGATGGAAAGCTGCTTGGCTCGGAAGACTTGCTTGGAACCAACGATGGAAAGCTGCTCGGCTCGGACGACTTGCTTGGAACCAACGATGGAAAGCTGCTCGGCTCCTTGCTTGGAACCAACGATAGAAAGCTGCTTGGCTCGGAAGACTTGGTTGGAACCAATGATGGAAAGCTGCTTGGCTCGGAAGACTCAGATGGTTTTTCAGACGGCAGGTATGATGGATTGTTCGAAGGTCCCTCGGAAGGTTGCTGGGAGACTGAAGGAAGCATTGAGGGCAAAGCCGAAGGTAGGTTGGAAGGTTCTGATGACGGTGCTTTAGAGGACTTTGACTTGGAAGACTTTGCTTTGCTTTTTGCAGACTTGATCGTTTTTGTTGCACCAATAGCTGCACCAATAGATTGGTTCTCCTCCATCTTTTAGCCCCCGGAGGGGGCCCTTTAGCTTAGGGGCGAATGGAGATGCGCGTTAGGGATAATGAGGGTTAATCCTACTCCAGGCTCAGGAGAAAAATATCAGGATATGAGCCCACAAAAACCAGTTTTAAATTTACTAAAAATAGGGTCCTTGGTGGATCATCCAGATAATATAAATATAATATCTTCATACCATGGCGGAGGTACCATGATAGTTTGATAGACGTCAATCTGCTTTTGGGGCTCAAAGTAGAGTAAAGTTAGGGTAAATTACGTACTTTTGTGGTTTAGATATGAGGTAGGTATGAATTGGAAACTCCAATTAGAGGGATTGCCCCCTTGCCCTCCAGATCACCTCTCTCTCTCCTCTTCTCCCTCCTCGAAGAAGCACACCATGATTTGAAACCCAAGAGTGAGCTTTGTGCTCCATCCAGTAGCAAGGTAAGTATCAATCTTCAACAACTTGATACCCCTGTTCTTTACGAAACCAACGGTCCGAATGAAAGAACTTTGAATTTGGTGTATGCTCTGGATCTGGAGGATACTTAGTTTGAACTAGATGAGAGCTGGGCTGTTATTGTTATCCTCATGAGCTGGAACATTTGTTGTCATGGCAGACAGGAACCAAGCGAGATGCTTGGCTGTGTCCACAGTGAGAATCAATTCACGTGAGCCATGGCAGATATCTCAGCTTCCGACGTAGACAGTCTTTGACTGCTGAAGTTGGGATTCAGCAACACCAGACGCAATTGGCAAGATTGATCACAAGCAGGTGATAGAGCAATACAATTGTGATGATAGCTACTACTACTAAGCTTTCTTCTACGACTACTAATGCTGTGTGTATAGTTTTTGATTCAACAAGTGAGATGATTGGGCTTGGTCATTATGAGGAGTTGTTTTGTACTTTTCACATACTCGGAGCTTCAAGTGGTGTGTCCTGGCTGTCGCAGACAAAAGAGGAGTCTTTGCCAACAACTATTAGGCCTTTCAATTACGTACTTACAGAACAATGTGATAGACATCGATCTGCAAGAAATTCTCAGTAAGCTTGATGATTAAAATTGTTCTCCTTAGCGTCTGAAACATCTCCCTGGAGAAGTCGTTAGAGGCAATATCGAATTCATGTCACCTGCCAAATCCCACAAGAATTTACAGAAGTCATAATACCTCCGTGCTGATATTAAACACAGATCAGCCACAGAGGTAAGCTGAACTTAGGGCTAAGATGATTTTGTAGGCTGATATAAGTCTAAGTGAGACTGAGAAATCAACGATGAAGGGTGCATGTCCTCTTTGCCATCACAACTGCAATGAAATAATGCGATGCGATATTCATAATACATAGTAGCTACTTATCAAGAAGAAGTCTTGACCTGAATGACATCAGAGTAGAGCATGTTTTGTGTCTTCTGTAAAGGTAGGTACCCCTGTGCATACCCCTCCCAATCCAAATTTTGGCGTGCCAACTGCCCCGAGGGGGCAATTCCCGCAGGGACCTGTTATTCTTTTGATTCTTACTACTCCAGATACCGACTCCAGTTCCAGCAACAAGCAACACTGCGACAGCTCCTGCATACTTTGACCTCCGATAGTACCCATGGCGTGGGCGTGGTGGAATTGCTTTAACTGAACCATCACCGCCTTCACTTTGAATGCCTGTCTCAGGATCTACACCTGTACGATTGTCACGAGCACGAGCTACAACCTCGATTCCTTCATAGTTGCTGTTGCTGGCGGCAGAGGCAGACTGCTCAAAAGAATTATTCTTATTTGATTCCATGGAAGAAGACTTAATTACGGATGGTATTGTATGATGATATAAGGATAAGGAGAGAAGTTAGCACACAATGAGTATCGTGAGCATGGTAAGCTTCAAATTCACCGAGACCGAGAGCCGGTAACTACGCCAAGATATACCTTACATGTACGGTAGACGTAAAGAAAAGAAGACCTGTTAAAATCTCAGCATCTCTTCCGATCACGCTCTCTCACAGTAATTTGTTGAGCCGAACAAGACGTTGCTGCTTCTTTGCTCTCCATCCCCCGTCAGTTAGGGGTAGGGTGCGCCGCTCAGACAAGTTCATATGAAGAAGAATCAACTTACCTATTATTTATTATTAACCCTCGTCTATATATACACTGAATGGTGAAGATGTAGTTGTCAATATAAGTTGAGGAGAAATCTCTCGGGCTCGGCCAAAAGAGCTGTAACTATTATCTGTCAACGTTCAACCGATTGGACTAGCTGGGGCGGTATGCTCGGTGATGATTGGAAGGAGAGTGGCCGGTTGTATGCGTATAAATGACCGTTGGCAAGTTGATATGCGGGATGCCGGAGAGAATTAGTGAAGGGTGGAAGTTTGCGTCGGTGGGCAGGCAGAGGCAGAGCGAGCAGAATCAGAATTATATCTAGTCGGAGGTAGAAGGAGAGCACAGGTATGGAAAGTGGAAGAGGCGGCGAATCGTCGGGCGGTTAATGTACTTATTGATCCACTCGAAAAGATGCATGGCAACAGTTTCGAATTGGCCAGCCAATGACGGACGGCCGTCCAACGGTTCATTCTTTCTTGGCGCCTTGGCCAAAATTCACAGAGAGTGGCCTAATGTAACCTCGGAAGAGAGGGATACATCTGAGTACCGTTCCACGTACCTCTAAAATATTAGAGCCTACATATTTATTAGGCCTTTAACCGCTGTTATCAATCGACGATATATCAGGGTTCATAGATTATGTACCATCGAACTGGTATCCAACTGTATCCTTTTCGCCACCATCCAGTACCGCTATGCCAAATATTTAGGACCATGGAAGTGAGTATATAGTAAGTACGCACTAGTAGGAGTAGTAGGTACGCAATCATGTTGCAGCCATCAATCAGCACCGACATACCACCATGTTAATCGTTAGGCAGACCCTGCTACAACTCTCATGCTACAACGCATTCTAGTAGCCATTGCTGCATTTGCATCATCGCCACACAATAAACTTCTCGGTGTACAGGGTTTCGTTACACCTACGAGGCTTCGTTCGACTATTGCTTGTCAAAAATTAACAACATCACATCTCAGTGCACGTGAAGGAGGAGGACGTGGACGTGGTGGTAGAGGGGGCAGAGGCAGAGGTGGTAGAAAGGGTCGAGGTGGTAGAGGCCGAGGTAGAAACGATAGAGGAGAAAGACGATCAGCGCCACCAACTAGCGGAGATTCAGCCGAAGGTGATAAAGAAACGGAATCATCGAAATCAACTCTAAGTTATCGGGAACGGTGGTTCCAAGCTCACCCCAACTACAACATGGATCGCAGCAATAATCGCCGCGGACGAAAAAACGGCAACAGAAGTGGTGGGGGGCGACGCGGAAGAACACCACCACAAGGCCTACCTTCGCCAGGACAACCTGGAAGAAATTGTCATCGTGATGCCATAACATGTGGGAATAAAGTATATGTGGTCAAGAAGGAAGATCAACAATCAGGACGCGAGACAAGTGGCACGGTATCAAGATTATTAACGAATTCTAGGTATCATCCACGGGGGATTAAGGTAATGCTTGATGGCGGTATAGTGGGTCGGGTGACGAGGTTTGATGATGGTGGTGATTTAAATTTGAGTGGGGCCAATATCGGTATCAATAACCCCAATTATGCCTCCAATACAAGTGATGAAGAAGATGTATATAATGCCACATCTTCCCAAACACAAACATTAGCTGATTTTTTGCCGAGTATGGGAAGCAATAATCATGCTGATGCTAGCTCGATGACACATGGACATCCCAGTAGTAGTGAGGCAAATACGGGTGCTTTGGCAACTTTAGTGGGCATGGGTTTTGACAAAGAAAAGGGAAATCAAGCTCTTCAAATGTTTGACAATGATGTTGAGCGAGCTGCTAACTATTTGCTAAATGAGTAGCAGGATGAATTGTAGTGATTGAAATATAGGCGTATTTTGTACTTTCTTTACATACTTTCACTGATAAAAGATTTTTGCTCGACCTGTAAAAGTGTAATTGAAAGAAGTACAATTTTAAAGAAGTAAACGAAATAAAGAAGTGCAGCCATCTCCAGGCCATTTCGAAAAGATTTCTCAGTACATAAAAGATGTTTTGTCACATTTTCCCTAATCCTCATAAGCCCTACTCGCGCGCAGCACCAAGTTGTATATACGTTGTACATAAAATACATATTTCATATCTATAATTCTACTTACAACAGGCGAGCACCAACTGGCAGCAGTAGATGGCAGCCATTGCATTATTATTCAATGATGTCGTCGTCAAGTAATAATGCCGCTGATGTCCTCCATGGTAACGGCGGGGAGAAACGAACACATCAAGAAATGACACACTCCTCCGTCTCTGACGATGATGACTATACACTCTTCGAGAAGGCCAAGGAGCGGCTGAACGCTGCCCAAGAAGAGTTGGATCTTGCGCAACAGAACATGGAACGAAGACGCCAAAAAATCCGCAACAGTGGAAACTATGAGCCTGATTCGTTGCTTTGTCTAAGTGACGGTGAAGGACACTTACTTGCACACATCCTTCATTATTTGGACACGAACGATTTGGGAAGATGTGCAGCGGTTTGCCACACTCTAAAGAATCAAGCCGATGGTTGCTGGGATACGTTTGAAACAAGAATACTGACTCATCCTAGTCTTTATTCACCCAGTGCTCAAAGTTGCAAGGAGAGGGTTGTTCGTTACCTGAGGGCATCTGACTTCGCAAGTCGTATTGGTGCAATGGGGGACAATATTTCCAAACACGTGATTATTAATCGATACAGGAGGTTTGACGATACAATGATCACTGAAAGGGTTGGAGGTTGCTGCACTGGATGCGATTTCCCTGACTTAACTGGTTACAACAGAAATGAATATGATCTGTTTGTAAGATTATCCAAAACAAGCAACAACGAATTACTTACCGAGGGGTTCACTTCAATGGATTGGGATGACGTACTTCTCGAAGGATTGGATTTTTCGAAATGGCCTGAGCTATTGGAAATAAATAGACTGGTAATTTCACAGGGAGATGAGTTTGGTATGGAAGAGGGAGGTCACGAGTACAGGTTACTGCACAACGTCATGAGAGATCTGACAGTTGTGATAGTTGCTGTTAACAAACTCAGTTCAGAGCCCTCTTTAGTTGCAGCCAACAATAACTTTGGTAGAGAAGGCAATAGTGCTGACCATGGAATTGACATCATGGGAGGTCACGGCTTTTGCTTTGCTCGAGGTGAGCTGTCCACTCATTCTCACGGTCCTGTTGATGAGAACGAGAATCGAATAAAACTAGGTGTCACGTATGACACTAGGACATGGACTGATACGAACACAGGGGAGGTTTTGAGGAAAGAATGTGAATGGAAACTCTCTATATAGTGACTTGTCGAAAAAGGAAGGTCTCCATACATCAGTTGTTGTTTTGTTGTCGCTGGATTTAGTGCTGCTGCTGCTGCAATTATAATGATATAGCGGAAGTGTAAGATTAAGTATCAAATATATATTGCCACTATGCGGCACATGGGGTCGGTATATCTTCTCAATCCTACATCTTTGCGTAACAACCAATGAGAGATAGTATTTGACTGATAAGAATGCTTCGTCTCTATCTCTACGTCCAAAGCGAAGCTCGCTAGCTCTTATTGCCAAGCGATTCTTCCATCACTTCTTTCAGTCCTCTTCGCCTCGCTCTGAGATCAGCCCCTTTTGAAATGGAAATCTTCTCAAAAAAATGATAAAAATGACCATAAAAAATGAACGGCGCTTCCATAGTGACGTCGTCGACAGCTACGCCATCAACCAGCCCAAGCACAATAGCGTAGGCAAGCTGAAAATGAGCAAGGAGGACGACGAGCCGCAGCAAAAGATGGAGATGGAAGATCATCACGACATTATCAGCGATGATGATTCCGAGTACACCTATGTAACCGACGATGATGACGAGGAAGAAGAAGAGAGTGCTACGAAACATAAGAAGAAGGGATGGTTTAGTTTTCTTCGTCGAAATGGTCATGCTGCTGATGCTGACGATGATGATGATGAGGAGGATTGTGATGATGAGGATTATGACAGTGACGAAGGGGAAATTGAGGGTAGTGACCATGAAAGTGTGGTTAGTGAGCATCTAATTGAAGACAGTAATGCTGGAGTTACACCTTCAGCTACTACAACTGCAGCCACTCCTCAACAACAACAAGAAGATAATCACTCAACAACCTCATCATCATCTGAAGAAGAAGAAGACATTTTAGACCAAATTGACAACTACAATCCACCATCCACCAACAACGAAGAAGATGACGAATCAATCCTAATGGCCCAAGCAATCCAACGAGTCCAACAACGCATTCAATCCCACGGGGGGAATATCTACAATGCGTTGGAAACGAAGGATCAAGTGTTGGTGGATACGTTGAGGGGGGTGGAGGATGAGACTGTTATTCGGGAGGTGGTTGGTAGGGCTATGGATGAGGAGGAGCAACAGGAGGAGAATAAGGTTGTGGTGGGGGCTGTAGGTGAGGGAGTTGTGTGTGAAAAACATGATTTGGTGGTGGATAGGGATGAGGAGGTTGATTTAAAAGAAGATGTTATTGTCAATGGTCATGTTGATCATGATGATAATGAGCAAGTGAATTTGCTCGAGATGGAGGAGGAACAAGAAACTACAGCAACAAAACAACCATTTAGTCAACATGGAGTGTATGTGGAGGAAAGTCAGCTGGTAGCAACAAATGGGAATAGCAACGGTGTCGATAATAGTAACAATGACGTCAACATGATGGAATCAAAAGGGTATGGTGACGAAGATCATCAACAACAAGGAGGAAAAGAAGAAGATGATGATGATGAAGAGGGCACCGATGAAGACGAAGACGAAGAAGAAGAAGGTCCAACACTGGAAGAGCAACGTTCCCTCCTATCCTTGGCAGCAGAACACGACCGTGTCGATGTCATCAAGGAACTCTTATCTATATCCCAAAATGAGGATGTGAATACTGCTCTCCTTTGTGGATTTGCCTCTGCGGATGAACATGATGAGCTCAACAACAACAACAACAACAACAATTATGAACAGGATGATGCATTCGAAAGTACAAATGTCATCTTTGTACCCCCACCACTCCACGCAGCCGTTGCCCATGGTTCCGTCAACGCAGCATCCTGTCTACTACGAATGGGTGCCGATCCATCCATACGACCAATAGTACCTACACCCTATCTATCACGGAATTATCAACCATCACCTACGAATAATACGCGTGGTAAAAGACGATCATCCATGGAAGAAGATCGGAATTATAAAAAGTATCATGAAATGTCGGCTTGGGAGTTGGCGTTTGGTTCGATTGTGATATTGGAAGATGGTGATGATGTAGATGGTTTTACTAATGGAGAGATGGAAGTTGATGAGGAAGAAGAAGAAGAAGAAGTTGTAGAAAAGAGAGGCTGGTTTGGATTTGGCGGTGGTCACAAGAAAGAAGAGGAGGATCAAGATGAAGACGTTACAATCCAGCAACAACAGGATGCAAATGGCAAACAACGCATTGTTCGGCGGAGACAACCATTAAATATTGCCCCAAATAAACTGGAGGGCATTCGTCATGCCTTTACTGCCGAGGCATTACGAGCCATTGGTGCCGATGAGGTGGATAGGTTGAAACAGCTCTTGGATTCGGGGATGGACTCTGACATGGAGGTGGCGGGGAAATCGTTGGTTTCGTGGGCAATTGAAATGGAGGCTGATGGGTGTTGTGAATTGCTTTGTGTGGATGAAATAAACGCAAATGATAAAGTCTCTCCACCAGACTCGAATGAAAGCAGTCCCGTGACCAAATCGAGTAATGATGTGGACCAGACACAGCCGTCAACAAAGCCTCCAGCAGCAAACGTAGATCAACCACCAATCCCATCCATCCACGACGAACGTCTCGCCGGTCTATCTCCCAAAGACATCTTAATGCTTATTCAAGAAAATGAGAATCTGATTCCAGCATTAACCACATGTCGCGACGATTTGGCAGAAGAAACATCCGCATGTCAAAACATCCTTCGCGATGTCCAAGCCTCCGGTGGAAGAGGTGGTCTATCCTCCCAATCCTTATTGGATTTGGTGCACTCGTTAAAGGAGAAGCGTCGAGATTTGGAAGAGGGTGTGAAGAATTGGCAACATGCGTGGGAGGAACGCGAGGATGAGTTGGATTTCTTTTGGGAGGAGGTGTTGAATGATGAGTGGCGTGAGCATTTGGCACAGTCGGGTATATTAGATAATGTGACGGGCACTGCCACAATGATGGCGGGGTATGAGAGCACTGCATCATTGGATGATTTAACGAGACGCTTCTGTGAAGTTGATAATCGCGTCAACACTTTGAGGTCATCGATAGCAAGTCTTGCCGACGAGTGTGCTCGGTATCAGGCTGAGGTTGAACGTGCTGGTATGTCTGGCGCGTTGTCATTGACCAAGTCTTTGAGGGAGGAGCTAAAAGAAATGGAAAGTCAACTTTCCGAGGCCAAGTCTGGAGAGGCAATGTGTCGCAGAAAGATTGAATTGATTCAAGAACGACTTACCAATAGCGCCAGAGATGAATCTGTGGAGGAAAATGTTCCGGATAATGGTCATGCAGACGCAGAGGAGCATAGGTATGAAAATGATAATTCTGCTCAGGCTTGGCAAGGACAAGAAGATGTGTCAAATGTTACTCAGGATTTTGCTAAGAAAGAGATGCTGGAAGGGACAGCTTATGCCGAAGCTTACGTGCACAGAGGGATGGAGCGCGAGGGCAATGCACTTGATCAATACGAAGGAGATGATCGAAGTGCATCAAACGAAAGTGCTTCAAGTCATGAGAGCTACTACGATGACGATAAATCCATTGAAAACGAATCTGTTGCGGACGAAGTTGAGGAGCATAGCGATTTTGTGGTTGTTAATGATACCGATGAAGTAACGGATGAAGCTGATGAAACAATTCTAGCGGAGAATCAGGAGGAAGCAGAAGTTGTGAATGATGACGATAATGATGAAACGCTTCTAGTGGAGAATCAGGAGGAAGAAGAAGTTGTCGACGATGATGACGATGATGATGATGTGACAATTCCATCGGAGATACAAGAACAGATAGATCTTATGATATACGCTGGGCACATGGATAATGGTCAGTCAAACAAGATTGAAATCAATGAAATGGAAAACGGCTGCACAGATTACAAAGGCGAAGAACACGCCGACTCGCAGGGCGTCACTAATGCTCTAGTGCGTCCACCTGATTCGGAATTAGATGCATTAAAACCATCCGATGCCTTAAAATCTGGAATGTCAACTGCAATTGTCGTTCGGCAACCTACAGGGCACAGTGGATCGTTTTCCCTACAAATCTGGGATCTCATCCGACGAATCGTAGGTCTAGGAGGAAGGACACCGACACCTAGCTATCATGCACAAAGTGAAAGTAGCACAAATATCATGATAGTTTAATTTCATCACCATTTAACGTGAAGTCTCATTTTTCTACTGCCCTACTAACAATGCTTATCTGCATCCTGAATCTAATACAACTAACGAACACCACTAGAATCGACGTCAATGAATCCGTTTGTCCAAGTTCCCTCTTTAACTACACCGTGATTGTAAGTCAGACAGCCTTGCCCGTGAGGCAACAGCTTATCGTTTACCTCTCCAGTATACTTGCCAGCGTCCCCACTTAAATCTACAAATGGCAAATCTTTCGCAACTTTAGCAGAGGTGTTGTAAAGATAAACATATTCCGCCATTGAACCATGGGAAACATTTCCTTGTTCAACTTTCATACTATGCTTTGCCTTGCGCCTCTCATTCTCCCACTGACGTTCAAAGTCATCTGAGTCCTCTAACTCACCCTTTGAAATTTGTTCTTTCGGCACTTCCTTCTTGGACACGTCTTTCCTACTCTTGTGACTCTTATCACTCTTTACAGCGTCGGTGATCTTACCGTGTACTTTTGTTCCCTCCATCCAAGTTCCACTATACGTTGACTTGTCCTTATACACAATCTTTCCTCGACCATGAGGCTTACAATGTTCATTGACATAACCAGTATAGAATCCTTCCTTGCCAGTGTCATCCGTGTAACTCATCTTTTTCACACTTTTCTTCTTGTGATTGCTTGATTTTGATGCTGACATGTCTTCTACCTCACTTGTTGCGTCTGACAATTTACGTGACCGATGATGACGTCCATCATGTCGACTACTGCCCCTGGAACATACCGACTTGGATCGACTGTGACGACTGCTCCTGGAACAAACCGACTTGGATCGACTGCGCCGGCTGCTCTTGGAACATACCGACTTGGAATCTTTCTCATCGATAACACAGTAATGACAATGGTCGAGCAAAATCTTCCACCCTCCAGTGAACTTCTTCTTTGCTAGACGCACACTGGAATGACGATGACAATACCCCTTGTCGTCAAAAGGACGACTCTCTTCTGTTCTGTTGTTGCTACTAAGAGGTAGGATCTTTCTCCTGCCTGGTGAGACGGATCTGCTGCTGCGAGTAGAACGGGTAGAATGAGTTCGAGAACCTACAGATCGATTGTCACAACCACCTCCACCTCCGATAACTGATCTGGAGGAACTTTTGCTTCGGCGAGGGCTTTTACTACGTTCCTCATGGCTACGAGTAAACCAATTGTCCGATGAATTCGTGATGCACTTGTTGCACTTAGGACAATGGTCAAGCAATATCTTCCATCCACCAGTCAACTTTTTTCGTGCCAGCTGTGTGTCAGGATGATGATGACACCTCCCCTTGACGTCAAATGGTGTGTCATATTCTTGTTTGGGTGTTCTGGTCGATACTCTTGCTCTTCCCCGTGTGGATGCAGATCTACTCCTCCTATGCTTATCTTCACCGCTGTCTGAAGTGGATGGTCTCCGTTGCACTGAGCGAGCACGGGACGAGGAACGTGGACGAGACGAGGATCTTTGACGAGACGTGGATCGTTGACCATCGTTTTCAGTCTTTGATGAGGAGGTAGTTCTTCTACCACGATCGTTTCTTGCACACATGGCTGGTGGCTGCCTCGATACTACTCAGGCTCCGTTCTGCCTATCCGCTGATCATAATTAACCGAATCGGCGTTCAGTTAACTGAGAAGGCATTCCCTCGATATGGAGCAGTTCGATACTGTAGCTACAGATCGTGCCAACTAAATGTTCCCTGGCATGATGAGGCTGCATCATTTTTTCATGATCAAGGCTGATCTGAGAAGCTATGATCCGTCGCGGACAAAAACGGATACCCATCTTATGAGTGTCACTCCGACCGCGAGAGAGATCCATCTTCAAATCAACCAAAATCATAAATCATCGGTGCATGATGTCATCAAACTAACAACGACCATGGGAATCAAAGGCCTAGCCAAACTCCTCTCCGACGAGGCCCCCGACTCCCTCCGCGAAGTCCCCCTCTCTTCCCTCCAGGGACGTAAAATCGCCGTCGATGCCTCAATGGCAATCTACCAATTCCTCATTGCCGTCCGATCTGGTGGACCAGGTGGTGCAGCAATGATGCTCACCAATGCCGATGGGGAGACTACTTCTCATATTCAGGGGTTGTTTAATCGGACTATTCGATTCATTACTGAGGGCATTCGACCTGCTGTGAGTAAATCTTGCTATCTTATGATATACCTTGATTTTTTGTAAACACATGACATGTATAAACAGCTAAACACTTTTCATGATGTTTCGATAGTACGTGTTCGACGGCAAGCCACCTCAATTCAAGAGTCATGAATTGGTCAAACGACGTGAAAAGCGACAAAAGGCCGAAGAGGCACTAAAAGCTGCCGAAGAAAGTGGCAATATCGAAGAACAAGACAAACAAAACAAACGATTGGTACGAGCCGGAACCAAAGAAAATAACGACTGCAAAAAACTATTACGGTTAATGGGTGTACCCGTCATTGAAGCACCATGTGAGGCAGAAGCACAGGCAGCGGCATTGGCGGAGGCGGGTAAAGTCTATGCCACTGCCACGGAAGATATGGATGCGTTGACATTTCGTACTCCGATTCAAATTAGAAAAATGACATTTGCAAATGCAAGCAAAGCGGAAGTACAGCAGATTAGTTATGCCAAGGCGATTGAGGGGTTGGGGATTACGCATGAGCAGTTTGTGGATTTGTGTATTTTGTTGGGATGTGATTATTGTGATACTATACGGGGAATTGGGCCCAAGACTGCGCTGGTAAGTGATACGTTCTTGTTGTGACAAATTAGGTTGTTTTGGTTTAGTTTTGGCAGATAGAATGTTGTTTGCTGATTGTGAGAAATGCCTTGCTGACAATCTTTCTTGACTTCTACAGAAGCTGATTCGGGAACATAAGAATATTGAAACGATATTGGATGTGATTGATAGGAATAAGTATGTTGTACCAGAGACATATGAACCGATGGAAGCCAGGAAAAGAAAAATGGATGAAGATAAGAAGAAGGCAGCGAAGGAAGCTGACACCGATGATGAGGGAGAAGATGCTTCAAAAGAGGAGAAGGAAGAAGACGATGATGAAGAGGAGTTGATTCCAGTGTTTGTGGAGGCCCGCCGTCTATTCAACCATCATGAAGTCCTCCCAAATGATGAAGTTGAGCTCAAATGGACAGAATGCCAGCCAGGGCCGCTCAGAACGTTCCTTGTGGATGATATGGGATTCAATCCTGACCGTGTGCAAAGCAGTATTGAAAAGTTGCAAAAGGCATTCAAGAAAAGTACCAAACCACAAGCTCGCATGGATATGTTTTTCAAGGTAAAGCCAAATCCTGAGGCGGATAAGAAGAGGGCAGCAAAGAGAAAGGCTGAGAAAGAGGCTGAAAAGGCAAAGAAGAAGAAGGGGAAGGGTGGTGGAAAGAAGAAGTAAAACGTGACAAAGACCAGCCTACTTCTTTCATCTCGATTCATTTGACCTAGCACAATACATGCATGCGGTAGAGATAGGATAATTCTAGTTGCTATGATTATTCCTAATTTTGATGCACTCTATTAGCTCTTGCCTTCTTCATCTGTTTTGGGTTCATCTTTCTTCTCTTCCTTTTCATGGATATCTTTTCTATCGGGCAACACAGACATGACCGCCCCACCCCAATCTTTGTAGCCATTTTCTCTATACTTCAACAGAATTTCAAAGACATGGTTGCATGTGAGCACTCTTGTACTGCCCTTGAAATCAAAATGCTCATCTAATGGCAATCTAGCCGTTTTGATGGGTAGTGTCGAATTATTGGAGCCAATGGCTTCTGCTCGTTCAATTGCCGCACGTTTGAGTCGATTACGATCGACAATTCCACCAATAATGTAGGTTGTGTTGTTGTCAAGGGTAGATAGAGTGTTTTCAGAGTCCCCGGTAAGATAGACAAGCTGATGATTTGGTCTGAGCTTTGGCTGTGATTGTTGGGAGTCGTCTTTATCAGTACGTTCTTCTTTACCATCGCTTTTTGCAGCATCATCGCCCTCTTGTTTGTCGTCTTCATCTTTGCTCGTGACCACGTTAGACAGTGCACTGCCAAACACATCTTCTAAACTCCCTTCATGAACATGATACGCTCTACCAGCCCATCTATCAGGAAAGCCATCGATTTTCTCTAAATGCTTACGCGTATCACACCCACTTTTCACTCCAGTAACATGCACATGAAGAGGCATCGGACTTTTCCTATTCATAGCATATGCATACCTCAACTGCAACGATAGCGAATTCACCTCCTTCCACGTCATCTGATCCTCAAAGTTACAATCAAAACATACTCGAAACGACTCATCAATATTCCCCTTGTTGCACCTTTCACGCCATAATTTCTCGCGCCGTTCCCACCCCCTGCCTTCCTTCTCATTCTGCTTCTGTTGCTCTCGTTCTGCATCCAAATCCCGCCCCTCATTCTGTGCCTTGATGCGTCGGATTTCTTTGGATTGTTCCTTGCGTCGCTTTTTGATTTCTAGTGCCTTTTCCCATCGTTTGCGTCTCTTGAGTGCTTTTTTAGAGAGGGGTGGATCATCTTCTTTAGTAGTATTTTGTTCTTTGGTGGTTGTGGCATCTACTGACGCAGCGGCAGTGTTTGATTGCGAGATGATATCATCGGATTTTTCCATGGTGGTGTCGGCAGTGGTTTGCAAGGATGGGCCGGGTCAGTTACGTCGGTGGGCTGGATGATGGAATGATGATGAAAGATGGATGGAGCTGATGGAATGTTGTCAGGCTGATGGTGGTGGATGGACGCTGCGGACTAGGGCTGTGGGTATAGTGGGCGTTTAAAAAGACGATGGTGGGCGGCGCCCAAGTGGGCGCCCATCTTGGATAAAATAACCCCATATCTGGCCATTTTCGTGTCAAAATCAGGCCATTTTCGTATAAAATAGTAAAAATTGACCAAAGTCACCTCACCTAAACAAACACAAAGATGGGCGGCGCCCACCGCCCACTATACCCACAGCCCTACTGCGGACGCTGTGAATTTAAGATTTAAGATTTGCGGTCGAGATAGATGTGGGGTGGTGTTTGGAGTCACTATGACAACTCTTTCAACGAAGGAACTAAACATATTTAATTCTTTAGAACCGCTACGACACAACAAACTTTTTACTCATTATTTTGATCCAAAAACAAATGGTTCAAAGTTGCTCATAACTCATACCGCAACAAAGATGACTGCAGATACGGCGAGAACGGTTGCCGTGCCGATAACAGCAGTGGAAGCCGATGATGGAGAATCAGGATCACTCAATGCACCAAGAGTAGGATCAGCATCAACCGGACTGTTCATTGTATCGGCAGAAACACCAGTTGTTGTGGCTTCTGGGACAGTTACTGTGGGCGAAGGCGAAGTTGTCGACTCCGTGTCCGTGTTCATGTCGGACGTAGCCACCTCAGCATCAGCCGTAGTAGTAGTAGTAGCAGTAGCAGTAGGCATGGTTGGGATCTCTGGACACACGCCTTTAGAAGCGACAGTAGTGCCTACAGCCTCTGCAAGACACGTATTATCATATGTCACTCCATCAGCACCGCATACAGGCTCATAATTCATGGGGCAGGCAGAAGCAGTAGCGGCCGTGGCAGTAGGCATGGTAGGAATCTCTGGACACACGCCTTTAGAAGAAACTGTTGTTCCTGCAGCTTCAGCGAGACACTCATTATCATATGTCACTCCGTCAGCACCGCAAACCTCAGCAATGTCCAGTGGACAGGGAACAGGAAGTGTTGGTTGCACTGTTGGAGACGGACACTCGCCTTCAGAGACGACAGAAATACCTTCGGTATCTGCACCACACGTGTTACTGTATGTCTGACCATTAGCGCCACACACTGGCTCAAAAATTTCGTTGTTACACCCTACCACATAGGTTATTAGGGGAGGTGTCGGTTGCACTGGACACTTGCCTTCAGACACGACAGTCCATCCGCAAGCCTCTGCAAGACAGCTGTTAGCCCATGTCCTGCCATCAGCGCCATCAGCGGCATCAGAGGCACACACTGGATCATATTCCGTAGTGCAACCGGCGGGAAGTGGTAATGGAGGCGGCGGACACTCGCCTTCAAAAGCGACAGTCGCTCCTGCAGCCTCTGCATAGCAATTGTTGCTGTATGTCTCACCATCAGCGCCACACACTGGATCCCAATTCATAGGACAGACTACGTCATCCGTGAGCAATTGCAATTGACGGGCCTCGTTCTTGGCTAAAAGACGAGCAGATGTGGTGGCCGCTGTTGTGGCGAGGATTGCATGAGCAACGGAGAGCTTCATGATGTTGGATATTTAATATTTATAATAATAAGAAGGAGTGACAGTGCAGCTAAGTAAGTATCAGCAGTGGCCAATTGATGTTGCACTGTGTCCGAGCTTGGCTTGTCGAAAGAAAAGATCTAAATTGAAGATATTGTGTCAAAATGGAGTCAAAATTTTAATATATTGGTCCAGGATCGCGTCTAAAACGTCAAGAAGGTGTCGGAGTGACATTTTCTCATCGGAGCTTGCATTCTCAGAAATAACCTTAGGAAAAGCAGTTATTCTTGATATCAAAGAAATTTTAAAGTACGTCTGGTTGGCGTATGTAGATGGTAGAAGCTCTCTATGTTTACTCTCTATTGTTGCTGTGTATTCATTGTCATTTGCCTTATGAGTAGCAGGAATGATCCGAGGCAAGTCCTTTTTACCTTCGAATCCTGCTGCAACCCTTCTTCAGACACAAGTTTACGTCGATAATTACATTTACATGCTGTTTGTTGCCTTCTCTGAATTGCAATTGTTTCTTGCCCTCTATGAGCTGCAACTGATGTTCCCTCCGATAAATTTTCTGTCTTACAGAAGCTGTTGTCATGTGTGGCAGAGGCAAGAAAGATATAGCTTGCATTCTCAGAAATAACCCTAGGAAAGCACCTGAGCTTTCTCGCGCAGGGTTATTATCGGGTGCGGGCGGTATGTGGATGGTATCTGATGGTATGTTGGTAGAAGCTCTCTAATGTTAGCTCTGGCTTGTTGCTGTGTATTCATTATCAGTTGCCTGGTGAGTAGCACTAAAGATCCAAGGCAATTGCAATTCCTTTTTACCTTTGAATACTGCTGCAACTAACCCTTCTTAAGACAATGTTTACGTCGATAATTACATGCTGTTTGTTGCCTTCTCTGAACTGCAATTGTTTCTTGCCATCTACCCTCCGGTAAAATTTCTGTCCTACAACAGCTGTTGTCATGTGTGAAAGAGGCAAGAAGGAGATATATACCACATATGTTGAGGAGAGCCATGACGTTCTGAACTGCACCTCTACGTTCAAACCTTGGGGTCATTCTCATTCCCTCTTTCACCAGAGAGCAACGATAAGGATCAGTTTTGATTTATGCAGCCAGTCCCAGCAAAAGTTGGATATTTTGTACTAAAATCCCAAATCCATCTGACGTCAAAATGATTGATGTGGATGTGGAGTCACTATGACAACCCTTGATACGAAGGAACTAGTACAATCTACTTCGTGGATCTCGCATGCCGCCACTCGCATAAAAATTCGGCGTTCGTCGTTCGCTTCACTCATACCACCACTACCTAGTATTTTACAGCAGAGTTCCTCCTTTGTCAGGGCCAGGATGATGAAAGCAGTGGCAGTCGAAGCAACTGGAGGAGTTGAAGTGCTTCAGTACAAAAATCACGAAGCTCCTACCCAATTTTCACCACAAAAGGCACTCATCAAGAACGAATACGCTGGCTTAAATTTTATAGATACATATCATCGTTCTGGACTATATCCTCGCGAATCTCCATTTATTCTAGGGCAGGAGGGTGGCGGTGTTATAGAAGGACTTCCAAATGATGTAGACTCAGACCATTTAGGATTTAAAGTTGGAGATCGTGTCGTCTACGGGGCATTTGGCTCCTATGCGGGATACACAAGTGTTCCATTAGATAAATTGGTGCCAGTTCCCGATGATATGGACATGAAGACGGCAATCGCATGCATGACACAAGGATTGACTGCACATTATCTCTCTTCCTCAGTGGGTGCTGGTATTGCAAAGGAGGGGGACTGGGTTTTAGTTTATGGAGTTGGATCTGGCACAGGACAATGGACGAGTCAAATGTGCAAATTACAAGGCTACAAAGTAATTGGAACAACATCTAAAGGCAAGGTTAGCGATATCAATAATGCGAAGTCTGCATTTGGATGCGATGAACTGATCATTTTGGAAAATGCAACTGGCAAATCGCACGCTGAATACACATCTGTAGACAATCGTCGATGCGAGGAAGAGCAAGAGCATTGACCAGAACACCCAAACAAGAATATGACACACCATTTGACGTCAAGGGGAGATGCCACCATCATCCCGACACGCAGCTGGCACGAAAAAAGTGTAACTTTTCGGAATATGGTTGTTTTCGCAAGGTAGTAATATATTTTTATGCAGCCGAAACTTACGTCTATCTAGATAAATCAAGTAGTTCAGTCTCCTATTGAATCTCTCATGTAACAGTGAACCAACGTCCTCCACCTTCACATATAATCAAAGTAATGTATGCACTTGTCCTCTACAATGCAAATAAATGCTGCCCAATACTCCATTGTGGCGGGTTATCGTAATCGAATGTTGAGTGAAACACCGTTGGATCAAACTCAAGAGGAGCATTAGGTGGGATTGGCCTTGTTGGATTGTACCTGTAATACATTCGCATTATCTGAATAACGATACACATAGGAATACCTGGAGGTGACCATTTACTGGGGATCATCCATGCATGACGGAGATTTTCTGCAGGAGAGAGATCATACCTCAACAGATGGCCCGATGCAGTACCTCTATAGCCCTGTTCGCCTTCTGCATAACAAATGTAATGTTTGACACGACTCCGAACCCCCCCTACTGTTCGATCAGCAAACTTTACAGTGAAAGTATGCATTAGTAACATCCTAAGACTTGCTCCACTAGGCTTTCTGAAGTGCGGTGAGAGTCTTGCATTGACGGCGTTGAAAGTCTCATCGTCGTCTTGAATTGTTATGCCAATCTAATAGACTAAAATGTTAGCATGACAATATATAGAACAACCACAACCAACAAAAAAGAAGATATGGTTCTTACCATCGCGTTTAGTGTTGCATCTCCTCTTCCCAACAGTTCAGCAGGGCATCCTCGTGTGAGTCCATCAATGTCACCATTGAGTGCTAGGAGATACATTTCGATTCCCATTGTAGTACCTGGATGAAGACCATTGAAAGCAACAAGTCTACCGTTCTCATCCTTAGTGTCAACCGATCTGCGATATTGGTAATGTTGCACTGTTTTTGTAACCCTACTTATGCGGCCCGAATTCGGATGGTAAGTTGAGAAGAGAGTTTTCCAGGCCATATTATCTGCCTCAAATTGTGTTCTGTATTCAGTCAACTCTTGAGGAACAGTAAAGTCTCCACGATCACTCCCTAGTTATGGATATCACAGATGGAAAAGGGTGCAAACTTATTATTGATGGAATCGGAAAGGACACGTATGAGATTTCATTACAGTGTCTTGCAAAACGTGGCTTATTTGTCTCCTCTGGTAATGCGTCAGGGGCCGTCCCAGCCTTCCCTGTTCTGCGCTTACTTCCACAATCTGCGTACATGACACGGCCCAAATTAAATGATTATGTTGCCACAAGAGAGGAATTGCTAGAAAGAGCAAAGGATGTGTTTACGTGGGTCAAAGAAGGAAAACTGAATATAGTTATTGATAGGGTATTTGATCTGGAACAGGTTCGCGCTGCTCACGAATACTTGGAGAATGGAGGAGCAAAAGGCAAAGTATTATTGAAGTTGTAAAGAATATATGGTATTCTGAGTCGTCATCGTTGTTAAAGTAAACATTCTGAAACATACCTTTTACTCTTGACGTTGTCATAGTCCAACACTAGCAAATCATACAAGCATACTGAGACTTGAAACACCTGTACACGCCTTGACGTTGCATACTAATTGTATCTGCTACCGTCTTTTTGCACTTTGGATAGCCCAGAGATCTTGCTTTCATCGACAGACTTCTTGAAGGATTAGTAGATACAGATATGAAACATACCCTTTTTCTGGCTTCTCGGTAGGTATTCCTTTCTCATCGTCATCGTCACATCACCTCACTCTCATTTTTGTCTTTTTTGCTTGAATCTCATCAAATCTTTGTACGTACGTCGGAATCACATGCATTTCATTTCTGAATGAGGAAGATTCACCCCAACACACCGCCAAACTCGAGTTTTGCCAATGATGAAGAACAACGCAATGACGCTTATACCATCAAGCTCATTGCTGTGCATTTGCTTGTTGCATTTGTAAGCTGCCATATATTCCAGATCAGGCCATATTTCCATACGCCATTTACACCATGTGCCAACCAAAGAATGCTACGGGTACGGTGTCGTCTTCGTCTTTGCAGATGCAGCCAGCCAACACACTCTCCAATAGTCCTTCATCATCGCGTTCCTCGTCTATAGAAGAAAAGATTGGATGGGTCCCAGCGCCAAAGCCTTTGAAAATCTTGTTGTGCTCCGAAAATGTACCTCGTAAGTGAAGACTGCTTTCTTATGATGTGATTGTATCTTGTGATGTGATTGTTCTGCTCATACATTTGTCGACAATACTAAACACATCGTCTTGCTCTTAATACGTATAAATGCGCACAGCCCAAGTAAATGGCATCGCTCGTCGTATAGGCATGTATGAAGAAGGCCTTACACATGCCGGCTGCATAGTCGATTCTCTTCATCCAGACATTGGTCTAGATAAGGTACTCTCCCATGTCAATCCATGGAACTTTACTTCGCGCATGATGATTATCAATCCACTGCATCTATTCCGTCTCCTCAACTCATCTTATGATGTAGTGCATGTAGTAATGCCAGCGAATCTCTCTTCAATGTGGATTCTTGCAGCCTTCAAGGTATTGCGATGCATCAAGCGTGAAGCAAAGCCGGCACTTGTTGTCTCGTGGCACTGCAATATCGTGGATTACATGAAGCATTTCACAATTGGCCCCTTGCAGTTTATTGGCCACTTCTTCTTTTACCTCTTGTTTGGAATGCTGCCTTTAATTAGTGACCGCATCCTTACTCCGACAAGGAAGAGTGAGCCTCACCTAGTCAATATGTGGAGACGTTCTAATGGCAAGGTCTGCGCTGGTGTTTGTTTTACTGGAGTGAACAAGACAGAGTTCTCTCCTGATGCAAAGTATTCCAGCTGGGGTCAAACTTGGGCTTCGTCGAAGGCAAATTATCTGTCGAAGGTTGGGAAGAAGCATCTTATCGTGGTGAGTTGAAGTATTATACATTATGATCACATATCTTCTCATTGCTGGGTCCTAATATTTTCTTCTGTTCATTATGTCATTAGTGTGTTGGAAGGCTCTCACCTGAGAAGTCAGTTGATGAGTTAATCGAAGCTCTTACAGACCTAAATGACTGTGCTTTGTGGCTTGTCGGTGACGGGCCGCAACGGCCAGAGTTGGAGCGTCAGGCACGTGACCTGGGTGTGCCAGTCAAGTTTCTTGGCTACCAGAGTGGAGAAGCTCTTCATGCTGTGTACACTGTGGCAGATTTGTTTGTCTGCTCTTCCCTCACTGAAACATTTGGTCAGACTGTCAATGAAGCTCTGGCATCTCAAGTCCGTGTTGCCCTACCAAATGTTCCAGTCTTTGCCGAGGCTTATGGAGATGCATTGCCCACAGACGCATTCTGGGAACCTCGCAGCCGGCCAGCTATGATTGCAGCGATAAAGAAACAGCTTCGTCGACACTCAAGGAATGATCCATATGGAACGCCAAATCTCTCTTCACTCAAGACTTGGGATGAAGCCGTAAATGCTCTCCTTGATGAGTATATGGAAGCATTTGAAGATCGTCAGCACACTTTCACCTTGCTGGCGGCACTGTACTTTCCACTCTGGTGTGTAATTACAATGTCTATAGCTGTTTTCTTCTTTGTGTTCTCGCAGCTGCGTTCGTTGTGTGGAGGATCAGTGAGATTGTTCTTCAAGAAATCAGCTGAAGATGTTCTGATCAAAGTCCAATCGTTTCAGAGATTGCCTTCTTTTGAAGTGCAACATCAAACAGAAAAGAGTTCGAAGTCTCCCGAGAAACAAACCTAATGCTTCGGTGCTCTCTTCTCTTTCATTTATGTAATTATGTAATCGATACTAGGCAATGTCTCTCATGTGTTATATCTACTCTTAGAGATCAAAAGATTGGTCGTCAATGCAGGTCAGTCTAATCCTAACTACTTATGCGGCTCTCGCTGCCATTTGTGCTGTTCAAAGGAGGCTGAGAATGAGTGTGCAAGAGAAGCATGTCAAACTAGGAACTTACAAGACTATCCTAAAACAAGCAAGATCTCGCTTCTCATTCATGCATCAGTATATCAACTAAAGAGTCATATAAGTATAATCTATTCATTTATCAACAATACCGTAAAGGGCGCTTTTGGAGTGCCCGCAAGAGTCTCTCCAACTTGCACTTCTACATGATCACCTCTTGCTCTGTCAGCCACTTCAATTAATTCCTTTACCATGCTAAGAGGTTTGGTTGAAAACATTGCGAAGGCGCTCCCACCGGCTCTAAACGCTGATAATTCTTGTCCCTTTTGAACTTCCTTGCCGAGAACAGACTTCTCAAAAGTGATGGTATTCACCCCTACTCCCCCAACAATCACGAGAGCGACTCTTAGACCTTCATTCGTCTCCAGCACGATTACCAAGCGCTTGTTTTCATTCAGTATATTGAATTTTCCTCCAAAGAACTTGACAGATGCTGATAAGATTGCTTCTCCTTCCAACTTACAATGTATGCATTTACCCGTAATTGGTGAATGGATGCGGTGATAATCCTTTGGAGATAAATACCCTAAGATTACTTGGTGCTTTGCATAGGATTTGAGATCTTCTTTGGGCAGACCAATACGATCGATGTCGTATTTGCATCCTTTGATCATCACAGATTTCATTGTGGCATCATTATTATAAATCTGCATGGTACAGCAAGCGGGAGCAATAACCTTGCCCGCCCCTAAACGCGGGAAATGGTCATCTTTATATGTCCTTGAGAAGAAGTCGTTGAGAGATGCATACTTTGACGGAGGTTTCTCCCATATCCAGGGTTTCTGTTGTATATCTAACTTATGGCAAAACTCTGTAATTGAATGTTCTGCTTCAGCCTCGTTTTTGAAAGGAGTGTCCCATGAGTTTTGTATCGTTGTAAACAGGTATATAATCCCATTAATCACAGGATTAGATGTTCCAAATAGTGCCAGATCAAACAGCAGAGTCGCAAATACTCCTTCAAATTTCGTCATACGAGGTTCATCGCATTTGAGCTTCATAGATTCTCGTAGAACATAGACACTGAGTGGAGATGTGTTCTGTTTAATGCGATCTGATATACGGCGAGGAAGGATGGCCAGCAGAATTGATGCTAGCAAGTCCCCGATTGCGAAAAAGTTTGGCATTGTACGGTGAAGAGATGATGTATTATTATATCACAACAACATGATCGATATGGAACCGCAGAGGTACAAGCGAGCTCACCGAGCTGTCAGAAGTTGAGAGGAGGAGATTCGCAAGAGGAAGTGCAAGATTCCAAGCGGTACTCAAAGATTCCCCTACAGAGGGAACTCATAGTAAAAGTGGACGCGTGTCTATCTCCCACGTCCCAATTTTCCTACCTCTATCAAGCCAAGCAACACATCCACATCCATCGTCTCCGCAATGACAAACATACTTCTACTTAAGTAATCTGCCCTCATCAAAACAGTTCTCCAATTATGCTCTTCCAGCTAGCAAGCATGGAACCTACAACATTGCTTATTTGGGCATTCATCGCTCTTTCCCTCGCTATCAAATTTGCCTGGGAGAAGATTGAACTTTTCCTCCATTCCAACTTCAAGTATCGCGTTATTAACTATCTCGCCTCCTACATCTATTATGGTGATGATATCGGCGTCAAAGCGTCTCTGCAACTGGATTACCCTTCTCCACACATTCTGGAACGCCGTTTGGAAGGTCAAAAGTATTTAGAGTCCAAGCTCGGCGGTAGTGGAAGTGCCAAATTGACTTCCAAATTTCGTGGACCGAAATTGGCATCATCTTTGGTTGACTGTAGATTTGCGTTGGCTAAGGTGTGCATGCCCTTGTTAAGAGAACTTGAATTCCCTAACGCCGGACGTAACTTCGTAACTGATGTTTGCAATAATGGATCAGATGGTAAAGGTATGTTAATTGTAACTACAGAAGATGGAGTGAAGCGTCCTTTTGTGGGCAATGATGCAGTGCACACGCTTGGTGTTAAAACATTCTATGAGCCGGTTCAGAACGAGATTAAACGCCGTATGGTACTAAATGGGGAGGGCAATAAAGATTCGATGCTTCGTTTTAGCCCCATCTCTATGAACGAAGAACTTGACAAAAATGTGAGCTTGATTAAGAAGTTAAGTGGTATGGACAAGGTGAGATACTCACTCAGTGGTAAGTGCATGTGGTGGACAAAACTTCTATACATGTTGAAAAGGCTACAGCTAACAGATTCGCCACAACTTCAATCTTCCTCGTAAAGGGAGCGAGGCCGTGGATGCAGCCCTGAAAGATATCAAAGCTTCATGTAATCACAAGCCACTCATCGTGCGCTTCAAGAGTGCCTATCATGGGCATGTGTCAGGAATTAATGTTCTTGATTGCGATGGACATGTATTTCTTCCTGAATGCTCTCAAAAAAGCCTTGACTTTATTGAACGCTACCACTATCGTATTGCTGCTGTAATCGTCAACCCAATGCAGCACTTCACTGGTATCAACAAACCGAGTCCGCCCGGGGAGAAAGTTACTCATTCTAGCCGTGTTCGTTCGGCTGTGTCACGTGAAGATTATGCAAGGTGGCTCCATTCGCTTCAGAGAAAGTGCAACTACTGCACGAAGTATTTGACGAAGGTGGCTTTGGTCATGGATGATATCTACTTTGGCTTTCGTACGCCAGAACTTCTCAGCTCCAACTATTTCACTCATCCAGATACTAAAGCTCCATTGAATCCAGATGTTATCATCTTAGGAAAGGCCTTGGCAGCAGGATATCCTCTGAGTGCCGTGGCAGGCAAAGAGGGATGGCTGAACTCGTATGATAAGAAATTCTTACTCCAAGTGAACAAAACAGTTGGGACGATGGCAGCATGGCACGGCGGCATCGTTGCTTCGAATGTATTCTTGGAAGCCCTCGAAGGTACTGGATGCGTCAAGATTTCTGCAAGAGATGAGCTTTCTCTTTTGATGAATAACTGCAATGCCTTCACTGTGGCACTCAACGCTAAATTTGCTGCCGCTGAGGTTCCAGTCCGCATTCGTAACTTCAGCAATACCTTCTCTATCGACTACCTGAGCAAGAGTCTTTATAACAGTCGATTTCCGCAATACTTGCTCGCAGAGGGTGTCTTCCTGGGAAATTATTCGACTGGCAAGTTCAATCTCAGCGCCGATGTTTCTGCTAAAGACTTTCAACTTCTTGAGTCAAAGTTTGTAGCAGCCGCATCTAGGATGCAACATGATGGATACTTCGAGCCCACGACATCATCTGCAAAGGCAAAGCTTTTCACGACACTCGCTGCTCGTTTCACCAAGAACTATTTGAAGCTGTTTTGCGATCAAATCATGAATGACAAACATATTGACATTGAAGTTTCACATAATCACCCAGTGAATAAGTTTGGACACTTTTGGTCTTCTGTGGGAATGATTGCGTTTGCCTATCCACTCATCTTTTGGCATGGAGAGCCAGTAAAGGGTTGCTGCTGGTTCTTTATCACCCATGTTATTCGTCAAACAGGCCACTTCTTCTATGAGCATCAGGTAAGTATAAGTTTGCCTTGTATCATTTAGGAGCTATACATCCTCTGCTCATATATCTGCTCACACATCTGCTTACTCTCCATGTTACTTTGACTAGGACCGAGACATTGAAAAGCTCAAATTCGGGCATAAAGATGCATCCAAGAAAGAAGCAGTTGCCTTCCTGTTTGGTGCTGCTATTTTCTACAAGTATCGAAATGAGTTCTGGGACTTGGTAGCTGAATACGTTGACCCTACACTGTTCCAGCTTTCTCTCGATCAATATGTTTCCACGATCGCAATGTTCACTATCATTCCACACTTCGTTGAGATTGTGTACCAGTTTGGTATTTTGAGAGGGATTAGCTGGGCGCTGAAGATCCTGACAGACCCATTCACGGACCTGCTAGATTTCTACACGCATATCTTCATCCACCCGAAGTGGTTTTTGAACATGAAGGATCAGCGGGCACGCTATAGGTTGGATATCGAGACGAAGAAGGTAATGAAGATCGAGTAAAAAGTTTATAATACAGGGTAGAGAAAAGAGAGATAGTACTGAAAGTGGAGGACGGAGAAGATTACGACAAATAGAGATAAGAAGGATTAATTTAGAACATACGATAGGTCAAAAATGTTCACCTCTATTGAAGTAATTAGTTAAGAATAGTTCACTGATGCGTTAGTTTAACTTTCGATGAGAGTATATGGCAGCAGCCCATCGCCTTCCTCTTTCGTTCTCGAATACTTGCATGGACATAGTATACCAGAATAGTTCAAATACTGGAATAAGAAAGGAACTAGCTCCGACAGCTAAGTAAATGCCAAAGATGCACATGACCACGCCCCAGTATTGTGGATCATTAATATTGAGGTTGTAAGGGAAGCATGATACGCGAGCTGTGTTGTGCAGCATTTCATTAGAAACTTTCATGTAAATTGATATGCAATCAATGCATGTAGACTATAACTCTACTACTCACCTACGTGGTACCCAAACTCATAACCATAATAAACACCTTTCGCTCCCAATGCTTTGAACGTAGCATAGTTTAGTGTTTGTCCAGCAAATATTAGAAGCATTCCAGCAGCGAGTTGAACATGCTTGTCGGTGTTCGTAAGCATTCCTCCCATGAGCAAATTACTCTTGACGTTTTCGTAGTCCAACACTAGCAAATCATACAAGCATACCGAGACTTGAAACACCTTTATGTACACTCCTAGACGTTGCATGCAACGCCAGTAATTGTATCTGCTACCGTCTTTTTGCACTTTGGACAACCCAGGGATCTTGCTTTCGTCGACAGACTTCTTGAAGTGATTAGTGCAGATAAAGCAGTACCCGTATAGCACGCGCTCGATGCCAAGCGCAACGAAAGCGATGGCAGCAAAGGGCAGGTGAACTTCTATGTTAAGCATTGCTTTGTTGGAATGTTGCTGCTGCTAAAGTGTCATTGCATTGTGCATCGAGAGATGAATTCAACACAATGATAGAGATTCTTCTGAGATTCAGCTTCAGCTTCCGAAAAGTGAAAAATGAGAGAAGGTCTACCGAGATGTGTGTCTTAAATCGTACAAGCCTCCACTGCAGGTACTACATCTTGCCTATGTACGTATGTACTACCTCTTATCTACTTAAAAGCCAAAAAAGCCCGCGCCCCGCGCGCCCCTCAAACATCAAAAAGCAGAGACTACCGACCATTATCACCATAAAAAAATCGACTCTACGCCGACCGGAAGCATCTTGTTGGGGTCAGTTCTCGCAGTCAGTCCGTGTAAGTGTCTTTATGTGTTGATTGCTTTAGTGTCTACTTGATGTTGGTGTTTTCTCACTTCTTCTCTCCCTTAATTTGTATTGTCAGCAATGAAGAAGGAAATGCAGCATTCTCTAGTGACGACGACCACATTGTTGCTAGTCTACGCTTGCACGCTGTGCTGCGGCTTTACGCACTCTTCGCTACCAATCTTGTGTCGGCGACATGTACCCTTCACATCACACGTCAAGTTCATCACCACAACATCATCGAGAAGGAAGCACGCAATCTATCAAACTGACCAATCGCAAGAAATTGAAGAGCCTTGTATTCGACTCGAAGCAAGCTCCTTCTTTGGTGTTGAAAACGACGAGCTGACACGTCTTCTGGAGGCAATATCAGGAGTCTGTGACGAGTATGGTGTTCAATTCGACCATACAACGTCTACATCAAACATCTTTCCGTCATCACAACCTTCAACATCAGTCCCAGGAGCATTAGGTCGGGTAGTAATTATTGATGTACATGGAGCAGCAGATATGAATATTGACGAAAGTGACTTCATAACAGAGTTGAAGAATGGTATGTCGCAACAGATAGATGGCTATCTTTACTCGGGACAACTTTCACAGCCAGTACTATTGGCATTTCATTGTGCTACTGCAAAGAGCGCCACATTAGATGAAATTATTGGCAAGGAAATACTTGATTATGGTTTGAGAGATGGCGTAACAAGAGGTGCGGCACAAGCCAATCACGATGACGCATCTTTCATTCCTTCCAGACATATTAAAGTGGACGGAGCTATGATCCAGACTATTGAATCTCCAGGACAATCTCACTTCGACACAAGCTCAGTTGTTGTCTTTGACAATATATTAGACGACTCTTTGCGGAGAAGATTGTTGAACGTTGTC
This sequence comes from Skeletonema marinoi, assembly GCA_030544225.1. Taxonomy (NCBI): domain Eukaryota; phylum Bacillariophyta; class Thalassiosirophyceae; order Thalassiosirales; family Thalassiosiraceae; genus Skeletonema; species Skeletonema marinoi. The sequence continues at coordinate 1,523,516 of CM060497.1, forward strand.
AAAGGTTATCCAGAAGATGCAACTGATGACATTTTTTGGGACGATGTTAAAGATGGTCCGAACCCGGATAGGTGGGCGAGAGGAGGCCTAATGGATGTTGTTGACAGCAAAAGCGATGAGGAAGAAGATGGCCCATGCTGGGGTCTGAGTGACGACGCAGTTATGGATATTTGCTTCAATGATCACAAAGCCATCAACGAATTTGAAGCCAAATTAGGGCAATTGTTCGAAGATTTTATCGTAACAACTTTGCCTGAGGCAGTTCTAGGTGATTGCGTTTCTCCAATCACAGCTAATGCACCCTGTCATGGAGATAGCTTTGATTTCCACATTGATGCTGATCCTATGCAAGTGCCGCCTTCACCGTGGGCTGATGTTTTTGGCAGGTATCCAAATCGTTCAAAAGAGAAACCACGATTTGTATCTGTCTTGCTGTACTTGAATGATGATTGGGCAGAAGAATGGGGCGCGCCTACTAAGTTTTTGGATCCACCTACGCAAGAATGTTATGAAGTCTTTCCGCAACCTGGGAGGTGTGTGATCATGGACCAAGACATTAGTCACACGGTTGTTGCACCAAGAAAAGAGGCAGGCAAGAGGCCAAGGTACTCAATGGTTTGGAAGCTTATTTTACATCCTAAGAAAGCTGGTCAGGATATGACAGATTTATCTTGTGGAAGAGAAAAGTTATGGCCAGAACCGCAGCTGCTTGGTAGTGCCATTCAACAAGAATTGTAAGATTCTCCTTGAGATGCTCAATTTTTTCGCTGAGATGTTGAATGTTGGCTCCACTCAAATGGAAGGCTATCTATGTGCAGCGCATCAGATCTTTCCGACCACGACATGCCGGTAATTGATTGAAATTCATCTGCGGAAGTATCCTGAGCTAAGATATTAATCATGTGTTGATTCAAGAAGCCTCCCTCGCAGCACTTCTTGAAGAGAGCTGTCAGTGCTTCTACTTTACCTTCCGAGTCATTCATCAGGTTAAGAATTGCTCGGATCATGCTCATGTAAGTAACGCTATCAGCTGTCAAGCCTGCAGCGTCAAGAGCATTGTACGCAGATGCTGCTATCTGCAATGCATTTCTCGTGTCATTCGCTTCAGCTCTGGAACATGTATGGATTAAAATGTTGAATGATTCCAGAGTTGGAGTGCATCCATTTGATTCCATTTCTTCAAGCAAAGTAAGCACTTCATTTTCTCTGCAAGGCACATCACTGTGAGAAATTACTTGTGCAAACGCATTGAAGAGATCTGTGGATGGCTCACAAGAGATGTCACCGCCACGGTAGCGTTGAATACTTTCGTTGAACAATATCCGACCCCGAGTCGCGCGTTCCTCGTCTTTACCTTTGCTCAACGCAACTATACATAGATAGTACGACAACGTATTCGGAGAGCAATTAGCATAACCTTCATCTGATAAAGTGATCATTCTCCTCAGAACGCTTTCGGCTTCGTTGCATCGACCTTCGTTTTTGTATCCCGTCAATATTGTGTTGAACATAACAATGCTTTTCTCGGAATCGTCGATGCCTGAAAAAAGCTTCTCTGCTTCGGTTGACAGTCCACTTTTAATACACGCATCAATAGCCACTGATATCGCTTTTGTGTCAGGTTTGGCCCCCCTATTGCCATTCATGTATTCATCATTCATTTCATCCAATAACTCGAGCGCCTTTTCACCTCCAGCGGGGCTGTTTATATATGCTTTCATGACACCCGTGTAACTTATCACATCAGGTCTCATATGCTCATTACCAGTAATGCGAAAGTTGTACATCATTCGACGAAGAACATTTTCCGCGCGAGTTCCAGCTTCCTTCATCGGTAATGATCTACGCGACCAGGCATCTATGACCTGATTGTAAACAATATTGCTAAGCCGTTCATTTGGGTTAGAAGAATGCGAGCGGAGAAAAAGGTTTTCGGCTTCGTCCAGCAGTCTTTCAGCGTGTTCGGCGCTTTCTTCTTCTTCGTTTGCCTTCGCATAAGCATCAATCACACTTCCAAAAAGGAGTACATTCGGTCGAAGCTCCGCATATCCAGTACTTTCATACAATGAGATATTACGGTTCTTTAGGCTCTCACATCGTTTGGCTCCTTCTATGCCTTTGCCTGAATTCGCCCACGCATGAGAAGTAGTGACAAAGTGTTGAACGCACGGTCGAATAAACATATCATGACCACTTGCATGATGATGACTTCCATCTGCAGAATCTATGCCTCTGCTTCGTCGCTCTCGCTCGCTCAGACCTATAATCCACTCCAAAACTCGTTCTGCATTTTCCGCACCCCACCCTAGGTATTCAACATCAGAAACAATTTTTTGAGTGGATGATTCCACATTCCTAGTAAGCCAACTTCGACTTTGATTCATGGACAAGTTCTCTTTCCGTAATCGGTCGGCTGCGGCGTACATTGATAGAACCGTACCAAATGTAACACTGGTTGGACAAAGCTTCCCTTCTGTAAATCCAGATTCTTCATATTTTCTCACCAAGCGTGCAAGAAGTTCCTCGGCACGCTGTGGGTCTTTCATATAGCGATCGCCCTTTCCTGACAAAAACCGTCTCTGCATTGCATTCATCACGATTGTGTACGAGTACACATCAGCAGTAACTCCATTTTCCGATTCTTCTAACTTCTTTAGCAGTGCTTCTGCAGCAGAAACATCCCCCCTTGATGCATAGAGATTAAGCATATTGTTGTAGGAGAAAATATCAGGTCTAGGAAAGACCACGCCTTCTGTTCGGGGTGATGCCATTCTACTCAGGAGCGCTGTGGCATGCTTTTCTGCATCACTAATCATTGAACGAGACCAACAGTTAAGAACATGATTGTATATTCTAGCTGTGGGGAAGACATCTCCTTTTTTGAAACTGAGATTTCGCTTATTCTTCAATCTGTGATGCTTGATATTTATTTCCTCCAGTCTATCCAAGAGCTCTTGTGCTTTGTATGCTGCATCGGAAGAAATTTTGGGATCGCAACGAGAGAATCCCAATGCTACTGTCTGAGCTAACAGTTCAGTAGTCAGCTTACGAGAAGTAGTGAACCTCGGTTCGTTATTGTCGTGTTGAATACTTCGTAACTCAGTACCGTCTACTTCTTCATCAAGCTCACTTTCTCTAATACTCAAAACTTTTGAAACTAAATCATTAGCTAACAACACCGCTCTATAGAACTGCTGAGGCGAAGTCGGATTAGATTGACGGTGTCGACCCCATAGTTTGGATACGTCCATTACAAGCTCCGTAGCTGTACGATGCCATGCTGCCAGTGCCGTTGAATTTTTTGTTGTTGCAAGTTGGGATGGAAAGTTGTGTAGGTGTTCTTGGATTTGCGAGAAATTATTTCGATTATACTTTTTACCATGGCTTCCGTGTGTACTTTGATAGTTTCTATGTCGTTTTTCTCTTTGAGCTAGTAAGATTGGCGTATTTGAGTGGAAGGTTCGAAAAGATGAGGAAAGAGATAATTGTGATGGAGGTGACACCGCTGCACACCGCCAGTCTTTGGTAGATTTCTCGTTGCCTAAGGTACCATCATTTTGCCTCCGACGATGCAGCCGTGAATCTATTAATGTACTGAAGCAGCAGCTATTACTGATGGTGCGCAAACGTGAGGCCACTAGCCGCCTCGATACCAAACAGCTCATGGTGGATAGCTGTGTCCTTTTGGATGTTGGATCAAGTTTGATGTTGGAGTAATTGGGAGTACACTCAACTTGACACAAGATATGTTTCTTGCTGGATGGATCAAATCATTCGCTCGCTCTGCAAGAGATATATATGAGTGCATTGCTTGCGACGAGCCCACTCTCTGCTTACGATAATCTCAAACTTCAAAAAGTATTGCAACGTTAACAAAACACATTGCATTGCGAAGTTGCCACACAAACTCATGACACAAGCCCTATATTGTCAATGGTACAATATGTACGATACCAATACATGCATTTACTGTTACTAACTTCTTTCATCGTTCATTGTTCTGGTGACCTTAGGGATTACTCCTACTGACACAGTCTCAAACTGTTTTGCGTGGACACCAAGTAGAAGTTGAAGTGTTGAAGGGCGGCGAAAGTGGTGGGAGATCAATACCTACGCTAAGATGGTACGTAAGACGTAAGAGTACAGTACTCGAATCTACTCCCAGCAAACGCCTCACAACGACTTGACTTCGATAGTCTCACAGAGACAATGTTAACACCTGACCATTTACTATTGACGCCAAACAAATTGTTACTGACTCTTGACGAAATGACAACTACAAAAGCGTCTGCGAAGAAACGTGCAGCGATGAGCAAACAATCGCCTTACGTCAAGTCCGTCGTAAAAGCGGGCAAAACTGTACCGAGGCAGAAGCTCTGTTCAGCGAAAGAAGTTGCACATGTGGCGAGATCCGTGCATGGTAAACAGACTCCAACAAAAGCGGCAAGATTGGATGCCAAGGCTCGCGCTAGAGCGTGGGCAAAACGTGAGCTCGGTCAGAAGAAGAAGGGTAGTCAGTCTCAGTCACGACCTCAAGTAAGTGCGGCTGCTTCTCGTCGAAGCGTGAGCGCGAAGGACGAAGAGGACGTCGTATCAGATCTAACGGAGAGTGAGAGTATCAACAAAGAGATGGTCAATGTTCTCGACCGCATTGGTAAAAGTGACAACCAATTCATCGTTGATGATATTTCAGAAGACGTCTTTTACGATGCACTGGAATTTCTTGAGGAAGAAGAGTCTCGAGAGGATGTCGTTGTGGAGGATGTCTCTGATGATGACGACGAAGAAATTCGCAATCTTCGTTCAACTATTAACAACCAGATGCCAACTAAATATTGGATGGAGCCAGTGGGTGCTTTGTACTCAGATGTCATGGGCATGAAGAAGCCGGATCCGTGAGCATGTACGTATTTCTTGCGTTACTGGTATCCTAGTCTTTGATATGTTGTTAGTAAATAAATGATCCATATTGTAAGAGATAAGTTTTCTTTGGCATTGAGTACAATATTGCATCGTAAGAACTTGGCTCCTCGATTATGATGAAATTATGTTGCATAGGGAATCTAGCAGCGGGAAAGACGAAGTGGAAGGATTCGATAGGTGGCTGCGGGTCACAGGTCGGCGCCAGTATCGTACACACCCATCGTGTAAGTGACAGTTCCTTGATAGCGCAAGATTAGATTGCAATATTCACAAGGTATGCTTTCGGAGCTGAACCAGCAAAGGGAGGCTCTGCCAAACCAGCTCAGGAGCCCTTGACTTCCGCTATTTCGGTCCCCTTCAAATTTGGTATTAGGAGTTAGGAGTACCTCCTTTACCCTTTACATCGATTGTCATCAATGAAGAGGAGGATCTTTACTTGGTAATTCTTGAATTGCAATAAGAAACATTGGATAATGAAATGTTATCATTGTCTGGGCATCTTCATACAATATGCTGCGAAAGAGTCACATTCAAATCCAAAAGAGTAGAAAGTGCTAGAGTAGAATCTGTCCTAATTTACTCTCTTAAATAGTTTAAAAGCTGTGAACAGTCATAGACTTATCACTCAAAACAGCTCTATATTTCCCCTACCCCTTCATTCATCCTCCCAACATGTACATCAAATCAACCCCACAAAATTTCCACCTACTTCATTTCTTACTCATCATTGAATCTCAATCTTTACTCCGCCTCAGGGAAAAGAATAGCCCTGATACTAGGCATAAGCTCTGAATACACAAGCTCCAATCTGGAAGTCATGGTGTTATCAAGAACAATCTTTCCATTCAAGGCAGTCAAGTGAACTCCCCCATTGGAACTATCGGGCAAGTCCTTCGCCCTATCACCATTAAGAGTAACCTTTGGCTCCAACTTGACTCCACTCTCCTTCTCAATAATGGCCACATACTCCTCAATCGCCTTGGGCAGAATTTTGGTAACGGTGGCAACATCCTCCCCACGGCAATAAACGACAACCTCCATCTCCTCAATCTTGATCAATCCCTGCACAATCAACTTTTGAAGCAACGCAGGGTAATTCTGTCCACTGACGACCATCTTACACTTGGATCCAGCCTCCTTCATCAAGGAATTGAGGAGTTCATCACGAAGCTGCATTTTCTTTTGACGGCAGGCACCGATTTCGGCGGAACGGGCAATACGTTCTTGGACTTCACGGTCCTTCTCCTTCTTGGTGAATTCGTCTTGGACGTTGAGCTTGGCCTCGTGGACGAGGGTTTGCTTTTCGAGGTTGAAGTCGTGCTCGGTCTGAGTTGTTGAGAGAGATGATGATATGATAATTAGGGTGTTGTTTGTAATTACAAGGGCAAAAATGCAACAGAGATCACACCGGCAATATTTATTAAAAAAACAATGCGAAATATGACTGCCCAATTTATTCTCCAGGCACATGGAAATCATGCTCCCAAACAAATCATAGAGCTGTATTATTAATATCCGTGCCCATCGTCATCATCAAGGCAGCGCCCCGTGATAATCAACGGCCACCCCCTGTATAATCGCCCCAACGCCACCGCCATGTCATTTTCGCACACAAGATATGAAAAAATTTACACCTACCTTGACACGAATTTCATTGGCCTTTTCGTGAGCCTCCTGAAGGATGAAGTTCACCATCTGTCGTATTTGATCGGATGCCATGGTTGCTGTTTATGTTTGTTAATATACTGAGGCCAATGATGGGGATAGTAGGAAGCTAGCTTTGTGTTGCTTCAGTGGGTTGTTTTGTGATGAAGATCTCAACGGATCGATCGCATGACGGGCTGTTTTCTCCCTTTCGCAAATGCCCACGATACATGGCCCACGATCCATGGCCCACGAGTTTCAGTTGTACCTACATAGATTGAGATAGTACTTGTATGTCAATATACCAACATATTGTACCTGATGTACCTAAGGTAAGGCGCCAAAATGACAAAAAACAAACAAACTTCGACCTGAAGATTAAGACCATGACATCCGCAACCGCAGCAGCTGCAAACCAAACCAGCAGCAGCAGCAGCAGCAACAGCCGCTTCCGCTGCCCATGCCAACACATCCCCCTCTCCCTCTCATCAGCCACATCAGCAGAATACGGTGACGTAACCAGCCTAGCTCGTCGTATGAAAGCTGCGAATTACCAAAACAACATTCGTTCGAGCAAAACTAATCGTCAAGCTGCTGGAGGATTATCTGCCATTCCAGGAATATCAGATGGGGGAATCACTCCATTACATTTGGCTGCGCAGCATGGTCATCCTGCTGCTGTATCTTTGTTGCTGTCGGTGGGGTGGTGTGATGGTGATACGGGTCTGCCAATCGTGATGACGGGAGGAGGAGGTGGCGGTAATGACAATCAAAATGATTGTGATAGCAACAATAGTGAAGATGGCAACAATACTCCAAATGTAACAAAACTTTGTGGAGCAACACCATTGCATAGAGCTTCGTTTTCGGGAGCTATTTCTGCCATGCAGGTGTTACTTTCTTGGAGACAACGTGACACAGATAATCGTGGTGCTGCAGTAGATCCTAATGGTGGTGGAGTAAATTTATTATCCAGGGATGTAAGTTTTGGTGATCAGCGCACTCCACTTCACAAGGCAGTAGCAGGTGGGAGACCATTAGCGGTACAATTACTATTGAATGCATTGCGTGAACGAGAATTACTGCGTGATGGATTGCTCGCTAGAGATGCAGTTGGATTGACTCCGTTGGAATTGGCCAAGCAATTCACTTCATTGGATGAAGTTGAATTAGAGCAGGAGCGTTGTTCTGTTAGACGATGGGATGTTGTTGCTGGAGGATCATCTGCTGATTGGGACACGTGTCAACGGTTGTTGGAAGGGTGCATGAGTGATGCCAATGTTTCAATCAACAATCCGAACACAACCACACAAACAAGCAGGTCAATGCCAGAGATGCCTCCCTGTACAAATGATGACGATTGTGTAGATGGAAAATGTCGCACTGCAGCATGGGAGAATGCATTCCGAATGGCGTTGGTTTCGTCCATGAAAACATCGTTGGATAACAATGCCAATGAGACATTAGGTGGGAACAACAATGGTCGTGTCACGCCAACCAAGACTGTGTCGAACGGGTTCGAGGGGACACAAACACCCACCATAAAGACTGTGTCTTCAACTGCAGTGAAGAAATCTCCGATTGGACGAAAATGCGATGCATGTGGCAATCCATCAACTGTACTTTTTCGAGCAAAGAATAGACAACTTGTTTGTAAACCTTGTCATCGTAAATAGTGAGGTGAGAATGAGTGAAACGATTCGGTACAACGTTGGGGTGCTTTGAAACTACTCATACACAATACATGAAGCATTATTAATCTTTATACAAAAAAATCTTTCCAAGAAACATCAACTGTACAAACGGAAGTAAGGTTGTGAAAAAAGAGTCAAGTAATGAAATAAACAAACAAAACAATACATGAGCATAAAATACAGAATGGAATGATGAATGTAAAAGACATCAAATACAAGCCTACTTGATATTTCAGAGATGGTAATTGCACCGTGAAAACTGAAACATATCTAAAAATTTATAATAAAATGTTCTTAGTCGTATCAGCAAACTCGTATGTGACCTGATGAGGGCCAATTTGCGATGGCCGCAAGCAAACCTCCTATGAATATGGCAATCAAAGCTTCTAGAAGCCCATTATAGTTGGCCGTAAGAGTATAGAAGCATCTTTTGCACAGCAAAAGCTCTTTAAGGTCATATCAGCGTCGCTACAACATCGTAGGTGACATGAAGAGGGCCAATTTGTGATGGCCGAAAGCACTACGAGCTATCATATCGTATCTCACGCTGTGACTATGGCAATCCACAGCTTGTTGTGGCCCATTATAGTTGGCCATGATAGTATAGAAGCATCTTTTGCACGGCTCAAGCATTCGTTGGTCGTATCGGCGTCGCTACAACATCGTAGGTGACCTGATGAGGCATCTGAGATGGCTGCCAGCTCTACTCTCTAGCGCCATATCGTATCTCACGCTGTGACTATGGCAATCCACAGCTTGTAGTGGCCCATTATAGTTGACCATGATAGTATAGAAGCATCTTTCGCACGGCTCAAGCATTCGTTGGTCGTATCGGCGTCGCTACAACATCGTAGGTGATCAGATGAGGCATCTGAGATGGCTGCCAGCTCTACTCTCTAGCGCCATATCGTATCTCACGCTGTGACTATGGCAATCCACAGCTTGTAGTGGCCCATTATAGTTGGCCATGATAGTATAGAAGCATCTTTTGCACGGCTCAAGCATTTGTTGGTCGTATCGGCGTCGCTGCAACATCGTAGGTGACCTGATGAGGCATCTGAGATGGCTGCCAGCTCTACTCTCTAGCGCCATATCGTATCTCACGCTGTGACTATGGCAATCCACAGCTTGTAGTGGCCCATTATAGTTGGCCATGATAGTATAGAAGCATCTTTTGCACGGCTCAAGCATTCGTTGGTCGTATCGGCGTCGCTACAACATCGTAGGTGACCTGATGAGGCATCTGCGACGACCGCCAGCTCTACTCTCTAGCGCCATATCGTATCTCACGCTGTGACTATGGCAATCCACAGCTTGTAGTGGCCCATTATAGTTGGCCATGATAGTATAGAAGCATCTTTTGCACGGCTCAAGCATTCGTTGGTCGTATCGGCGTCGCTACAACATCGTAGGTGACCTGATGAGGCATCTGAGATGGCTGCCAGCTCTACTCACTAGCGCCATATCGTATCTCACGCTGTGACTATGGCAATCCACAGCTTGTAGTGGCCCATTATAGTTGGCCATGATAGTATAGAAGCATCTTTTGCACGGCTCAAGCATTCGTTGGTCGTATCGGCGTCGATACAACATCGTAGGTGACCAGATGAGGCATCTGAGATGGCTGCCAGCTCTACTTTCTAGCGCCATATCGTATCTCACGCTGTGACTATGGCAATCCACAGCTTGTAGTGGCCCATTATAGTTGGCCATGATAGTATAGAAGCATCTTTTGCACGGCTCAAGCATTCGTTGGTCGTATCGGCGTCGCTACAACATCGTAGGTGATCAGATGAGGCATCTGATACGACCGCCAGCTCTACTCTCTAGCGCCATATCGTATCTCACGCTGTGACTATGGCAATCCACAGCTTGTAGTGGCCCATTATAGTTGGTCATGATAGTATAGAAGCATCTTTTGCACGGCTCAAGCATTCTTTGGTCGTATCGGCGTCGCTACAACATCGTAGGTGACCTGATGAGGCATCTGAGATGGCTGCCAGCTCTGCTCTCTAGCACCAATTCGTATCTTGCGCTGTGAATATGGCAACAAAAATGCATGTATTGTCCCATGATAGTTGGCCGGTTATGTTTTAGAAGTTTTGTTGTAATATATACATAGTGATCATGTATCTTTGTAGCTTTATACTTGATAATGAGACCTGTCAAGCTTTATTTCTGTTTTTACTTGCGCACTTGCAATTTGTCATCATGTTTATGTTTTATTCTGTGCTGAGTTTTTTTGCGTTTATTAATAGCCTCTTGTCTCATTTTGATTCTGCTATGATTTATATATTTCATTTCATATTATTGATAGCTATTTGTCTCATACAGTCTCTTGACTTCTCTTCTGTACTACCATACTTGCTCCTGAGCCGAGAACATAACATGTGTTTTTGTTCTGTATCCTTTCTTTTCTCACAGGGCTTCTTTATTCTATCTCATCAAGTTTGCATGATTGATGCGGTCATTCACGATGCGTGGTCATTTGTCCTTACCCTAAAAGTTATGTGATTGGAACTTGGCATGCTCATCTATTTGGGCTCGGGTAAGAAAGGAATGAGAACCAAGTTCTGGAATGCGGTCGTATTTTTGTCCGAGGTCGTGTGTCCGTCACCAAAGTTGGGACAAAGGGGCCAATCAATCGGTCAATTCGGCGGAAAAAGTGTGTTTGAGTCGAGTCAACTTTATCAACGAGGGAGGCTGCGGGAAAATAGGTATCCGTACGTAGGTATGTAGATACTGTAAGGTATCGGTACGTACGTACCTACGTACTCGACTCGCCGAACCCAATTTACATTTCCGTTCAAAAATGTAAATTGGGTAATTTGGCATCGACGCCAAATTACCCAATTTACATGAGGCTGGTGCCAATTTACCCAATTTACATCAGCAATATCTAACACAGGAACATCGTCGTGGTTGCAATGAAGCTACCCCCCACTCTCTTCTTCGGATGACATATTATTATTTTATCATATAAGCCGCCGTCTCTTAGCCTCACTCGCTTGCCGCCGTCGCCTTCATCGTTTTCGGTTCTACGAGACCGATCCGGCCCCGCAGGTCTTCGTCACCGCTGTGAACTCGGATTCCGACGGCAACCGCATCTTCGTGCTTCCGTTCAGCTATGTTTGTCAGCGCCGGTGGATGCACTTTTACGGGGCGATGCCAGATCTTTGCTGTGTCATATGGAGAAAATTAGATGTACACAACTCCAAAGACAGAGCCCAATACAAACATCACATGTGGGCACTTTACTTTCTCAAGGTTTACGGTAGGGAGGAAGGTAACTCGAATTTTTCGGATGGATTGGGCGGAAAGAAATTTTTCACACAAGCGAGCTACGATATTTCGTTTCTAAAATCAGCAGTGTGTTAGGGTAATGGTGATGATTATGATGAGCAGTAGTGTGAGAAGAAGATGAAGAAAACGGAGTCTGCAAAAAGTAGAGAGTACACCATGACAATCAGCCAACTTTATTTTGGAGGACGAGACTTTGGTTCGTGATAACCATCTAAGTACAGCCGTAGAAAGGCAGCAACTAAATTTACCACTACAATCTCAATTAGACGCCCCAGACTGAAACTCCAAATCCATAATGACAAAGTACATAACAATATTATGACAAGCACAACCGCTCAGCTGCGGATGCTACTGCTTGCACTCGCTATCTAATGTACAGTATTGTCATGTGTCAAATCCAAAACGACACTGTGTAGAATGCACCCATGACATGAATGGTTGATTAAAACGGTGCTTCGTTTCCCAACTCGCGAAATACATTTCCTTTAAGCAGTGAACAACGTGATGGGTTGATTGCACTCTGATCCTCGAAGACAGATAGCATCGGGCGGGCGGGATCAATGATACGCTCCGATGTAGACACTTGCGTTCAATCTTGTTGGAGTAGTGCGGAGTGTTGTTGATAACTATGTTGGTTGGTTGTTGTATCAATATCATGACCTCCTCCACCATCACCACCACTTCTCCTCCTCCTTCACATATTCATATCATCATTTCCCAACTCCAAAGAGAAGGCGGTTCATCCGCAATAAAATCTATGTGATCGAAGCTTCCATCATAATAGCTTCAATCATTATCTTCGTTATGTCTCTCATGTTGTTGGTTTTGTTGCTGCTTTGAGTAATAAGAATGTCGGAGCTATCCTACCGTGCCCACATGTGATGTTTGTATTGGGCTCTGTCTTTGGAGTTGTGTACATCTAATTTTCTCCATATGACACAGCAAAGATCTGGCATCGCCCCGTAAAAGTGCATCCACCGGCGCTGACAAACATAGCTGAACGGAAGCACGAAGATGCGGTTGCCGTCGGAATCCGAGTTCACAGCGGTGACGAAGACCTGCGGGGCCGGATCGGTCTCGTAGAACCGAAAACGATGAAGGCGACGGCGGCAAGCGAGTGAGGCTAAGAGACGGCGGCTTATATGATAAAATAATAATATGTCATCCGAAGAAGAGAGTGGGGGGTAGCTTCATTGCAACCACGACGATGTTCCTGTGTTAGATATTGCTGATGTAAATTGGGTAAATTGGCACCAGCCTCATGTAAATTGGGTAATTTGGCGTCGATGCCAAATTACCCAATTTACATTTTTGAACGGAAATGTAAATTGGGTTCGGCGAGTCGAGTACGTAGGTACGTACGTACCGATACCTTACAGTATCTACATACCTACGTACGGATACCTATTTTCCCGCAGCCTCAGGGCCTCGCGGGGACGCCATCGTAATATTTCTCTAAATTCTTTAGTTTCTCTACAATGCCAATGAGGTAAAAAGGGGGCTCTCGCTCAACGCCAAAGTGATGACCCGGCTAGTGAATGACTCTGTCGCATCGCTGTCCGCTCTTGCATATTGTACTCCCTAAAGTGTGTCGCTCTTGCTTTTCGGTACCAATTGACCACAAGAGCGAGGGCTGTACAACATTCCTTATGTTGTTGTTGATGATAGGCTCATAATATTGTCTCGGTAAACCAAGGGAATAACCAAGCCGCATCATTTATATATGCAACCGTGATTTTTTTATATATAGACCATGAAGCTGCTCCGAATAATCGCCTCAAGTTCCATCGCCGCCGCCTCCGCAGCCGGCCTCCGCAACTCCAATAGCCGCGATCTCGGTCTTGTCTTCGACACCGAAGAGACCCCCGCCTTTGACACGGCCAGAGTGACCTCTGCCATTGAAACCGCCGACGATGGTTCCGCCGCCACCAATAGCTTCAAGGAAATGAGGATCATCGGCGGCGAGTCAGCCGACGAAGATGAGTTCGGCTACACTGTCAGCCTCGAGGATGACATCGGTCACTTCTGCGGCGGCACACTGGTCAGACGAGATATTGTTATCAGTGCAGCTCATTGTGCAGGGGGACCAATGTGGGCCCGTGTGGGCGCCCATAACATTAGATGGAATGAAGGCGAGAAAATCAAGGTCAAGAAGGAAATCAAGTCAAGATTATACAACCCTTCCAACACGGATTATGATTTTATGATCCTCGTGTTGGAAGATCCTGCTCCGGCCGACGTGCCACTGGCAAAATTGCATGATGGTAGCGATGCGCTTGAGGATAACGACTCGCTGACTGTGATTGGATGGGGGAATATGGCTACTAGCGGGTGGGACATGCCTGACGAAAAGCAACACGTTGAAGTCAAGTATGTCCCTAATGATGACTGTAATTCCAGGAACTCCTACAATGGTGAAATCACTAACTCCATGTTGTGTGCTGGAGAAACACAAGGTGGACAGGATGCATGTCAGGGGGATAGTGGCGGACCATTGATGCGTCTGGGTTCAGGAAATGAGCCGGATGAACTTGTGGGAGTAGTGAGCTGGGGCTACGGGGTAAGTGCCTTTTCAGTGTTCCACACTTTTATTTGACTGTGCCTTGCCAATGCTTTGCTCACCTGATTGTCTACCATGTCTATTCTATTTCAATTCAACAGTGTGGTGATAGGAAATACCCCGGTGTTTATTCTAGAATCACGGAAGTATTGACATGGATCGAAAATACGATTGAATCAGAATCACGATTTTCTGATTCTGATTCTGACTCTGACTCTGATCCAACTCCTACCACCACCGCCGACACTGGAAGCAGCTACAGTGAACCCTCCGATTACGTGAACCCGAACTGGAGAGAAGTCTTTTCTGAAGATTTCACAAATGATTTCGGTAAAAATGGAATGGAGAAGGGAGGCACTCACGCCCGTCAGTACAAGAAAGCCTTTGGCAGGAATGGCGTTGCACGTATACAGCATGGTAAAGGAAAGAAATCATCAATTACCACCAAGAAAATCTCTGCACGACGAAGTGTGGCCCACCAAGAGGATAGAGGTAAACAAAGAAGCACCGATTGGATGATTACCTTCACCTTTCAAGGGAAGGGAATGGACAAAAACGAAGATAGATTTTGCATAAAGTACCAAGAAGACAAGAACGATTGGGAGGAAGCGAAATGCTACATGAGTGGCATACACTTTACCAACGGAGAATGGGTAACCGAAACCCTCATTATTAGCGTGAAGGATACCGTTGAGGACGTGAAATTTAGATTTGAATGTCAAGGCGATGACAGACAAGACGATGTCCTTTTTGACGTGATTACTATTTATGTGGAGAACTAGACGTGCTACATTCTACTTCGTTGCTTTTGATGTGTTTTCATTGTACCTTTGATAAAATTACTGCTGATTAGAACTCTTACTCTCCTATATTATGTGCCTAAGTATTGGGGTCTATCCGCGAATATTTCTTCTCGAGAATGAGGTGTATGTCTGCCAAATCCAACGTCCAAGCACACGCAGCATCCAAACGTTGGTGAACGTGATGAGTTATTCGGTAACGCATTCAATCATCAGCAGCAGCTGTTGCTGGGGACTCATCGCAATCTCATCGCAGATCTGCGCTGCCGCTTTTCTTCTTGCCTCTTGTCTGCCGGGGTGGTTCCCGCTTTTTTAGGGCCACTCATCTCAGCGGCATGCATGATCTATGCAGCACCACCGCCATCACATCAATGCAACAGAATACAACGCAACAAACGGAGGAAGCATCCATCGGATGCCTCTCATAATGAAATCTCTCATTATGATAAGTGCAATAGCAAAGTCGTCTTCCTTAGGTAGAAAAAGAGCTGCATTTGTTGCACCGATTCATCGAGCTGCATCGACGTTACCGTCACAGCTCGTCGCTGGAAATGCATCTACACAGAGGAAACGACTTTGTACCACGGCATTGAATCATTTGCGGCCACCCATTAACTTTGAAAGATATTGCACAACAGTATTATTCAACCATTTTAGTACGGATAATTGTGAAGTAGCATCACCGACAGCAGCCACAGTCACAAATGAGTTGAATCCATTTACATGGTCAGACATCACTGATCTCTTCGCCGACCCAAATAATGATTCCAACCACAAAAGTCACAATTACATTCCAAGTGATCACCCAAATCTAGCTCTATTTCGAAGGTCCATATCCGAACAGGTTTTATATGAGGAGCACAAAAATTATCTAACTAACAACTGGAAAAGCCCTTACGATTATCTTGTGTACAGCAAGTTCGGTGAAGAGTTTGGGTTTGAGAAGGAGCTGATACAAGCTGTTGATGATCCTGGTCAAGAGAAGGTAACATGGGATAGTAATAGCGATGGTCTCTCCCTGGTGGCGGCACCAGAAGGATTTAGGTACCAATGTAATCCTTCTCTCTCTCAAGCTTCTGATTACACAATTCAAAATGGCATGACATATCTGAAACTGGTTCTGAACGATTTCCCATACGATGTGGAAGAAGGAATACACCACTGGTGTCTTTGGAAGATTGGTGGAACATCTCGTACTGAAGGGATTCTAAAGGAAGAATTGCAGTGGGCGTTGCATGAGCTGAACAGCTACCCATCTGATGGAATCGATTGTTGCAGCAGCCTCATTGTAAACCAAAACGAGTTGATTGAAACAGATGTTTCGGCAATAGACAAGTTTTCGACATTTTATTGGGTCAACCCACCTCATTTGCAAAGCAGTAAGTTTGTTGCTTGTGTATGCGTTGTACGTGACTTGGCTGAATGACGATCAACACAATATACCAAGATCTGTTCTGAAGCTTATTGAAGACAGAAGTTTGACTGACAGCCAAAAGTACCATTTTACATGCTCATTCACTACATTGTTATGGTTTGAACTTATTGATTCCTTTCTCACTCCATGTTTCTTTGCTCGAACACCTCCAAACATAAAAAAAAACAGTGCCTGAGATTTATCATGCCCACATTTTATGCAATCCTACAAGCAAGACTAAGAAGGAGGATGGATTTTCTTCCCCACCTCCTGTATGATGCATACACACAACAACACAAAATGATATTTCTACTTCATTGCTGATTAAACTCTATGCTTATAATGCATCGGAAGACTTTTAATTCAAAGAGCTCCTACTCAGCATTCTCCGACGTAAGTCCATGCGTTTTCGTACAAGTCCCATTGAGTATCGGTCCATTCCCAGTCTACATCATGGATATTACAATACTCCTCATAGGGTCCAGGTTGACACATAAATACCATACCCTCATATGACACTTTGTCGTAAGCTTGGTAATCAGTTCGGGTAATATCAAAGACTGGTGGGCAACAGGCTTCGACGTGAGACCACACCGACGAGTCATCAGTACATTGTGTGCTTCCGTCACGAGGTTGGCAGATGAAGATTTCTTCACCAAAATTGACTTGATCACCAACCGAGTAGTTGAATGAAGAGTCATAGGGAGGAGGACAAGATACCGTAGGCGACAATGTCGGCTGAGACGAAGTCGACTTCAGCGTGGTGGGAGTAGGAGTCATCATCGTCTGTTGTGACGAAGTCGTAGGAGATGAACTTTGCTGGGGAGTAGGAGTCGGGCTTGAGATCAAAGAATCACAGTCGAACTCAGCAGGTGGATACATTGATCTATTACACACTTCATTTTGGATCCAGGTCCACGCTGATGAGACACGGGCATATACTCCAGGAAAATCTGAATCTCCACAGCCGAAACCCCAGCTTACAACTCCAGTTAGAATATCGGTGGATCCATTTTCATCGTTGCCCTGCACGATTAAAGGGCCGCCAGAGTCTCCTTGGCAGCTATCCTCACCAACGTCCGCCGCGCAGAGCATATTATCCGTAATCAAGCTCTCATAAGATAGATAAGCAGATTCTATTTCTAGGTAGCCCTCACTTTGTTCGCATGCTTCATTCGGAACTACATTTACTTCCACCTCAAGCAATTCTTCATTAGCTCCAAAACCCAAAGGGTCAGTTAAGCCGTGGCCCATTACAGTGACAGGTTCACCAGCAGCCGGAAAGTTTGGATTGCTGTTCAATTTGACAAATGTTGCATCTTGGGGAGCGGGATCGCGAAGGAAAAGCAGCATGAAGTCATTGTCAAAATCATCGTAATTCGGATGAGGAAGAGAACCCTTGATTGGTATGGCAGTTCCATCGCTTCTATTATCCAAGTCATGTCTCGTGATGACAGCCAACAGGTCGGGATGTTCACAGTGGGCAGCAGTGAGAACTACATCTGGAGCAATGAGGGAGCCACCGCACACATGACCAATCAACTCATGTTGGAGTGCCACAAAGTAGTTGTAGCGACCATCTACGGCCTTAGTACCATTGATGATACGAGTGTGCTTATGTGGATTTCGCATCGAGGTTGAGGAACTAGCCTCAGCAGATGCGAAGTAGGAGACAAGTCCAAGAAGGACTGAGAGAGACTGGGTTAGATGTACCTGCATTTTGGATACTGAGTGAGATGATGACTGCAAGGGTACTTGATTGCTAAGAACAATTTATGAGACTTTATATTGACCATAAATTTGGGGGCAGGTGCTCGACTAAATAATACGATGAGGATAGGAGCACGATCAAGGCTAAATGTAGAGTAGAAGATACACATCTTATGACTGTGACACCCTGGATGTAGGTAGGAATCAGTACTTGACTTGTCGCCAAGAAATGTTTGGAGTCGTAGTCTGGTCTTGGCGTTTCTTGCAGGTGCACCTTGCTCCAGTCGAGCACCTCATCTAAGACCAACTACTTGTGTGCGTGGTCATGATATCACTTCATAAATAATCTTCTTTGCAACTGCATCATCATATCAATCATTAAACACAATGGCACGCTCGAAACCTGTAGCTCGGATGACAGCCTCTGGCCCAGCTCCACGCAGGCAACTTGCACTTGCCTGTTGTGGCAACAAATCCAAATACCAACTCCAACAGCACATCAACATTCAGATTCTGGAAAAAGGCAAAATCTAAACCGACTACAGCAAATAAAGAACTTATGCCTCTTACTCTTAGGAGTAGACGGATCTTGAGGACCTTCAAATGAATCTACTCTAGTGAGTGATAATTTTGACGACTGACGACTTGCTTTGGAGGATAAACAAACACAAACAGCTTCGCGAGGCGAACGAGTTGCTCCGAGCGAGATCATTACCCGGCAGCATCGTTTATAGGAAGTATCTGATAATGCGATGCGAGTAGGACGAGGACAAGACTTGCATGCGTGCGCTTCATGATTTGATATAAGCACACATATAGTAGAAATGTAGTGTAATAAATGTAATGCAATAATGTGTCAGAAAGATTTAAAGCAGCTTGACTAGTTAGTCTAAACAATCTTTGTGCTTGAATGTCCAGCCTGAAATGGATGATATTTAAGAATATATAAATAAATGCGTTTACACATGAACAAGGATAAACGCTCAAAGAGAAGACAAGCAGTCTCAATATTAAAACAACAAGTATCATTCATCAACGCTGACGAGTCAGTAGCTCGTGTAGACAAGTTAGCATATGATGAAGACACATTAAATCAAATTTAAATGCAGCGGTCAAGAATTCATTCCTCCTCCACCCCCAAAGCCAAACAAGTAGTCTCCCCCAAAACCTTCCTCACCTCCTCCAACTTCCTCTTCGCCACAGCATGCGCCTCCTCCAATTCCTTCGCCACCTGCTGATTCCGTTCCAACAACTCTTCAATACGTTTCATTTGCATATCTCGCGTACGATCCATGCCTGGTAATCTTGCCACGAGATTATCTACCTCGGCACTTTTATGGAGTATTTGTTGTGCTAGATGTTGCGTTGTTTGGATGTCACGTTGATGTTCGGAGTCTATTAGGAATTTTGTGTATTCTTCTTGAGTGAGTGGTATTCGAACCTTTTTGGGTGCAGTAGTAGTTGAGTCCTCCTCTTTCGTAGTAGCACCATCTTTATTGTCTTGTGATGTTGTTTGTTTCACCTTGAGCTTGATAGATATCTTCGGTTTCGTCGTTACATTATTGTTGGGATCCAACTTGGCAAGTCGGTGTAACTCCTCCAAACTTAAATCTTCTATATCCCCATCATTGTAGACGCACCGACGATCTTTTTCATTACCGACGGGTATAATTTGTGTCACTTTTCCAGTGAACCATCCAGCATCAAACTGTTTCTGAAATTCATATCCAACATCTCCTATTTCAATGTTGTTATCGTTATTATTGTTGGTGGAATCTTGATTGTTGTGATTACTACTTGTTGCATCATTATTTGATAATATTGAACTTGAAACTTCCTCATCAACTTTCGTCTCCCAAGCCTCCATCTTCATATATCGATCCACCAACTCCTTCGCATGAACATTCCCACTCAAATACGCCACTAAAAAGGCATCATAATCAGGTTCCAATAAATCAAACGCACGTGGTGGAAAATAATCGACATTTAATCCATTGAGTACTCGTTCTTCTGCGGTGGCGTTGTCAGCTAATTCTTCTGCCTCCTTGAAGGCAGCAGTTGTTGTAGAGGATTGTCCTGCAGTATTGTTGCTATTGTTTGCACCGCCGCCACCGCCACCGCCTGTTTCGAGAGATTCTGGTGCAACTGCATCTCTGACGCCGCGGAGGGCCTCAAAGAGAGATAGAGCAAGACTGTCGATGCTATCTTGGACGGCTGTTATGGGATCTATTTTTGTAGATGATTGGTGGAGAGGCTCTGCTTGGTCTTCCATGATGCTCTAGATTTAATGATGGCTCTATAAAGATACACGACAGCAGTAGGCAACTATGCACAACTAGAGAGATCGGATCGGGGATGGGTGTTTGTTGCAGCTACCAACTCCAATTTTACACCATGGTCATGGTTGATTGCAACCTTTTGTCCCAGTAAGATGAAGCTCCCATTTATTAGAAGAGAAACTTACCTAGAGCTCAGGTACAAAGATACATTATACTGACATGTATGTAAGTATCATCATACTCATTGCGACCACGCACTTCCCACTTCCTCAATCAAGCACCACACAAAGTGCCGATACCAATGAACAATGATACGGCAGTAACCTCAAGGAACATAAAACAACCATGGAATCCAAGAGCACCACGAACCCAACGACGCAACAGCTCACCAGACACGTGACCGCTGCTCTCCAACAACCACCGAGAAGAGTAACCACCACCACAGTAGTCCAACAAAAACCAACAAATGCAATACATGATCTACTCGCCGGAGGAATTGCCGGCAGTGCAGGTATTTTCGTAGGTCATCCATTAGACTCACTCAAAGTACGGATGCAAATGAGTAGTGGTGGTGGTGGGTCATCAATACGAACAATACTATCCCAAAGTTCTACTTTAGGATCAGTATGGAATGGATTGCCGGCACCTCTCGCTGGGGCAGCTGCATTGAATGCTTGTATATTTTTAACGTATGGGAGTACCACTCGACTTTGGGATAAATATGACACAACTAATGGCAACAACAACAACGATGATGACGAAAGCAAGTCACTTGCAAAAGAGGCAATATGTGGAGGCATCACAGGCTTTGTTTCATCATTCATCATGTGTCCTACAGAGCACATCAAAACGAAGCAGCAATTAAATGCCACCATGTACAGAAATTCATTCCATGCTACTCAACAAATAGTTACAACTCATGGTTTTGCTGGGTTGAATCGAGGTTTTGTAGCCACTGCTATACGACAGTCACCTGGCTTCTGTGTATACTTTGGCACATACGAGCAATTAAAGGACTCGTTGCAAACACACAACAACCTAAAATGCAGTCAACTCCTAGCATCCATACTTGCTGGAGGGTTTGCTGGCTCTTTCTCATGGGCAATTGTATACCCCATTGACTTGATAAAGTCAAGAATACAAGCGTTACCAATGGACTGTAGCAAGAATGATCGATCCATTGTGCACATTGGCAAGAGTATACTCAAGGAGAGTGGGTGGAAAGCTTTGTATCGAGGGTTTGGGATTACTGTTTTGAGAGCGTTTCCGGTAAACGCTGTCATTCTTACTACGCATAGTGAGTTGAGAGGAATATTCGAGATGACTCATGTTAGATAGCCAGTAGAGAAGTGGGATTTCCAAAGAATGGGTATGAGCATAATTTAGCTCTTATTTTCTTACCTTACGTAAAAGTAATCCTCCTACCTGCCTCATGACGCTGTCCTGCACCTCTAATGCAAGAGTATTATACATATGCCGGCACTGCTGCGGAGATCGAACGCTAACGCTATTGAAGCACACTCTTGCAGCAGTCCACTGAGGATGATGACGAGTGGTGACGCAGATTATTGTACCTTGACACACATTATCTCGCTCTGTAGCAAATGCTGCAGATTCAAGGTTCATAAGCAGTCAAAGACGATAAGGAAGTGCTTCTCTTTGAGCTATGAGGTGGTCTTTGAATTGAAGAGGAGGTGCCATTGTATCATCGTTTTGTAGTGAACAACACATCCAGATAGATAGGTAAAACGAACAACGTACTGGTACCTATTGGTACGAGGAAGACGATACAATATTGTAACGGAATGAAGTGAAGCATTGACCCTGTTCCATAAGCTCCCCAACAAAATAATTGGACTTTTTGGGCCGCAAAGGATTTTTGCTCGCCCGGCGGCGGCAACATGTCGACAACAGGACTGCACAAGACGTCAAGAGTGAAGGAAAATAATGGCTAACAGCAAAGCTATACAACACTCCTCATATAGCGTTGCTTACTCATTAGAATTTATGGTCTAGCCGCCTGATTCTCGCCAAAATTGTTTCTAACAGCATCTCCATGCCAACCAAATGAAGTACTTCATCAATTTGGAAGTGTTTCATTACATTACGATATGAACAGAGTAATAGTCGTCTACTTTTAATTGGCTTATATTAATTTTATAGTGTGACGATTAAGCATTTGCATTCGTCTCCGTCACTTTGTATGGATTGAGCTGCTTATATTTGTTGCATGTGTTACCTTGTGTCCTTCTGTTCTACTACTACTAGATTTGGTCTGTCCAACGAAATAACTGACTTTGTTTGTGCTCTAAATGTTTGAATTGAGTGTCGTGTGTGTCTTCTGTGTTGTTGTGATAACAAATCTCTTCACATATTCCCAAGGCTCTTCCACAAGTGTCACATCGTCCGTGCAACACAACCTGCACATCGTCGATGCATAGACAGCACTCTCTTGTTTTTTGTCGCAATCATTCACAATATCAAAGCTTGGTTGGCCGTTGCAATAGCTGCTTAATTGATGTATCCTGGAGTAGTTGTTGTGTTTCTCGTTTTGTCGCATTAGGGCCACAATGGATCCTCTCCCTCAGCCTCTATCCAACTCGGCTTTAAAAGTGAAGCCATTATCCTTACTCGCAGACCACTCTCCTCTCTGTCATCAGCTTACGCATGTAAGGTCCTGAAGACGCATTTTCCAGTTAATTGTTGTGATGGTCGATTGTTTGTTTCGTCTTAAGCGGCCAAATGTGGCAAAGGCGGTACCGACTCTCGACTCTCCTACCCTATCTTCAATCAGCTGCACCAGCCACCTACCAACCAGATAAACATCGGCATTTCATCCACAGCCGATCACTTCATACGAGATCCAACCGTGGTTGTATGCTAGGAATTCGCATCAGATTGAGTGAACTATGTCTGAAGTACCTCTTACACACGAATCTGCCACTATTGATGCTGAATGGTATGGCATGGAGGAAGCTCATACGACGGATGATGGAAGCCTGCACAACAATTTCCAACACCACCCCCAATACACTGCAAACCCCACCATGCTTTTCAGACACGCTCATACTTCAGTAATTGTTGCTATCTCCCTCTCCCCCATACACTGATTCGCCGTATTGCACAATAACTACCACAATATCTAGATGGACGAGCTACATCGCCATCCACGATCCACGAGCTACAATATGCCCATTGAACAAGTCATAAGTTGTTGTATCGTCAGTAAGTGCGATTTCGTGTTTCTGAGCGTGTTGATTGCCATGTATCCTCCAAAGGTTACCTCCAAGCAAAAGACACCCCCACAAATTTGCTATTATTTGTCTCTCTAGAGTGGCAGTGGCAAACCAGTGATGGCAGTATGACGAACATTACAGGCCCCCGTGTAACTTTAGACCATAGTGCACCATAATGATGCTGTTGTTTCTCCCTCCTCCTGGACTACGTGGATTGTGCCGATATAATTGAAAATCACGCCGCATCGATGGAAGTAGATTAGCCGCATCGGCGACCGTCACCGATAATCACGCCCTCCATTTTTATGCCATTCAATCGCAAATAGATCGGTTTGTAGCGTCTGAGAGGTGTTTAGATTCAACAATAATGTAGCAATGTAGCGTATGGGAGAGTTCGTTGCACCAACGGACACAAGATGTGTCAATACACCTAAACAGAAAGTAGGTGCACAAGATAATAATTTATTTTCGGCCAGCATCGATCGATATTGATCCGATACGGTTGTTGGAGGCGGATGGGGTGTTAAAACCGTCAGTGGTGGAGGGGCGTAGGGGGATTACGGCCATCATTGTCCGTTACTTTTTGGTTGGGCGCTTTCAAAAAAATTCCTTTGCGGCCCAGGAGAAGCGGGGAAGCTTATGGAACAGGGTCATTGCATCATAACGAGTAGTAGTAGTCAAGACTATACAATAATCTCGAGGACAATGAAGTCTTCCTTTACTGAGGGTGTCTTTATAACATTCTGCATCCATCAATTTTCTTCCTCGAATGCGTTTATACCCGCAGCGGTTGGGAATAAGTTGTTGCATTCACAAAAGATTACTTCTCAAAAACATATTCTTGTGTTGATGATGGCTGAAGAAAATACAACAACATCAACAACAACCAGCAACAATAACAACAAATCCAAATCACGCCGATTATATTCCTTTGAAGAAGCAAGACGTATCGCAAGAGGCCATGGATTTGACTCCAAAGAGGAATTCCTAGACTACATGTGTCCAGGAGCTTACCAAATCCCCAAAGATGCTGATATTGTATGGGCAGAGAGCTGGCAAGGATGGGAGGATTTCTTAGGAATAACATTAACATTTTCCGAGGGGAGAGAGGTTGCACGATCATTGGAGGGGATCAAGACAGAAGAGGCATACATGGCTTTAATGAAGAGCAAAACAATTCCAGATGGAGATATTTCAAGTAGACTGCCTTTCCGACCCGATCTAAAATACAAAGAGCAGTGGCAAGGTTGGGAAGACTTTCTAGTAGGATAAATGCTGTAATGCATCAACTCTATTTTATTTAGTCAAATCTCTGCTGGCAAACGCCCGTGGTAAAAGTTTATCCTCCGACTCTATTCTGATACATCACATATCACCTGACTACCAGCCAGCAAACTTGAGGAAGATATCAATCTGAACATAGAGGATTGATGTAACAAGCATGAGCACCGCCCAGGTGGGCATTAGTGCTGGTTTCTCTTTGAACCCCGAGTAGTTATGGACACGACGGCACTTCATCACGTAGTACTCATTGAGTGACTTCAAGCATTTCCTCTTCCTGTCAAAGCGGAGAGCCCCATTGCCGAGAGCAAGTCTATACTCTCGTGCAAAATGCATCCGAAGATGATATTGTGAGATGCAATAGTTCTTGGTATATGCGAAACAAATCAAGGCCTTGATCAAAGAGAGTACATTTCTTGCAGCACGTGCTATCTCGACCAAGAGCGGTTCTCTCGCATCATAGCTGACATCCAAGGACTGCTTGATGCGGCGCCTTCCAGCTTCATTAGCCTTGTGTAGGCGAATTTGCATGCCTACATGATGGTACTTGACCTTCGACTTGTTCTCTTCACTGTATCCTCTCAAAGGCAACGAAGTAAACAGGTCATTCGAGTTGGCGAATCGAGCATGTACCAACCTTCCCTCTTCCTCTAGATGCTTGAAGCCTTTTTGAAAGTCTGCGCATCCAACAGGAGACGAGGCGAAGGTGAATACCCTCACAGCTGATGCAACCTCCAAGTACATGTCACTTGCCAAGTAGTAGCCAAGAACAGTTGCATATCCTCCTCCACGCGAATGGCCAACCACAGAGAGATGGTATCCAGCGTTAGTACCATTCGTCAGCTCTTGCCCGATAATGACGACCTTTTCACGTATCTCACTGATCAAGGACATCTTTGTATCCATACGGACACGAAGCAACTCATCCGCAACTGCAGAGCGAAGGTTGACGCACTCGGAGTTGCCTTCATAGTCTTCGTGAGCGATAGGATTTGGGAAGCTCGACATGCCAGTATTACAGCACAGGTCAAAGACGCCATCTTGTCCTCTAAACACAACTGTAACAGTTGCAGTTTGTTTGTTCACGCAGATGCCGTAGACGATGTCGCTTGGATGGCGGTCTGCAAACCACACCACCTCGAAGCCAGACTCGAGAAGATTCCTCATTACAGACCCTTCCTCGAAGAAAGCGTCAGATGATTCTTCGATGGCTTTCGAGATGAGACTGCCTGAAAGCTCACCTGGTAACCGGTCTCTGCTACTTGATTTCCTCCTACTTGCTGGGAGGTCGTTCTTGATACCAAAGTGGTCCTCAATGAGTTTTCTTTCTTGTTTCATCCAAGATGCACCCTGAAATGACTGGCTGACGTCTAACAGCGATCCTCTCCTCCGAGCTATACGAAGGCTGGTATTCGATTTTCCCGAAGCTGGCAGCGAATGGTTGGATGATATCATCTCCTCTCTTGCCATTTGTCGTTGAGAACATTCTTCGCGGATCCTCTTGATGATACCCTCTGTGGCTGTATCAAGCTGCTTCACTCTAGACTCTTCCACCCACGTCTTGAAGTCTTTGAGCAAGCTGTGACACATAGAGGGGGACAAATTGGTCAGTCAGTCAGTCAGTTAGTGAGAAATGATAGATATTGTAGTATACAACAGAAAGAGGAAGATATCATACTACTTACCTTGCATCATACGCCAAAAGTGCATGATTGATCTCGCTGTTTGCACCTCGCGCATGCTCTGCCTCGAATAGCTCATGTTCGTCCATCACAGCCCTCACGATGAAGCCTGCCTTTCTAGTTGTATCCAAATACCCTTTTGCCTCATCAGCTGCCGTCCACTCTCCCAAGCGCTTCATCTCCTTCTTTCTGGAGTTGTATTGATGACTGTTCACATCAATGTCTCTGAGCTTCACGGATACATGACCTAACAGAGACATCTCACGAAGCTTGCCGTAGATGTTGACAAGCATAGCCATGGATAGGTGCTCGATGCCTTCCGCCAGAAGATCTCCACAATCTTGTTTCAATGGCGGTCCATCAAGGTCAGCCATAGCGGCAGACAATAGTGCAGATGACGAGGTTTTTGAGCTGAATTCGATTTTGGATGACATAGAATTTGGGGATGTACATCGAGTTTGTGACATTGTACTTCCACTCAAGTTACTACTCATTTTCTGTTGTTGCACTTCATCATCATCGAACTCTTTCATTGTGTTCATGAAATCATCTGCCTCACATACTACTGCACCGGCGGTACTATTTGATTGGAACCTGTTGAGTGGTGGCATGTGTATGGTAGGATTCTGGTTACCAGAAAATTTGGTACTGATCGAATCACTGCGCTCCACTACAGTAAAATCACTCGACGTTCTAGATTGAACTGGACTGGACTTGGATTCTGTTCTCATACTAAAGGTCTTAGACTGCTCTCTGCCTAAAACAGGCATGTGCAGATCTCTGGTATCAAGTGCTTCTTTTCTTTCCATACTGGTCGTCTGGAATGAGGAGGCAGTTTCTGAATCCATCGCCTTCGCTAGGTGTCCCTTTGTAGACGATGTGCTCAAGCTTGATTTACAAGTCCACAACGTGCTTGTCGTCTCATCTCTCTCCAAGTTAGGCTCAGTATCGACAGCCCTGGAATGTAACTCAGCTTGACTTTGTTTCAAGCTTTCAAAAGCATCCGAGGAGAATGAAACTGGATCAAAATTTTGAAGATGCGCTTTGTCATGCGTCTTTTCTGTAGATGCATCGCTCTTGAGGATCACCCCGAGCTTGTAGTCATCATTACTTCGTAGCAGAATGTCTGTCGACAAAATGCGGTTTGCAGAATCGCAAGTATCTGCATTTAGTATTTCATCATTGTACAGCTCTTGTTGTTCCGAATACCTGTCACTTTCAGAATTAGAAAGTCTCCTCATCATGTTAGTCAGCACTTGGAGCTCCTCTGAACTAAGGCCCGACTTGAGTCCAGAAGCTCCCTCTATCTCTATAATTTGACCATCACTTTTACTCAATTTGGATTGAATGAGGTGGGCACTAGTTCTATTACGTTGCTCATCCCCATCGCGGAATGATGAAATGAACGACTGCACAAGTTTATCTAAACCATCATCTAAAGATAATGATTTCTGTACTCGATGCATCGTCTTGGGCTGGCCTCGTAAACCTTTACTCTTCCCACGAGAAGAGGAGTTTCCTCTAGGCGATGATGGGGTACCCTCAAACTCAAACAGGAACTGTTCATTATGTAAATCACTCATCCCTGTCGAATTTCGACGAGATCGACGATGCAATGAGTTATTAGTGGCTGACGATGCCATACCTTGTAAATTGTTACTTGATGCTTCTCGGATAACATTCTGCATCAATTCTTGTTTGTATCGCTCAAAGCTATCAGTGCTCATCACTCCGCGGAGTGCGAACCATGATGCTAAGAATAGAGTCAAGAAGAAAGAGCAGAATAGATTAAATGACCAGGCGTATTTGATACCACATGAATGTAAATACAAATACATGTTAGAACTTACCATCAAGAGAGGATTCATTTGCAACAAGAGATGATTTTCTCAGTGGTCGGCCTGTATCATTAGTGGCAGCGGCGGCATCGGTGGATTCAAAGCTGAACCCCGTCTGCTCTAATGTATGGTGTTTATCTGGCACAATATCAGTATCATCGGGCGTTGACCACGGAAAAGGATGAAGACGTCGCTCCGTCCCTTGTGATGTCCGCCTATGAGGCTGCCGCTGATCTATCGGCTCATGCTGTGGCCGTAAGCTACCGCCCCACGATAACGCGGATATACAGGTAGAATCATCGCCGATGTGATGGCTACAACCATCGATGCCTGTTTCCCTATCATGGTTTGGAACACCGATGATGCCGCCGATGATTTCATGATGATCGGAGCATGAATTATTCATCCTGTCGATTGCGGGGAGGACAGTTCAGAGGCAGAAGAATATTATCAACCTCAGAGGATGGGTATGGGTTACTTATTGGATTCTGCTAGAATCTTGCTGGATCCGAGAACCCCATCTATCCCCGTCGCCCTCTCCGTTCCAAGCTAGAACCAGCCAGCCGATCGACGCGTCCTTCTCCTCGTTCTCCAGCCGGCTGCACCGCCGCTGTCTCGGGCCCTTTGCGCACTCTTTCCCAGAATTCGACGGATGACGTGGAAAGATGCGAGAGTTTATACAGTGTCTGAACGTGAGAATACGTAAATAGGCCTTGGCAGATCAGTTAGCGTGTTTTCATTTCCACGATTAGATTGAACTTAGTTTGTCCATCATACAGTGGGAATTCATATACCCCCGGGGGGCTTTAGAATTTTAGCTAGACTGAGTTTTAGGGGGGTATAAGTCGAAGTTGCACCTAGCTTTCTCCCAATATCTTGATAAGGGGGGTTAAGAATTTCAGCTAGGATTAGGATGTGATTTGAAGGGGGGGTATAAGCCAAATTGGGATAGTTCGACCGATCCCACTTAGCTTATTGCCTCTCACATTTCTGACGGCATCTTTTCTCGGACACGCATAGGTAGGTGCGTCAGGGAAAGAAGGCTACGTCAGGCACGCACAATTCAAAGATAATTCGCAAGGAGCTGTACTCCTTGATTTGAGGGGTACGCCCTACCGTGCCCTGCCTACCCTTTGAGGGTAAGTAGACCCATTTACCAAGACCAATGTGGCAACACATATATAACTCCTAATTTATCTTAACCCCCTACCCCAAATGGTTCATCTTATCAACCTCTAGGCCGTCACCAAAGTGAATTTCTTGGTCTTTGTGACTCATACCTCGACCCCGATTTTATCTACTTAATTATCTGAGTAGACAAACACCCTCTTGGTCCTGTATTTGTACCAGAGCAGATAGATTATTGACACCAAGTGCATGCAAAACATCCACACAACGAGTATCCCAATATCCGTCGTCGGTTCGTGACCTGCCATCTCGAATCCATCTAGAATTTGATCCCCAGGAATGGTGATTGTCTGTTCCGTTCCATTTATGGGAATAGTAATAGGCACATCTTCACCTTTAAACTCGATATTCATCAAAGCACGAAATCCATACGTCATAAAGGGAAAGTAGTAGAGCCAATGTATCCTGACGGACAGAAGCGACATCAAGAGTAAGATTAAGATACAAGAAAAATGACACATAACGAAAAGAAGACATACATGCACGATACTTACCAAACTGGCATCGCACTCGGAAGAATGATGAACCCCATCACCATCGTCATTACACCGAAAATGAAATGCCCGTCGCAATGCATATAGCACTAACCAACTCAGGCGCAACATGCCCGACGAACATCGAAACAGCATCAGCACAAAGAAACACACAGAACAAGACTGCCCCTGAAATCATCTTCTTCATGCTGTCACTACCGCCCAAACCTGTCATGCTGCTGACAATCAGCATAACGATGAGGGAGAGTATGAAAGAGACCGGCACGCTCACAAGGGTTTGGCTGAGGAGATGCGAGGATGTTACAGTGAGTACAAAGTGATTATACATGGTCTGTGTACCATAATTGATGAATAATCACATGATCCCTTCTTACCTGGTGTGATAGAAGACTGGATGGAAACGCTTGTTTCTGACTTCCTTCTCGACAATGCCTCTTTCTACCATCGCAAACGGAATGGCTCCTACTGACATGGACGAACCAAATGCAAGGATGAAGTACAAAAGGGCCGTTCTAGAAACAATCACACAGTGAGGTTCCGTCTGATTTTGGAGACGCCAGAAAAGCATTCCAATGAAGACAGACATGCCTCCGTAAATACCTAAACGGAGTCCCAAGATGATGGGATTCCTGAATAGATTGGTGAAGGAACGTCTAAACAACTCAATTGCAGAAACTCCGACTTTCTTTGTCATAGCCTTTGCGGATTTCTCCGGATCAACACGAATGACAACATTTGCGTCCTTCAATTGTCGCGCTGTCTGTTGCCTACTTGCTCGCATACTTGCTGCAAACTTGTGAAATGTGATGTAACTTTTGTCACGAGATTTCAAATTGTGGAAGCTTTCACTCCACATCTCTTCCTTGCTCTTGCCATCCACTCCTTCGCCTGAAACTCCAACCACAGGAAAGCTAGAGAGAGCTTCAATGTAATGATCCGCAGGATTGAAGTTGAGTGGAAGCGGATGGCCACATGAAGCATAAAAGGAGTCCATCAATGTCCTACGGCCCTGATAGATGAGCCTCCCTCTAGCAAGAAGGACTACATTGTCGATCAGCTCCCAAATACGAGAAGAAGGTTGATGGATAGTGATAATCACCCGATGCCTCCTGCCAGTCACTGGGTTCTTTTTACGGGCATAAGTCTTGAGATACTCCATCAATTCCAACGCCGACTCCGAGTCAAGACCAGATGTGGCTGAATGAGGAATGAGATGTAAGATTCGCGAGGACGTGTCAATAGAGGGAGAAAGAATGTGCAACGAAAAATAATGAGTACTCACGCTCATCGAGAAACAAGTTCATGGGACTAGACAATGCCTCCAAAGCAACAGAGAGACGACGTTTCTGGCCGCCAGACAACCCACGCCGAAACATCCCCCCAACGGGAGTATCCTTCTGTGCCGACAATCCAACCTCATCCAAAATCTGAGCAATCAATTTATCAGTAGAATGAGTCGGGGTTTGCAGCTTCTTCGTCCTTGTTATCACCATCTACATTGTTTGATGCTTTCTTCCTCTCACAACAATCGAACAGTTTCTTCATCCCAGATAGGCGTGCATAGTGCTCCATATATTGCTGACAAGTGTAAAAGTCGTGCAAACGATCATCTTGGGGGACATAGGCGTCGTTGTCGGGAAGGCAGACCTGGCCGCAGGCATTGACACTGGAACCCAGCATGCCTGTGATGAAATCGAGGAGAGTAGTTTTTCCTGCGCCTGAGGGACCCATGAGAGCTGTAACGCAGCCCTCGGGAAACTCAGCGGTGAAGTCATGAAGGATCGTTTTAACTTTTTCATCCGTCTTGCACAAGAGCTTACTCATCAACGTAGGTTTGGTTTTGACGAATTCAACATCCACATGGCCTGAACCTTCGGCAATTGGACTGCTGCTTTCGTTGTTGATGGCGAGTGCCGCAGCGAGTTTGTTTTGTAGATCTTGCAATTGTGCTTTTAGTTCAGTGACGGGCGAGTTTTGTTGATCTGTGCTTTGTTGTTGTCCCGTGGATCGTAGGGAGGAAGAATCGCCAGCACTGGTAATTGCAGCATGCTGTTCCAGCAGAGGGCTTGTGAGGTCGTTGTCACTCATACTCGTCAATAAAAAGATTGTGGCTCTTCCCTGCTATTGTACTGTTTGATGAATGTTAGTATATCATCTAGTATCAATGGATGAACAAAAGCACAGAGCGAGGTGAGAACGATGTTGGATTTTTGATCATTTTGACGCGTGTCGCGTGTCAACAACAACTTACGTGTATTTCAGCCTCTATGTATCTTCATCTAGAGAGAGAGATAATGATAGGCTCCTCCTGCCTTCTCCACAGCTAGCTCTCCAGCCTGCTTCTCAATCCTAACTCAATCGTAATCATAGTATCACCAGGATAGCTTCAAGGTGCAGCAGCAGCTCAAGCTTCAAACACACTTTTAGTCCTGAGATATCAGGCCATAGTATCTTCCCCCAGTCTCTCTTCTGATGTTACAGCTACAGCAAATACTTCTTCTCTGTGATCAGGAATCTTTGTCTTTGTACTTTGTCGATGCCATCTTTTGACTGGCACGCTTTGCCTTTAAAAAGTCCAATATATAGCAGTGTAAAATTCATGTAATTAAGTATATTATTCTGACAAACACAAACTTCTCTTGCTCATATAGATACCAGCATCAACCCACAATATAAATATGACAAAGAATTTGGGGATGTACATCGCGTTTGTGACATTGTACTTCCACTCAAGTTACTACTTATGTTCTGTTGTTGACTCCATCATCAAACTCTTTCATTGTGCTCATGAAATCATCTGCCTCACATACTACTGCACCGGCGGTACTAGTACTAGTTGATTGGAACCTGTTGAGTGGTGGCAGGTGTATGGCAGGATTCCGGTTACCAGAAAATCGCTCCGTCCCTTGTGATGTCCGCCTATGAGGCTGCCGCTGATCTATCGGCTCATGCTGTGGCTGCAAGCTACCGCCTACCGCCCCACGACAACGCGGATTACAGGTAGAATCATTGCCGATGTGATGGCTACAACCATCGATGCCTTTTTCCCCATCATGGCTTGGGACACCATTGATACCGCCGATGATTTCATGCTGATCGGAGCATGAATTATTCACCCTGTCGATTGCGGGGAGGACAGTTCAGAGGCAGAATAAGTATTGAATTTATCAACGTGACACGGTGTGATGGGTACAAGTGGTCTATGAGAATTCTGCTGCTGGATCCGAGAACCCCATTTGCCATCCGCCCTCTCCGTCCAAGAACCAGCCAGCCAGCCGAATCTATCGATGCATCCTTCTTCGGGACAATTCCGAATCACAGCCAGCTGCGCACCGCAGCTATTTTCGAAACCATTAGAGCATCTTTCCCAGAATTCGACGGATGACGTGGACAAATATGACAATTTTTGAGTGTCTGAACGTGAGAATACGTAAATAAGCCTTTGCAGATCAGTTAGACGGTTTTCATTTCCACGATTAGATTGAACTTATAATTTGTCAAGAAATGGTAGACTGACCGCATCTTTTCTCGGACACGCATAGGTGCGTCAAGGGAAAGAAGGCTGCGTCAGGCAGTTCAAAGATAATTCGCATCTAATTTCACTCGTGGAATTTTGGAATCAAGACCTGTTTAGGTAACATGTGTGAAAGAGAATGTTCAGAATGACTGAAGAAACGGGAGGAATCAGTATATATGAACATGACCGGTATTGGAAAAAAGCAAAGATGGTACTCCTTTTTTGAGAAGCAGATGGTCGGGTTTTACCAAGGTACTAACTTCTCTTGACCCAACAAAGCAAATGGCAAAGCAAAAGGACATAAAAATTACATTCAACGCAATCAACATGCATCTCTCCCGCAGTAGAAATAAGAAGGCAATCGAGGCAGACATGACCATGGCCGATCACAAGCTCAATACATCGCTTCATGGCACAATTAGAGGAGCGATCAACATCCCAATCTCATCCGAGCGAGATCACAATGGTGCTTCTTCCTACCGGGATCGTCAACGCCATATGCGGTGCGAAGGACACAACCCGCCCCCAACATCTCAATCATCTACCACTGCGGGCATATCGGCCCCTTCATCGGCTCAGTATCTGCATGGAAGAACTAATGCTGATGGCGCCTTCAACAACCAGACAATCCTGCCGAAACGAAGCACATCCATCTCAACTTGTTGTACTGCCCCACAAGATAGTGAACATTCTACTGGCAACTACCTACACGCCGATGACGAGAGTGTGTCGATGAAAGCTATGTGTGAGCTGAGGAATGATTCATTTGATATCATCCCTCCACAATCATCTCGACGTCCATTAAGCAAACAGCCTCAGCCTCACACATCTTCTATGAATAGTCCCGCCGCAGCAGAGAGGAGGTTGTCTCAAGACGTATCCCTCAACTTGATCCAGCCTGGTCCTTGTGGTGAAGACCTCTGCAACTCTTATTCGTATGAAGAGTCTATCTCACCACATGAAGATGAGGAACAAAAACGTATCATCACCAAGCCCAATCAGTATGCCCAATATGCTGCCAGCAGTCTGCATGCCGATGATGAGAGTGTGTCAATGAAAGCTGAGGATACTGACCATGATCACATGTTGGATGACCTAGCCGAGAAGGCAGCTGCAAAATTTTTCGGTGCCCGTGCGGATCAACCGATGAATGACAGTAGTCACTCAGGCCTTCGCTCCTCCAAGCTCGTGTCTAACGGCCCTGGCATCGACCCGGGTGTATTCGCGAAACTAGGTCTCATGAGCCGTAAGAGTTTCGAGCTATACAAGAAGGAAACGAAAACAAAGAACAAGGCCGCTGGGAGAGGGAAAGGGATGGAGAGACGTCGCCGTGCGTCAATGTATGATCTGAGGAATGATTCATTTGATATTATCACTCCACCATTAAATAGACATCCATCATGTAAAAAAGATCGCTCCTCTTCTTTGGATAGTGCTCTGGCTGATTCAGATCAAGACCTGGTAAATGCTCTTATTTCTTCCTTCAAGAATGCTAAAGGCGGAAAATCACAAGGCGACGACAAAGAGCCGCATACTCTTTTGACTGCAGATGAAAAGGTAGTCTTAAGCAATATGATGAAGAGACTATCTCAAGACGATTCCCCCATGGATTCCCCTATGGAATCTAAGTGTCTCGACACCAAGCTCAATGAGAATGTCCAAAAAGAGAAGGGAAAGGATTCAAAATCCTTCCTGTTCAATTCTTATCCCGATGTAACTCCTGCGAAATCTTTGGCAGGAGATAGAAATGAGAAGAAGCCATTCGTCTTGAATGAGGTGAATTTCTCAAGAGAGCCCAGTTCTTCCAAACAGGAAGAATACGATAGTCATCCCACACCTGAAGTGGAATTAAACACGTGGATATCGGACACTAGTGCTCTATCACTACCACAGTTTGAACAGAACAACAGTAACATCCCCGCTAGCACCGCAATGAATCAACTTGAAGCATTGAAAGCGATATGCGCTGCCCCAGAAAATGAGACCTCAGCAGCAAAAGAATTTGATGACATGAAAGAACATGCTCATCGGTTTCAGATTGATGGTAACAAGATAGCCCGCACACCTTCCATCCCTCAAGTCCGAAGATCGTTTACATCAGAAAGTCCAGCAAGAAGAGCCTCATTTACTCAAGTGCGTAGTAGGAGGAGAAAGTCCACATCGTCCATGAACGAAGAAAGTAATCACGCACTCTCATCCTCAACGAGCCGGGCCTCGTCATCTGCACTATTGTCTGCCGCCATGGCTGACCTTGATGGGCCGCCATTGAAACAAGATTGTGGAGATCTTCTTGCGGAAGGCATCGAGCACCTATCCATGGCAATGCTTGTCAACATATACGGCAAGCTTCGAGAGATGTCTCTGTTAGGTCATGTATCCGTGAAGCTCAGAGACATTGATGTGAATAGTCATCAATACAACTCCAGAAAGAAGGAGATGAAGCGGCTGGGAGAGTGGACGGCAGAAGATGAGGCAAAAGGGTATTTGGATACAACTAGAAATGCAGGCTTCATTGTGAGGGCTGTGATGGACGAACATGAGCTATTCGAGGCAGAGCATGCGCGAGGTGCAAACAGCGAGATCAACCATGCACTTTTGGCGTATGATGCAAGGTGAGTGATATGATATCTTCCTCTTTCTTTGTATACTACAATATCTTATCATATTCACTAACTGACTGACTGACTGACTGACTGACCAATTTGTCCCCCTCTATGTGTCACAGCTTGCTCAAAGACTTCAAGACGTGGGTGGAAGAGTCTAGAGTAAAACAGCTTGATACAGCCACAGAGGGTATCGTCAAGAGGATCCGCGAAGAATG
Source organism: Skeletonema marinoi (assembly GCA_030544225.1). Taxonomy (NCBI): domain Eukaryota; phylum Bacillariophyta; class Thalassiosirophyceae; order Thalassiosirales; family Thalassiosiraceae; genus Skeletonema; species Skeletonema marinoi. The sequence goes on from CM060497.1 coordinate 1,559,900, forward strand.
TTCTCAACGACAAATGGCAAGAGAGGAGATGATGTCATCCAACCATTCGCTGCCAACTTCGGGAAAATCGAATACCAGCCTTCGTATAGCTCAGAGGAGAGGATCGCTGTTAGACGTCAGCCAGTCATTTCAGGGTGCATCTTGGATGAAACAAGAAAGGAAACTCATTGAGGACCACTTTGGTATCAAGAACGACCTCCCAGCAAGTAGGAGGAAATCAAGCAGCAGAGACCGGTTACCAGGTGAGCTTTCAGGCAGTCTCATCTCGAAAGCCATCGAAGAATCATCTGACGCTTTCTTCGAGGAAGGCTCTGTAATGAGGAACCTTCTCGAGTCTGGCTTCGAGGTGGTGTGGTTTGCAGACCGCCATCCAAGCGACATCATCTACGGCATCTGCGTGAACAGACAAACTGCAACTATTACAGTTGTGTTTAGAGGACAAGATGGCATCTTTGACCTTTGCTGCAAAACTGCCATGTCGAGCTTCCCAAATCCTATCGCTCACGAAGACTATGAAGGCAACTCCGAGTGCATCAACCTTCGCTCTACAGTTGCTGATGAGTTGCTTCGTGTCCGTATGGATACAAAGATGTCCTTGATCAGTGAGATACGTGAAAAGGTCGTCATTATTGGGCAAGAGCTGGCGAATGGTACTAACGCTGGATACCATCTCTCTGTGGTTGGCCATTCACGTGGAGGAGGATATGCAACTGTGCTGGGCTACTACTTGGCAAGTGACATGTACTTGGAGGTTGCATCAGCTGTGAGGGTATTCACCTTCGCCTCGTCTCCTGTTGGATGTGCAGACTTTCAAAAAGGCTTCAAGCATCTAGAGGAAGAGGGAAGGTTGGTACATGCTCGATTCGCCAGCTCGAATGACTTGTTTACTTCGTTACCTTTGAGAGGATACAGTGAAGAGAACAAATCGAAGGTCAAGTACCATCATGTAGGCATGCAAGTTCGCCTGCACAAGGCTAATGAAGCTGGAAGGCGCCGCATCAAGCAGTCCTTGGATGTCAGCTATGATGCGAAGGAACCGCTCTTGGTCGAGTTGGCTCGTGCTGCAAGAAATGTACTCTCTTTGATCAAGGCCTTGATTTGTTTCGTATATACCAAGAACTATTGCATCTCACAATATCATCTTCGGATGCATTTTGCACGAGAGTATAGACTTGCTCTCGGCAATGGGGCTCTCCGCTTTGACAGAAAGAGGAAATGCTTGAAGTCTCTCAATGAGTATTACGTGATGAAGTGCCGTCATGTCAGAGATTTCACGGGGTTCAAAGAGAAGCCAGCACTGATGCCCACCTGGGCGGTGTACGTCCTTGGTGCATGCCTTCTTTATGTTCAGATTGACATCATTTTGAAGTTTAGTGCTAGTTGGTAATGAGGTGACACATGATATGTCAAAACAGATTAGCAGGAACGTGCAGGATGAAGTACATTAGACGAATGACGCTTCTCTTTTCTTAAAGGAGTTGTTGATGTACTACACTTTGTGCCTTCACAATAAACAAATAATAGAGTTGCTTTTAGTTGACACAACATTTCTGTCTCTCTACTTTTGCCACCTCCCTACATCAAGAGAGGTTTAAAAGGGCCAGAATCCATTCTTCTTTGGTTCAGGAGTTTCCTCCTCAACAGGCTCCTCCACCTTCTTTGCCTTCTTCTTTCCACCACCAAACAAATTACCAAGGAAATTATTCTCTTCTGCCTCTTCATCAACCCACCCTTGTTCCGCGTACGGCAATCTTAGGTCGAAACGGCCACCATTGTCAAATTTCCCACCAACTCCGAACTCCCCACCAACTCCAAAACTCGCCATGGGCAAAGGAATACCACCAACCTTCTTCGGATCCCCATATTGATTCTCCAAATCCGAAATCTGACCACTCTCTCGCCTCTTCCTCCATTCGTCAATGGGATCCTCTCCCTTTTTATACTGCTTCTTCTGCCACGCCCACTTATCAATTTGTTCTTCAGTTGCCTTGATGCGACGGTCGTCTACTGATTTAAAGTACTTTTCACGATCTTCAGGTGAGGCTTGTCGTAGTTTTAAGAGTTCTTGTTGACGTTCCCATTCCTCGTCGAGGTCTTTGGCTCCGGATCCTCCGCCGAAGAAGTGGAGGGCGCTACTGGTGGTGGAGGTGGATGTTGTTGAGTGATGAGATGCTGGGGCGAAGCCTTCTACGGAGGCGGTGGCGAAGGCGCCTAATAGAGCTACTGTTGTCGATGTCTTCATGATTGTTCTTTGTAACTGCTTTCTACTATTTGTATAAATGATTTCCACTTTGGCTTCAAGATGCATTTCAATGCATGCATCTTATCGAGGGTCGATGCTCGAGGCTCGAGGCAGCGTGTCATTGTTGAGTCGAGTCAAGAAATAAAGATGGGGTGAAATATAAATATAACAACGCAATTTTGAGGAATTAATTATGTGAATTTGTTTCAAAGAGATGTTTTGTAAATATTTTATTATCGAACCTCTCAAGAGTACCTATGAGTACATTATTCCCAAAGGGTGCATTATCCGGAGGGCAACGTGGCCGGAATCGACCACGCATCTTGACATCGACATCTGCAAGGAAGGTTTTCTTGCTTTCATCAATATGGCTCGCGTAGAACATGGCGAATATTGTATGTAATTACGTACAATACTCTATCATGGTGTTAGATGCAGCTGTTGCTTGCGTTGCTAAATCACTATACTCATACTATTGAGTACCATACCACAAATACTAACCATCAACCACCATGGCGCCGAGGAACACCAATATCATCGACAAAGAAGATGCTGCCCTGAAAGAAGAAGGAAACTTTCGCCTTCATCACAGCGACGACAGCATAATACAATCCGATAAACGGCGTCGATTCGGAGCAACCCTCGTCCCTAAACGAGCAACCCTAAGTATCGATTGGTGCGCAAGGCAGGGCCTCATGAGCTCCAGCAGTATGCGCAGACTGATCAAGGAAAATAAGAAGGAAGAGAAGGAGATGAAGAAGTGGGCCAAGATGGAGAAGAAACGGATAAAGACGTTAAAGAGCTCATTGACATCTGTGGAATCAATTAATGACGTGAAAGAGAGTCGATTGGAAGAAAAAATGGATAGTAGTAACGAAGCACCGGGGATGAGTAATTCTCTACAACATCCTAAACCTACAATTGAGCGCAATGCTTCATTACGGCTGTCGGAACTAGAAAACGAGTTCGAGTTGTCAGAACCTTCATCAACTATCATGGATGGAAGCAACCTCAGTGAGGAACAGCGTCGCGAATCTTTCCACACTTCATGTGATGCATTCGATAATGACGATGAGGATTCCATTGGCTTGGAGAATATTGGCTTGCAAAATCGAGCACAAGATGGGTTATCAAGAAGAAGAAGTAGTGGTATCGATCAGTATGATGTTCAAGTTCCTGATCAATTTGTAGATGACATATCTGCAATGGGCGCGACTGTTATTACAACATGTGCTGATAAGACGACGCAGGCTATTCCAGTTCCTAATCAGGTCCGAGATGATAATATTATTACAACTGCACCAAGTACTCTTGCGCAAAGTTGGCTGAGTACTGGTCGTCAGACACTACCTTCTTCTTCCCCAGATAAAGAATTAAAGTTGGAGGATGGTAAGAAAATAATGAAGCAAACGCGATCGATGACGATGCCAACAAGTGCTGTCACTGTTCAGAGAAAGGTGAATCACAGGCAGTCAACCCTTTTGCCAACTGATACGGCTCAAAATGCATCCTGGTTTGCCAACCGTGGTCTAATGTCTCGTAAGAGCATGAAATTGCTCAAGAAAGAGATGAAGAAGGGCAAGCCAAAACCAATGATTGATCTGGACGACATTTCCTTGGGTAGTGATATTAGTGGAATGGACCACCTGAACGAAAGCAACGATGTCAATGATTGCAGTGCTGAAGAAAGTCATCCATTTTCCAACTACACCATTGAAGATGAGGAGAAGAAGATCGACGACACTTCTGCTGCCGTTAGAGGGAGTATACCCAGTTTGTCGTCGTCTCTGCATTCGGGCAGTAAGGTATCGTTTCGCACAAGAGTGTCGGAAATTGATGACGAAGATTTGTCTCTAGAAGATGGGGAGGAAAAAATGCTTGCCACAATTCAAGTCCCCAAGAATTTCGGTGATGATGTATCTGCTCTAGAGTTTGACTGGAAAGCGTCATCGAGGTCACTCAAGGACCACTGGGCTAAGAATAGTGGAGGATGTCTTAATGACGATGATTTTAGTTCTGACAGCGAAGACTTCGAGGCAGCCAAATCAAGAGTAGCCGTGGCTCCTCCTCATCAGCACGCTCTTCTTCCTTTGCAGTCATCAGAACAATCGTTGGGTAGTGATGAAAGTGATGCCGATCTTGACGCAATGGAGAGACTATACACAACTCCTTCACAAGACCGTGCCACCTCCGAGGCAGGGGGGCAATCACAAAAGCGACAGTCCATTCTTAGGAGAAACACACTTAAGAGAATCTCTTCATCTTCCTCGAAACGAGTGTCGTTCAATGCAAGAACTCATGATCAAAGAGAAAGTTCGGTTGAAGATTCGACGCATCCAAATGCCTCAGTAAGTTCGCTTACTCCTTATCGCCATCCCAATCCACTGCATTTTGGAAATGAAGTTATCGAGCAACAACCGCCTGTTTTTGATCTGCCAGATTTAACACAAGACAAGGACATTCAAGTTCAGAAGCGGGTATCTGTAGCAAAATCGGAGATTTCAGAGTTGACGTATGAAACTATTGAAGATGCCGTCCACCATCCCAGTCTTCCTCGTGGTGATTTAAGGAGTGGATCATGTGAAAACGGACGGAAGCATCTCATGTGCCACACTATCAGTGCACCAGATAGAGCGCCCCCAGAGGACAAGGAGACAGCTCAATTGTCTTCTTCGTTACAAACAGGACTGGACAATATAATGAGCGCTACTGCAAAATCCTTAACAGATGGTGTTGAAGAAGAAAGGAATCGAGCGTTTGCTCAATTGATCCAGACCGTACTAGAATCTAAGAGAGAAGTCGGACTCTCACCCGATGAGGTCAACGTCTTACATAAAATGGTCAAGAGGCTTTCAGATGATCAGGATGGCGAGAGCGACCATTCTACTGCTAGCGCATCATTTGAAGAATCAAATGCATTGCTTGAAGAGGAACCTGTTCCTGTACAAAAGATGAAAAGTAGCTTCAATAGTGCCGGGACACTAAAAGTGACCAATAAGTCACAATCGCAAGCTGAAATGCTTGCCAAAGTAGCAAGGGACATGTCAGCTAGTCTCGAACGATCTAGGTCGAATAGGTCAAAACAAGAATCTAGCAACAGAACAGGTACGACGAACAACATTGTGCAGCTTGCACTTGACAAGCAAAACCAACCCTCCAAGCAACCTCAAATTCCTGTCAAGCGGCCACCTGCTATGCAGCCACCTGCTATGCAGCCAAGCTTAGCCAGAGAAGAATTCCCTCAAGAAGAAACGGCAAAACCTGAAACTTTCACGGCCATCAAAAATACAAATCATATCCCTGATGATGACAGCACAGTGAGGGATGTCGCTACGAACACCAAGCATACCTTGAAAGATCTCATTGGAGACAACAACAAGTCATCTATGGTTCCTGCGCCAAAAGATGAACCAATATCACAACATAGGTCTTCAATGACTAGTTCGAGTATGATTTGCCTTGTTCCTCCAAGTAGTGGACAGGAACAAATGCAACAATTTAAAGCCCTTACTTTGCCACACGATAAGTCTGATCGCAAGATGGAAGCCAACACATTCAGGCCAGTTACAAACACAAGAATTGATTCTTATGAAGACATACTGACGATGGGAATGAACAACCTCTCCGTTACCATGCTAGTGAATATTTACGGAAGGCTCCGCGAGATGTCATTGCTCGGCCATGCTTCGGTGAGGCTTCGAGATATTGATGTAAATAGTCATCAACGCAACTCCAGAATGAAAGGATTAAAGAGGCTGAAGCTATTGAAGCCCGAGGATGAGAATAAAGGATATTTGGAAACCACCCTGACTGCTTGGTTCATCGTCCGAGCTGCAATAGACGAATACGAAATGTTTGAGTCATCCCCGTTTAATGAGAATTGTGCACTATCGCAAGTGAAAAAAGCCAGTATAGATTATGATACCACCATGGTAAGTGACTTCAAGGCGTGGGTTGCAGAATCATTGACTAAAAACTTCGATGGTCAGTGCTTTGAGGAGGGTTCAGTGATGAGAGATTTAGTTGATTCTAGTTTGGAAGTTGTGTGGATTTCCGATCGCCACCCTAGTGACGTCAACTACTGCATTTGTGTCAATCGAATGGCGTCCAGGGTGATAGTAGTTTTCCGTGGAGACGAGGGCGTGTTACGACGTGTAAAAGACTCAACAATGATGGACCATGAAAATCCTTTGTCCGAAGAGCTTGGGAATACAGAGTTCATAAAACTTCGGGCTGCAGTGTCCAAAGACATTCTAACACCTCGGCTTGATACAAAGATGAATATTGTACAAGAGATTCATGATCGAGTGAACAAGATACGGATTGAACTCACTGGCAGAGATCCATGTCATGTAACTATATGCGGGCATAATCTCGGAGGTGGCTTGGCAACAGTTACGGGTTTCTATCTTGCATGTAACAACGATCTCAAGTTGGCGTCTCCCATCCAAATTGTAACTTTTGCGTCACCTCGTGTCGGTGGCAAGGAATTTCAGCGTAGTTTTCAACATCTTGAGGATTCTGGAAGGATATTGTATGCTAGATTTACTAATGTGAACGACATGATCTCTCTTCGTCCATTCTGGGCGATAAGTGGGAGCTGGAAGTTTGAAGATTGGTATAAGGTGAGTAATAATTGTTTTGAAGACAATTCCTTTCCTTCACTGTGCTAAACTTTCTTCGCCTGAAATCTTTGTCATAGCACGTCGGGATGCATATTTGCTTAGACACACGCAGTATTCAGGGATTTGACCTTGACTACAGGCGAATTACTGGACTCCCAGACGAGCTCTGGAACTTAATAAAGAGCTACTTCTGCGGTAATTCCAAGAAATCGAGTATCTTAGAGTACCATCGTCGGATGAGATTTGCAAAGAAACAGTATTTCATTCAACAGAAGAGATTGAGCAAGCGTAAACGAAAAAAGTTAATTACTCTTGAAGAATGCTACGCACTACACGAGAGCTTTACTGAATTCGACGGAGATATGAAGGGTTCCTCCTCCTCCTCTCTGCTCAAACTCGTTCTTGTTGCATTCTTTATTGTGATCGAAATTGGTTTACTACTTCGGATAATGATATGGAGGTGGCAGAAATAATACTGAGGCTCTTGCATTGAATACTAATGGCTAACTGTAACAAGAGACCTTGCTAAATGCTTATGCTAACTAGAAATTAAACGTAGGAACCGAAGTTGTTTGTGTATTATTGACAGGCCTCGACTTTTTCCAACACGCCTCTTTGCAGCACTCTTTGCCAGCACCTGCTGTTCGTCTGTTAACATGAGTTCAGTGCTGCTGACACAGTATATACCAATGGCATGTGTTGGATATCCCGCAGGGCTGAGGGATCCATCGTCGTTGATGATCCAATGCAAACCAAACTCAAATGGGTTTTTGAATATTGCCTTGCTCTCGTCACGGGCTAGGAATGGATGATTTGTCGTGGCATCGCCTACTCCAAGTGCGTTTGTTAAGAAGTACTTGCATTTTCCATCAATCACAGTTGCCAACATTTTGCCGTCGTACACAAACTGAATCGAGTCAGATACATCACCCAACCTCATCTGATCACCAGACACTTTTGAGGTTGCCTTAATCTCAACATCATGGCAAATTGCACTTCCGAGATGAGAAAGGAGCTCCCCAGAGAATATCTTATCTCGACTGACTGTGCAATCTTGAGATATAGATGGGACCTGGTTTGTTTGCAGATCATTGCCGTGTTTGAATATCAAGCGACAGGGAGAGTCTCTCTTCACAAGAAAGAAGTGGGGCAATCTCGCGGCAAAGACAAGATCTCTTCGAGACCTTGGAGACATGCTCCCGTCTTCATTCACTATCAGATCAGATGTCGTTGTTTTTTCGTATAACTTGTCAATTGTCCTACTAAAAGTTTTGTTGTTGTATCGATATATTGCCAGATGAAGCATATCTCCCTCCCCTCCGCGACTAGCACCAGTAGTCTGTCAGAGCAACGAGAAAGTGAGCAAGACATCGATTATCTCAATTCAATTCTGTCAATCCACGAGGGATCAATGAAAAGTACTTACCAAGCATGATCTGCCACCACGACAACCTACAAATCGACCCCCTTCGTACCTTACTGATGCCGCACTCTCAGCTGGACCGATAACCAAGTTATGAAAGCCCAAACCAGGGAAGTGTTGGCGCTTTTCACTTAGACACAATGCCATACCAGGATGACTGCTCAATGTGAGTTTGATACCTGCATCCGCGCTAGCATGCGAGCTTGTGTCCGTGTCGGTATGTTCCTCTTCCGAAGCAGCATGTTCTTGCTGAGCAAGCAGCACAGGGACACGATCGAATCGAATAATGTCTTCTGACGACGTCGACTTTGGTACGAGACAAATTGGCTTGAACGCTATCTTATCGGCACGTTTTTTCACCCACTCCACCTCCTCGACCAGCCCCTCTCGCTGAAATGATGCTTGAGCTCTAGAATACATTTCCATAGCATGACTGAACCTGTTGATAGAATCATCAATCATGAGAAGAAGAAAACAGTGATGGTCAGTATGTACAAAAGTATGAGTAAAGATTGAACGTATATGCACATGCTTCTCACCTGAAATGCTGTTGAAAATACAGCGCTAGCATCATGTAAGCCCTCCCTGTGTCCTGAGGGGTTATTCCCTCGGTTGAGATATAGTCCAATATAACTTCAAATGATGTGTCAGCTGTACGTTGAAAACGAGCCTGCTCTTTTTTTGTATGTGATTTTCCACCTAGCATTTCCATGTCATGAATGTGCGCTTTGATACAAGGCAACATGCCCATTGCACCTACTCTCCGCTTAAGAAATGACGGCGAGCACAAAATACTTCTTGCCAACAGATGCGACTTCTGATGAGTAGAAGACAACAGATGCCACGGTAGCCTTTCAAAAAGATATCCATCATCAGCAACAGCCTGCCAGTAGCTTTCAATGCTTATTTCACTTGTGCATTCCCTTGCGAAGAGAAGATGGAAGGCAGACACAAGTGCTTCTGCGCATTTCGTACGGTTTTTCGCTTGCTTCTTTCCAAAAGTGCGGCTAAATCGTTTCGTGAATAGAGTTGTCCGCTCTCGTTGATCGCTGATTATCTGTTTTGCGTATTCTCTTCCCAACTCATGACGAACCTTAAACATATCCCCTTGTCGTTCGAGTAAGCCCATATCATGCAACTGTTGAAGTATTAAAACTGTTCCGTTGACGCAAGCCAGATCTGTCATGTCTTTTGGCAACAATAGAGCGTCAAGAAGTTTTGTTGCCGCCGCAGCAGGCACTAATGCACGCTTCCCTTCATTTGTCGTAAATGTTACTGCAAATGCAACGAAAGACGCTTTCAAAGATTCGCCACTAACTCCTGCAAAACATCGATCTGTCAAGTCAAACATTGTACCTTGAGAATCAATTTGAAGTGCAAAAGCATCTGTCATTTCATTTGCCAATTCTCGAAAGGATTCATATCTATTGTTTGAAGATGTCAACCTTCGACCTGCGATACAAATAGCAATAGGTAAAGAACACCGTTTAGCAATATCGACTGCTAACGATTCCTCCTCAATCGTTAGAGCAGTGTGCTGGCAACCACTCTCATGTATAAGTAATGTCCTTGCCTCCTGCAATGAAAGTGTCCCAACATCGATAATCTTTGCTTTGCGGAAGCCCCCTAGTAATCTTGTGGAAAGGAGTACCCTCAAATGACTATCCAATCGGTTGCTGAAGTTCAGCCACGGGATTGCTGATCGACTCCAAACATCATCAAGTACAATGAGAATATGCCTATTACTCAATAGACGGCACATTGCATATTTTGCAGCTTCCATTGCAGCTTGCTCCTTCTGCCGACGTATTGAAGAAGAGTCTGCAGCCAAAGCAATCGGTTCATTGAATGTTGGCACCTCCAAATCAAGTTGATTGCAGATTGACTCAAGGTAGTCTACATACACATCATATGTCATGCCGCCCATAATACCCTCTACTCGAACTTGCGATAAGGAGAGCCATACAATTCCGTCAGCAAAATGAAGAAGGGTGCTACGATTCGACACCACCATTGACGATAACACAGACTTTCCGATTCTGAAGGAAGGTCGAGATGAAAGAGATTAGCATTTTCAAATATTTAAGTAGCACAGTGAAGTGTTCAAGTGATAAGTTCTTACCCTCCATAACCTTGAAGCAAGACAACGTTTTGGCTTTCATCACAATCCTCTGATGCATCCATGAAGGAAGACTCTTGCAGTTTAGATATTATATCATCAACAAGAACCTGCCTTCGTAAAAGTGTATCCTTGTTTTTCAATTCGGACGTAAACGACATGGCACTTTGCGGCTGCGAGAGTTGAGTGAAAGAAGACAAAAGACGAAAAGAAGTAACAATGAGGTGAGTAATAGCGTGATTTCATAACGAAATGCACACATGTTTTGTTGTAAAGACTTACCACAGCAGCAGAATTGACATTCGCACAATAGTCAAAGCTTCTTTCAAGATCTACAGGAATGGCTTCAGGTATAACCTCAGCTGTGTAAGGAGATGCAGGTCTATCGAATAAATCATATACAACATCGGAAGCATCATCCTCTCGAGAATCTTCAGCTACTGATGGTAGCGAAGGATAGACGTGTTGTGCACCAGGTCTAATCTCATCAGGTGTGTTGGCGTCATTATCGCCTTCTTCATCACCTGATAACGAAGCTGCCTCCTCTCCTCTATCATTTTTTACCATAGTGGCCAAAGCAACAGCATTCTCGCTCATTATCTCATCCACATCGTTGTTTAATACATCCAGAATTGCCTCCACACTTACATGTTCCTCTTCAACATGATGAGACCGACTATTAGTGCCTTCACTCTCATTTTGTGCACTCTCCCTTATCCCCTCATCTGTTGCAAAGTCAGCAGCAGACTCATGGAAAAGTGCCTCTTCTATTCTTCTTATGATATCTCTCATGTCGACTGTCTGTTCCCCTTGATCTGCCTCAGAAGGAGACACAGCCGCATCTTCAATTGCTGCATCAATATTATTTTGGGCACTCTCTGTATCATCAGCCGTTACCAGCTCTTGGTCGACTAAAGCTTCATTCCATATTAGAAGAGCCCGATTTTGAATCTCCAGCAAGTCATTAGACACTGCTTCTTCTGAAGGAACTGAGTCATCGTTTGTAGACGAGTTTGTAGACGACGTATTATTTCTCTCGCCCACATTCGCATCATAGCTATAGCCATATTCTCCATGCTGCTCCAATATTTCCTGGAAAGGATGAACTCTAGCTGTTATGTCGGGAGCAATTATACTGCAATCCGAGCTGCTGCTGCTGCTGCGGCTGCTGCTGCTGCTGATCTCATTATTATTAGTTCGATCCTTCTTCCGCAAGCCATCAGCAGCCGACTTTATTTTTTCACAATCCATTATGATACTTATCTTGTAACTTCAATATTTGGTTTATTTTTTAACTTGTTCTCGAGATACTCTGTTCGTCCGTTGCATTAGCAGGAACGATACTCTAGGTACTATTACTATGGTATCACCTTCTGTGTCTGTGTCTGTGTCAGTGTCTGTATGAGGTCTGTATTCATGTTCTCTTCTCATCGTGCCCGGCAACCGATTGCCGTGTGAGGACACAAAGACGTGAGGTTTTGTGCTCTGGTAACCACTTTCTTTCATTCTTTGTTACTCAACTCGTCTAAATCATTAATTCGCACGGACGCTGTCCCAGGTAGGGGTTCCAAGTTTCCGATTTTGGCTACGCCCAAAGTTCCAGGGTGGAACTTTCAACAAAGTTCCTGGAATTGGATTCTAAGTTTCAGCAGACCATAAGAAGAGACAAATAATCATGCATATTACAGTTACCAACTAAATCTACCACGGCAATCACACAACTCATTAAATGAGTGACTGAGTGATCTTCCTACCAAGCTGTTTCTTTGCTCATGATGTGGGGCACAACCTTTTTGTCCTTGATACGGTTACGACTCTTCGTCAAAATCTTCTCCTTAATGGGCTTGACTTTACGCTCAACATCCAGAACCAACCATGTGCATTGAGAGAAGAGGCCTGGCAACCTTGATGAAGAAAAGTTGTTTGCTGCAAACGCATTGAACAATTCGAGGCGGGCCATCACATTCTTAGATTCTTCCACAAACGTAATCATGGAAAGCTGCGAGCTACTCCCCTTGCGGCATTGTCAACTTAGATGCTAGCAAGTGTAGACTTGTACATGTCCATGACGTCCTGAAAGATACGTATTGCATCGTCAACTTCTGCTGCAGCCTTCCTCCTTCGTTCGTCTTGGACGGGAGGGTCGATGATCACTACATCATCGTCATCGTTGCCATGAGCAGCACGAGGAGGAGCTGCGGCAGCCGTCGCAGCCGTGGCCGGAGGCGCTGCGGAAGCTCTATGTTTGGCGGCGCAGGAATAGTTGACCATGGTGGTAGGTTTCTGATATTATTTTGGATTCGTTGGCAAGTCGAATTATGAGACGTTGTCATCATGCCTCTCTTTTCAACGCTCATTAAATTGCCGCATAATTTTCAAAGCGAGGAATTCCGATGTTGCATTCTGGATTCTTATTAAACGGGAGAAAAATGGGAGAAAATATCTTCACAGACCAATCTTATTAACGATATTGGAATCCCCTTAACGTCGCTATTGTCATTTTGCAGCGGGTGCTACACAGCTCTTGTTGGTGTTGTTGGTTGTTGTCTTGTGTCGGTCTTTTGTCTTGTGTTGATGGATTTGATTGTGGTGAAAAAGGGAGGATTTGGGTATTTGATACACCCAACTGTATCGCCAATCGCTAAGCTTCAGAACTTAGGAAAAAACGGGTGTCTAAACTTCAGAGAAACTTCTGTTTGGAACTTACCATAGAACCTGTGAAACTTGGAACCCCTAGTCCCAGGGCAACAGAAGGGAGCGCATAATGCTGATTGAGAGGAAGCCCTCTTAAATTTACTATGACTAAAAGAAACTTGCGCTCTATTTGCGCCCCAAATCGGAGACAGATGTCTGGTTCCTCACTGATTCCACAAACGCAAACCCGAGATTTAGGGATACATCAATATATTAGGGATATTCCCGTCCGGCCCAACACATTTAGAGTCCCGTTACGACGCATCTACTTTACTATAAGTAGCTCCTACATACTCATTACCCATTGATGTAGGTAAACCGGAAACTACTCATAAAAAACGTACTCATAGATCAGTTTTACAGCTCCGTCCCTTCCGCTCCTCTTTCTTTTTTGCGCGAGAGGCACGTATCACTCCGCCACCACATACTTACTGCCACCGTCACCTCATCTCACAATGTCGCCTTGAGTAACAGCGTCAAATAAACTCAGCAAACCCCCTCAACAACAATACAACAACAACCAAAATGTGTCGCCCACCAGCATCAGCCGCTGCATCAGACAAAACGCCGTCCACTTTGGCGCGATTCACCACCGCCTCCATCCTCGTCGCCGTCCTCTCCGTCTGGGGCTACTTCGCCTACCCACCACGCGATGCCACGCCCGGCCTCACTACCGAAATGCAATCCTACAAAGTCCCATTAGCACTAACCGCATTTTACCTCGTCAGTCTCCCCACTCTCAAATGGTTTACGGAAACCTACCTCGCGCCAAAATACGACATGAAGCTCCTTCTAACTGAATCAATGATCATTTACAACGTTGCTCAAGTATTCCTCAATGGGTGGATGGTCTATGCTATAATTGATGCATTGGTTTATCGTGGACATCCATTTATTGGATCAAGGAGTTTGACTGGTGTGGCGATTTCGAGTGGAAGTTCGTATGCGGTGTGGGTTCATTATTGTGACAAGTATTTGGAATTTTTTGATACGTATTTTATGATTTTGAGGGGGAATATGAAGCAGGTGAGTTTTATTTGGTGGGATTTTGTTGTGCAGGTTATAGTGGCGAGCAATAATTATGTATGTCAATTTATGGCATGATGTTATTGATGGCGAAGAATAGATGTTTTGGTTGATTACAACCGAGGAACATATATGTCACACATGATGTGCATTTCTCAAAGTGTATGCTAACTTCTCTCACTTTACCTGAAACAGGTCTCCTTTCTTCACATTTACCACCACACAACCATCGCCTGGGCATGGTGGATCGCAATCACCTACTCTCCCGGCGGAGATGTCTACTTTGGTGCACTCCTCAATTCAATTATTCACGTAATGATGTATGCGTACTATGCACTTGCATTATTAAAAGTGCAGTGCCCCTGGAAGCGTTTCTTGACGCAAGCTCAACTATTGCAATTCACAAGTGTGGTTGTTTACACTGGTTTCACGGGTTACACGCATTACACTAAGTTGCCTCATGAGGCTATTGCGGGAGAGCAACCAAGTATTCAAGAGTACTTCATGTGCTGTGGAGTACAAGTCTTTGAGATGGTTAGTTTGTTTATTTTGTTCAGCATCTTTTACAAAAAGTCATATTCCAAAAAGAATAAGGAAGCAAAGGCGAAGGAAGATGATCAATGCCAGAAGGCCATGGGAGAGATTTCTATTGCTGCCAAGGAGGTAGCTGGACATGCAGCAAAGGATGCTGGAAAGGTTCTAGCTAGTGCAAGCAAGGTCGTGAAAAGAACGGGTGCAAGTAGTATCAAAGCGATGTAAATAGTACATATAAAGAATAAAGAAGATATGAATCGCATAAATAGTTATGGCAATGCAGGGCCTTGACAGAACGAGATGAGGACGCACGAAGGAGAAGGAAAGCTTCCTCAAAACGGACGGAGGACGGACTCCTAAGGCCCCCTCCTCAATGCGTCACTCGACTCAAAGCGATGCACTTCGCTCTCTGCTTGGCTTTGGCATTTGCATGGCTTTGGCATTTCATAGCAAAACAATGGCTGCATATGGGCTCCTCCTACTGATTACGATGCTGATAAGCAGCATCAGCGCATTTTCGATCAAGATTGTCGGATTACCTGGAGGCAAAGTGGAATCGCTGCCAGGAATGTATGTGAACTCTTTCAGAAGATGGATTGCCGAAGAAGAAGAACAGAGCAACAACAACGACGATAATTGCGAAATGAACTCTTGTGCATCAAACACCATCAAAATTGAGCCAATTGCAGGGGCGGGCATATCAATTGACGAAGGATGGGTGAACCCTACTAGTACCGCGGACTTGTTTTGGCCACTTGATGTCAAGCTGCAAGCAAGGCCAGCGCTGAATGTGATGTTTAAACAAGGAGTTCTATCGTATGCATCGCCAGGATTAGACGTCAGAGTGCCCCATAACGATGGCTCATGGAGGAACTATGGAATGAATTCGCAACCGATTGCAAGGCAGTGGACATCATTGGAAATTGCAATGGAACAAATGTTTCATATTGAGTCATTTATTCTACACAAAGAATCAACATCAGATGATATCAAACATACAACTCTATTCGATAGTATGGATATCAAGAATGCCATGCAAAAGGTTGCCACTTTTATTGGTGAGATAGATCCTCTGTCGCCACTGAACTCTGGGTTCCACATTGTTTCATTTCCTTTGATAGACAGATTTTCAGACTTGCCGTGCCCTGAACTAACGGAGGATCAAAACGAGGAAATCTACAAAATTGTCATGCTGGGAACTAGTGAACCCTTTGGAAGTAAACTGCTTGATATGGATGAAGATATTTTGACAATGTCATCTACATCTGCTCTGGAGGTTGTTGTGGCAAGGACTGTTAAAGGAAAAGACTCAGAGTATCTACCTGAGCCATACAAGCCCTTGTACATCGGCTAAGTAACACATCTTATAAACTACTTATTATAAAACTGTGTGAAGTATTTCTCTATTATTATTTTTGAATAGATTACAATCCCGCAGAGGAATTGTTTTTCCCTTTCTTCAAGTTGTCAGATATATGGTCCAGGCGACCACCACGAAAACCTGGTAGTGCTGCAAGGAGAGCTTCAATTTCTATATACTCGAGGGTGTTGCTTCCATCACGTAGATACTGATCAGATTCGTGATATCGACGTTTTGCCTGTCGTGCAAGCAAGCCATCAGGATGAGATGCCATCGTTTCTTGCACCTTGCGCTTTGCCTCTCTCTTGCCTGTTATCCATGTCGCAAAGGATCTGCGTTTCAGTTCTTCTTCGTTTTCATTCATGCCAATGTAAGAAGATTTGATTTTGACACGTTTGTCCAAGACATCAACGTCATCTTCTCCCAACGGAAATAGAAGCTCGGCAACTCTCTCACCCGTGATTGTTGCACTGTCGAACGGCAACCCTGCAATAGGAGCGAGGATATCATATGCTGCCGCGTATCCATGCCTCACAGCAAGAATAACTTCATCTTTGTCTTGTGAGAGAGCAGGCAATTCTGGTGTGCCAAGTGGAAGTGTGATTGGTAATAGGTGGGCTCGTTTCCAGTCCTCAATTTCTGTTGTCACAGGTTCGGAGTCATCGCTCCCATAAAGAATCTTCGTTGGTGGGATCTTGACACCTTGCAGGTAATCCTGATTGCTAGTAGAATTCTGACCCAGTGCAATACCACGCGCTAGGCCCTCCTCGAGCGTGAGGACATCTTCGATATACCTGTACTGACTGCCACCACCAGCAAACCATTTTGCTACTTGTTTCATACCATTCTGCCGGAAGTAAATGGGCGCAACAATCTTCTCATACATGTGCTGCTTCGTCTCTACAACACAACCGTCAGGCCGAGATCTGAGTGCCAAGACGTGTGTAGCATTAGCCTTTTCAACAGCAGAGCGATATGGTATTGGCTCATAGCAAAATGCATCAAAGCACAAGTGTGAGTTTTGCTCTTTTCTTCTATTCAGCTCATTACGCGACCGCCATCTCGGAAATCTTCCCTTTTCCTCCACTCTTTTCCGATTCTTGCTACGAATGAGCTGCAGCGGTGGGCCAGCTGCTCCAGGGACAAGAGCACTAGCCTCTAAGCAGGGATATATACCACTCTTTCCTTCATCATCCATTCGTCCTGTTGGTTTGACTATCTTTTCCTCTTGCTTGCGTTTCGTCCTTTTCTTCTTGTTTCGATTTACAAAACCGTACATTGCATTTGTTCCTGGAGGAGGCAGAGGTGATTCGTACACAACATCTGATGCAAACAATGATTTGCGAACAGCAGAGAACATAACAAGCGGCATAGTCTTGACAACATTCCAAAGCCGGCTATACCAGCTGACTCTGCCTTTACCATTGGATTCTGATCCTTTGTCTGAGTCATCATTGAAACCAAAGAAATCCCCTTCTTCTCCATTAAATGCGATTGTCTCCATAGCTCCTGACCCACCATTGGTGACAGCCGATGATATCACATACAATGGCTGTCGTTTATCATTGGCACGGAAAGCATCTATATCAAAAGGCCTCAAGCCGTGCGTATCATCCATTATACCATCCAGAACAAAGGTGAGGTTCATACCAGGTCGTCGCCTGAGGTACTGTCGCATAGCAGAAGCAAAGTCCAAGGCATCGAGTGCCGGGCGAAGAGCACGACCGAAACGTCGGACACCAAATGAGAGTGGCTTCGAAACAGTCCTTTGTGCAAAGGAATTCACACCAGACATGAGATAATCCATCGATTCAAGCATCACTCCATCGTAATGATCATCAGACCAACGATTTTTGAGGAGAGACCTGGGTTGCTTCACTTTTATTCTTCCCATTGCCATCTCTACGCTCGAGATGCCTTCATCACACAACCATGCATCAGAATTCGAGATGTTATGATCATTTTCCATTTGGAGACAAATTGAATCGTCATCCGCACTAGCAGGTAATAGTAGAGGCTGATTCTTCGTCGAAGGGCTGTTTATCAACAACTTTCTCTCAATCAAATCACTCAGGTAATCTACTCCAAAGTTTAACATACCCCTCCTTGTACTGGCGAATTTGCTTCCAGCTTTCGGCATAATATCAGTGTAAATGTCAGTACACAACTGTCTAGAGACGAGGTATGCACCTACAATGGCTCCGGCACTCGACCCATGTACCGAGTCGAACGCGTCGAGAAGATCCAGTGTTGATAGAGCAGCTGCCATACCGGCTGATACTGCTCCTCTCATCCCACCTCCTTCAATCACCAACGCAAGATGAGGTATTGACTCATCATCCGGTGAATGAGATTGACGATCTCCTGGAGTTGAATTAGTTCTCACTCGTTCTTTTATCAGCTCCATTACATTATGCTGATTGATGAGCTCGATTCCAAGTTGATAATCTGACTTGTTCTGGGCAGATGCAGCAATACAGTTGAGCAGTGAACTCAATGTGCCATTCACAGTTGGGTCGTGCCTTTGAAACATTGCTTGATTGGAAAATGATGATGTAATAGAAGTATCATCGTCATTCTCCAAAACAATATCGGACCCAATGCCTTGAAGGGGAAAGCGAAACCCAACATCTCTTAGAGAGGTTCCATTGATCAATACTGCCTCTCTCATCTCATGAATATTGGTTACAATGGCAGGACATTGCAGTTCTTCTTTGCTGATTGCATTGCCTTTTGTGTTCTTCCTGCCGGATGATCGTTTCCGTCGGCGAAAGAAGCCTGCTTTCTTTTTGTCGCCCACTTCTTCTGGAACATCCTTCTCGTCCCCATCGCTCTCCTTGTCACTCGCTGCTTCTGGAACATCCTTCTCGTCCCCATTACTCTCAACATTGTTAGTGGGGTCTTGTGGTACTTCATCTTTCTCATCTTCGATTGAAGCTTGCACATTTTCATTGACAACAGCATCAACATTCGGAGCAGCCATAACTAGTTGCCTCAATTCACTCGGAGCTGCACCAAACATTGCTATAGCAGCAGTAGTCTCTGGACTCGTCTCCTCTTCATCATCCTCCTCTTCTTCATTGCGAGGAGGAGGCAAAGGCATCTCATCAATAATCTTACTTATAACCTCACTTGGTTTTACTGGCAATAATCTCAAAAATAATGGAGTGCCTGGCAGTATCAATGTGTTTGATACCGAAGAGGATAGTGAGGAAAGCCGTTTCCATCGTCGGCTTGTTGGTTTTGTGTTTGTCTCTGTGCTGTTTTTGACAATGAGAAAATTGTCCTCTGATAATGAAATGTACTCCTCATTTCCAAAGTCAGCAGTAGCTTCACCACCAGCGTCGATATTTTCCGATGATAGCTCTGTATCATCGCTTGCAGAGAGTTGCTGTTCCACCGACGACGACGACGACGTGGTGGCTTTTTGCTCATCTGTACTTCCAAGTTCAACATACATGTCATCTTGACTGCGGAGCCAAAACCCCAATGAAACTGACGACGAGTCAAACATTTGAGATGATGGGCACTGCTGTTGGCTTTGCTTTGGGTGACGTTTCTTTACAATGAATGACAGCGGTATGGTGGAGGAATGCCGATGTCTATCATTTTTTCTGCGGTCGACAGCAATACCACCGCCACCGCCAGCAGCTGTAGTGGAGGCAGCGACTTGAGCAATAATGATAGATGCAAGCATCAGTGACGAATAATATAATCGCCATCGTCGGCAAGAAGAAGAATTCTCTTGTGGCACCGACGAGCTGATTCTTCGACATCGTCGTGACGAGATGCATTGTTCTTCCACTTCACATGGAATATTCATTGGGTCAGCTGCAGCTGAAGAGCTCATCCTCTCTCTGCAGCGCATGTTGTCGTCTTTAGTGTAAATCATTGACATCGTCTGCATTATTTGACAACTATTCCGTCAATTCCAGCGATATTGTAGGCAGCGTCATAACAACGTCATCATAACGGCAATGCACGTGCCATGTTGATTGAAGAAGAGTTCGCTTGAAGCAGAAAAAGAATCTCATTTTGTTTTACAGATGGTTGAATTTGAACTTTCAGATACACATCTCACAAAATGCAACAACTATGTACTAGGCCGTGCCGTTGTGGCGGCGTCACTGCAGGAATTGCTGTTGTATAGTTATTCCACTTGGTTTGGGGATGTTCTTTCTCAACATTTGCAGTGCACATAGTTTCTTGATAACTCGAATCTCAATCTCTTCAATCTTACTACTCTGTAAGATTTTTTATGCTACTCTAAACTACTTATCTACTCTCTCCAGACCATCCTGGTGCTACAATATTCAGCACTCCAACCACAAGCGAATACAACACTGATGCAAATGTCACAAAGAGAAAAATGAAGCCACCAATCTTACTTCCAGACATTGGATCTGAATGCAAATTGGACAAGTCTTCTTTTGTTCTGGGCAGCAAACCTACGAAGAGAACTCCACTCACTTGAATCAATGTCGTCAATGCAGTCAGATTGATCATTCCAGTGAGATCACCGCGTTCCATTGCATCTTTGCTCACATCCCAGATACCCAGTAACAAAGTACTAAAGGCTGATGCTAATGAGTAAGCCGAATTTGACATTGTTGTAAACATTGCATAGCTTGCACCTTCACTTCCTGCAGGGCATAGGTGTACCATCATGATTGTCGTGGGCAGGAACTGAATGCCACCGATAAAATCAGCAAATGCATCGTCTCCAAGGGCAAACAGGAATGGACTCAGCCCAAATGTTATTCCCTTGATCAATAAGATTTGTAAAGCAGAGAATATTCCATTCAGTAGTGTTGTACTAACGTATACTGATCTCCAGCTCCAAGTGATGAAGAACTTTTTGTATGCCATGATGCCAAGCCAAAGTAGCACATACGCCGCAATCAACAATGAATTCAGTTGATTACTCGTAAAGTTCAGCACGGTCTTCAAAAATTGCTTCCAAGCGGCATTTCCCACTTGTAGCACATTGTACAAATATACGAACCCCATGGGCTGCCACACTGCTCTTGAGCATACTGTATTCCAAATCTCTCCACACTGTTCTCTCGTGCTTGCAACATCAACATCCTTCTTTTCTTTCAAGTTGTAGATCAATGGAAGTATTAACGAGGGCAATCCAGCCATGAGCATCACAACAGACTGCGGACCATACTTGCTATAAATGACAGTACTTAACGGTGCAGCAATCATCAACCCAAAGAATCGACATGCATAACAAGTACTTTGAAGATGACCACGCGATGACTCTGGTTCCAATTTGGCCTTTTCTGCTACCAATGAATCTCCCATGACGTCAGCGAACCAGAATCCACTCCCGAACATGAGAAGTGTAAAGGAGAGAAATGGGATAGAGGGTGGTGCTCCCACGATGTTGGTTTGTTCTCCAAACTCTGATGTGGATGATTGTAAGTGTCGCAATAAATACCGACCCGATGAGCCATCTCCATTCATCGTTTGTTCATTGTTTAACGCTATAGCCTCTACACTCAGGTCGGAAAACGTTAACAGTATGATCATACTCAGAGATGCAATTGCCCATCCTAGCAACATATAAGATTTTCTTCTATACCCAGCCAAGGGAACATTGTCACTTAAGAATCCAAACGCCAATTTGAAAGTAGACGGCAGGCTTTTCAGACTCGATATTGTCGTCTGTTGTGCTTCACTTGCATTCAAATCCAACGGATAAACATTTGTAAACGGCCCCGACAAGCCCTGCAACAGCCCTACCAGCAAATAACACGCAGGTACAGCTATATTCTCCTTCCGAAGCAATTGAACCTCTCGAGGGACGTTTGGCGGATACAAGTAATGATATATTCGTTTGGATAAATATGTATTTGACGTGTCATAATCATCTCCTGAAGAGAGTGCATCTGATGATAGTGGCGCTGAGGAATAAAAATTGCTGTAATGACTTGGACGCACTTGTCCCTCGTCGTCGTCATTGTCATTATCATCAGAGTCGTAGTCAAAGTAATTCTCTTGATCGGCACCATCATGTAGTGCAACCATTTCAAAGTTTTGCCCATTCTTGTTAAATTGACGTGTATCATCTTTCCACAACTCTACACGGCTGCGACGTGAACCTTTTCTGCTTGTATTGTTGCTGTGAATACCTTCTCCATATTCGTGGGCATCGTTATCAGGATGTGTATTGTCGTATTCATCGCTATCGTAGTCTTCATCTGGGATGGAGAAAGGGTCGTGAGGTGGATTGGCGAGATTGAGCTCATCTTCAAAGGCGTAGCGGCTTGATGGTGGTCCTCCACTCATCTTCTTTCTGAGCACAATTTAAATGTACAATATGAATGTAATATGCAACAAGGAACAAGGCTGGTGTATGGTAGGCTGGTGTATTGGTCATTGTTTGCTCTAGCTTGCATTTTTGCTTTTTGCATTATTTTGTTTGATGTGGATGCTGGCGTGGACAATAGTGCCCGTCCAAGTGACCGCATCCAGAAAATATTCCCGCCGCTTTTTCCACCACACGAAAATCTTCATAAAAAATGGTATCTATCCACCATGTGGTGCGGACACCTCGCTCCCTACTCGATAAAGGAATCCCTCTGAACACCTACTGCGCATATCTAAATACACTGATCACCCTCTCGCCTACGCTGCAACCTTTAAATAAGAATCAAGCGCCTAGTTACATAAGTATTTTCTTCAACATATAACAAACATATCTTTTGATTATCATTTGATATATATAAGTCAATCATAATAGACCAGTACCAAAACAAAAGTACCATGGAAGCACTACTTGGTCCACAGCCCGGTAAAATCGCCGCAGAAACCGTCCGATGCGTGCTAGACCTAGCCTTCGATGAGGGCCATCCAGATTCTCGCCACTCGGAACACTGGTGGGATTGGCGTGATTGGCCATTCGATGGGAGGCAATGGAGATATGATGGTTCTGTGAACAGATACAAATTGGATAAAAAGATCCATGCCGAGTGGAAAAGGAGGCAGAATTTCCCTCCCAACAGTGGCATGGAGGGATCGGAATTACGTGTGGAACGTAAGTTGGAGGGCGGTGTGCTTTGGGGGGAGAAAAAGTTTCCAAATGGTAGGACATCTCTGCGCTCGTCTAGGTCGATTTGCCATGAGAATCCCAACAAGCTTAGAGACCATCTGTTCATGGAGGCATGTGATCTCAAGAAGAGATCATCCTATGATGCATCCATTATGCCAAATAAGCCAATGACGAATCTACCCAAGGATGACAAATTCAAGCATGACTACTTAGAAGAGTATTATGGAGCAGACATTAGTGGGGAAATTATTACACATGACGTATTAGGGTTCAAGTTTTTTGGGTGCACTGGCAGCTTTGCGACGAGGGGGGAACAGGATGACGAAAATAATAGCGTACCTTCCCTGTTGATTGCTGCTACAGTAGTGTATGAAACATCACCGGGAGTTCTCAAAAATGTGTTGGTAATTGCCGAGACTCCAATCAGATCAGTCATGACAGATTTTGCTGACTTGTGCCATGATCGAGTTGCAGGTTTTGTGATCAGTGATGAAGGTATCCTCGATGATGAAGGTCATACCGTACCGCCCAGCAGTGCGGTGACTGTAACATATGTCGAATCGTGTCAATATGACCTGGACACTCTGGATCACGACGAAAAGGATGCTGTATTGGAAGATCGCGCTTTGACTGTACATAGACTTTTGAAGAATTGCCCAGGAGTGGATATATCATCGCCTCGAGATTTACCTGCGGTTAAGCCCGAGGCAGGTTTTATGCCTCCAGAACGGATGGTTACTTTCTCGATGACTGTCCATAGAGCCGATCCTCGATGGCCCCTGGTGAAGCCCAATTCGGTATGTCTTGAATGTGGTAAAGACCCAACTACCACTGGTGGTGGAAAGCTTTTGCATTGCTCAAAATGCGGTGTGCGCAAATTCTGCTCCGGCCAGTGCATGGCGAAGAGTTGGAACAGTGATACATGGAGCCACAAAGTCGAGTGCAAGAGTTGGTGCAAGATTCAGCAAAGTCAGGTGGGTACGTCAATGGAAGGTATGTTCAAACAATGTGTGGAAGAGAGTGCTGTTCCTTTCGAGGAAGAGAAGGTTGATGCGACGTTATCACTGCTTCAAGAAACACTTGGCGAAGCCACATTGAACGAGACGTATGAATCGGTGGAAGAAATGAGGGATGGACTCAGGCAAAGGGCAAAGCAAAATAGGAAGGCTAAGAGGGATGGAAAGAAGGGAAAGAAGAAGGGCAAGAAGAAGAAGTAACGACACAACATCATCATGTTTTCATGATATATATCGGGGGTAAATGCGTTTCACATTTCAGGATGAATTCATAGAGACCAGACAAGCAATAAACTAGTACTGCATCATACATAATATTGGTTGCGACATCTTTCACCGCAGCTTTCTTCATACTCCAGCATAACATCACTTGTTAGAATTAATGCTCACTTTCCTCTTGGAGCAGAGATTAGTAGGTATGTTGTATCGCTCTTACAGCTCGTGAAGCCGCTACAATATCCGCTATGTACCAATTTCACATTTCACAATGAAGCCTGAGTTAGTGATTTAAATTTCGATTTTTTTCACACAGTCCCTTGGAATTCGACCTTCACCTTGTATCGTAGAAAGTGTTCGATCTCACATTCAGCTTCTTATTGCAGGTCAAATCTCCATCGATTGATCAAAGTCAAAGTCCCCTCCCAAAACGAAAATGACAACCACCTGCGCTCAAGCACTGAAACAATGGGAGGCCAAGAACGAGGGTGCTCCTGCATCCGAGGCTACCGAAATGAATCTATGCAACCAAACTATCGCCAAACTAGATAGCAAAGCATTGGGAACGTTGAAGAAGTGTGAGAAGCTATCCCTCAGCACGAACATGATCGATAAGATGATCGCATTGCCAGGAATGACGGAGCTCAAGATTCTTAGTTTGGGTCGCAACAATTTGAAGAAGATTGAGAAATTGGAAGATGTTTCTGGAACGCTTGAACAGCTTTGGCTCAGCTACAACTCCATCTCATCTTTGGATGGACTCTCTTGCTTGACGAACCTCACGACACTCTACTGTAGCAACAACTTGATCAAGAGCTTCTCTGAGCTTGACAAACTCAAAGCAAATGAAAAGCTACGCGACGTCCTTTTCATTGGCAATCCAATGTATGCGGAAGTTGCGAGTAAAGAGGAAGCACGCATTGAGATTTTGCGTCAGCTTCCAAACTTGCTAAAGGTTGACGGAGAGTTCGTAAAACCCAGTGAGCTCGAAGCTGCTCAAGCGCCTCCGTCGTCCGAGTGAGCAGTCAAGTTGGATAAATACAAATGACTAAAACATACATGTCTAGACTATATTACTTCATGCCCGCGTCTTACTGCCTACGCATCATTTAATTTCTGTGCAAACGCTACACATTGATCGATTTGTTCCAACACACGTGCCTTGGAAGTTCCACCAATCGAACTCTTACGCTCTACACTTTCCTCGTAGTTCCAAACCTTCAATACATCTTCCTCAAATCTTGAGTCAATTTCTTGGAGTTGTTGCAGAGTAAGAGTGTCGATGCTGATCTCCTTTTCTTCTGCTAGTCGCACGCAAGCGCCACTGGTGATGAACAAGAGAAGAAAAAGTGGTTAGAAGTTTGTAGGAATAATCGCACATGATGCAGCCACACAGTTTGTTCGTCAGACAGAAATCTCATATGTAGAACCCTTCACAGACTTCTTCTAAAAGGAGAATTCATAAGGTTTTTGGAGTATTTTCCTCACTCGAACTGGTCAAGTCAACATCAACAGCATGACAAAGTAAACTTACCTAATGTGATGAGTCTCCCGGAAAGGAACTCCCTTCCTCACAAGATAATCAGCTAAATCAGTTGCCAGCATTTCTGGACATAGTGCTTTCAGCAACATCTTGGGATTGGGCTTCATTGTAACAACCACCCCTGTAGCAATGGCCAAACAGTCCTTTACGGTGTCCACTGCATCAAACAAAGGAACCTTGTCTTCTTGTAAATCTTTATTGTACGCTCTTGGTAAACCCTTCAATGTAGCCATCAGCCCAACACTACGCCCAATTGCCACTCCTGCCTTTCCTCTCAGTAATTCTAGTGCATCTGGGTTCTTCTTCTGAGGCATCAAAGAACTTCCAGTAGCGTAGGCATCCGCCATATCAACACACTTGAGCATGTTATTGATAATCAAATCTTCTGCCATTTGACTCAAGTGCACCAAGAACAACGAATGCCACATTAAGAACTCGGCAACGAAATCACGGTCGCATACGGAGTCCAAGGAGTTGGAAGTAACTCCCTCGAATCCTAGTTCCTTGGCTAAAAACTCGCGATCCACTCCAAATGCGTTACCAGCCAAAGCTCCACTTCCCAGAGGACACTGGTTAGCCCTTGGGATCAGCTCCATCAGCCTCTGAGCGTCTCTCTGAATAGCGGCCATGTGAGACATGAGCCAATGAGCGAATCGGATGGGCTGCGCAGGCTGCAAGTGCGTATATCCAGCCATGAGGACATCAATATGCTCACGAGCAAACTCGGCCGAGGCTCCCAACAACGTAGCAATATCCTTCAGCATATCACGTTCCGCCTCAACAATCCAAAGCCGTGTATCAGTGGCCACCTGATCGTTACGACTGCGACCAGTATGAAGCTTCCCACCCAGCGGGCCAATAATTTCCGTCAATCGTCGTTCATTTGCCGTATGGATATCCTCATCTCCAGCCTTGAGCTCAAACGTCCCAGCGGCCCACTCCTCCATCACCTTTTCCAAACCAGCCACGATCGTATCGCGCTCCTCTTCGGTCAATATACCCACCTTTTGAGTGGCCTTGGCATACGCGATGGATCCACGTAGATCTTGGGACCACATGCGTTTGTCAAAGTTGATGGATTCGTTAAATTTTTCCATGATGGGGTCGACCTGTCCTGAGAAACGACCGCCGGTGCCGAAGAGGCCACCGCGAGAGCCCTCTGCTTGTTCTGACATGGTTGGTGATGTAATGAGTAGTAATAGAGTGATGCTATGGATGGCGATGAAGTGGAGTAGTAGCATGGGCGCATCAGTTCGCGTTGATGTAAATAAAAAGTGCGGCTGGAAAGATGATGGTCTTTCCGTCTCACCTCTGAGCAGAGAAGAGAGGGTTCCTGCTACAGAAGCATTATTCAGGTTGGATAAGATATTATTGTAACTGTTATGAATCTGTATTTATGTTTATATTAATCATGTGCATACTTCTACTTTGCATAGTGTTGCTTCAACACCAATTTAGTTCCATCAGCGTCTTTCTTAAGTGTGCAAAGTTCTTGAACAATCTTTCTAAAGACAGCCATTCTCTCAGGGAATTGTGTCGAAACGTCAAACTTGTTCCTCAACTTCTTCGTCTTTATTGATCCGCTGTTCAGCCAAATCTCTCGTCGAACAGCCTCCAATGTAATCTTGCGCTTTCCATCCGCTCCAATCTCAACACCCACGGCTTCTTTCGCAATAGGCTTCGCTGCAGCTGGTGGAGGGTTCGAAGCACTAGTCCCATTGGACTGTTTCGCACCAGCTGCCTTCTTTGATGCGTCTTCGGTAGCATTACTTGACTGAGATGCTGCATTTGCATCAGGGGCACTTCCATCGGC
The DNA here is from genome assembly GCA_030544225.1 of Skeletonema marinoi. NCBI lineage: Eukaryota > Bacillariophyta > Thalassiosirophyceae > Thalassiosirales > Thalassiosiraceae > Skeletonema > Skeletonema marinoi. The sequence goes on from CM060497.1 coordinate 1,587,571, forward strand.
GACTTCGTTGACAGGCGACTCTCCTCGAGCCTTCGCCAACATGGCCTTTAATCCTGCGGATGTAGCTATTCCGATGTCATCATCAGAGTCGTCATCAGACATGACATCATCTGCTGAATCATAGTCACCTCCGAAACCACCACCATCATCCATCACCTCATCTTCTCCAAGGTTGACATCATCGTCATCAAACTGTTCATTGGCATCATAGTCCAATGCTTCGTATTCCGCCCCCACATCTCGTTGATAGAACCCTTCTTCCATTGCCCCAGCCTCAAAGCCTGTTGCTGCTCCTCCACCCCCTTTCTTATTCGCGGATGCCTCAGCAGCTTTGTCCACGGCAGCACGTCCAAATCTTCGTTTGCCACCAAACTCGGTATCATTGGCACCGCCAATCACACCATCATCGTCCATTGTCAATCCCTCATCGGCCATCGATGATAACAATTCCTTTCTCGCGCCACCACCACCCCTCTTGGTCTCAAACTTGATATCCCCCATGACATCATCTCCCTCATCGATGTTGTCGTTACTAGCCAACTTCCCCAGTAACCTAGCCCGACTTAACGCCTTTGGAGCGGGTCCCCTCACACCACTACTGATAATTGCCGCAGCAGCAGCCTCATCCTTATCACTACTAGCCTGTTTCCCATGCATCATGTATCGAGTCACTGTATTCCTCTGTTGTTCAATGGCAGCTTCGGCATCCTCCATGGAAAGAGAAGCAGTCTTGTAAGGTTGACTAAAGGTATGAAAACCAAAGATTGGCTGGATGGTGATTTTTTCAGGGGCTACTACATTAGATGATCCTGTTTGAGGTGGTGGTATTGAAGCCGCAGCCGCAGAAGGTGCCACAGTCAACATGACATACTTGGAAGCATTCGATTCCACCACACCATGATATTGATTCGATAACTTATTCCCCCCCTCATCATCGGTATCACCACTACCACCACCACCATTCAACCCTTGCTTTTGTTTCCGTCGATTGGCAGCAATCTTTTCAAAGAATTCGACCTTTTCTTGGAGTACCCACCGACGTGGACGTGCATCGTGACGTCTCCATCGTCGCTTCTTCTTCTTGGGGGGTCCACTTCCGTCCTCGGGGGAACGGTACGCTGTGGCTTCGTCTTCGTCGCTTTCATCCTATACATTGTTTGTGCGGGGGTTGTACAGAAAGAGCGTGCAATTCGGATGTGTTAGTTAGTGATACATCAAATAAAGAGCACAAACATCATACTCCATCGATAAGACATAGAAAAATGTACGGGAGCCTACTAACAACGACATGACTTTTTAGGAACATTTCGCCGATAACTAACTCCCACTCTATATTGCATGCGAACAATCTTGTAAATGGGATGAAATAATTCATTTGCAAGAAATAACTAGTCATGCTTGTGAAAGACGGTGCTTACATCTCTCTCCGTGTCTCTACAACCATCAACTTTGAAACTATACGTACAAACATCATCAAAAATGTACACATCAAGTGAGAACATTACACAATTCAATCTCTTACCTTGGCCAATGGAACCTCCTCCTCATACATCCGTCCATCCCTCAACCCCCCCGTAATAAAATCAGGCCTGGTAATAGTCTCCGGAAACTTGGCCACTCTCGGAAACGGCAATGTCAACTTTTCCTTCGCCACCCTTGCCGCCGTCGCAGCCGCTGCAGACATACCCCCGCCATTATCACTATCATTCCCAGAACTCACTCCAGAGTTGTTATTCTTTTGCAATTGCCGTTCCTTCTTGGAAACAGCCTTACGTACGGCAATGGGATCAACGGATGTGGAGGTGCCTCCTTTGATGAGTTGGATGGAGATTGTGCCGCCGGGGGGGAGGTGGCGGGCGTATTTGGCGAGGAGGGCGTCGATTCGGAGGGAGGTGGTGACATTGTTGGAGGAGGGTGGTGGTGGTTGTGTTGGGGCTGGTCGCTTCCTGTTGCCAGGATTAGTGTTGGTTGCCATCATGTCGGTAATACATTTTTTATGGTCAATCCATAAAATCTGATGTGCGTGCGCGTGTGCACCTCCGTTTTGTCCCTTCTATCTTTCAAATAAGAGTCCCAATTGATTGTTGTGATCTCACAATAGCTGGGGGTAGGTACCTAGGTACCTAGATAGAGAGACCGATTTTGTCGACTGCCCCTACTTACTACTGGCGGGAAAAAATTGGAACCTGGAATTAATTGGAACCTGGGAAAAACGCTAACAAACCACGCACAAAATGAACTGTACCATGTTGAGCACTCTATTGGAGCCGTCTAGCCTACTCAAATACTAGTCACCGGCCATAACATGATAGCATAGACCATTAGCTCTCGATAGAGCCGCTGGGGGACGTCATCAGTACTATATTGGCGCTGCTGCAGCAGCTTCAGGCGTCATACGTCTAATGCGTCATTCTTAGATAGTGCGATTTGTGTACTGAAGTCGGCTTGTTTTCGTCGATAGGAGCTCTATATTGATGATCTATAGTTTCTTTGGCTTCAAATAATATATATATGACGTTTGGTATTAGGTTTTGAGGCTTGTCTATACATTTTCGGCCATTGTACTGGCCATAAACGCCAAAATTATGAGCTCTGCCCTTGTTGTGTGGTGTTTTGTGCGTAAAAAAATTAATTGGAACCTGGCGTCAGGTTCCAATTCTTTCCCGCCAGTAGCTTACAGTACAGTGGAAATCCGCTGGCCGCTCAAGAAGTGATAAATAAGTAGCAAGATGGACCCTCCAGCAGAAGGGCGGCTTTCCTATGACAGCAGCAGCAGAAGTTCCCGAGCCCCCCAAGCGACAGCAAAGGCAGCGGTTAACAGCTTTCGTCAAGGTCAAGGACGGACACATCTAGGATCTTGCACCAGGAAGATTGTTTTGGCCAGGTTTTTGTTTGCATGTGTCATCCTCTTGGTAGGTTATCAATATATTCAATCAAGCAAGGCTTTATCATCCATAATGTCCAACAGCAATAAAAAAGCAGCTGCGGCTGCAGTAGAGCGAGTTGGATCAAAAAATGGTGATGCACCAACTGCACCTGATGATAAATTTTTAACAATCGTCACGGGCGCCTCAAGTAACCACATGGACGTTTTATTCAAAAACATTCTGGCCACTATTCAGTGGCGCATTGTGGATCGTTTACATGAATCGTACTTTGATCATTTGAGAGTCATAGTCTACGACCTCGACTTAGACGAGAGTACAAGGAGCAAGAACAAAGAGCGAATCAGCAATATCCCCTTTGCAGAATATCGAGGCTTCGATTATGATCGTTATCCTGCTCATTTCAACATCGAACAAGATAGGGGCGCATATGCATGGACGCCCGCTATCATTGAAGAAGTGGTGAGAGAAGAACAAGCGAGCAATAATGAAAGAGAGGTGAATCTGGTATATTGGATCGATTCTGGATTTGTCGTATCAAAGGAATGTACTGATTTTGACACGGATCTGGAGCATTGTTTACGACATGGAATCTATGCGCCACGTCTTGGTCGTGTTAAAAACAGCTGTCATAAAGAAACAGCAGATTACCTCAACATTTCAGAAGAATTATGGTTAAATGGCTCAGGAGTTGCGGCTGGAATCTTTCTGACGGACGTGAAGAACAAAACTGTCTATGATAGAATAGTCAAGCCATGGTTTCATTGTGCTCTGGTAAAAGAATGTATTGCCCCCCCTGGAGCTACACTTAACAATCACAAGTATGACCAGGGGGTTCTTTGTGCCCTTCTAGCAAAGAATAGTATTCAGCTCACGGAAAAACAAGGGGAATCGATAAAATTTGGCAAAAAGTCAACAAGTTGCATCATGCGAGGGAGGGAAAATGGAAGCGACTTTACAATCCCAAACCCCGAGCGCTTATTATTTACCAAGCAACCAGAAAAAATTGTAAGGGAAGATGACAGTGGGATGATGAAGGAGGAGGACGAGTATTATTGTGAAAGTCAAGAATGGCACAGAGGCTCTGCTATCAGTTGCTATGAAAGAGTCTTGCGCATGAAGCAAGCATACAAATTATCTGATCATAATGCCAAAGTTTCCACCTTGGATGATGGCTGCTTGTGTCCAAAAAGGTATAAATCGAGATCCAGTAGCCAAGAGAAACTGAAGTGGGCACTGCTTGGCTAAAGGTGCATATGCAATGTACTTCACCTTCACACAGAGACGAAGCCGAACCTTGCTTCATAAACCACGCACATAAAAAGTCTTCTTAATCAATACTTGTTGTTATTATACACAAAGACTATAATTTTGAGAAATCTTCTTTGGCTTCATGCACTCCGTCTCGAGAGATTCGAAGCGTTAGATACGATCTGGTGCAGAGAAGTCATGGCGGCCGTCCAAAATTGGGCCTCATCAGGTCACCTACGATGATGTAGCTACGCCGACGCATCCCAAAAGAGCTTGAGCCGCGTAAACGATGCTTCTATACTATCATGGTCAACTATCACGGGCCATTACATTTTGAATTTTTTTATACTTGATGATGGAAGGTACCTGAGCCCGAGCTGCGACACAAGAAAACAATCTTTTACGTACAAAACTGAGTAAAAAATACAAATTGTCTCTGCCTAATACTCAATATTTGCAACACGTTTAGCTTTCGATATAGCCATTTTCAATGCTCGCTTTCGCAATATAAATATGGATTCAGCATGTTTTTGTGGCTGCTTGGTGCTTGGTCAGTTAGTGTAAAGGAATTCCTAAGGGGTGAAAGTTCTCACCCAGAATTTAGGTGAAACTTTGGGGGTGAAAGTTGCACCAAATTTGGCTGAAACTGAAAGTTGCAGACAACTTCTGGCGGGAAGGGTGAGTCAGCATCCACTCATCACTCATCACATTCCTCCTCACTCACCTCCCTCAACCAAACATACCGCAGCACTCGACATCTGCTCCATCGACTACGCTGACGATTGAAGGGGAATAACAAGTACTTATTCCCCTGTTCCTCTTTGTAATCCTATGGATTGTGAACGTCGTGCCAAGCCTTTGAAGCACACTATTGTTACGAGCAAACGAAACAGATTGAAGGATGAGACTGGAGTTGCACTTCTTCGAGGGTACGAGAACCTTAACCATCTCATGAATGCAAAGAAGATGGTCGGAAAGCAAGTGTACGAGTCCCTTCTGCTTCGTTAAGGGGTGTTTGTTATTACCTAATACATTAAATGAGTGTTTGTACGTGAAAATGAGGTCTTACTAGATAGTCAACTGTGCTGGTGCAAGTTATTGCAAGTTATCAAGAAATTTCACACCATTTCTGCAACTTTCACCCTGCAATTTTCACCAATCTCAAAAAGGGTGAAATTCCTTTACACTAAGTATGGTCAGTTGTGTTCGCGTTCCGCTTTTTGGTGTTGTCCCTCCTATCTTTTAAATTAGAGTCCCAATTGTTGGTCACCCAATTAATCCATCACATTTTGTCATTTTTTTGCTTCATCATTCATCATCGACATAATCGTCTTTCCTTTGGTACAATAGCTTGATTCAATCTCATTACATGCAAAAGTGGTCGGCATTGTTGGTTCATGGACAAGATTAGTGAACCATTGACACGATAGTACTCCAACCGATAGAAGTACATTGACCTGCATGGTGATCATACACTGGTCGTCGGAATCGTAGCGATAAATTGACACGATAGTACCCAGAACGAGGGAGCCGCATAAGCACATATCTTAGACCAGCGTGGTGACAGAGGTGGTGATGATGATCATGAAACTCTCATCAGCGGCCAGTAATCTCATTCTCACCTTTACGTTATTACTATTAGCAACATGTGCACAAAGCGTTGCAAGAGAATTGAACCCATGCAACACTGCAATCTTTGATATCACCAAGGAAGACATACTCAACTTCTTTCCAGTAGCGGATGATCCAGCAACAAACCCGCTACTATTAGAACGGTTACCAGAACTTATTATCCAGTGGAATGTCCGTGCCCACAAAATATGTACCTCATGTGAAGATATGAACGCACTATGGGAAGAACAACATGCCTGCGAACCATTAAGTACATCATGTACAAGTAAATCACAAGCCAGCTCTGTCATGCCGTACTGTGGTACTGGCACATTTGCATCAGGTAGGACGATGAGTGGATTACTATTGGAACCAATTGATCCTTACAATAATCAACCTGTGGTGGGTGAAATTGCCACTACATTGTTCCCAATGGATGTTTTTACCAATCCCTTCGAGGCGTTTTCGGAAATTAACGACCTAGCTACTGGTTCTCTCGGTCGTGCCTTGTTTCCGTTATTGACAGCAAGTTCTGGAACGTATACGATTGTTCCCGATCTGTTGGGAAATGGGGAAGATTACAAGAATACACGAAGCTACCGTGTCAAAGATGTGTATCAGGCATCTACGATTCCTCTCTACTTGAAGTTACAACATGACATTGAGATCAAGCACAATTGTACTGTGTTGGACAAACGAGTTGCTATTGTGGGGTATGGTGAAGGAGGATATGCAACTGCTGCTATTGCGGAGGCGATTGATATGTTGGACGATGGTTATGTGCATACGTTTACTGCTGTAGGTGGAGCACCTGTCAGTACTGCTAAGGAGCAGTTGAAAGAGATTGGTAAGTTGTCTGGTAGATATATTTGTAGGTTGCCACTTGGGAAAGTCCTATTGCTGATATTCTTGCTTACATTCTCTTGAATTTTCTCTTTGCTCTTTTAAACAAAACAGTCGCGTTCGACAATGGGACGTATCCATCTCCTACACTAATCGCAAGAATTGCTAATGCGTATTCTTCTACAAATCAGGATCTTGAGAACACGAATCTAACAAACTTTGCATCTAATAAATACTTGAATGCAACTGATGAGTTGAAAGATGTTAGGTCTTGGATTGAGAATGGCTTGTCGGATGAAACGATACTTTCGTTGTTGCCGAGTCCCAAAGCCTCTGACATTATCAACCCAGACATCTTAAGTCATCTTTTGGTAAGGCAACTTGAGCATAATATACAATACAGATCTGCTCGTCCATAACTTGATCTCACTTGCACTTGGTCTTTCCTGCGCCCGTATGCTTCTTGCTGTCACTCAGGAATCTTACTACTTATGCAGTGATGATCCATTCAAGACAAAATGATTTGACCGGCTTCCTGATGGGTGTTGATTACCCAGTTGTTCTCTGCCATTCGCCAAATGATGAGGTTTCATATTATTCAAACGTGGAGATAATCCCTGCATCAAATGAGTATACTATGATGATTGAGAAGATGCCTTCGTTTGTCAGCCAAGTGATCAATCCTAATGGGACGCATGAAGAATCACGTCAGCAGTGCTTGGTGGGTTATGTCTTGCAATACTCGGAGCCAGGTGATATCCGCACCATCAAGCCACCGCAAGACGAAACATGCATTATTACGTACACAGAGTCGCCCACATCTTCACCATCTACTTCATCTGCTTCCAGTGCATTGGTGGTGTCGCCATCTTTCTTATTCTTTGTAGCAATGGCAATGATTTGACAAAGCTGTAAAGACTGTTGTGTACCTAAGTACCATAGATACAGCCAGAAAGTTCAAGTTCAAGTCAAAGAGATAGATAGATTATTTTAGTAGCTACTCTCTAGACCCGAGGATCAGTAGAGAAAGGAGAACTTAAACCAGGAGGGGCCCGGGCTGTGCCCGAGGACGCCTGTGAGGCCTGCTGGGTACGGGTTGGCCGCCGGAGGAGGAGGAGGTGGATGTCGAACGCTTCGGCAACCAAAGGATGTAGTCGTTTTATAACCAGGTACCACTGATCCCGCCATATCTTTTTTGCACGATCTTTGTTTCACGGATTTCGACATTTTTTACTTTGGCACGTACGACTTCGGATTCAAATGCATGTCCAATGTTCCCCTTACGCAACATCTCGACGTTGCATCTCTCTCATAAACGAGATTATTGACAGTCAACAAAGCTGAAGTTGGTTGCTAACAGAATTCTTCCTTATTAATCTTTTTCCAAACTTAAAAGATCATGAAGCTCTCCCTTGCGCATGCAATCCTCGCCGCAACAGCGGCCTCCACATCCGCTCGTCTTTTTGCCAAGAACGAGGCCAGAAAATTGCAAGCCCCTGATGACGTAATGATGTGTAATATGATGTTTGATCCAGTGTGTGGCGCTGATGGCAGGACTTACAGCAACGACTGCCTTGCTGAAGCTGCAGGAGTCGCTGTTGTCTCAACGGGCGAGTGTCCGACTCCAGTGCAACCGACACTTCCCGTCCGCTGTCCTCTGGACATTGCTATGGTTTGTGGAGCTGATGGAGTGACATATGACAATACGTGTCTTGCAGAGGCTGCCGGAACTACTGTCGCTTCCAAAGGCGAATGTCCAGAGGTCCCTACCATGCCAACTGCCACGGCTTGCCCCATGAATATCGCTATGGTTTGTGGTGCTGATGGGATGACGTATGATAATACGTGTCTTGCAGAGGCTGCAGGAACTACTGTCGCTTCTAAAGGCGAATGTCCAGAGGTCCCGACCATGCCTACTGCCATAGCAGCTACTGCTTCTCCTGACATAGTCTGTAATATGATGTATGATCCAGTGTGTGGCGCTAATGGTGAGACATACAGCAACGACTGCCTTGCACAGGCTGCAGGAACTACTGTCGTTTCCAAAGGCGAATGTACTTCTGAAGCCCTTCCAGTTCCCTGCCCCGAGAATATCGCCCCTGTTTGCGGAGCTGATGGGGTGACCTATGACAATGAGTGTCTTGCAGCTGCAAGAACAACTGTTGTTTCTAAAGAAGCGTGCCCCAAGCCCTGCACTGAGGAGTACAGGCCCGTATGCGGTGAAGATGGTGCGACCTATGACAATGTATGTTATGCAGAGGCTGCAGGCATAACTGTCGTTTCTGAAGGCGAGTGCGCTAAGCCATCAATTTCTGATGCTGAGGTGGTTACAAACGACGTGAATTCGGAGTCGACCACTTCACCTTCGCCTACAGTAAAACCAACTCCAACAGTCGATTCTCCCGTGCCTGCCGACGCAACGGACGGTCCAGCTGACCCTGTTGTTGACTCATTGAGTGATCCGTATTCTCCATCATCAGCTTCCACTGCTGTTATCGGCACGGCCACTGTTCTCGTCGTATCTGCTTTCATCTTTGTTGCGGTTTGAGATATTTAGATGAATGGACTATTTGTGTTTGTGGTAGTAGGGGACTAGATAGATAGATATTAACTATAATCGAAGTTACAAAAGACCAGGTGAAGTATTGACAGGTAATGTACATAAGGGAATTCTTTTCCAAGCGCTGGGGTGGGGTTTGCCCTCTATTTCACAAAAAGATTCATCGATGCCAAGGCCAAGTAGCCAATACCAATAGGGGAAAGCGGATTAGAATCGGCGTTATTTCATCTCAAAACCAAAACTTGAGCACCGCTTTGAATGGCTTCTTCACGGATGGGCCTTGATATTGCCATAATATGCTCCTTCAAAGTAGCCATAAACGCACTTCTGAGACATGACACAACGTAAGCTCAAAGCATTATTAGGTCGAACTTCTTGCTACCTTCCAGTCTTCGTCTCTTGTGTCTTCTATAGGTCTTTGCATGGTTATTGGTGTTCAACGTTCAACGATAGGAATAGTATAAAAACATGTATTCTGTAACCTAAAGCTAAGTGTGACGTAGCACTTTGAACAATAACTACTTTAACATAATCAGCGGGGATCTGATGAGCACGAACCAGCGAACAAGATCAACAAACATGACTATTACAGGGAATGGGAAGATCTATTGACCGGTTTGTCCATGTTAGCTTTCCATGCTTTTATAAGAGTCATTAGATGACCAATCAAACCTCCAACTACTCAATACCTTCAGCTTCCTACCTACTGACTACGTCCAGCCACCAGGCATCTCCTCCGTGTATCACAGAATCTGCTGCGATACTATTCATTCTGCCTTCTACCATGCAGCACTGTTGTTGTACCTAAGTACCATAGTTACAGCCAGAAAGAAGTTCAAATCAGAGTTGGTGAAGCGATAAAATGTGAGGCATTAATTAACCCTCAATAACCTCTTATCACAACCAGGTACCACTGCTCCCGCCATATCTTTTTTGCACGATCATTGTTTCACGGATTTCGACATTTTTGTACTTTGGCACGTTCGAATTCAAAATTGCTAATGCTCTACTATGATCCCCTTTTTTCCACAGCACAACGTTGACGTTGAATCTCTCTCATAAAACGAGATTATTGACAGTCAACAAAGCTGAAGTTGGTTGCTAACAGAATTCTTCCTTATTAATCTTATTCCAAACATACAAGATCATGAAGCTCTCCCTTGCACATGCAATCCTCGCCGCAACAGCGGCCACCACATCCGCTCGTCTTTTTGCCAAGAACGAGGCCCGTCAATTACAAGCTCCTGATGACATAGTCTGTAATATGATGTATGATCCAGTGTGTGGCGCAGATGGTGAGACGTACGGCAACAACTGCCAAGCTGAAGCTGCAGGAGTCGCCGTTGTCTCAACGGGCGAGTGCCCGACTCCAGTGCAACCGACACTTCCCGTCCCCTGTCCTCTGAACATTGCTAAGGTTTGTGGAGCTGATGGAGTGACATATGATAATGATTGTCTTGCCGAAGCTGCGGGAACAAAAGTTGTGTCTGAAGAAGAATGCCCCAAGCCCTGCACTGAGGAGTATGCGCCTGTGTGCGGTGCTGATGGAGTGACATACGATAATACATGTTATGCAGATGCTGCAGGAGCTACTATCGCTTCTAAAGGTGTTTGTCCAGAGGTCCCTACCATGCCTACTGCCACGGCATGCCCCATGAATTATGAGCCTGTATGCGGTGCTGATGGAGTGACATACGATAATACATGTTATGCAGAGGCTGCAGGAGCTACTGTCGCTTCTGAAGGTGTTTGTCCAGAGGTCCCTACCATGCCTACTGCCACGGCTTGCCCCATGAATATCGATACAGTTTGTGGCGCTGATGGAAACAGTTATGACAATGAGTGTCTTGCACAGGCTGCAGGAACCACTGTCGTTTCCAAAGGCGAATGTACTTCTGAAGCCCTTCCAGTTCCCTGCCCCGCGAACATCGCCCCTGTTTGTGGAGCTGATGGGGTGACCTATGACAATGAGTGTCTTGCAGAGGCCGCAGGAACAACTGTTGCTTCTAAAGAAGCGTGCCCCAAGCCCTGCACAGAAGAGTATAGGCCAGTATGTGGTGAAGATGGTGCGACCTATGATAATGTGTGTTATGCTGAGGCTGCAGGCATTACTGTCGTTTCTGAAGGCGAGTGCGCTAAGCCTTGCACTTTGGAATATGTCCCAGTATGCGGCTCAAATGGTATGACATACGCTAATGCGTGTATGGCAGAGGCTGCAGGTGTTGAAGGTGTAGTAGAGGGGGTATGCCCCGGCGAAGCTGTAACTTGTGCAATGAACTATGATCCTGTATGTGGATCTGATGGAGTAACGTACGGAAACAGCTGTCAAGCTGCACAAGCTGCCATCACTTCAAAGGGCGAATGTCCTCCAGTTGTGTGCACTATGGAGTATGATCCACAGTGCGGAAAAGACGGAATGCAGTATTCCAACAAGTGCGAGGCTGAAGCTGCCGGTGCTGAGATTGCTTATGAAGGCGAATGCATGGCTTGCACTATGGAGTTCGATCCCCAATGTGGTGTGAACGGGCAAACTTATTCTAACAAGTGCAAGATTGGGCTAATGAATGTTGAAATTGCATATGCTGGAGAATGCGAAGCAGTGGCTTGCACTATGCAGTACGCTCCTGGTAAGTAACTCTGATGTTCGCTGATGCTTTAGTTTTGAATACATGTATCTAACTCGTCACTCGATTCACTTTGATTTCTAAAGTCTGTGGTGTTGATAAGGAAACTTACGGAAACGCTTGTCAGGCTGGAGCAGCTAATGTAAAGGTTGCTTACGAGGGAGAATGCCTTGTTTTCCCTTGCCCATTGAACATTGATCCTGTGTGCTCCAATGGCAAAACATATGACAATAGTTGCTTGGCAGTTGCTGACTTTATCGCCTACAAGGGCGAATGTACCGAACCAATTTATGATGCTGAGGTGGTTACTTATGACATGAACTCGGAGTCGACCACTTCACCATCGCCTACAGTAAAGCCTACTGCCCCAGAAGCAACATCATCTGGTGATTCTGCCGAGCCTGCGAATACTATTGACGTTCCGGCTGATGTTGATCCTGTTGTTGGCTCATTGAGTGATCCGGATTCTCCATCATCAGCTTCCACTGCTGTTATCGGCACTGCCACTGTTCTCGCCGTATCAGCTTTCATCTTTGTTGCGGTTTGAGATATTTAGACGAAGACCATTTGTGTTTGGGGTAGTATATAGGGGACTAGAAATCAGATTAAGTATTAGATAGACAGATATTAACTAGAATTGATGAGACCAGGTTATTGATTAGTATCGTACGAAGACGGCAGTACAATACAAAGGGAACTCTTTTCCAGTACCTAAGTGCGTTGCGGTGGGGTTGCCCTCTATTTCACTAAAAGATTCATCGATAATGTCGATGTCGCAAATAACAAGCAATCAATCAAAAGCTTCCTATATCGTTTGGTAGTAGAGAAGTCTATTACAATGGTGAAGAAAAAGCAAGCTCGCAAGACAAACAAGAAGAAAGGCGGCGGCAGTGGTGGCAGCAACGGTGCGAGAAGGGGCGGCGTCGCGTCTTCAAATCCGTCTTCGTTAATCAAAGGAGAGATTCCAGATTTTGGTAACATCCACTACCCCGTCACCAAAAGCAATTACTCGTCAATATACTCGTGTACAAATCAGCTACCCGACGTTTTTTGAAATACATGCGAGATAATGTCCCCACGAGTTTGATTGAGGATGACACATCCTGTAACTTTTTACTCACCGCTGCAGATTGGATGAGTGCTAACTCTCAAATTCTGGATCCAAATGTCATGAAAGATCTCAAGCTTTGCATTCGAATGCGTAGCCGAGTTGCCAAGTCAATGTTTGGTGGTGGGGATGGTGGGCATAAATACTTTCTTCAAGTGTTGGTTTACTGTTGGACAGTGTTGAGAATTCTCCCTACGGCCGAGAGAAAAATTGAGGTTATTGATGTAGAGGAGGATGTCGAAAATGTGGAGGATGAGAATCGTTTCTCTCCCCTCATTAACGAGGAGGAAGACGAAGAAGATGTTGAGGATGATAAGGATTGCTTCCCATTGAAGGTCTCTAGGCCTGAACCAAGGGCCAATCCTGTCACCATTGACGAGCTCCTAGCTTCTGATGATCGCAACGATGCCATTTTATTCCTGTTGTCGCTTGATGAACTGACAGAAATTATTGCTGGACAGTATCGTGTCATGGTGAGGAATATTCGCAACGATCGCAGCCGGGGATATTCAGCCACGACGATGATTAGTAACCTGATGGATGCAACTATCATGGCAAACTTTTCTATTCAGGCAGTTCAGAAGATGGAAATGGAACTGCAAACACAGCATGAGCATTTGACTACACCCTGTCGGCTTTTGGCATGTCTTGCAATGCCTGAACTGACTGCGGAAGTATCTTCAATTGTGAGGGAGCGAGGAACTAAACAATGTGATCGGCATGAAATCATCGCTTTCCTTGGGGATTCTATGGAATGTACCTTTCTCAACCCATCAGACGAGTGGAATCGTATGGATTCAATCGTTGCTGAGTTTAATCGCAAGTATGGGGTGGATACCACAGGCAGCGCTCAAATTGAACAAATCTTTGTGGGAATTCGCCACATGACCATTCTGGAGGTTCCTATCAAACCAGAGATTACCACTTCATTGAACCGGATGAGAGCGACCCTCGAAAGGGAAACAGGGAAACCGCACAAATCGCACTCGTGGCTCCCGCACATGGAATTCATCGGTGGTGACCGCGCTATTCACCGCACTGTCCGTCTGTTGCAGATGTTTGCTGGGGCGGTTGACAATTGTTCATTGGAAAATATGCTTGGTCCTGCTAACAAGGGAATGTTTGGAAGACTCATTGACCGCCCTAGCAAGTTTAGTGACATGGACGAGCTTCTGATGTCGCACATACTCCCCAACTGGGTGAATATGTGCCGACACGGGATTTTGGGGAAGGCTAAGCTTCCTCGCTCTAGTGAGCTTTCTCCTTTGTATCTGCAGCTCAAATCATTCGTTGATAACCCGCGCAGATCGGTGTCCTGGAGTTGCGCATTTAGCATTCACGCAGTGTTGACTGGGGTATTTGAGGTTGCCTCTGAACGGCAACATGTTAGCACCGTAAGCAAGATGGTATTTGACAATTACTTCAATCAGATGCAAAAATCCCTCAAGGCACTGAACAATGAAAAATCTTCTATTATGAAAAAATCTTCAGCCATGCACAACATCATGATGATATCATTCTTGGAAAACTTTGGGTTGTCTGCGTTTGAGGAGAGTGCAATGTGGAATCCTCTTTGTGCAGGAACAAACCTTTCAATTCTGGACTACTTTGGAAACCTTGAAGGTGGGTGCGCCGTTATCGATTGTCAAGCCCAACTTCGCATCGTGATGTATCTATATCACGGGCTTGTGATCAATGGCATAGTACAAGAAGATGAAATGCCTCTACTTGAAATTCTCTATAAGGGCTTCAAGAACTGCAAAGCGTTGTGGCAAGGATCATTGCCATCCAGAGGAGAACTGGTGAAGAAATTTTGGATTAGTTTTGGCATGGGACTTAAAGAATCAAAACAAATGTCCGACAGCGCTAGACTTCTTGCCCAAGGAGGACCGGTATCTTCTGGTGGCGTTTTTGCGGAGGGTCTGCAACACTGCAGAGGGCGCACGATGAAGCCAATTGAGCCCTCAGAGATTTCAACTGCCTTTCGCCGCATCTGTGAACGAGATTTCAGCGATGTTGTTGATAAGTATCATACTCCTGAGCAAAGAAAGAGATCTTCTCACACTGAGCAATACGTTGTCGCAGTCCACACAAATGATACACTTGATCACTTGGAGGAAGAGATCCAACTTCACTCTGTCAACTTCATCTCAACTGCATGCATATTGGAACAATTCGTTTGCAGTATCACTCGCGTTTTGCAATGGGACTCATTGTTGGAAACGTTCAAACACACAACTAACTTGGACATGAGGCAAGGTTTTGCAATCATCTTCGCTCAGCACTTGTTAGGGGCACTAGACTTTGCTCAAGATCCTTTGAACTATGAGTTCCGTAATGCGCCAATGCTCACAAGGCAAGCGCCGACGCTATTCCACGGAGTATGTGGTTTCCTTGATATGTATTTCTCAAATGTACCTCCAACAAATGTTCTCTGGTTTCAAGGGATGGAAGCAGGTGATGATTCAAACGTTGAAATAATTGGGTCGGGGGCAAAACATCGTTAGGGTAGAAAATGGATATGTGTGATTAATTTATTTAGTGGCCGATGTTGTGAGCACTTCAAGGCGACACATATCGAGTCTGATTTCCTCGTCTTTCATTTCAACGTCCGATTTACATCGTTTCATGGTAAGGGCGCTGGCTTCTCGTTGACTTTGGTACAGCGACATTTGATATGCTAGGCTTGCTGCCCTTCGACAGAGTATTTTGAATCGGAAGGTTTCTTCCGTCTTTTCACAACCGAGCGCATCAGCTAGTAGTCGTAATCGCTTGGCGTGCATACCGTCTCCAACAATTTGTGCAAGAACATTTTGAACCGCAGCTGAATACTGTGATATATCTTCCACTGTTATATCAATCAAGTTGCAACCAGGCTTGTAAGATGCAGTAGTAATGCAATTTTGAGTCCATGCCAAATCTATAGCCTCCATCACATCACGACCAGTCCCAACTCTTGAGGATAATTCAAATTTCCGAGAGATCAAGAAGGAATTCAGTTGTTGAAGATCACTAACAAGCATGACACGTGTGGAAGGCGAATGTGTGAACTCAGTAGTGAGTGCATCACTTGAAGATGTGACGAATTGTTTCAATGTTGACATCATCACTTCATGCTTGGCATGATTTGTGGATTCTTGTCCATCTCTCCATTTAGCGGATGATAAAAAGTCAGTGAATTGGAGATAGTACTCAATAGCCGTGGAAATAGCCTTTCCATTATCACCTAGAAATGTCAAGAACCTAATACTAATCTTGTTTAGCTCGTCCATCATGATCGTTCTCACATGTCTTGCAACCTGATCTGAATAGTCATCCATAACTTTGGCAATTGCATCATACCCACCATCAACTCCAGCCGCCGTCAGCTGCTCAGGAAACAAAGGCAGTGTATCACTCTCCACCCCCAAGATATTCATACAGTAATCATCCAACTTCTCAAACGCATCATTGTAACAACGCTCCAACTCAGTTAGCAACTTTTGTTGCTTACAATGGTATTCCTTCAACTGCAAAAGTTGTCTCTTTTGAAATGGGAGGGTGAAGTATCTTACCTGCTCCATTGTTCGTATTGCTCGATAGTTGAGATATTGTCGTATATGTTGCTTGGATGTCTCTTTATCGTATATTTGGAGTATTGTGTATGCTGCGTCGTTAGAGGGAATGACAATTACCTCGTGCCAACTCATGTTGTTAGGTGGTACTACTACCTGTTTCTCTCGGATATGCTGAGCAATACTATTTGAGTTTTGTACAAATTTAGTTGGCCCATCTTCACCATAATGATCTTGCAGAATCTGTGCAATCTTTTCAATATCATAAATAGTCAACCAAGCGTCATAATGTTGTTCGTTCTTGATGTTCTTGGTATTATTGACATTCATAGTTGATGATGTAGGATGAACTATTATCCTTCTTCCAAACTGCTGCATCAACTCGTCAGCAATAAGTGAAGACGAATCTCTATCCTTCTCGTTGCGAGAATGGAAAGAAATGATCTCACGCAATAATGTGAGTGTGTTTGTTTGTGCATCGTTCCATAATTCCTCTTCACGCAGTTGATTTCTCCACAGTAGCATCTGGTGCTCAAAATCAAAATCAGCGTCATTATTAGATGAAGATGGCGAGAAGGCCAGCTTAGGAGGCAGGCTGCATATCTGCGTTCTGTATTGCGAGGATTGCGACTTCATTCCTTTTAGTGTATTGCACGAGGCTCACGCACGAGAGGTATCTACTGCAGCAGCGCTATCCTCTCTATCTAGGCTATCGTCATATCTAATGGTTTTTGATAGGAGGTTGTGTCGATTGGCGGTGGTACAATAGTGGGAGTCCACCATCTTGCGACTTTCCCCATATTTGATAGCTAATATCTAAAGTACTGACAGTGATACTCATTATGCTATGAGTAGTGGAAAGAAATAGGCAAACCACCATGATGACCGAAGCGCAACTGCCAGCTACTGCCAGTGATGATGCTGACAGTCATCAGAGCAATAATATTTTAACAGCTGCCTCAAAACAGGCACGTAATAGTGGTAGCATAGACGGTGAAGCACAACACCCAAATAATGATGATGATGAACGCGCCCATTATCCGACAATGGCATCCGCAGAAGCCGTCGCTGATGACGATACTGGTGATTCATTGGCAGTATCAATAAGTGCAAGTGCTCAGAATGATAATATGCAGACTGCTCAGGTGCAGAGCCAGCACCAGAAGTCATTTCCACAGACGCCAGAAATTCAATTTTCAGAAAGTGGTAATGTCAACAAAAATGACGTCAATGAGAGGCTTCCTGAACTCACCAACGCAGTCAGCGACGACTCGCTATGGAGGAAAAATGAAGTAAACGATACAAGCCAAGCAATGAGCGCTCCCATGTCAGTATTGGGGGCCAATTCGGATAGATCTGATTTTTTCCGAGGCGGAAATCATTCATCTGCCACAGCAAGCGCTCATTACAAGAAGTCGAATGGCGAGGGAACACCCACTAATAATTTTGCACTTGGTAAGGTCAAATCATGGTTTGCAGGTGGTGACAAAGGAGACACATCTGATAACACTGCACTGGACTATCGTGAATTTACAACGCCAGCAGGAAATGACAAACGACCGAAAGAGAACACCACAAGCGATTACATTGAGGGAGATGTGGAATTGGCAAGCAGTACATCTGACAGTATCAATAACAGGCGGAAACTTCAATACAATGACGAAGAAGAATACGTCATGGAAAAATGCTCGTTTGCATATGGTTCTGACTCACCTGAGAAATTCAAATCGCCTCATGCAATACCCTCCATTGATCATCAGTACTCCAATGAGGGCAAACATGATGACGAACATGACAACAATGGAGATATTGATGACGAAGAAAATCAAGAATACTTTGGTAGAAATTATCAAAATAGACGAATCAACCCAAAAGCCATGGCACATGCCATTACCTCTCGTGCGAAACGTACATGGACGGAACGGAGATATCGACGCCGGTTACGTCAGAGTCAATTCATACCACCGAGCACTGCTGCTGAAACGGGTGATATGAATGGTCACTCATCAACTTCACCGACTTCTGTAGCACCATCCTCATTTCACTATGAATTGACATCGGAGCATCGATATGCGTTCCTTGCTGCACACGCCGCGCTGAATGGTAAACTGGCCAATGAGCAGTATAGGAATCGACATGCCAACCTACGAGAAGATGGTGTTAATAACGATCTGCAATTTGATATAGAACAAGCCAACAATGGTGAAGAGGAAGTACGTGCCGACTTGACCAAGTCATCGTTGGCTATTCGGGGAGGCCTGATACGATTACCCGTTGATAATGTCCGATTGGTATGTGATGAACATTTGCAACCGGGGATACTATCGATTGAAACACGAGATATGGGAGGAGGTGGAGGTGGTGGAACAAAGGGATATGAAATGTTCGGAAATGCGAATCGATATGGGAATATACATGGCAACATGATGCAAGGTATTGGTGATGGTAGCATAGATCAGAGGCAACAGTCAGAGAGGATTGCTGAAGTCTGGGAAAGACACGAGCTGGCATATGTATTAACAGTAGATGAACACCTCTATCAACGTGTGGCACAAGAGATGGGGGATGCCAATCAAGTGCCTTGCGGGATCTACTTCTGTTGTCATGAGACGGGAGGGGGGGCTAATCATGTTGGAATCGAAGTAGCTGTGCTGATATTGCTGGTAATCTTCTTTCTTTTGGTAGCTGGAATGATTGCTTGGCCGACTTGGTGATCAAAACATTCTACTTCATCTCAAATTTCTAATTAATCTTTAATAATTGGTTCTGTGATTCAATTTAGTCTACGTTCATCTTCACAATTCAAGGTAATTCAAATCCAAGCTTGCCTGCAGAGGCACATTCCTGCAAGAGAGCATTGTGCTTGGGACAAGCTTCATCACCCAAATCATAAAAGTATTGATTTCTCCACTCAAACTCCTTTACGCCACAGGGGAAGTCGGCCACGACTTTGGTATACGCTGCCAAACGCTCAATTGATCCCTCTGCAAATGTGATTCCCTCCTTTGCACTGACGGCTGCAACGAGTTCGGAAATTATATCTTCTACTAGGTCCTTATGATCAGCCCCCGCTTGACCTACAGAAGCACAATCACATGCAGTCCCAACAAGCATATAAGTAGCGATCCAAATCATCTTTTCGAACATAGCTGGACGATATTCTTCCGGAGAAACAGTAAGGCACTTTAAACCTAATGCTCCCAATCGATCCGCAAGAGCTTGTGCATGAATTCCAGAAGCAGCTGTCAAACCTTCTGGATTCTTTGTTGTAATTCCATCGACTGGCTCAACTCCCTTTGCTGGGACACTCAGATAAAGCAACGCCTGCGTATTTGATAAAAGTCCCTTGCTTTCAAGAAAGTTATCCAGATATCCGTTTTGCAAGAATACCAAATCTTTTCGACGAGAGGGCGGGCAGTCGTCTACGATTGAGCCCAATACATCATTTCTTGTAGCGATGAAGATGGGACCTTCTCCATTGGCATCAATTGATTCTGCTATGGAATCTTCACGTCCGAGTAATTTGGCATCATTTGAGATGAGCGATCCAATTCTTCCACCGCCGATGACAATGGTTTCGGTAGCTAAAAGTTTAGTTGTGGACGAGCGGGCTGCAGACGAGTGAATGGATGACGGGGAGAATGCCTCTGCAGATGATGACGCAAGCGCCGTTATTATAGTTGAGATGATTGAGAGCTTCATTGTCTAGAGAGATATTAGGGAGTAGATAATGTCACCCTGTCACCATGTTCATGTTAGTTTGAGCTGAATTTGGTGATTTGTGATGGAGAAGATGATGACGTACCTCCGGTATCTTAAAATGCATATTCTTAAACTGAAATACTTATCTAGATAGCCACCCTCAGCAGAGCTCCGTGCGTAGAAGGGGCAATGATATGAAAGTATCAGTGATTGCTTAGTTACAAGAGCATGGGAGACGGCAAGAAGAGGAACAGTCATTGCGAGTGATCGAGCGATGCCAAGTTGTCCTTGATAGAACGAATGCGAATGCTGTAGCGAACACTGCGATCCTTCGCAATTGTCACGTATTTTTCCTTGTGCTCACGATTCTTGAATCCTTTTGCATCTTCTCTCTAGACAGTATCGCGGCGGTAGGTAAGTCCATCGATATAAATATATTTAGCGCATTACTAATTCCCTGTTTGCTTCTTGCGTTCTACATTCTACTGCTGTAGGGCTGAGACGCAGAGACAATTGGATCATGAATCATTTTCTATATATATGTTACTTCTGAATGCCAAAAAACAACAGATACCTTCAGGCATACTGTATCATTCGTGATAAAACCCCTATCCACTTTGCGTGCTAGGAAAAGTGTATCTATCTCCCACTGTAAAATGGTTCCTTAGCTTGGACCATGGCGACGATACCACTCAGCCGCTTTGTCTCTCGGCTCACTTTTTACCTCATCTTTAGCGGCTTTGTGAGCACGAAGGGCCTTTTCAAACACATCTTTCTCCACATGACCCTCCGCATACCCAGTTTTGACCTCCTTCAACGATTCATCATATCCTGCCTCGGCAGCGATGAGAAAATGCTTGTATGCCATATTTGGATCTCTTTGGAGCCACGATTGTCCAAGAATGTGTCTAGCCTCTAGAAGGCCACCGATAGCAGCAAGCCTGAAATGGTACAATGCTTTCTTCTCATTCTTTTCTACTCCGTCACCATAAGCATATGCCATTCCAAGTGAATGATGGGCCATTTCTAAACCAAGCTCTGCTGCTTTATTCATCAATTCTAGTCCCTTCTTGCGATTTTGTTTGAGAGAAAGCGTCCCGGTCCCGTTGTAATAACAAGCTCCTAGCATATAGAATGCCTCGCGGTCACCATGCTTCAATCGTTTCTCGGTCTTCTTCAAGCGTTCTTCCTCCGTATTTGCCACTGGGTCACGGCAAAATGGGCAGCTATTCTCCATTCCTAAATCATTCTTAGCGTCACGGTGAGCAAAGATGCATCCATCGCATAGACACTATTTTAGTGCCAAGAAAGAAAGAAAGAAAGAAGAGATCGAAGTATGACAATTTATTAGCAACAGGAAGTCCAGCTGGTCATATCAACATATCAAACAAAACGAGAACAATATATCTCTTACCTTTCCACAGCATGGCTGGTAACAGCACTGATCCCTACTTGGCATTGGTAGGAAGCAAATAGGGCAATCCGGCTTTGGTGGACATGGCTGGAATAACTCGTCATCAAATTTCGTGTTGTGGAAATGAGATTCAAATTGGATAGGTGGTAAACCTTGTTCAATGCGGCTATCATTCTGTGCAACATCCATTGTTTCCATCAGATCCTTCAGAACGAGCATCTGGCCGTCAATGTCTCCATCATTTATCGCACGCTCCATTTCCTTTCTCTTCTCCTGCTCCAATGCTGCCTTACCCGCCGCCTCCTTCCACATCGTGAAGAATTTTGCCCCTCCATCGTCGAACAACACATCCGCATTTTCTTCAGCATATACAATAGAGCTATGTTTTTCCTCCTCGACTAAACCACACTGAGCCATCTGTAGCGTCGTCGTTGCATTCAACAAATGGAAGAGTTTCTGGTGATCCTCATCAACTTCCTCTAAATCCTTTTGGCTGAGCGACTTCACATCTTCTTCAATTTCGTCTCTTTTCGCTTTGAGCTCCAAAGCTTGCTCCAATTTCTTCCCCCCTCGAAGTACTGCCATACCGTCTTCAAGCAGTTTCATTGCATTGAACGGAGGATTTGTGGTACCGGGGGAGCGCTGCTTGCCTCCTCTTTTGCTCTTGCCACGGTTTTTCGATTTTCGTCCCATGATGTCGCGCCGATGGAAGAGATGATTTTTTATGTCCTCTTGACACCGCCAGCTGTTTACCAATTATGTTCGAGATTAGGAACGCTCCTCTTACAACAACAATACGCACGGCCGGCCGGAGAGGGAACGCTAGCTCACTGCGATCGAGTAACCTACTGCGCGCCGACAAGGATATATAATAGCCCTACTAGCCGCTAGCCGCCCACAAAAATGGATTTTTTGATACCACAACGTACGTAGATAACCACAACCGTTAGTAGAGCTCACGTACGGTAGGTTCTCATACATACGACCACGACACCAACACCAACACCAAACACCAAACACCAAAAATCACTGAATTTTTTAGAAACAACCATGACGGTCAAATCACTCCTAACTGGCAAATCCGACGATGACATTCCCGTCGCTCGCGCAGAGGCTGTTCCTCTCAAGGGTCCCCAGTACATGGATCCAAAATACGACGAGGAAGCACAGCCAGTCGTCGCAACTATTGTCAAAGAAGCGACCGTAATCGAAAATCTTGGCTGGGACAAAGAAACGAGACGAATGTTCATAAGGAAGGTTTATTCCATCCTTGCGGTACAACTCATTGGTACTTTTATCGTGGGTGCATTTATGACATTGCATCAACCTACGCATGTGTACGTGTTGACTCATGCTTGGCCTGTGACTGTATCTTGTATACTGTCAATCGTTCTTATTTTTGCGTTGATGGGCTTCAAGGATAAGAGTCCACATAACATGTATCTACTGGCGGCTTTCACGTTCGTTGAGGCGTTCATGGTGGGAACTGTAACCACTGCTTATGCTGATGAAAATGTCGGTATAGTACTTGAAGCAGTCTTTCTCACTGGAGCTATATTCATCGGACTGACTGTTTTTACCTTTCAAAGTAAAATTGACTTTTCCTTCCTTGGGGCATTCTTATCAATGGGTCTTGGGGCCATGATCTTGTGGGGCTTCTTTGCCATGATTTTTGGAGCTGGCACGGGATATGTGTATGCTCTGTTGGGCTGCATTCTTTTCAGCGGTTACATCTTGTTTGATACTTAGCTGATTATGGACCAGTTGAACCCTCACGAGTATGTGCTGGCAGCAATCATGCTCTATTTGGATATTATCAATCTGTTCCTATACTTGTTGCAGCTTCTTGCATCTTCGGAAGACATGAATTAAAAGGAATGGAGAATGTATTTGTTGATGTTGCTCGTAGTTTTAAATTATTGTATAGAGAATAGAGAGTTGTCGTTTATGATCACATCTTTTACCGTAAAGCTACAGTATATCGTATGCTTCTGATGTAAAAGCTGCCCTTGATAAAGATATTGAGTATAGTGTGAGAGAACTCAAGTTTTATATTCCTGCACTTCTGTACAAGGCGACTCCTCTGTACTTTGTATCCCCCCTCCATCAAAACTCTAGGCTTTGCCATCTTCTCTCATGAATACATGGAACGTATCCATAGCAACCAACATCACAGCGTACGGCATACTCACCCTCCACTCCCTCTTTGCCATAACACCCCCCAACGCTGCAACACTTCCCGCACAAATCTCCCCTGCATCACCAGGATCCACCAACACCCTCGTAGCATACTTGGCAGTATGAAACACACCAAAGAACGCACCAAAGAACATACCACTCCGATAAGTCCCCTGAAATACAAATTTCCCCTGTGCAGAGCGGGAGGCACTTTTGAGTACAGTCGATGAGGATGCGGAGCGAATGGAATCCATAAATCCGAAGCACATTCCGGTGATGGAACCTATTGTTGCTCCAAAAGCGGCGTTTTTGAGAAGATCGGATGTTAGATAGGGGCGTCCTACAAAGCCAAGGATATTTTTCTCGACATCTGAATCAGTAGTAGTAGATGTGATGGATGATGAGGATTGTTGCATGATGTGTTGTGCATCAGTAGTGTTTGATAATGTCGATGATGCTGACGATTCACCATTTTGATTCGCAGCTGCAGCAGCAGCCAATTTTTGCTGCTCCTTTCGTTCCTTCTCTTCTTGGGCAGCCTCCCAACTTAAATCTCTCCAGATCCGTTCTTTCAACAAGTCGACGTCTTCCATGTCGCCGGAGGCTGTGGCTGGTGCGACGGGGATGGCTCTTGACCATGGAATGGTGCGAGATCTATCCCACGATGACATGCTTGTTATTGATGTTCAGTTGTTAGCAGGACCTGGCTTGTCTAGAGAGGCTTTGATGATTGTATGATGTAACAAAACAACGCCTTGCTTCAGCTTCACTGGTGGATAGGAAAAGTAGATAGCGGAGGCGGTGGTTTCGTGTGGCTCGCGCAAAATTGACAGTTCGCGCCAGTTTCTAGCTCTCTTTCTCCCACCTTCTCATCTCTGTCATTACTTCTTGTCCATGCGATAACGACAATCTAATTTGTTCTGCAGCTCACAAATTCAAATTCAAATGGGTACAAATAAATCAACACACGAAAAGCCAACTTTGAATTGATGTTCTTTCCCAATGCTACTACCACTCACCCAGTGATACATGTAATAAAGGCCCGCAAAACATTTCGACATTAATGATAGTAATGCAGTAACTCAATTTCCCTAGAGAGAAAACAGTTATTATTGTTATCATACACTGCAGCCATCGGCACAAACACCATGTCCAGCACACTTCATCGTCTAAGACGACGCATGAGCATGAAGAAGCGACGCAGCGGCATATCCATCAAAGAAAATGGTGAGCACTGTCTCACGCCTGATACCGAAATAATGCATGTCAGCGTTGAGCACGTAGGTGACGACGCCGCTACCCAACGAGAATTGACAATTACCACGTCCGATGAATCTGCCAACGCCGCACCAGCAGCAGCTTTACCGTCCAATAATTCGGAAGCGGAAGGAGTTGCAGACATTGATGATGCAGCCAACGATAATATAACCCCCGCTCCTGCGGCCACGCCTGCATCAAATGAAGAAGGAAAGCAATTATTCCAGCAGCAGCTTCCGCTGATCAGTCCTAGAGAAGAGGCAGAAGAGGTGCTGTCTATGCCCTCCATCACAGCTTACTCGACAGTGAACTACTTTGAACCATCAGTCGAAGAAAATAATGTCGATGCCCACACCTATGCATGTGACAAAATGAACCCTATTCCCTCTCAAGCACAAAAACCCAAAGAAATCTCCCAACATAAACGATCCAGTAACTTTGGTATCATAGAAATCAATGTAGATGACATGGATGACGTGAGTGACATTGAAAACCCTGAACCACTCCCTTTTCAAGAGGAAGAGAACAATGTATGCTTTCAAGTGTTTAACGAAAGCTTGTGTACCAATAAAACCAACATCAATCAGTCGTCGAATCATATGGATGATAATGATTTAATTTCCTTACCTAACTTGACAGTGGTCACACCCGAAGATGGAGAAAAATCAAGAGGAAGGAATACTGCGACCAGAAGAAGCTCTCGCTCTCAGAAGACTCATGACGACAGTTTCCAAACTTATATAGAGGATTCCTACAATGATATCATTCAAGCAATCACGAATAGTACGAAAGAATGTGGTCTGACTGATACCTTGGATGAAATTCGAAATGGTCTGTTCCAGTGAAGAAATGTTGAATGTACGATTGTATAAAATTTATGTTTACACTTATTGGAAGCTGTGACAAAACGAGCCCGGAATAGCAATGTTGAACAACAATGTCCACACATATTCTTGTTTTGTTTTGAAGTAGTCAATATTAAGATTACAAATAAATGCCTCAGCCCAGCGTCTTCATTTCTTGCTCTTGGACCACATCCCAAATCGCCTGGAACAGAATCGTTTGACTCTTCGTCAAATCTTTAGGCAATTTATCTGGGTGGAGGAAAAGTTTCGATCTTCGAGCAGCTCGTTTCAGCAGAGAGTTCAATTCTTCGCCCTCCCCAGTGAAGGCTTCTCTTGACAAACATTTCCATTTTTGAAAATATTCGTGAGCCTCTACTGCATGATTTGTTGGAGGGAAGAGCATCGGCATGTTGACGAGGAGATCTTGCATAGAATTCAACTTTTTGTACTTGGGTGGTTGATGCGACCAACGCTGGATGACCTGCTCTAGAGTCATCGCATCGTTGTTGCTGTCAGCACTACTCGTTATACTTGATAAGGATTCCCTTCGACCAACTCCTGCTCCAGAATACTGGAATGAGGAATTTGACATCGAATGTCGCATGCGTCTGCGTCTACCAAACATCTTCTCAAGCTTCTTTATGTCTATCCAGGCAGTTTGTCGTCTCTTGATAGGATTCCACTGTTGCTTCTCATTACTCAATATAGTAGCCAGACTACTAATGAATGCATCCCAATTATTTGGATGAGGCAAGTCCACCTCCCCTCCAGTAAAGAACTCCTCACAAAATCGATGAATATCTTCAATGGAGAAACATCGCTCATCCAATTCCCCAACAAAGTCGGATGTAAGGCCAGCCTCACGAAGTCTGTGTAACCCAAGACCATAAGTTAGCCACGGATTGTGTAAGTAGACTTCCATTGCCTCGCCAAAGTAATCGTCCAACACCTCGATATCAGTCAATTTTGAGTCCAACCTATTGAAGAAGTCGATTATCCTGTCATCATCAGTATAAAGTCGGACAATAATCTTGACTGGTAATTTGGATAATGCCACCACGCTATCAACAAAATCTTGTGCTGCCGACCCTTTACGACCAAGTTCGTCACCATCCGTGCACAGCATCAAGACGACATGCTTATTATTAGCAGTCAATTCAAGTGCTTCCTTAGCAATACGTTTTTCAATCCTACGCAACTGAGACGCCAGAGTGTTTCGTTTCTCCTCAAGGGTTGCACGTTTAATGATTTTGTATGCCATCTCCCTTTCCTCACTTAAGTCTTTTTTATTGCCACAGGCAACAGAGAAGCGTTGGGAACCTGCACCTTCACCTGAATCATTTACCAGCCAAAATTCGGTAGGGATCCAACATCGAGCACTCATCTTGACATGAAAGTCGAAGGTTTGAGAGAACTCTTGCCATCGAGTCACATAACCACTTCCTAAGAATTCTACGCTTGCAATGTATTCCAGTTTGAAACCAACCATCATGGCATGCGCATCTTGAATGTTCATGGAGGCAGAGTTTTCAATAAGCCATTTCCTGGAATCAATGGATTCGTAACTTTTCATGACGGCCGCAAAGAATCCTGGGGGTAGCTGCAGACTATCAATATAATGGCGTATATACTTTCTACATGAGGAAAGAGATGGGACACTTTTGTTTGAGTGCGACTTTTCACCTGGATGCGTGGAAGGCTGAATAAAACTGCCTGTATGTGTCTTACGACGTTGTGCCTTCCGGTTGCCGTCATCCAAAGAGGCATTTTGCACCTTTGATTCAATGTCATCCATGATTGTTGTCGTAAAAAGTTGTGGTTCGGTGTCGGCAACGCAAGTATGATGACCCAGGGCACATAAAAGTATGAATGACTGAACGGCGCTGGCGGCTGGCCGCCGGTGAGGCCGCGGCGGTTTTGATCGAGCTGGGTGAAATCAGGTGAAATCAGAAGGGGACACAGAGTAGAGAGGCTTGAGGCTTTTGTGTCAACGTACTCATGTACTAATTCCTACGTTTGGTTGGTACCATTTTACAGAGCAAGAGTTGGCTGATGGCGGTGATTGATGGAGGAATGTTGCGTGGTCACCTACGACGTTGTAGCGACGCCGATACGGCCAACCAATACTTGAGCCGTGAAAAAGATGCTTCTATTCTATCATAGCCAACTACAATGGGTCACTAGAAGCTGTTGATTGCCATATTTACAGCGTGAGATACGATATGGCCGTCGACTGAGGAGCTTGTAGCATCTCAGATGGCCTCATCTGGTCACCTACGACGTTGTAGCGACGCCGATACGCCCAACCAATACCTGAGCCGCGAAAAAGATGCTTCTATTCTATCATAGCCAACTACAATGGGTCACTGGAAGCTGTTGATTGCCATATTCACAGCGTGAGATACGATATGGCCGTCGACTGAGGATCTTGCAGCGTCTCAGATGGCCTCATCAGGTCACCTACGACGTTGTAGCGACGCCGATACGGCCAACCAATACTTGAGCCGCGAAAAAGATGCTTCTATACTATCATGGCTAACTACTATGGGTCACTGGAAGCTGTTGATTGCCATATTTACAGCGTGAGATAGATATGGCCGTCAACAGAGGAGCTTGTAGCATCTCAGATGACCTCATCAGGTCACCTGCGACGTTGTAGCGATGTCGATACGTCTAACAAATGCTTGAGCCGTGTAAAAGATGCTTCTATACTATCATGGCCAACTATTATGGGTCACTAAAAGCTGTTGATTGCCATATTTACAGCGTGAGATACGATATGGCCGTCAACAGAGGAGCTTGCAGCATCTCAGATGGCCTCATCAGGTCACCTACGACGTTGTAGCGATGCCGATACGGCCAACCAATACTTGAGCCGTGAAAAAGATGCTTCTATACTATCATGGCTAACTAGGTCATGTTTTTGTTCGCTTCCATACTATCATATCTTGTTGCTTTAGTTTGTGCTATGGTACCATGCATACTTCATTTTTTTGTGTTGAATTGCAACGCAAGGAAGGCTTAGAGTATTTCACCATGCGCGTTGCTTTTTGTTGTTTACTTACTTGTACAATGTATCACTATCTACTCTATTTCGCGCACCTCGCGCGTTTTTTATCTTAGTTGTCAGTTTCTCCCCATTGCTGGAGACTCCCATGGGAACGTACTGGGAGACGTTGCTCTTTTTTGCTTGCTGCAGGCTCATCGGTGGGCGGGAAGGGGTTGGGACAGTGGTGGGAAACCACCTATTCCCACTAATCTCCCACAGAATTCGTTTCAGTGGCAGTGGAGATCATCACAATACACTGTCGACAGATAAGTTCGAAGTACCATAGCGAGCCAACACTATATAATATGTACTACAACCTAGATCCATATATTACTCACGGCCAAGGAATTGACCCAGCCAAGACAACCGCCAAGCAAGTGAAGATCCCTTGTAGGTAACTCATGTGATATAAGTGTTGATGAAAATTCGATGGCAATGGCATTGCCCAAAGTGCTGCCCATTGCCGTTTCAGCTGCTCATATTAAGCTGCAGATGAGAAGATTTGTATGATGTGCAGCGATAGTAATAAACTTGGGGAATAAATGCAAGAAGGTTTTTTGTTGCGAGGAAAGCCACAGCGTTACTCATTGCACTTATCCTCCAAGAACTGATCCGGCGGAAGAAAATACACAAGCAGCGAAGATCTCACGACACAGAACCTCATCAATCTACCCGAAGAGCCGTTGGATATTGGTTGGCTTCGCAGCATTATGTATGATGTAACAATCTAGCGGTAGATAGTGCCTTATAAAGAGACCAGCTCCAATTATGAATCGACAGATCTCTTCGGTCAATCAGAGTGATAGCACTGATATCATTGATGTGGACAAGTTGACCTACAAAGAGCTACTTCGACTAGCGATAAATAAACGTTTGTCCACTTATCGTTGTCATAAGAAGGCTGACTTGAGGAAGGAGCTGAAACAAATTATTGAGGAGGAGCAGCGGCTACTTTTATGGAGGTCTGAGCTGGAGCGCCGTTATACAACAGGTTCGGCCTTGAAAGATACTTCATCAGAGGATGAAGAGGAGATTGATTGTACCGTAGCTGTGGCAGCTTCAATAGCACATGACTTGAAAGACACTTCATCGGAGGAAGAAGAGGAGACTGAAATAAGTTACTGCCCCATCGCTAAAGCAGCTCCGGTTAGGAAGACAAAAGACGAGCTTACTCCAGCACAAAAAAACAGAATGGAGGAAAATCGAAAGAGAGCCCTTGCGAAGAAACGAATGAATGAACAGAAGCGAATGAAGACGTTGCCAGAAGAGGCTGGTGTCAAGTATTCTGCTTCTTCTTCTGCCAAGCAGGTGAGACCATCAGCATCTGTAAAAAATCCTTACATCAAAGTGAAAACTACGTTATCTTCTTCAGTAGCAGGATCAACAACAACAGCATCATCTTCTGCTAAGCAAGCGATACCACCAGTATCTGTAAAAAATCCTTACATTAAAGTGAAAACTTCGCCATCTTCTTCGGCAGCAGCAACAACAACAGCACCATCTTCTGCTAAGCAGGTGACACCATCATCATCTGTAAAGAATCCTTACATTATAGTGAAAAGCGCATACGGTGACTGTCGCATAGATCTATGGAAGGCTGCTTGCAAATGTGGAGGAGCAAGAGCAACACGGTCTGTCTACGCAATAGAATGTAGTTGTCTTGCATATCTTGTAGCCTCTGAAGAATTAGCCTGCCAATGGTGTGGTGGGGTTCTTGCCCTGAAGAAAGGAAGGTATGGCAGTTTTGGGGGGTGTTCCAACTATGAAGGGAAACGGAGAGGATGCCAGTTCATATCCGGATTTGGATCCCCACATGATAACCCTGCTAAAGAAATGTTGGCTCAAATGAAAAGGGATGCTAGGTCCAAACGGCAATTCGGACGTGTTTCTCCTCCAATTCCCATGATTGGCAATGATAGAAGAGGCGGTTGTTCAGTGACTGTTCGAATAGATGACTTTATACAGCTCGACGATGTGTTTCATATTATATTGGGTTACTTTAGCGCGTCGGACCTAATGCTTTTGCGAAGAGTATCCAAAACATGGAGGCAGAAAGCAAAGATGACACTGGTTCCTCTCACTGACTTTCGCGTAAATGATTGGGCATCATACAACGCCATGACTGAGATGGCGAAGGCGCTACCAAATTTGCAGCAAATTACGATAAGAAACATCGGTCATGGACACAAATGGAACGATGGTGAGCACCCCGACCGGATTTACAGAGGCATCGCCCACGATATCGATATGTTATCCAGTTTCACAAAGTTGCGGGTCTTGAACATTAGCGATGCCCTGTTGAATGGAGGCTACCCTTTTCTTTTCAACTTTCCGCTTCTCATAACATTGCGCATAAATTCTTGTGACAATCTCAAATGGGATCTTGAATTGCTAGAGGGTTTACCCTTGCTCGAAGAATTGGTATGCAAACGTGCATTTTTGTTAACTGGTAAGCTCTCAAGTTTGAGAGTGCTAAAAGACACGTTGGAAGTGGTGAAAATTGAAGGCAGCCGCAACGTCGGGGGCAACTTCATGGATCTGTCCGACTTCCCACATCTAGATGTGTTAGATTTGAATCACTGTCCCAATGTAGTTGGAGATGTGCGAGCGATAGGAATGAAGGATTTTCCAAAGCTGGAGAAGCTTCGGCTCGGAAAAGGAGTCATTGGAGGTTTACAGCACCAGTTTCATCGCGTTAGAGATGTACCCAGTGTAATGGAAGCCATCTATCGAATCAAACAGGGCAGATCTATACGCTTCCAATGCAGCAACCAATGGATGCTATCGCGAGAATCATCTAGCTGGTATGACAAGGACAGTGATGAGTCTACACCCTCTCCTCCATTCTATATCGGCTTAGTTGAGGTGGGACCGCGTTGTGGTTGGAGATGGTTCGGTGAATCTTCCTTCTCGTCCATCCACTCATGCGAAATACATTGGCAAGATACAGAACCTAGCAGAGGAGACTATGACCATCATACAATACCTAGCAGAGGAAACCCTCGCGGTCTAACTTACTTTGAACTTAAACGTTTCATCGCGGGACAAATCAGCTTTTACAGAGGCTATCATGAGCCGCCCACGCGGGTACAGTACTTAGAATTGTGCAGACGCAGAGAAAACCATGGCAAATAGGCAGCAATAGGAGGTGCATATATTCAAAGTTGGTACTTCGCTCGACAGTGAGTCTTCCGATTTTGAGTATAACCGGCATCGAGCATGGTGTGTAGCTGCGAGAAAAAAAGGGAGCAGAAAGACTGTTCTATGTGTGACAATAAGTATAGCTGCTTTAATACTTTAACGAATTCAGAAGCTGGTAATCATATTCATCGTCATCATATCCATCGTCCTCCTGATCTCCAAAGTAATCCATGTCATCGTCGTCTGCTGAAAAGAATGGCCCTCGCACGGTACTTGTGTCTTCTGACGAGAATCCTCTTCCGACTTGGTTCAAGATCTTAACCCCATTCTTAAACGCATCATCGAGCATCTTGACTTCGTAAAAGTGATATCCTACCTCTCTCATTGATTCCATCAGTCGTAGTGCCTTCATTGGGTTACCGCATCGCTCATAGGATCGTACTGTGAGTGTGTATAGATCGACATCTGGGACGAACCCATCTTTTCGCATAGCTGTAAGTAGAGACTCAGCATAGCCTGGCTGAAGGTTTGCGGCTAGGCAACGTACGAGAATGTTGTATGTCTGACGGTTAGGAGCGACTCCTGGTGGAGCATGCTTTGATTTCATTACCTTGAAAACAGCAAGAGCTTTCTCCCACAAAATGTTGTTATCAATCTTTGAATCTGGTTTGCCTTCCGCCAATGCAGCGACGACAGTATTAAACGTGGCTGTATTTGGCGACAGCTCGTCGGATATCATTTTTCGAAGGAGTAGAAGGGCACGTTCTGGCTGACGTGCCTTTCTGCAACAACTGATAGCCGCTCCATAAATGATTTCGTTTGCTTGAATATCATCGTTGTCGTTACCCCCATCGTCCTCTTTGACCATACGGAACACTTTACTCGCAGCCTCGACATCTCCCATTCTTTCACATGCGGTCATTAGCGACCCATACGTTACAATGGTTGGTTCTAATCCATCTTCCTTCAACTGCCGCAGTAAATCAAATGCGCCAGCCAAATTCAAGCCTTCCGCACAAGCACGGATTGCTGCATTGTAAGTAACAATATTCGGTTTGATGCTAGATGTGGGAGACTTCATTGCCTCCAGCAGCTTCAATGCCCTAGTCATGGGCAACCTTACATCTTCCATTGCAATACTACGATCTTCCTCCTCACGTTTTCTAGCCAAGTTGGCACTAGCCGATGCACATGCGTTAATCACAGCCGAAAATGTAACAACATTGGGCTGAATACCCTCCTGTCTCATGGTCTGAATTAATTGCATTGCAGAAGTATATTCACCCGCCTCGGAACATCCTGCAATAGCCGCAGTGTAGGCTACAACATCCGGAGCACAATTTTTGTACTTGGAAGTTCTCATTTCATTCAAAAGGCGAATCCCATCTTGCCACCGATGTCCACCCGGAGCACGAGCACAGGCGGATATGGCAAGACGATACGCCACGGCATCGGGTCCATGCAGCTTTTGCTTTGCACCCATTCTCTGCCTCCCTCGTGTAATCGGAAAATCCTCATCCCCCAACTGCTTCATCAATTCCAAATACTCCAACGCATCCTCTGCCAACCCCAACTGCTGACAGGCATGCAACGCACTCGTCAACGCCATCCCATCCAACTTCACCCCATACTCAATAGCAGCCTTGGCAATACGCAATAACTCCTCCCACTCCCCCGATCGTTCACATGCCGCAAGGACAGTCCCAAACGTAACCTCATCCGGCTTTGGTACTACAATATTCAAATCCTTATACCGTTCGTCATGCAATACATGTAACAATGGCTCCATTTCTTCTTCCGGGATGCTTGTTTCCCAATTGACAATGGAGTGTAGTCCTGTAGAGTGAGAAGAATGAATAATCATCTCATCTAACAGTTGAGATGCCATTTTCCACTCCATGGCACGTGCCATGGTGGATATTGCGGCGTTGTACCCTACCACACCCATGACTGCATTCTGATTATTATTGTGTTTTGTACCACCATCACTACCTGCTCTTCCAGCCAAAACAACCGTAGCATTATTCAAAACCTCCAAAGCCAAATTCACATCCACAACCTCGGCACGTTCACAAGCACTAATCACCGTCGAATAAATAACACCATTCAATGCAACATCGGGAAACTTCCCCCCCTCTTCCAAATCCTGCAACAATTCCAAACTTTGAGCCGTATCCCCATTCCGTGCACAGCATGCCAACAGGGCACCAAAGGTAAATACATTTGGGGATAAGGCTCCCGAGTATTTTTTGGTCCCGTCGGCGTTTTGGGGGGAGGTGGCATGAGTGTAGAGGGAGAAGGCGGTGTGTTGATGTATTTGGGGGCGGGTGGCACGTGCACATGCGTCGATTGCTGAGTTCATGAGTCTTGTGGTTGGACGGAGTTTGGAGTTGGTGACAAAGTTGGTTAGGTGGGGTGAGAGTGGTTCATTGTTCCATTCAAGTTGGATTGAAGCTGGTGATGCTCCATTGGATTTATTCTTTTGAACAATTTTTCGATATTGATCCTTCAAGGAGTCCAATGTCCAAATGGCCTGATATAATTGTAACGCTTGTTCGGTCCGTCCCATACGACCTAGGCGAACGATGTTGTTTTCGAGATGTTTGTTCGATTTGTAGATTGATAAGAGTTCGATGTCGTGTTCAGGTGAGGGTAGTTGTATTTGAGTCGAGGTTGTTTGTATTCTTGGATTATCAGTTTTTGGTGCCGTTTCTGCAGTCGTTGTTGCCGCCGCTGCTGCTGGTGGTAATCTTATCCGCTGTTGCCAAGTAGATTGTGTTCGTTGAGAAGATATTCTTGATGATGCTAATTTACACTGTTGAAACGCACAGGTAGTACATGGAAGAAGGCACACTATGGCCAAGAGACATGCCGCCAGCTGGAACATTAAGGTGCGCTTGTTGTTATGTAATATTGCTCCGTTTGTAAGAGAATCAGCATGCATCGTCCGACGCCCTCTCCGTATTCTTGAAACCATTGTTGAAAAAAAGTTTTCTGCGGTTCACAATGGCAAGATGTTGTGATGGTAGAAGCGTAGGGATAGGCCAACACAATAGCCGAAGCGAAGAACATGAGCTTGAAGGAAAAGTGAGTTGGATGAGGTATGAATTATGAATGTTTATTTTGATGATGAGTTACTTCGTGTTGAAAAGGGGGCTGCGGCGCATGCCCTATTTTTATCTACAAGCATACTAATGGAGAATGTAATGGTAGGTCAAGAAAGAAGGGGGCATTTCTCAAAAATATCAGAGGGATGCCCCCTATCTGCAGAGCTCTCTCCTCCATCGAAATCTCCAACAAGCTGCCACAAAGAGCGGAACAAGAAGAAAAACTCAGCTGCTACTACCTACTATATTGTACAGAAGGACAACAGCAGTAGCAACAACGAGAAGAACGACACTTGAACTGAAGCGCTGCTACCTGCTACGAAAAAAAGCATCAATACGACAAGAAGGAACGAGCAAACTTCCTTGATATATATCCCAAAATGTCACCACTTGCAAGAAGTATCTGCCGCGGCTTGAAATTATCCCAAAATATCGCAACAAGGCAGCCGATACTGCGACAAACCGTTGTGAGATACATGTCAGAGGGTTCACGGCTGCATTCAACAGAGTGAGTGTATTTTGTATCGGCATGACTAGTTTAATGGCACTGTCCTCTCTCACCACTCCTCCTCTTGTCGTTATCTACACATGTATTGAAACACTGCTCAGTATTGCATTCAAGCCAGCCGAATCTGGCTGGGGCGGAGGAGGCAAGTATGCCAACAATTTCGATTCTATATTTTCGTCAAAAAAGAAGGATGACAATAATGATAAGGAGGAAACGGCAAAGAAGAATGATGACCAACAATCAGATCAATAACAATGAAGCAATAATATGTAGGTAGAATTATGAGTGAATAGTAGGGAAACTTTTATATAACAAAAGCAAGAGGCCAATACCAAACACAAAACATATCATACAATCTCCAGAAATTGAATTCTCTCTCTCTAATAATTCATGCTACTGGTTTGAGAAACGGCAAGACATTTTCAATTACAATGCTTGATCCAGACACGATGCGTTTCTCTTGCCGCCTTGCACTATCCACATGATCAATCTTGGCTTTCTTTGTACGAAACTCTAAAATGTCAGTCTTCATCATCTTGTCATTACGTAACTTGGCCTTCCAGAGAGCAAGTTATACTCCATTTTGACAATGACAGACTGCATCCATTGCTGAATTGCAGCTGTCTTTCTTCTACTTCTAGCAGTTGTCGGAAGAATAACTTGATTGATTCGAAGAATTTCTTCAAACATTTCATCTCTCCATTTGAAGCTTAGCGACACATCTCGATTGATTCTTCCAACGAGCTTAATTGTAATTTGATTGGAGCCAAAGAATGCATCATCTGCGATCATGCAGAGGCATGGCAATTCGTCTCAGGTTGGTGCAACCTGCGAATGGTATCCTCCAACCTTTTCAAGCATTTTTTGGGTAGCACCAAGTCCGTAATTGATGTGCAACCACGAAATGCCCACTTCCCAATGTTGAGTATATTGACGGCATCTTGATACTTCTCATCCAATCACAGCAGTAGAATGCTTTATCCCCAATTCTTTCCAACTTGTCACCAAATATCACGTTTGGTAGGCTATGTGAACGCACCGTTGCCAATGACCTTCAGAGAGGGTATTCTTAATGCTTCTCAGAGCTCTGCAATTAGCAAATGCATTCGCTTTGATCCTTGTGACTCCATTGTGAAACTTTACATGATTCAACCTGTAACGACTGTGAAAAGCTCTCGCAGGAGCAGGAGTTACTACTACCTCAAGAACTTCATTTGAAACTTCAATTTACGCTAAGATGTATTGTATAATGGGTTGGGCGAAGTCTATGGTCAGGGTAGCCACTTTTGCCCAAAATATATGTTCTCAGCCGCCACAGGGGCTAAACTAGACTTTTATATGCTTAAAATGCTCCTCTCAATGAGCTGGGTTAATCCAAGGTGTTCCCAAAGAAATAAAAAAATATTTTGTTAGCCCCGCTTCTAGCGCTGATTTAAGGTTAACCCTTCTAGGGTCCTTATTTTTCCAATTTTTACCACTGGAGGGGTACACACACTCATCACACATACACATCGTTGATTCCAAACCTTGCCCGACGCGGAACGCGGAACACAGCGATTTGAACTTTGAACTCCTCTTCACTATCAGCTATCCCGAGATATGCTGACCGACTCCAGAGCTCCAATACTCGCTGAGAATACATTTGCTGGGGAGGCTGACCATAGACTTAGCCCGCAAGTTCACTGTATAGTGCAGTAATGAACTCTCCGTGCTTTTGATGGAGAAATAAATAGGCAGTAGCAACAGTATCAGACAATTTTTTCAGAATGCGCACCACCTTCGTGATTGCAGTCTTTGTTCTGGTGTCATTCAACCTGTACTTCTCATCCTTAAATGTGCAAGTGCAAGACTTAAAAGATGGTCTATACAGCAGCAGCAGCAGCAGCAGTCCTAAATCACATCACTCAAGCTGGAAAGCTGATCAAAATAATTCCCACATCTCGTATTGGATAAGTTCAGGCACCACATCTTTTCTGTGCGGCATGGGTTATCGAGATCGGCATGCGCATGCGCGAGAGAGTCTACATTCTGAAATGCAACCCTACTTCAATTTCTCAACCTCTTTTACAACCAATCTCAAGATCTTAGTTTTGGGCGACTCTACAGGAAATAACATATTTGATATGCTCGTAAACTCCCTGCGATTGAATGCCAACAATGTAATTTCTCAACCTCATTTTTTGGAGCGGGGAGGGGGGCCAGGCTCCGGTAAAGATGTGGTCATGTCCATCTTTAACAATAACAATCAGGGTCAGGGCAGTGGTGCAATTGCTCACCAACGCATTATTGGTATGTTTTTGCGAGAATACGAGGGTTGGGCACCTGCCAACTGGAATAAGGGTTGGAAAATCAGTACGTTTCTATATTTTAGTGACTTTGTGAGCAACTTTACGCAAGAGAACAGAACTCAACATCACAGTCAAATCGCAAACAAAAAAACAATTCATTTGTCGGGAGGTAAACAGAAGACTATTCAGTGGAAAGAATCTGGAAAGTTTGATGCCCTTGTATTTAAGATTCCAAGTCCAGGTTGGGTCTCACTGGATAGAGTGACTCCAGATACCATCCAAGAATCAATTGAGCTAGCGCATGATCTTCTGGGAGTTCGCGTAGTTATTCTTGTTTCATTACATTTTTGTAACTCAAATGATGCTAAGGCCACCTTTTTAAGACAGGATGTGGTAGAAAAGAATCAGATGCTGTTTGACTTTGCACAGAATTGGACTAAGGCTCATGGGCGAGATAAGAGTGGTATACGATCGGTGTATGTTCTGGATTCTGGGAGGCTGAATAATGAGCTTATGGAGTGGAATGCCCGTCTCCTGGGCATTGACACTGTTCACAACGATCATAGTGGGACTTTTCATTTCACGACTAAGAACGGGGAAAGCATATCTCAATCAGCTGCACAAGTATGTGGAAAGTATCCTGATGAAAATGGAGACTGTGTTCGAAATTCAATAACAGAAGATGGCATGCACTTCTGCATTCATACGCTGGGACCACGCTACGCTGCTGGAGTGGCTTGTCAGCTTCAATGTGCATATCCACCAACAGACAGCGATGGGTGGGATTGCTCTCAGATATGCAACGACCGCTTTATGAGTGCAAAAGGTAAATAAGTTAGGTGCTTTTAATCTGAGCCATGAGCCATGAGCTCGTTGAAAAGAGCTGTTCCAGAATCTTGGGTACTCAACCGAGACCGAGACTTGAGTTCCTTACTCGCCTTCTCATACTCCTCAAAAGACGCCTTCCGCTTCTAACACCATCAGATAGCGCAGGCTCTTTGATGCCGTCGGACCGATTCTTAGAGAGGGGTAAGGATTCTAAGGAGTGTAATCCTGTCCATGAGTTAAGCTGACAGAAATCGGCCCATTGATTTGAATGTTGGCGCCAAACCTACCATACTAGGTTCCTCTCTAGGTTCCCAACAACAGCCCAAGAACTTTTTGAAATAGAAGCGGTAGGCTAATGGATAGGCTTATGATTGTTGTGTTTAACACCATCAGATAGCGCAGGCTCTTTGATGCCGTCGGACCGATTCTTAGAGAGGGGTAAGGATTCTAAGGAGTGTAATCCTGTCCATTGAGTTAAGCTGACAGAAATCGGCCCATTGATTTGAATGTTGGCGCCAAACCTACCATACTAGGTTCCTCTAGGTTCCCAACAACAGCCCAAGAACTTTTTGAATAGAAGCGGTAGGCTAATGGATAGGCTTATGATTGTTGTGTTGCCCGACTCTGGCTCTCGCTCGTTTATAAATGACCACCGCTAATAATTCTATAACGCCTGAAACGGCTGGCGGCTCAAAGGCGTCGCTGCAACCGATCAAGTCTACGGAAGAAAATCACTTCGGCGTCCTGCAGCTCATCGTCGGAACTGTCAAAATAATATTCGGCCTGCTCTTCGGTCTTGTATTCCTTGTCATCTTTCTCCTCGTTACAATTACCGGGATAGGACCTCTCATCGAATATTGTCAATCAAAGCGTGATGAAAAGGAAGCACTGAATCATGATGTTATACTTCAAGCACATCCAGAAATGTTCCTCTTGGATGTCCCAGGTGATATAAACAAGGCAAGCGGTGGGATGGCATATCGTGTCATGGTAAGGCTAACAAAGCCGACACCAGATGATGATACAAATAATGCGAACAATCTACCTCCAGTCATCTTTCCTGGTGGATTGGCTTCAAATCTAATGACTATGTCACGGCATCAGGACGAATTAACAAAGCATGGATTCACTGTTGTCAATTTTGATAGATTGGGCGTAGGTCTTAGTGATCCATACCCAACAAGTTTTAACAAACAACCACCATCTGCAGCTGATGTAGCAAGAGAAATGAATTTCGTCATGTCCCACTGCGAGAGTGTTCTTCAGACGAAAAATAAGTGGATCTGCGTTGGTGGATCAATGGGCGCCAATGTGGCCACAGCTTTCATGACTCTGTATCCCAATCGTATTGGTGGGTTCTTCAATCTGGATGGACTTCCTCATGCATTTCTGCAGATACAATGTAAAAAGTTTCTAAAAGATGGACAGATGATCATGAATATGATGCGAAGACTACGTTGGACAGGATTACCTCGTTTGGCATTTCGGCTAGCACTGCAAAGTACATTACCTGTGATGGGGGATGCATTCACAACACGACAATTGATTGGTGTCATGTGCAGAGATCAATTCTTTGTGGCAACAGGATTGGAATACACGACTCTAATGAGCTGTTGTGATTTAGAATGCGCAGCTTGGGGTAAGCAGGCAACAACGGAATGCAATGACGAATCTCTTCGACTTCTTGCTTCGTTAGCACCTGATGAATCTGTTATCATAAACGAGGGTAAGGGGATTACTCATCGAAGTGTAACAACGGAGCGCTCCAAGTCGGAACTAGGAGCTACATACTTGAATAGACAAGATGACGAATTCATGGCATTTGAAGAAACATTTCGCTCGTTGGCATTAAAGAACCCGGACGATGTAGACAAGACCAAGACGCACTGCAATTGGCCAACACCGCCGAAACATCCAGTAGGAAACTTTGTCGGGGGCATGGAAAGCGATACAACAATTTATCCTCTTGCACCTCAGTTCAAAACGCTTGTTGTGCGAATATTGTGTGCAAGAGATTTTACAGGCCTTGAGAGGGACTACACACAAGAGGCTAGGAATCATGCCGCAGCTAGGTGCACGCTGCAGACGTTGATGAGTGACGATGGCAAAGTATACTACTATCCCCAATTGAGTCATCTGAATTTATGGCAACAAGTAACTGAAGTGGTGGCCATAACATTTGAGATGTCTACTGCTATTCAGGAGCAGGAATGCAAGAGGCATTTCTAACCACACAATCAAAAATGGCCGGAATAATCAGATCCATTAAGTATTATTATGTTGTTGTGTATGTATGACAAGAATTCTTGAATGTTGCAGTTGTACTGCTAAATCTAGTAGCATAGTTATCCTTGTGACTTAGACCGCTGTGACACTCAGATAATTATGACAGCTGCGCTGATCTGTTGAACTATTACAATCTAATTAGCAAGTTGAAGTTGAACTGAGCGATATTCGGTATTTATTATTTGACCGAGAATGCACGGATTCTACTTCTACGACCAGCACTACGACCCGCCCGGCGCGGCCGAGAGCCGAGGAGCAATCAATCCTATCCCAGCTAGTCGAGGAGCAATCAATCCTATCCCGATGACAGTTATATTGATTGCTCACAAACAAGCAAGCAAACACACTACTATGCATCCTCACAAAAGTGCCAAAGAAGTGGCCAACAATCAAAGCAAACAAATGAAATTATTCTACCGTCTCCCGGCAAGTTTCAATAGCGATCGTCTGAAGACGGATCATCGAGGAGGTCAGGAAGAGATATCACAGTCACAGGCCAACGAGTATGATACAGATGACAGCAGTGACCTCTTACCAAGACCACAGCGGATGTCTGCACCGAAACAAAATCAAGCCAAGAACCCGACGGAAGGTGATATCTCATCATCTGATGACCAATCTGTCAGCTTTTCATCAAGTAGCTCACCAGTCGAGAAAAAGAAACACGATCTGTTACTTCGAACTCTTGGTGATGACGAATCTTCAACAGCAAGTGAGCAAGAGTTGGTGCCACCGCCACTGCCTACGAGAAAATACATAGACCTTCCAGCAAGATTTCTACCACAAAACGATGACTGCGATGAGGCTGAGAAACTTGCAAGGAAACGACGGTGTGA
Organism: Skeletonema marinoi; assembly: GCA_030544225.1. Classification (NCBI taxonomy): domain Eukaryota; phylum Bacillariophyta; class Thalassiosirophyceae; order Thalassiosirales; family Thalassiosiraceae; genus Skeletonema; species Skeletonema marinoi. Next base: position 1,629,446 of record CM060497.1, read on the forward strand.
TGAAATCATGTCACTGTCAGCAAAAACAGTTGCAGAGGCGAAGGCAGCAGCAAACAGACGACATCTTAAGTGGGCAGAACCAACCTTCAATCCATTCCCAAGCTCGAATACGAGCAATCTTCCTGTCTCGCAGCATGCTTCAGGGAAACGAAATGGTCCACAAGAAGATGAACAGGGGCAGGGGCATACATTAGGTCGCCACGCAGAAGGACAAGAAGTGCAACATGTTGTAGACTCGACAAACCAGTGGGTTCCTCTTTCTGGTAAGCGCAGACGAAGTGAGAGTGAGAGCGATTAGGGTTAACAGTGTTGTAATGAATTGGCATTTGCTATATCTTTAGTCTTCTACACCATAGCTCACAAGCAGTAAAGAGTTTATTGTATCTAATCATTTGCACGACAGCTCCAAATTTACGTGAGAGATACTACAGATACAGAAGATCTCAGGTGGGCTTGACTTCTTTCCTCCTTTTCGGTGGCCATGATGCGATCAAGTTGTTGCAGTTGCAGTTGGATAAATAGTGGGCAGTGGTAGGTAGATAGTAGGTTGTAGGTTGCCGCTCGGTTTCTGCTGCACGACAGGCTTAAAAAAGCTTTCTTTGATTTGTAAGTATACGTACTTATGCTCAGAATTAATCCGATGTCCTTCAGCTCAGATAGACGGGCGGGATCACACCAAATTCGCTCATAGAAAAAAAATCGCTCCTCCCCATCCCCCTTTTCGGGGGGTTAAGGGGGCTATATAGATAAAATTTACATACTTAAGCGAATTAGCGCATCGCCCCCTAGATTTAGAGCGCTCCTGGCCCCCTCAACTCATCCATCAAAAATACCAAAAATCAGCAAATCATCATCGCACCATGATGGCCTATCTCCTACGCCAATATCAATAACGCCAGGAATTATTATAATGCAACCTTCAACACATATCGTCTATGGTATCATATCAAACGTTTGTGCCCAGATTTGCGATGATAAATGACGATTACATTGAGAAATTAATGCAGGCAGCGATGCGACGGATTTCGCAATTTATTCAGCTCTTCGGCCTCGTAACGAGAAGTAACATCATCTCCGTTGCAATATGTAGCCACCAGACAAGCCTCCGCCATTCTTATATATATGATACGTGACTTTCACCCAACAAATGCATGATAGTACCCACCCCCTTCTATTATACACTGCGGAATTTTGAACACGTCCGCCACGAGCACATAATAACGTTTTTCATGGAATAAACGTTCTATTTGGGACTTACACCGACATAACTTACTCTGTTCAACCATCATTATTATAGTGATGGATGGGGGGACCAAATTGCCGATAAAATGTAGAGGATGGGGCCCTTGGCAGCAGCTACATGTCGGACGCTCCGTCGACATTTCGTAGATGCCAAATATTGCACATAAGAACAGGTTTAAGCGCTTTTGAACGGGGTAACAGGCTCTCTGATGGTTTATAGTGGATAGGTGTGCGATGAAGTGCGGTTGTGGGCATTAATACCGACAATAATTGGGTGATAATGTCTTCAATAATGAGTAGAGCTTGCTCGGAATTGTCGGTGGTAGCTACAAACGGTGATGATAATGGGCATGGTAGACATCATGCCTACGTGCGAAAAATTAACCTCTACTTTAATAGGTCGTTATTAGCAATTTCGTAAGTTGTCGCACATAGCCACTGAATATTGCAATTGTTATTCATGCAGGTCAATGTTTGTTTTCCTCAGTGAAAGTGGAATTGAAAAAATATCTCCATGGTTTGAGATGGTTTCGCTTCTTATCCTACGTACGGTAGCGTAAGTAGGTACGTAGAAATTACGTATTATTTTTAACACGGGGAGCGGGAAATGAAATTGGTGTGGGATGGAGGACATAAAAGTATGTTCTTTCAAAACTTCAACTTCAAGTTGAAACAGGTAGTCACTTATAAATTAAACACCTTTGTTAAAAGAGTTATATGGGCCGCTGTTAGTTATGTGAGAGTTTCTTGAAGTAAACATGAGTACATTCAATAGAGTAAATGAATAATCTCTCCATAAATTTAGATGAAATCTCTGTATACGTCTACTGCTCCTGCCTTGCTTCCTACAGTCATACTATTCCGCTCCGGAGCTCCTACAGCTAAAATCTTTCCGTCTTCCTTCAAGGACAACGCCGAGCCAAACAAAGCTCCGCCGTCACTAGTTCGAGGCCACACTGCGCTCGACTGAGAAGTTTCTCTATTCCATACCCTAACGACGCCAATTCCTACGCCATCATACATTGCAGTTTCCCCTCCGCATGCCACAACATTGCCATTTTTAGATACAGCAACTGATGATCCCAACCGCTCGTTCTGTGATTGCCCTTCCATAGAGTGTAGTAAATCCCAATCTGTTCCGAACTCATAAATTCGACAATGGCCAACATTCTTGACTCCGTCATCATTATCTCTCCCCTTACCACCAACGACCAGGATTGCACCGTCTTGAGACAACGCGATTGATGTCCCATCAATATCGTTCGAAGAGATTCCATGTATTTCTTTCGCTGGCAATGGAAGCCACTCGGTTCCAAACATATAGAAAACACATGCCTTTCCTGCATTGCTTGCTGCATCGGGATTCATTGCCTTCGGCGATCCAACAGCCACAAGATTACCATCATATGATAGCGATGTTGTATATCCGAAGGCTTCTTTCGACACGCCTTCTAATGCACTGCCGTATGGTGCCCAATTTAATCCGTCCTCGAATCGATAAGTGACTACTGAGCCGCTGGAACTCCCTCCCCCTTTTGGTGCGCCAACAGCCACAGAGCTTCCATCACCTGAGATACTAACTGACCATCCAGCTCTTTCACCACTCGATAAACCATTGATAGGCATACCCAACAACGCAAATTGCCCAACGCTGTCCCTCCCGTACACTCGAACAACTCCTGTTTGGTCGTTCTCAGAACGAGCTCCAACGACTAGACGACTTCCATCGTTTGATAGCCCAATAGAGTTGCCAAATTCACCATTGGGGTATTCATTGACTAGAGTTTGTAGCAATGATGGGGGAGATGTCTCCATCGAGTACAGATGAACAGCGCCTGTTTCTCCAAGAACCACATCAGTCATATCCTTGGCTCCAACTGCTAGTATGTTTCCATCGCTTGACATAGCAACCGAGAACCCATAACGCGCAGCAGCAGATACGCCTTCAATTTCATGAGACAGAGTGTATGGGAGAGAAAGCGCATCTAAAATAGCGGCTGGATCAGCAAAATCGGTGGCATTCATTGCAGTTCCATTTGCGTCATCTACTGAATATAACGTATCATTTGAGATAGTAACGACATTGTTCGAAGTTGCAGTTTCATTAGAATCAACCTCAGTTGAGTTCACATCAGGATATATCACATCCATGTCAAAACCTGAATCGGTTCCATTTGCATCAATAGTTGGCATATAACCAAAAGAAACGAATGTCTCATTGCCGATGACTACTGTGTCAAGGACGAAATCTTCTGAAGTGGAGTTAGTCGTCATGATCGTTTCATTGCCAGCAACTGTCGTATTGTAAAATGGCTCTGGTTTATTCAAATCACTTAAAGGCGTGTCATCATACGTCACAAATGTCTCGTTGCCAACAACTACTGTGTCTATGACGTAGATATCTTCTGACCCAGTAGAGTTCGATGAGATGGTTGCGTTACCATCGCCGAAATCAACTGACACGTCATCATCAACAACTACAACGACATCCTCTGCAAAATCTTTCATGAAATGCAATCGCCCCAAGTGATATCCCAAAGCATTAATTCTGCCTCTGGCGTAAAGAAAGTGATTTGCACCTTTCTCCAAGATTGGTATCTCCTCAAACTCATCGAGATGCTTCACAAAAGCCATTGTAGTGACTCCAAGTTCAAAGTCCTGAGTAACAGATGTCCCTTTCAGCGTCTGGTGCTCGTCGTCCACTTTACTTATCAAATCCGGGCTCTTGCCGAGTAAAGAATACTTCAACACTGTACCATCGTCTGGGAGAGCTATAATGGCGTCGCTTCCAACCATGGAGCCATCTCTAGACAGTGCAAAACCTATCCAGCCCAAGCTTTTCACTTGCAGCCGAGCACAAAAGATACCGTTGCGAGCTTCAAACGAGGATGAAGGAACTACCTCGTAAAATAACGAGGCAAACTCATCAATCTTGATCGATCGCGTCAAAGTGTCAGGGCACAATAGATCGGGGTATAAAGCATCGTCGACAAAACCTGAATCAGTTCCGTTTTCATCAATAATTGGCATATCACCATAAGACACAAATGTTTCGTTGCCTACGACTACTGTGTCAATGACAAAATCTGCCGGCGTGGAGTTAGTCGTCATTGTCGTCTCATTGCCAGCAAGTGATGTATTGTAAAATGGCTCTGGTATATTCAAATCACTTAAAGGCGCGTCATCATAAGTCACATTTGTCTCATTGCCAACTTCACTGTCTATTATGATAGAATCTGTTGATGTGGAGTTTGTTGATGTTACCGTTTCATTGCCAACAAGGGTGGAGTTCATAGAAGGTGAAATCGTTGCGTTCGTGTCATTTATTGGCACATCATCATAAGACACAACTGTCTCATTGCCGACGACTGTGTCTACAATATTGAAATCTTCTGAAGTGGAGTTGGCTGAGGTAGTCTCGTTGCTAGCAATTGTCGAAGGCGTAGTAGGCGTCTCGTCAATCGTGGAAGTTAATTCGCAACATAATCCTTCGCCCTGCTTCACAGCCATGCAGGTATTACTGTCACTATCTTTGTCAGCTACCGCCTCCTTTAATTGATTACAATTCAGACCAGAATCAGAAACAACCTTGAAAGGGTCAGGCATACCATCTTCGCAGAACTTACATGTTTCCACAGAAGGTGCTAGAGTAGAGCCAGTAGAGCCCGTTCCATTGCTATCAATGACACTATCTTCTACCTCAGTGAAGTTGGATGAAATCGTTCCATTGCCAGCATCGGCATCTGCTGTCCCAGTAGAGTTCGATGAGATGGTTGCGTTGCCATCGCCGAGATCAACTGATACATCATCATCAACTACAACAACGACATCCTCTGCAAAATCTTTCATGAAATGCATTCGCCCCAAGTGATATCCCAAAACATTAATTCCGCCTCTGGCGTAAAGAAAGTGATTTGCACCTTTCTCCAAGATTGGTATCTCCTCAAACTCATTGAGATGCTTCACAAAAGCCATTGTAGTGACTCCAAGGTCCAAGTCCTGAGTAACAGATGTCCCTTTCAGCGTCTGGTGCTCGTCGTCCACTTTACTTATCAAATCCGGGCTCTTGCCGAGTAAAGAATACTTCAACACTGTACCATCGTCTGGGAGAGCTATAATGGCGTCGCTTCCAACCATAGAGCCATCTCTAGACAGTGCAAAACCTATCCAGCCCAAGCTTTTCACTTGCAGCCGAGCACAAAAGATACCGTTGCGAGCTTCAAACGAGGATGATGGAACTACCTCGTAAAATAACGAGGCAAACTCATCAATCTTGATCGATCGCGTCAAAGTGTCAGGGCACAATAGATCGGGGTATAAAGCATCGTCGACAAAACCTGAATCAGTTCCGTTTTCATCAATAATTGGCATATCACCATATGACACAAATGTTTCGTTGCCTACGACTACTGTGTCAATGACAAAATCTGCCGGCGTGGAGTTAGATGAGATGGTTTCATTGACATCACTGAGGTCACCTCCTGATGTAATGATAGTGAGGATTGTTTCGTTGCCAACGAGGGTAGAGTTAAGAGAAGGCAATTCTGTTCCACTAATAGCACCAAGATCTTCTTCTGTAGAGTTTGTTGAAATTGTTTCGTTACCACCGATCGTTGCATTCATAGCAGGTGTCTCATCAATCGTGTCTGAAACAGTGGAAGATACTTCACAACACAAACCCTCAGCCTGTTTCACAGTCACACAGGTGCTACTTTCCTTATCTTTGTCAGACACCGCCTCTATCAGTTGATTGCAAGTCAGACCTGAATCAGACACCACCTTGAATGGGTCGGGCATACCATCTTTGCAGAATTCGCAGGTATTTGCAGTCGTTGTATCATCGCCAGTTGCGCTTGAATCAATGGGGTCAGTTTCATTTGCTGCGATGACATCAGCAGGTGCCGTGCTGTTCGTGGAGGAAGTTTCATTGGCACCCAAATCCACCGTGGGAGTTAAGACGGTAACTTTGGGCTCGGAGAAATCGCCCAATTCTACGCCAGTAAAGTAGTCCACACTGCCTCCGCTTGAAGATAACACATTAACTTCAAGTGTAGATGCAAACTCACCGGAAAAGACCGATGATGATATCTCATTTGTTGTTCGAGTAAATACATCATCTGCAACTGTGTCCGCATCAGTGCAATCTGATAAGTCACAATCAGTCAGGACGACAATCTCATAGACAACCTCCGAACCAAACTGCAAACGACGACGGCGGATAAAACGACGACGTAAAAGCAATGAATCAACTGGCTCCCCATTAATTGATACAATTTCCACGTAAACGAGCTCGTCGTTGTCTTGTAGAGAGGAAGATACTGCAGAACGGATTGACTTCTTCAATGCGTCAACAAATGCGATCAAGTTGGATTCCGTATCTTGAGGTACCGGTTCACTAAATGTCAATAAGCCACTTATGTCTGTTTGAACCGATGGCACGCTAGCAGCGATGGGTGGATTGGTAGGAGATAAAACTGGTGCTACAGTGACGGGAGAATCCGACATAACAGTTGAAATCGATACAAAAGGAGCAGCTGAGGGAGATCCAGTAGGCTGCAATGTCGTTTTAGCTGCCGAGGGAGACACAGTAGGCTGAAATGTTGTTTCAGCAGCCGCGGGAGATCCGGTAGGCTGGACTGTTGTTTCGGCAGGTGATCCAGTAGGTTGGTTTGTCTCAGCAGGAATAAATTCCGGTAAAGGAAGAGTGGGCGAACCCGAAGGAGGTGAAGTGGCTTTGAATTCACCAGGAATAATTTCCGATACAGGAGGAGTGGGCGCAATTGTTGAAGTTGATACTGGTGAAGCCGTTGGAGAACTTGAATCTGCAGTAGTGTTGTCTCCCCCAGAAGCTGTTGAACCATCCGGAAATGTAGGCTCAATATCAAAGATATCATCTGTTGAGTTGTCAGCCATTCCAAATGTAGAATCTGGCTTAGATGCATTTCCAGTGTTACCAGGAACGAAGTTGGTCCCAGGCCTCTCAATCTGCTGCATTTGCTTTTCAACACCGTCTTTCTTGCCACCACCACCATCATCACTACCATTACCTAAAACAATCGAATAAACGCAAACACCAATCACGGCACCAATTACCAACCCGACCACCGCCAACGTAATCTTGCGCCGTTTCGTTTTCTTCCCACCAAAGCATTTTTCCACACAGCCACCAAATCGACTTGTCTTATGACCCACAAAACTCCTCGAACGTTCCTCCTCAAGTAATTCCTGCATACTTGCATAATGTTCTCCTCCTCCTCCCGACCCCGCCGAGGTTTGAGACCCCCCACTAAATGGACGATAGGCACGGGGTTGTTCATACGACCCCTGTGATGCTTGATCGACACTATCATCGTCAAATGGACTTGGTCCGGTATCATTATTAAAGGCGCCTCCGTAATCTTCGGTAGTTTCATCCCGGTTGTCATCGTCATCATCATCATCATCTTGCATGACTTCCATGAACTTATCTCGTGCAGTCTTTCGATTATTACCTTCACCATCCGTATTATTTACTCTCTGCGTGGCCGAAGAACTTGTCGTAAGAGCAGATGCAGCAAAGGTGGCAGGGCGGGAGTTGGATGGAGGGTCATCATCCGTATCAAATGATTCTTCTCCGTTTGCACCACGTCCCGATGATTTAGCAGATGTGGCAGACCTATCAAGTTTGGCAGGTTGAAACTCTCGTTCGGGGGAGGAGGCACCATCACCATCCGTGGAGTCATCAAGGAAAGGATTGGTACTCATTCCTCCTCCACCATTATTACTTCCTCCCATGGGCTCCTCCTGGTCATCATAATAGTCATCATCATCCGTATCCTTCTCAAATGGTCCCACCCGATTATTATGACGGGGTGATCCCCCCTGCGCCGCATCCTGTCCAGGAGGCTGCATAGTACTATTTCGACTAGTTTTACTCTCCGCCGCACTGCAATCTAACCCTTCCTCAATCCCGGATAAATTCCGATGAATTTGCCTGCGCTTGGTGGCACTATTATAACTACTATCGAGATGATTCGTCGAATCGTTGAGTGAATTCACAAGATTAGTCGTCGAATCGTTGGAGGAATTGACAAGATTGGAGGAATCGTTGGAGGATTGGACAGATAGGCCGAATAATCGTGCTGATTCGGATTGGTAGCCCTGCAAATTGTTCCGGCTGGGGTTAGTATTGGCTGCTAGTCGTTCTTTTTCTCGGTTGGATCTGCGAGATTCTCGTCGTGCTGCTCTCTCTTCTGCTGTTAATGGCATGGAGTGTTACTTCGTTGCGGCTGAGGTGAGGTGAGGTGAGTGTGGTATGGGTGCAGATAAGTTGAAGGGTAAGTTGTGGGCACAAAGGAGAATTTGTTCGACAGAAAAGCCTTTACTTATGCACGCACAACAGATTGATAATGAGCAGACACCGCCAGCGATAATTGCACCAATCAAAAACTCTACAGCACCATGACATCAACTCACTTCTATTGCCAGCTAGATAATGCAAGTTGGAGACGTTTTACTCCGCGCCGTGTCTTTCGTGTGTTTAAAGTCGCAGGAGGTGCAATACTCCCGGTTGCTGTGTGTGTGGCCCCCCCGCACGAGAGGGAAGAGCCCGAGGGCTGCGCTAAAATGCGTATGTTTTCTCGTAGTGGGGTCTTTTGTCCTTTCGGGTCACGGAATCTGTCGCACCTACTTCGTGCTTTACCATTCTCAATTTCCTATTGGGTCACGAGCCGCACAGCCCACGACACGAGCCGAGGCCCATGGGGTACACATGAGATGAGAAGCCAAAAAGCAAAAAAAGATTCTGTTGCCACGTTCACGCCCGAAGAAGCCGATGCATGCATTGAACGAACAAAACCAACCGATTGAACACATAACGAACGACTGCGTTACATCGGTGTTTTACTTGCGTATAACATAACTTATCTCTGCAATATCTTATTATCAATCAAAACACAAACAAATTTATCTAACATGGACACCTTCAAGAAGCAAGAGATTCTCAAACCCTACTTTGAAAACTCCTACGGCTGCGCAGCCTTTTCATCAGTCGCCAAGGGAGGAATCTTCTTTGTAGGCGGCGCCTACGGAAAGGGAAGCGTGTACAAGCTCCCAGAAGAAGAAGCTGTTGGAACCGTCGAGTTAATTCAGGCGAGTGGTGGATTTGTCTTGGGTGGTGAGGTATATGCCGAAATCATCTTCTTTCAAACTGAGGCTGACTTTACAAGATTTGTGGAGGGCAACTTTGAATTTGGTGCCGATGCCAAGGTTGTGGCTTTGACCGCTGCGGCTTCGGCCAAGGCCACCACTATGGGAAATCAGGGTATTCAAGTTGGTATGACTGCTGATGGAACTCAGGTTGGGGGTGCGAACAAAGATGCTACTCCGGAATACACCAAGGGGATGAAGGTGTTTACTGTCAGTTTGGGAGGATTGATGTACCAGGCTACTATCTCTGGTCAGAAATTCAACGTTTCAATGAGCTAAATCTTTGCTCTATTCGTATTTATAACTTATTGTAATGTATCTGTTGAACCGATCCGAACCATTCCCTTCAGTATTATTTCTACAATTATACTTTCCAAATCACACGCTTCCATAACGAACAGCATTATTTGGCCTACCAGATGATGGTGTGACATAAGTCCCAGAATACTCTGAAAAGCTCGCCCGACAAATGGTACAATCAATGTGTGTTCCATACAATATCTGACCAATCTCTTTCTTGCACACAAACTTGTTATCCATACAAAACGCAAACCCAATAAGAGACGATATTATCCCAAACGTAAACTCGAGAAAGTGTGCTGGAACTTCACCAATCATTTCCCCATCATCTGTTCTTCCCATTCCGTTGTATATTGCCAATTGTACACAAGCCACAATACTTGCAATCACTGCCATGATGGCATTGGCCCCCTCAAATTTACAGAGACTCCATAAAAGTACCAAGTCGATAAAACTCATTGTCAATTCATTCAGGTACTCAATCTGATGAGACAAAACTTCAAAGTATTCGGTGTTCAGTGTCATTAACATTGCGGGCATTGCTGAAGCAACAATATTAAAGAATAATACCAGTCTCAATGTCAGTGGATTGTTGTAGATATTCAATATTGACTTGGGTGTCGCTGTTAATGATATCGTTGTGACTATTGCAAAGCAAAATGTTGCCCAGAATTCAAGTAGATGGAACGCTTTTTCAGAGATTGGAGGGTCCTCTGGGTTTTGTGAGTTGACATGATTGACTATTATCAGAGCAATGTTGATGCTGCAGTATACAAGACATGCTATGGCAAGAGTGAAGTTCACTCTTTCGAGTGATCTCATTTCATTGAGCCTGTAGACTAACAAGACATTTTGTGATGAATTCAAAATTCTTTGTTGTTTTCCTTGTTCTACTTCATCTTGGTAGGATTTGTAAACGTTGAAGACTCCGTTGATATTATTATCATCGATTTCTTCCTCGTTGACTACTGTGCAGCGTTTTTTGCCGACCATTTTTCAGATAGTGATTTCTGAGACGCAATCAATTCATTGTGTAGGCAGCAAGTGTAGCATACCAATCATTGGCATCCAACACCAATCATAAGAGGGATGACGACCGCGAGGAAGCAAAAAAATGAATGCAGCATAGCAAGAAGCAAGCAGCAAAAGCACTAAGCAAGCCCGCAGTGTATGTAGGCACCATTCCGTACCCAAATGGTAGGTACTGACAGTAGGTAGGGCCAGAGTACCGGTAAACTTTAAACGCGTTTCACGATGCGGCGCCTCATACAAATTGGTCAATTTTTCCCGAATGAGGTTTGACAGTTCCTACGTTGAAACTGGGTACCGGAGTGACACAAATCTATCGCCATATTTTTTTTTAGAAAAAAGGAGCCAGAATATCTATCGCCAAATACTTTGCACGCCGTATATTCCGCAAATATGACAGTGGTTTGCAAACCCCCAGCAAAATACAGTCCTCTGAAGCATGAAGAAGAGGAATATGTTCGGGGTTTGCAGGACATGGGCGTATTTTGCACAGTATAAAAGTTCGCCTATGTATTAATTCCTACGTAGAATGTACATAGACCAAATGTACGTAAGTTAAATAATAGCCGCATCGTGGTTTTTGAACACATCAAAATCAAAAATCGCCCTTCATGAAAATCTCTCTCGACACCTTCACCAACACATAATCATTTTGTGTTCGTTGGCGACTCCGGCTATTGTGTGCATGCAAACAATGACGCAGCGCCGCATAATTATCATCCAACTGACTTCTCCAGCACATGACAATAGCAAATAGTATTCATCGTAGGGCGCTTCAGAAAAGGGCGAGGGCTTGGAATTTTCGTCGGTAGATTTGTCGTCAAGGAAGTGCAGCTTGTCAATTTGGTCGTGCCAAGTGGGCGATTAGATACGATTGTCCACTATTGCAGTCTTACTCTCTCAAGTAGGGGTAAAGGTTCATGAGGAGATAGCATATCATCATGTCATCATCAACCTTATCATTGGCAGGGCGGGCAATATTCTATTTCTTCGTCATCTGCCAATATGCCAGGGCTGTGTTACGAGTAGAACACGATCGTCTTTACAGAGCCTGGAGAGTATTCAACACGTTTGTATCATCCACCAAACTCCTGAACCAAAGCGTTGATATGAAGGGTGATCGTCTGAATCTATTCAACACAAGAATCATCGGTGGCAAGGAGGCAACAGAAGACCGTCATCCCTACTCTGTCTCACTCAAAGATAGCTTTCATTTCTGTGGTGGCTCTCTAATCCTCAAGGATGTTGTTCTCACCGCTGCTCACTGCGTTAATGGTGATAACTTTGATGTATTGGTTGGTCGGCATGACTTTGATGATAATGATGGAGAGCTAGTCTCCGTTAGGAAAACAATTACTCATCCAAATTATGATGCCGATTTAAGCAGTTATGATGTTGCTTTAGTGTTTCTTTCCACGCCTGTCCAAGATGAGAATATTCAACTGATGAGATTGAACAATGATGATTCATACCCTCAACCGGGAACAATGGCACATGTAATGGGGTGGGGAGATGTAAACCCTGGCTCGTCTTTGGAAACGGTGGATGAGCTTCATATCGTGAGTGTGGATGTTATTAGTAATGAGGAATGTGAAACAATCACCAAAGATGGACAGAACTACGAAGGGCAGATATATGATGATATGCTGTGTACATCTACGGAAGGTCAAGATGCCTGTCAAGGAGATTCAGGTGAGTTTGAGAGTAGAAGAGTTGGCGTGTGTTATGCAAAATTGTTACAACAGGTCTAATAAATGACCCCTTGACATCCCTATTAGGAGGACCACTCATAGTCCGAGGAAACAATGCCGCAAATGATATGCAAATCGGTGTTGTGAGCTGGGGGATAGGATGTGCGTATCTACCGGGTGTCTTTAGCCGTGTGTCCATAGTGTATGATTGGATTCAGGATAACGCTTGTAGAAGAAGTCGTGACAAACTTGGTTCCACTCTCTGTGGAACAACCTACGCAATACCATACGAAACTCAGCCTCCATCAAGCTCGCCATCTGCAAAGCCCTCGTTGCCACCAACAAATGAACCGTCTCCTCGACCTTCGCAATCTCCAACAAATTCGCCAACAACGCTCTTTCCAACAGTAGCTCCCTCTCCTCTACCTACTTCATTTCCTTCATTTACGTCAAGCGATAATCCTTCATTGCAACCGAGTGAATCACCTTCCTTATCTTTACAACCATCTGCAAGCCCTACTTCATCGCCGTCTTCATCTCCGAGTAAACATCCGACGTCAAAGCCCAGTGTGTCACCTTCAATATCTTCAAGTCCATCAAGCAACCCAACTCTTGAGCCGACACCAGCTCCGTCAGTAGAGCCATCAGTCGTGCCAAGTGAATTGCCTTCTGCGTCTCAAAGTCCTAGCATGATTCCAACATGGCAGCCGTCGGAGAAGCCTTCGAATAGCCCAACTCTTTCACTGCCGCCTAGTCCGAAACCGAGTGTCCAACCGTCTGATTTCCCATCAGGAATACCATCTTTGACTCCATCTGACTCACCAAGCTCATCCAGTGCTCCTACTCTCAGTTTAGAGCCTACCAATGCAAAGTATGGTCGCATGAGACAAGATGAAAATGGCATCAAGGTATATGGACTACGAGATCCATTAATTCTGTCAAGTGAGGCACTCTCTCCGGAAGACTTTCATTCCAACTCATCGTCGAGGTTAGGAAAGAGTACGTTAGTATTGTCATTGATGAGCGCGACTGTTTCAAGTTTACTACTGTTGCTTCGTTAGCAATTGCTTGATCAACAGATATTTGCGTGCATCCTCCATCTTCATGATATGAGAACCCTTTTCCACCGAGCGAGTGCAGGGAGTCTTTGCAGTGAATATTACATAGAAATAAGTAGCCAGATATAATAGTCAAACCATCTTCGAGGACTTGTCAGCCACTTCAGGGCAACTTACATACCATAACATCAATCATAGCGTTGAAGAAACCTCTGCAGCTCAGGGCGTACTCTTTCTTTCTTGGGATGGCCTTCTTCTAGAGAGCTTCTTTTCTTCTCTTGCGCTTCAGAGATGCGGGGAAGCCCGACAACCCTTTGAAGAGGAGATGAAATACTAATTCCTACCATCGAAGTCGGTCGACGCCCCCAAGTTCATCACGTCATTCACCCACTTCGCTCGCACAACAACACAAACCTAATACCAAAAACCATGACGAAAACAAGCTGCCGCACCGTTGTCATCACCGGAGGATTAGGCAACCTCGGTTCAAAGCTCTGCCGTCATCTATTGTCTCACGCTACGTCTCCAAAAGTTATTCTTCTCGAACATCCTGCCTTCATCGACGCAAGTAAACCACCACCTCATCCAGATGCAACAATTGTCCCATGTGATTTGGGCAGCCCCAACCTCAATGAATTGGAAACTATACTTAGCGGCAATAGTATCGACGGTGTTGTTGATACGGTAATCCACTTTTCTGCAGTAAATCCGTACCCTAACGCTGACTGGGGCGAGTCAGCTCAATCAATGGATCACACCTTCAACATCTTTCAAATGGCAGTAAAGTGTCATGTGCGACGTGTCATTCTCGCTAGCTCCAATCACGTCATGGGAGGGTACAAAGATGATACATCGTATGGTCCGTCGTCTGTTCATCCAACTTCTCCACCCAATGTGGGCACTGTACCGCTAGATCAAAACACACTCAAGATTAGTGGAGATGCCAAAGCATACGCCGCTGCCAAATTGGCAGGTGAGAGATTGGCCATGACTCTCGGGAGTATATACGGGGACACAACTAGCTTTGTTGTATTGAGGATAGGATGGTGTCAACCTGGTGAGAATTTACCAGACACTTTGTGTGCAGCAGGGAGTCCTCCTGAATTCTTGCTAGAGGGTGAAGAAGACGGTGGTACAAATAATAATAGTGGAATGAGTGAAGGAGATGCAAAGGATGAAATCTGGTTCAAACAAATGTGGTTATCAAATCAAGATTACTTGCGATACTTTGAAGCTGCGATTGATTTGAGTGTTCCAACTTCTGAATCGGATACGTCAACGCAAGAAAAGCAACATGTCCACCGTCATGAACGCAAGGGGTTTGTATTGGTAAATGCAATGAGTGCGAATCGTGATGCTAAATGGAATCTAGATGAGACAAAGAGATTGCTTGGTGTTGTTAGTCAGGATGATTCACTGGCTTGATAGATAGATAGATTAGAGTACATACAACACGGATAGAGGCATAAGCGCTGGAATTTCCACGTTTGCTCTCTTGCCGCCCCCTCAAAAGTTTTAAGAGTAGAATTTTACTTTCTTTATGATACAATTATTCCAATCTATGAGAAGGCTTGAGAATTATCGCAGTTGACCTGAACTGCCCCGACTTTTTGCACACTGTTAAGACTCGTTCAGACAGTGAGGTAGAGCAACTGTTAGCGAGAAGATGCAACATCTTTCACCGTCTCCCAGAGCAAACATGCATTTGAGAGTGTAGCATCGACTTAATTGAAGGCGAAGGAAGCATGACGCGCTGCATCCCATACGAGAGTGAAAGTACAATAGCTCTGCAAGATGATAGACACGAAGCAGCTTGAGACACCATTGACCATTGTAACGTGATGATTTTCTGAAAGTTGTACACCCCCTGCAACGCCCTACGCTGAATTAAGGCTAATAATGCCCCTCAACTTTCATCTTTCATGCCAAGTGGATTATTTCATCTACGGTTTTAGATCAAGCCCATCTGGACCAACGCATCCCTTCCATAGAATTACATTCCCATACGGACGTCTCTCCAAACACTGAATGACCGCAAAGCAAGATTTGGCCTCTTCATAAAATGAAAACCGTTCCATTTTATCAATGGTTGCATCCCCACCACAATTTTTCATAATCACCTCCTTCATTAATGATACAACTTCCACTCCAGCGGGTGGCATTTCCACACCCTCTTGTGGTCCCATGTACACTGCCTGTTTTTCTTCAAAGAAGTCAAGAGGGAAGACGCTGCATATGGCATCGAGTGCTTCGGGTAAAGTGACGGTGAGAATCACGTGTTTCTTAGAGGTGCTATTTGTGGCCACTTGCGCAGCTGGGAAATTGCAATCGCATATGCATAATTTGTCGCCGTGTCCCATCGAGCGAAGGATGTGGAGAACGTCTGCAGTCAGAAGAGGGTCGATACCTTTAAGGAGACCCATGATGATACCTAAAGTGATACTCTATTACTTTCAACAGCGTGAGCTACAATATTATCATCAATGCATGCTGCAATAGTCATAAGAATAATATTATTGGCATGTACATAATGATGATCTGTCAATCTTCTGAAGCGGAAAAGGAGGGAGAGATGGGAGATGTCATCTTGCAAAATAATGTATCCTGCTGAGAATGAATCGAGTTTAGGGTTCTCTCAGGGTTCTCTCAGGGTTCTCTCCTTTCCGCATGCTCTCTTGGATGGAATTGGAGATGATGATGCCATGCATCATACATACAGCGATGCATCATAAATATTGACATCAACATCGACACAATTCATCACCATGAACTCTTGTTCTTCCTTCTCCTTCTTCCACGTCCTGCTCCTCATCATTACGTTCGCAAAGCTGTCCGAAGCGGCATGCAAAGGACCTGGAACGTATGATCATTGGATCTATTTTACCACTCCTCTCATTGCTCCTAACGGAAGCGCCACAGACTTTGCTTCTGCCCTTCCTGGGACTCGTTGGCCGTACGCTGGGAATTTCTACGATGCCCCCGGTGCAACAGCGGCGAAGGCTCTTGGCTACGACACTGATCTCTGCACCTATCTTTCTGCTGATGCACCACAGATGTGGCAATGTACAGGAACATACATTAATAGCTTCGGGTAAGTTCAAAAGGTTATTATCATATTACATCTCTCTTGCTCACACTTGGAACTTTTAGATGCTCCGGCTATCTCACTTTTTCAGGATACTTCAACATCTCCGCCGCCTCAGGTGTCTTCACCGTCTTGGGTGGTACTGGTGATTTTTTAGGCGCTACTGGACACATCACTGATGTTGCTAAAGATGAGGGTTGGTTTCTGCGCACTCTTGTATGGAAGCAAGTTGATTCAGCTGCCTTGGCAACAAGCACAAGCACAAGCGTCGCGACTGTTGTAACTCTTGCGGCCATCGCTACATGGTTGATCTAAGTCGCATCAGCTCATAGTTAGTCTCTGAAGCAGATCTCTATTATATTATGGCTGCTCAGACATGTTTACATCTACAGCTACACATCTCCCTCCAAGTAAAAAATGGTCAAGGCGCTTAATCAAGAATTTTAAGATACCCATACCCATAACAGTACATAACAGATAGTAGCAAATTATTGCTGGGGACGACATGACATCATAATAATCATTAGTTGTGCTTCGTGTAAGGTTTGATGCTATAAAGGAGAGAGCGTATATACTGAGGTTAGAAGAAATATAACAACAGGTACTGGCGGAATAGGGCTGATGAACTCACTCAATCGATTTTTGGTCCACCAAATGTTGTGGACACGCGAGAACAGTTTCTGCATCATTGGGATTCCGAAAGTTCACGAAAGCAAATCCACGACCCTCCTTTACCACAACATGCTTCAATGGACCAAATTGACGAAAGTACGATCTCAGGCTGTCTTCTGTGGTTTCCCATGCTAACCCGCCAACAAAGAGCTGGCCACTGTGAGAATAGCATGGTGCAGATGCATCATCATTTGATGCTTCTGTTCGGGATGCTATGCTTGCCTTTGGAGGTACGCAAATCCAGTCACTTTCCTTGGAAGTAACGTTTGGCTTAACAACAACGACACCTGCGTGAGTCAGCCTCACATATGATTCGGGAGACAACTCTTCTTTTCGGAAGTCACGGTCTTTTACTTTGATGACAGGCTTTCCAGGAACTGACAGGTTGCGTCTCCCCCATTCAATGAACCCCTTCTCAAAAGCTAAGCTGCGAATCTCATGATAGGCCTCTCGGTCTTTCTCACCCATTTTTTCGTAAAAGATTGCAGCAGCATTAGCCTCATCAGCCCAACTTGAGTACACGCTGATGCCTTCTTTGATATTGCGATGTTGGGCGTTTAGTACTACGCTACAAAACAAAGCAAACTTCCCTTGTACATATGAGCTTGGGCGTTTGACGTCGGTGTTAGTCAGTGCTGAGCTGCCTTCATTTGCATTTGGATCTGAACTGCCTCCGTTTGGTTCTGAACACTCAATTTTGCTGAGGCTGAGTTTGTTTGACCCGTCAATCGCATGGACTTCGTAATCCTCTCCATCTTCGTAAGAATCCTCGTCATCTTGAGATATTGGTGGACCACCCAAAACATCATACTCCCACGAATACACGACGTTAGCGTTATCAATGAGAACCTTGGCCACAACATCCGGACGATAGATAATGATAGTGAAAACTCCTATGTCCCGCAAACGAGCTAGAGCATAACTGTAATCGCCATCAGATGTAATTATTAAGACGACGCAAGCCTTGGCACCCATCGAAGCCCTCTCCCAAGCAAAACATAAAACGTCGACGATTAGCTTCTTGTCTAATGTTTCCTTCCTACCCCTACTGGGGCAGTCAACCAATGTAAATCCACTCAAATCTAAATCAGACCTAGGAGCAGAGCGCTCAGCTGGCTGACGGGAATCATAGTAAAGCCTCTTCTCCACAATTCTCCCGTACTTCGAAAGTTTGTTACGAATCCCTTCTGATGCGGCAGTGGCCGGACACCAATTTGGGATCCGGACATTTTCAAAGTCCCAAAATACAGCAATGTCAGCTGTTCCCACCGTGGGGAAGTCGGTCTCAGGAGACGCCTCCCCTGATGGTGGTATCAACGTATCAGAATTCATAACTTTGTGTGGTCCGTCCATGGACAAGATCCGTCTTTGAAGGAGGTTTAAGAGCGTGTGTGAAAATTTCGCACACAAGTAAATCTATCCTGGCGGGAAAGGCAAGTTTGAAGGCAGTTGTAGAGAAGAATAGACTGATAGCCTCTGATTTATCGTATCCTATTTTCATTTCCATGTTTTGTGGGCATCTCTGTGCATCATATTTCGGTATAGATGAAGCGCTTCTTCGATCCGAGCGTTCAATAGTATTCCTGGATTGACTTCAGGTAGACGCTGAAGAATGCTAAGCACGAACCTCCCGCATCGGATGATGTGTCAACATAGGTGGAACTTCTCAACTAAAAGAGGGAAATGGATGCGAGGAGAACGCTGGTTGATGCGCGGAGTTCTCATTCCTTATATCCGGGCAGCAAGCCCGTGCAATTATCATCATCTCGATTCATCTGTCAGATAGGGGATGAGCATGTACAAAGCTTTACAGATCACATCATCTAATTCATCTGAAAGCGCCACACAAGATCTCCGTCTGATGACATCAATCGGTATTGTATTCTCTGCGCAATCGCTTGTACTCTTCTTCCGTGGGAGGCTGGTAGCACCCTCTGAAAAAGTTAATCTGACATGTTTGACCTGAAGAGTTGAAGAAGTCTTCCCCTCCCTCGATCGCTTGCAATTCCTGAATGTAGATTTCATAATCACTGCTATCTCTATCCGGCTCAGGATCTAGCCAGTTGATTTCGCACGAGTCGCAAGGTGAATCATCACCGATATATGTGTGAAAGCCCCATGCCCAACCTAGCCGAGGCCCTGCCTGAACTAATCTAATATCGAACGGCGGTCCTGGAATCTCTTCATCTTCATTGTTGTCAACTTCAGCTTCGTACCAATCTGGGGATTGGTCCTCTGAGAGAGACCATTGGCATCGATCATTCATAATGTTGCGTTTGAGGAGGCGGTGAACGTCATTCATGAAAGCTGGGACATCTGAAATCCGTTGAAATGAATAGTGCTGGCTCCCGATGATGGCTTTGCAGCAGGAAAGGTCGAGTTCTTCCAACATTGGAAAGTCGTTTTCCCCAATTTCCCGTATGTCCCCTTTCACTCGATCTACCGTGAACATAAACAACTCCTTCAGGTGTGGAAAATCAGCCAGGTCCATTAGGTTGCCCTCAATCATATGGGTGCCGACAAGAGTCTCGCCAATCGAAATAGATTCTAGAGTATCTTTGAGGACTCTCAAGCAGTTGATATGTCCTTGCACATGCGTGCCTTCGCAGTACAATTCTTTCAGGACGGGACAACTAGCTAGATAATCCAGATGCCAAATAAGACAACCGCAATTGCTGATTTTCAAACTTTCTAACAACGGAAAGCTATTGAACAGAATTGGATATCTTCCGTTCAGTGGTGCAGCCCATATTGTTAGATCGATCAACTTGGTAAAATTAGATACTATCCCAATGTCGTGCGTAACATAATTGGCAGTACGCACAGCTTCATGTTCATATGGGTCCCCTCCATCGTTGTACTTGTGTTCTTCTGGATAATCAAAACTATGGAGCGCAATTTGTTGTAGATTAGGAAGGGATGTTGCCATGGCCTCCATTGCGTTGTATTGTCTGGCAGAATCAATCTTGAATTCAGTCAAAGGCAAAGGAACAATCGTGTTCCTTGCCGCCTGCCTCCATTTTCTGCATACTCGTGCACGCATAATGTCCTGTGGGGAGAGGTTGCCTAAGACCATTTCAATAATGTCGGTGCTTAGATCATTCACGTTGGAAAGTAGTTGAGGGGGAGACAAAGAATCATCCGCCGCACTAGGCCCCAATAATCTGGGCTTCTTTGAACTCGGCATTGCTCTTCTGTCCCTTGATTGCTTATACCTCGCCCTATTCACTATCTCCGATCGCACTAAATGCTAGCTCCGATAGCAGACCTGCTAGCGTTTGAGAGGCTTTTAAGTTCTCTGTCTTCGGTCTGAACTTCATCATTTTTCGACTCTTGTTAACAAGTGCCGGGAACCAACGCCGAAAGTAAGGCTGAATAACGTTGGGTCACTGCACATATGTATTGAACCAGCTTGAACACAGGTACATTGATCGCTACGATCAGTTCGGTGAAAGAAAGTGTTCCAAGAACGTCACTCGAAGTCATTTTTCCGAAATAGTCTCCCTTGTGACATTTTCGCCTGCTGTGCATTTTCGAGAGGAATAAAACTGCTCAGGTGATGCTTGATATAACAGAGGGTTGTTGTAGGTTGTACCTAGGGTTGAGGGTTGTTGTTGTTGGTTGTTGAGAAGCACCATGCCGTCTCCGTACTAGAGCTCTACAAAAGCACCTAACAACGTAACATCATGACGGCCTTCACATTCAGTAAGCTGAAGAGGGTTGAGCCTTGCGCCTTATCAAGAGGGAGAAGCACACTGCACACTCCCGTCCCCGCTACCTCTACTACCATAAGAGCTCACAAAAACAACCAAAGTACATAACAACATGACGACCTTCAGACACACAAGATCGTCACTGTACCCAGTAGTGATTGAGCCTATTCAACAGAGGGGTTGTTGGTCGGTTGTCACTATGGTATGCCCGTACTACGTACTACAGCTCTACAAAATCACCTATCACCCAACAATATAACAATATGACGACCTTCTGCCACACTGAGATCATCAATCATCAATGCACCCATCACCAAGCAGCAGGATGGTGGCACTATCTAGCGGTGGGACGCGACCCATGCTGCCGCCGCTGCGCCGAAGACGGTTGCCTTCACCACTCTTCGCCAAGTACTCAAGCAACCTCGTCTAATGGATGAAGGATCTCTTGCTTCTATGAGATAACAACGATCACGACGAGGAGAATTACTTGCACTATCTTTTTATCCCTCAACGACGCTGATGACCGGAACAATCGTGGCAATGCTTCTAAGTCAAAGAGACGAAAGGGGAATAATAATAATTCGCCCCCTTCGCACAGCAAGGCTTCCTGTCCTGGAGACAAGACAAGAATATCATTTGAGCTCCATCCGAGTCCGAGTTTACTATTGCATGAGCTCATAGACCTCGACCTTGATGTCTCTGCCCACACATCAGATGATGAGGACGAAGACGAAGATGACAAGCCAGAAGAGAGTGAGAGTGAAGGAGTCCTCAGATACTGTTGCTCTTGTTCTCTATAGACAGACCTACTTAGATACAGGAGGCTTTTGATTTGTCCTCCGATTTCCCGGGTTCCACAGAGGAGAAGCAGATTGTTTGTGGACCTTGAGGTATTTTCGTTTTATTGACAACAGTGTGCAACAACACACACTATTCATCCGATGGCACTCAAATGAACTTGCCCGTCCACAATAACACAATATGTTGTGCACAATGAAAAGCCCAAACTTGGCACACTCTTGAACCTCATCCCAGTCCATCTTGCCCCAAAAAACTTGAATGGAGCCAACCTCCCTCTATGATGAGAAGAAAGGTTTACATGCGAGCCTCCATCACTTGCTGAAAGAAAATAATCTTGAGAAAGAAATCATCAGAATGAAACTTGATTCCGTTCTAATTGACATGGTGCAATTGAATGACCATAGAAATGAATATGATAATGATGCTGATATGTCATGTTCATCGACAAAACAACATGATCTCTGATGCCGTGATCGGGTTGAGATGGTCCAATGTTCCATGATGATATTTTTTATGTGAACACTTTGTGTCTCCAATTCAATCAAGGGCTCTCTCCCCAATACTGCGCCTTCCACCCTGATTAACTTAAATTGTTAGTTATGAACTGATCGAAGTGCCGCAACAATCATCGATGGTGATTGAGAGATTGAAATAATATAATGCTTTGAAGATAGGGGATCTCGAGCGCTATTCGACTGATTGATTCAACCATTGATTGGAGATACAGAGCGAAGCAAAATGTTGATGAATAGCTGGAAGCTGGCAGAAGACCTACAGCTATCATGCCATTAAGTATCGGCATGATGCAGAAAGCAATTCTCACTACTTCAGACTATACTTCTACAACTTCAATGAAGACGAACACATATGATCGCGTCTGGGCTGGTCGGTCATCATCCTACCAAGTTGGCTCCAAGTATAATGTGTGGTACTGACCTGACATAGGTATCATAGGTAGAGTGACGGAGAGACAGACTTCGTGCAGGACAAGACAGTCGCAATCTGCATACTTATGAAAGCTATGTAACACGGTAGGTGCCAACTCAAGTCATGCAACAAAACAGCGACTATGACTGGTGTGAATATACTTAGCAATGAACAGCATGTAGTGATCCATTATCAAACTCTTTGAAGGTGTATCAGCCATGCTACAATGACAATGACGTAGGTGACCTGATGAGGTTCAACTTAACTGGCCGCAAGCGCCACAGCCACATTCAGCCACGATATCGTATCCAACGCTGTGAATGCAGCAATCGACGGCGTATAGAGACCCATTATATTCGGTAACTAGTATAGAAGTAGATTTGGCACTGTGTTCGTGCTCTTTGTGTATCAGTCATACTAATACTACACTACAACGTCGTAGTCGTAGGTCGTAGTCGTACTACATACTTTCATGAATGCCGACAGCGCCACTTTCATACTAGTAGTCCATTATAGTTGGCAACGATAGTATGAAAGGTTGTATTCCAATGATCGTGCTCTTTGTAGTTGTAGTTGTATCAGCCATGCTACAGCATCGTATGTGACCTGATGAGATCTACTTCAGCTTCAGGATGGCTGCCAGCTCCATATAATGAACCACCATATCGTATCTAGTGCTGTGAATATAGCAATGGACAGCTTCTAGAGATCCGGCATAGATGATAACGAAAGTATGGAAGGATATATTCCACTGCTCATGCTCTTTAAAGTTGTATCAGCTATGCTACAATGTCGTAGGTGACCTGATGATGAGATGAGGTCCAAGTTGGGATGGTCGCTAGCAGCTCTCATTGTTCAACAATATCCCATATCATATCTGTTGTGATCTCAATATGAGCAAAGGATGCTGCTAGTGACCTATTATATTCGATTGCGATAGCATACATATAGAAGTAAATATCACTGTTTAATCCAGTGGTTGTGCAGCTGTTTTCTGTATTAGAAAGAAGCGATATGTTTCTGAAGACGACGTACCGAAGATAAAGGTCGAATAGTACTTGTAAGACTCTACTGCAGTGTTAGATGTTAGATTTCATAGACTTACCCAAATGTAACTACAAATCAAACATCTCGCCCTATTCATACTTAAATCACCAGACGACTGCTCCAATTCACTGTAATGCAACATACATATAGCATAAGCATTGTGTTTGCAGAGCAAAGTATCGTCAACTATATCTCTTCAATAATCCCCTGAAGACTGAAGACTGAAAATGTTACCACTTCATTCTAAAAGCAGCCGCGGCCTGAAGGCTTTCCACTGTCAACGCAGGTACCGCAACATACACCGTTGTCGCCATAGGCACAAGCTGGACATCCAGTAGGAGGAGAAGGAGGTGGTGGAGTCGTTGGTGGCGAAGGAGGTCCATCTCCACCTGGGCATGACGCCCACCAGCACACTTTCCCTCCGTTTCCGCAACTGCTGCCAACATTCTCAGAAGTGCAGCGACCACCAGCGAGTGACCCCTCAGCGCAAATAGTTGCAGTTGGATCAGCGGGTTGCCTCTTGGTGCAGACATACTTGCTGACGTCTGCAACAGGAGCGCGTGTAGGAGCTGGCGACGGCGGAAAAGTAGGAACTGGAGCATTAGTAGGAGCTGGCGTCGGCGGAAATGTCGGCACATTAGTCGGAGGATTAGTTGGTGCATTTGTTGGAGGAGGATTTGTTGGTGCATTTGTTGGGGATGGTGTACTGCCGTTTGTGATGCGGACGACTGCAGTACCCGGGGTTGTGGAAATATCAATCGACGTAGCAGTAATCGTAACAGTCTTTGTAGTTCCGCCGTAGTTTGTGATGGCGTAAGACTGTCCTTGCGAGAGCTTTGCCCTCAAGTAACTCTGAGAATAACTCTCTCCATTATTACCATTGACTTGGACGATGGTAACTTGATTGTCACCCTCGTCATTCAACCTGTTGGGTCCGGTAGCACTTGCACGGTTGAACCCGACGAAGTAGTCATTACCACCTCCAGTCTCAAGCCTTACAGTTACTGGAGAGCCACCTCGAATGTTATACTCGTCAATCCCCACCATTGTCAAAGTTGTGTCATATCCGTTAGTCCTGGGGTCTTCAGTAATTTTAGCATCGTTGTACCAATTGAGCTGAAAGTTCTTGGCAGGGTTAAAGCACTGGAAGGCGTCATCACTGTAGTGTGGGTTACCCATGCTGCACGTATGATCGGTGTAGGTTTGGCCGTCTAAGCCTCCTGAATGAGCGAGGCCAAAGTTGTGACCAAGCTATAGATGGACAGAAGAGCAACAATAGAAGATGTTAGTGAAGTATCCCCAAATGTGACGACTTCTACAAGACGAACCACTACAACTGAATCCATTTACTCACCTCATGTATAAGCACCCCAGGACGCTTGTAGTACACACCCTGGTAGACACTGTTCCAACTGTTGATGTATGCATACGCGGCCCATCCACAGTCTACGTAGCAATTCTGGACAGAATACAGGACATAATCATACGGTCCAGGCAAGCTATGACCAAGCTTGGTCTGGACTGCAGTCGTGA
The DNA here is from genome assembly GCA_030544225.1 of Skeletonema marinoi. NCBI lineage: Eukaryota > Bacillariophyta > Thalassiosirophyceae > Thalassiosirales > Thalassiosiraceae > Skeletonema > Skeletonema marinoi. The sequence continues at coordinate 1,654,731 of CM060497.1, forward strand.
TAGCATTGCGGATGGTGCCACGAGTGTTGTTTGTAAACGAAATACCGATGTCTACTTCGATGACACCTGTAGCCACCTCATTGGGGTCGCTCAAGCCCGGCACAACGGTGATCTTGTCCCAGGAGCATTCTTCTAATCCACTCTTGAGGTTCACTGGATCAACTCCTGTTCCAAACACCTCGTCACTAGATAATGATATGAATATGATAGCACGATAGGTTAGGACATGTCACATGTGGTTGAATGTCAGATGATATAAAGAATAATGGTCGAATACTCACCTCATAGTTGTGGCACTATCAGGGTACACGAGCCCACCGACATCAGTTACCTTAACGAGAAGCATGTTGAGATTGCCAATCGTATCCACTAGACGGCGGCGTCCATCCTTTTCCACGTTCTGCCTTACCGATGATGCAATATCAAGCCCAGGAGGAACGTGGACAGCGCTGTCATCAATTTCAGCCCCGACAATGTTGAGTTTGTGGTGTCCTGGAGTAACTTGACCGTCGCTGATCAACTGCCTCAGTGCTCCCAGTTGAGCAGGGTTAGCGTCAAGCAGAAGGGAGATGCCCGAGACGCCATCGGCATCGTCGGGGTTCAACTCACACTCTACGATCATCTCGGGGTCCTCGCCTTCTTCGAGACCGAGAGCTTCAACCGCCATGATCGTACAATCGTTGGCAGCAAGCTTACGGCGAAGACCTTGTTGCTCGGCGTGGGTGACATGGGGACATGCAGAAGCGAGGAGCGCCAAAAGGGCGGCGGCAGATTGAAGGTGCATGTTGAGATAATATCTACTACTGCTGTTTAGGTGTATAGTCCTTCGAAGGCGATGTCAAAGAAGTATTTTTTTATGAGAGACGTGCAATGTTAGTTCGGTGTTTTGATGAGATAGAAGATTCATTCACTGTTCTTTCACGAAGTGTCGAGAGTGTGTAAAGTGTAAAGTCCTCGTGAAAGATGGTCATTTTGAGGGCAAACGTCAGTACAATATCAATATCAGTAGAGCATCGTGCGATGGTGGGAAGTACGGATGGAGTTACTGAAGTATTTGTCTCTTTCTTTCACGGGTCATAGATTGATCGGCCTGCCTCACGCTTGGAGTGATAGTGTGTAAAGTCCTCGTGAGAGATCGATCGTGCCATACTTTCACTTCGGTTGTGACATTTGTGCATTTTCAGAGGAAATATTATAAAACCGCACATCGCCCATGTTGTATGTTTGGTGTTGATGCATGAGATAATAGTAGATTCATTCACTGTTCTTTCACGAAGTGTAGAGAGTGTGTAAATTTTAGTAAAGTCCTCGTGAAAGATCGTCATTTTGAGGGCAAACGTCAGTAGATAAAAGTATGAGCAATCGTGCGGATACTTATGGTGGGCGGGAAGTACTCAGTTATTTCAAAGACTTCTTTCATTCACTGTTCTTTCACGGGTACCACAATAGATATTGATTGGCCTCAATCCAGCACGTCTTGGGGTGAATGATAAAGTCCTCGTGAAAGATCGATCGTGCCATACTTTCTTCGGTTGTGACATTTATGCATTTTCAAAGGAAATACATAATAAAACCGCACAGGCGATTGGTCATGACGAGGGTTGTTGGTTGTTGAGCACCATGCTTGCTTACAAAAGCACCTAACAACAACAACAACATGACGACCTTCAGAGGCTTGAGCCTTATACTTATGCTTATGTGCTTCACTCCTGTCCCCTCTACTATACTACCCATACGAGCTCTACACCTATATACAACTACAAAAAACAACCTAGCAACATAACAACACGACGACCTTCAGCCACACAAGATCATCACTGTTCCCAGTAGTATGATTGGGCTGTTGAAGAGGTTGTTGGTTGGTTGACACTACCTATACTGCTTCTGCTTACTCGGATTTGTGGATTCAAGCCCAGCGACAAACCACGGTAGGTCCCAGACAGGTACTATTTGATATTCGACAAAGAGTGGCACTCATTTGCAATCTACTTAGACAAAATTAGACAAACGTTTTGTCTTCGGCATTCACTGGACAAAAGTAAGTATGTACTGCATGCCCTGAAGCAAGGTCAATTATCCATCGCGCAGACAACATTTATTTGTGAGACTACTAATCATGCCATCGCGTAAAAGAAACCCATTCTAGTTGGCCATGGCAGTATAGAAGCATCTTTCACACGGCTCAAGCTATTTTTTGATGCATCGGCGTCGCTACATCGTCGTAAATGACCTGATGAGGTCATCTGAAATGGCCGCAAGCTCCTCTGTTAACGGCCATAACGTATATGCCACGCTGTGAATATGGCAATCAACTGCTTCTAGTAACCCATTATAGTTGGCCATGATAGTATAGAAGCATCTTTTGCACGGGTCAAGCATTATTTGGACGTATCGGCGTCGCTACATCGTCGTAGGTGACCTGATGAAGCATCTGAGATGACCGCCAGAACAACTATCTAGCACCATATCGTATCCCACGCTGTGAATATGGCAATCCACAGCTTCTAGTGACTCATCATAGATGGCCATGATAGTATAGAAGCATCTTTTACACGGCTCAAGCATTATTTGGGCGTATCAGCGTCGCTACAACGTCGTAGGTGACATGATGAAGCATCTGCATCTGAGATGGCCGCAAGCAATACTCTCTAGTGCACTATCGTATCTAACGCTGTTCACATGACAATCCACTGCTTCTAGTGACCGATTATAGTTGGCCATGATAGTATAGAAGCATCTTTCGCACGGCTCAAGCATTGATTGTATGCATCGGCGTCGCCACAACGTCGCAGGTGACCTGATGAAGCATCTGAGATGGCCGCCAGCTCCTCTGTTGACAGCCATAACGTATCTCACGCTGTGAATATGTCAATCCACAGCTTCTCGTAACTCATCATAGTTGGCCATGATAGTATAGAAGCATCTTTTACACGGCTCAAACATAATTTGGGCGTATCAGTGTCGCTACAACGTCGTAGGTGACATGATGAAGCATCTGAGATGGCCGCCAGCTCCTCTGTTGACAGCCATATCGTATCTCACGCTGTGAATATCGCAATCCACTGCTTCTAGTGACCCATTATAGTTGGCCATGATAGTATAGAGTAATCTTTCGCACGGCTCAAGCATTGATTGGATGCATCGGCGTCGCCACAACGTCGCAAGTGTCCTGATGAGGCCATCTGGGACGCCGCAAGCTCTACTCTCTAGCACCATATCGTATCTCACGCTGTGAATATCGCAATCCACTGCTTCTAGTGACCCATTATAGTTGGCCATGATAGTATAGAAGCATCTTTTGCACGGCTCAAGCATTGATTGGATGCATCGGCGTCGCCACAACGTCGCAAGTGTCCTGATGAGGCCATCTGGGACGCCGCAAGCTCTACTCTCTAGCACCATATCATATCTCACGCTGTGAATATCGCAATCCACTGCTTCTAGTGACCCATTATAGTTGGCAATGATAGTATAGAAGCATCTTTTGCATGGCTCAAGCATTGATTGGTCGTATCGGCGTCGCTACAACGTCGCAGGTGACCTGATGAGGCATCTGAGATGACCGCCAGCTCTACTCTCTAGCACCATATCGTATCTCACGCTGTGAATATCGCAATCCACTGCTTCTAGTGACCCATTATAGTTGGCCATGATAGTATAGAAGTATCTTTTGCACGGCTCAAGCATTGATTGGATGCATCGGCGTCGCCACAACGTCGTAGGTGACCTGATGAGGCCATCTCGGACGCCGCAAGCTCTACTCTCTAGCACCATATCATATCTCACGCTGTTCACATGACAATCCACTGCTTCTAGTGACCCATTATAGTTGGCCATGATAGTATAGAAGTATCTTTTGCACGGCTCAAGCATTGATTGGATGCATCGGCGTCGCTACAACGTCGCAGGTGACTTGATGAGGCATCTGCGGCGACCACCAGCTCTACTCTCTAGCACCATATCGTATCTCATGCTGTGAATATCGCAATCCTCTGCTTCTAGTGACCCATTATAGTTGGCAATGATAGTATAGAAGCATCTTTCGCACGGCTCAAGCATTGATTGGCTGTATCGGCGTCGCTACAACGTCGCAGGTGACTTGATGAGGCATCTGCGGCGACCGCCAGCTCTACTCTCTAGCACCATATCATATCTCACGCTGTTCACATGACAATCCACTGCTTCTAGTGACCCATTATAGTTGGCCATGATAGTATAGAAGTATCTTTTGCACGGCTCAAGCATTGATTGGATGCATCGGCGTCGCTACAACGTCGTAGGTGACCTGATGAGGCATCTGAGACGACCGCCAGCTCACTCTCTAGCACCATATCGTATCTCACGCTGTGAATATCGCAATCCACTGCTTCTAGTGACCCATTATAGTTGGCAATGATAGTATAGAAGCATCTTTTGCACGGCTCAAGCATTGATTGGTCGTATCGGCGTCGCTACAACGTCGCAGGTGACTTGATGAGGCATCTGCGGCGACCACCAGCTCTACTCTCTAGCACCATATCGTATCTCATGCTGTGAATATCGCAATCCACTGCTTCTAGTGACCCATTATAGTTGGCAATGATAGTATAGAAGCATCTTTCGCACGGCTCAAGCATTGATTGGCTGTATCGGCGTCGCTACAACGTCGCAGGTGACTTGATGAGGCATCTGCGGTGACCACCAGCTCTACTCTCTAGCACCATAACGTATATGCCACGCTGTGAATATGGCAATCAACTGCTTCTAGTGACCCATTATAGTTGGCAATGATAGTATAGAAGCATCTTTTGCACGGCTCAAGCATTGATTGGTCGTATCGGCGTCGCTACATCGTCGTAGGTGACCTGATGAGGCATCTGAGACGACCGCCAGCTCTACTCTCTAGCACCATATCGTATCTCACGCTGTTCACATGACAATTTACTGCTTCTAGTGACCCATTATAGTTGGCAATGATAGTATAGAAGCATCTTTTACACGGCTCAAGCTTGATTGGTTGTATTTGCGTCGCTACAACGTCGCAGGTGACCTGATGAGGCATCTGAGACGACCGCCAGCTCTACTCTCTAGCACCATATCGTATCTCACGCTGTTCACATGACAATCCACTGCTTCTAGTGACGCATTATAGTTGGCCATGATAGTATAGAAGCATTTTTCGCACGGTGTTAAGCCTCATGGTTGACGATTTGAGGACTAATTTGATAGTTTGACGACAGCAGCAAGAGCAAGAGCAAGAGCAAGAGCAAGACATGAGCAAAAGTAAAAAAGCAGAATCTGATGTCCATTATTTATCAAATTGTTTAGCGCCTTGAACATCGGTGCAGCTCGATACTGATGGCCCATTCATACTTTGTTTTTGTGCATGTCCTGGCCTGATGAGCCAGGCGGAAAAGGAAGAGAGAGACGAGGGAGGGCAACCTACTCATTATCACAATTCACAATTCATTTTTTTTTTCACGATGAATGCGCTGGCGCTGGCAGTTGCAGTAATATCATACGCCTACGCCGTTCATTGATGAGTAATTGAGAGCAAATGTGTTAGATAGCTGCCATCGCTTCATTGTCTTTACCTAGTGAATGTAGAATTTTGAGCAAGGAGGACAATAATTGACAATTTGTGCACCTAAATTCAAAATCCCAAAATAAATACACACAGAAGCTATCGTAGAGAGCTACAATGTCAGCACCCTTAAATCAATTCTCCAAGGACCTCTACAAACTCCTGAAACTACCACGCACCGCCACACAATCTGAAATCAAACAATCTTATCGCAAAATCGCACTGGTACTACACCCAGATCGACATGACGGATGCGACATCAAAACTGCTGAATTCAAGGAGGTCAGTGAGGCATACCGAGTATTATCAGATTACACCAAACGAACCGAATATGATCGATGGTTAGATGGAGTGTCCCTTGATACCGATGGGCGGATACGTCGCAAGGGTACAAGTAGAGCAGCACAACGCAATCCATTTTATAGAAAGGTGTATAGTCCGGCTGCTCCACCGGGGATGAAGACATTTGACCGACAACGACATTACGATATGCATTATGGTGATGGAATGATGAATGAAGAGATCGAAAGAGCACGCAAGCGTGCTGAAGCAGCTTCTCCACGAAAGAGTGGATATTCGTATCAATCTCCGTTGGGATCGGGGTTTAGTTTCGATAAGGGAAAGCCATTAGGTGAACAAATGAATCCATATTCAAGGAAAGGATCGAAGCAACATGATCATATTAACAATACTGGGGGGTATAGAATAGAATACGAAGAGTCATACATGGAGATGAACACGTCGTCAAATTTTTCAGAGGCACGAAAGGTCATGTCATCGAAAGAGCATGTTGTTGAGAGGATGAATGATAGAAGGAAGAATCGAGAGAGAGAACGGGGAGATCCGAATCCATATCAGGAGAGAAGAAGACGGGTCGAAAATGGAGAAGAGTCGGGATGTGTTGTCATGTAAGGATCTGCAAGTTCATCTAATCTAACTGAGATTCCTACTCAAAAAGGATCATGTTAATTCAACAATGGCGAGAGCTGCTAACAAAAAAAGAAAGTCTGCTAACATAATTCTGATTACCTAAACATCAAACAATTTACTTTTCTTGAGGAGAAACAACCTACCAACAAAAGTACATTCCTAACCAAGTAACACGCATCTTTAAAACAGTGGATGAAAGAAGACTGGCGTCTCGTCGATCACACCAACCTTACTAACATATTCCTGAAAAGCGAAACCAGTCACTGCAAGCATCGCCAGCCTCCCATGCTTAATTTCACACAATTGCATTCGCTGCTGCCCCCCTTCATCCTTCGGATACATTCCCAAAGGATCAAATCCATAATCACCTGGTAAATACGACTCTCCATCTTCTTCATTAAATTCAGTCTTGTACCTAGCATTCTGAACCCCACGTAAATCAATTGCAGCACTCAATCCTAAACAGACACCCCAAAAGATTGGTGATATATTGTCCAATCCTCCATTCAACAAGGATGGAACTCGATCATTGGAGTTGAGCATGGGAGATAGGTCTAATGACAATTGTGCATCGATAAATTTCGTAATGGGTTGATCAAACAGTTCGGATGATGGCCACCCTACCGCAGCTAGCATGGCAAGTCGGGCATGTTTGATTTCTGCTTCACGGTAATAGGTAAGTTGTTCGGGTGAGGAGGAACTGAAGTTGAATGGATCAAAGCCTACGTCGCCGGCGTAGGTTCCTGTGAGGTTGGGTGGACGTTTTAGGAAGGGGATGGCTTTGGAGTATCGTGAGAGTGGTGCCTTGGTGGAGGATGACACCATGGCCAATGGAGATGAGGATGATAGCGTCATGTTGTTGTTTAATTTGACTGTTTGGTTGTATTGTGTATATGTTGTGTTTGTTCTTTGAAAAAGCATTCCAAAAATGCATTGCTATTGGTGGTGGCTCTCGCCTCGTGCGTTTTGATGACGATGACGCGATACAATAGAGGCCTTTGAAGTCGCAGGGGGCTCTAATGCGGGCGTTAGCCCGATCAAATGTATAACTAGAATATGTGATTTAATGGGAATTCGGGGGCATTTGCCCCCGGAGGGTAAAAGGCCTTAGGTGACTCATCGCTGCAGAGCTGTTCGTTGTTGTTCCCATCTTCGGCATTTTTGAAAGAAAACATCTCACCTCTTGATAAGTAGCTTTTGATGCCCGCCTTATGGCCCGAGATGATATTATAGTACTCTACCATTCAACAACATGCCATTACTGATCATTACCCACAGAGAATAAGAGCTGATAAGTAGTACTCTGCAGAAAATGACAAAGACCTACGGCAAAGCTGCCGCACCAGGAGATGAGGAATCGCGATTGTCCGCCCCATCTCCAATGGTGTCATCCCATCAAACTAACATCAACGAAGAAGAAGATGATGGATTAACCATCACCGATATTCTCAAAACACCCCGTAACGGACCCAATGTGGCAGGCTTGCGTTCACCCACTGGTAAACTTGCTGAATACGTCCTGGGATCAGGTGGTGGTCACACCAATACCGCTCATAATATGAACCATGATGGACCTGGAATCTGCGCAGACGACTTGATCGACAGCACACCCGAAAACGAATTCCAAATGGAATTGGAAGCATATGATCGTAAAGAGTGGGCGACAATGATGGGTTGTTTACGGGATTACAAACGGTATGATGGGGATGTGAATAACATTCCAGCTGGTCCATTGAGATCATGGTTGGAGCGGCAGTTTCGGAATAATTTTAGTAACAACTTGTCCAGTGGACATGTGGACGAGTTGAATGGGTTGGGTGTGGTGTTTCCTACCAAGATGGAATCAGTGCACAACCTTGACGACGACGACGATAAAGACAAGAAGAAGAAGAGCAAGAAGAAGAAGTCCGACATCCCACCAGCAACTGTCTCCCAAGTCTTTTCATTCCTGCGCACACCTCGTGACAAGACATTATTGTTTGTAGGAATAATCGCTGCAATTTTGAATGGATTAGTCTTCCCTGCATTGGCATATCTGTTCTCCAACTCCTTTTCTGACTTGGGACAGGCCAATCAAGGACTTGAAAGTGTACGCAGTCTTGCCTTTACATTTGTAGGTGTCGGCTGCTATGCCTTTGTAGTTGCGGCAATTCAAAACTTTTGTTTCCTATTGGTGGCGGTAAGAGCTTCGGATAACTTTCGTAAGGAATGGTTCTCGGCTCTGTTGAGGCAGGATAGTGCATTTCATGATGTGCATTCGGTGAGTGGGATGGCCACGGCGTTATCTTCGGCAAGTAACAAGATCAAACGTGGTTTGGGACGGAAAATGGGAGAGGGAATTCAATTTGGTACTACGTTTATTGGTGGTATCATTTATGCATTTTATAGTTCATGGCGAGTAGCCTTGGTGATCTTGGGGTTGTTGCCATTTGTCAGTTTTGCGGCGTTTGCATTGATGCAATTGAATCAATCGCAGACTAGTAATGCACAAAAGGCGTATACTAGTGCGGGAGCGGTGTCTTATGGTGCTGTATCATCGATTCGTACTGTATTGTCGTTGAATGCGGTTCCTGAAATGATTCGTCAGTATTCTGCAGCCACCACGGAAGCATTTGAGAATGGAATTGGGCCATTGTTGAAGCTCGGTATTGTTAATGGTAGCATGCTGGGAAGCTTCATTCTTTTGTACGCCGTATTGACTCTCTTTGGTGCATACTTGCTGTATAGTGAAGTTGCATCCACGAATTGCGATCCTAGTGGGGCTGTCCCGGGCATGACTACCTGTACAAGCAGTGGGCCTAAAGTCTTTGGAGCCATGTTAGGAGTTGCTTTCGCAGCTCAGGGTATGAGTCAGCTGGCCAACAGTATCGAAGCATTCAGTAGTGCGCGATCAGCTTGTGCTCAAGCCATGTTGGCAATTGATAGAAAGTTGGGAACAGACGAAACAACGGTCACAAAACCATCCAGCGATGATGAAGAAGCACCTGCTGAGACATTCACGCTTCCAAAGTACGAAATTGACAGTTCTTCTCACCATGGGTTGAAGCCCAAAGCGACACAGGGAGAAATTGTGTTTGAGAATGTATCATTCGCCTACCCCACCCGACCTGGCACAAAGATCTTTAATGATTTCAACTTGACAATTCCTTCTGGCAAGACTATCGCTTTGGTAGGTGAAAGTGGTGGTGGAAAATCGAGTACAATCGGTCTTATTGAACGCTTCTATGATCCCACTGATGGGAGAGTGAAGCTTGATGGAGTGGACTTGAAAGATATAAATGTTACACATCTTCGTAAGCAAATTGGGTACGTGGGTCAGGAGCCGGCACTCTTTGCTACAACGATTGAGCAAAACATTCGTTATGGCAATGAAAGTGCCAGCCGTGAAGAAATTGAAAAAGCGGCTAAGCGAGCAAATGCATACGACTTTATCATGAGCTTTCCCGATGGGTTTGAAACACAGGTTGGTGATAAGGGCTTGCAACTGAGTGGAGGTCAGAAACAGAGGATTGGTAAGTTTTCATTGTGGTCCCTCCTTTCTTGATATTTGGAATGCTTGTCAGCTCACCCCAATCGTTGTTTTCTTCAGCAATCGCAAGAGTTTTAGTTGGTAATCCGAAGTTGCTTCTTCTCGATGAAGGTAAATAACTCTGTTTCTTGTTCTCTCTTGGATTGAGAATGCTGCATTAATACTCACTCATCCTCGCTTTCGTCTTTACTTTCTTAATGTAGCTACGAGCGCATTAGACTCTGAAAGTGAACTAGTAGTCCAAGAAGCCCTTGATAAGCTTCTTGTTACGGAGAAAAGAACAACCATCATTATTGCGCACAGACTTACTACCATTAGGAATGCGGATGTGATAGTTGTCATTACTGGTGGCAAGGTGAATGAGATGGGAACTCATGATGAGTTGATGGGACACGAAGCTGGGAAATATCGTGCGTTGGTCGAGAAGCAAGAGCATGGACTGGAAAGTGGCGGTACTGAGTCGAAGGTACCTTCCAGAAATAACAGTGAAGCAAATTTGGCGTCCATTACAGGAAGTTCTGGAGACCTGATGGCATTGGCTGGGGATCGTCGCAAGTCCATTGGTAACATTACTCAGTTGAGATTCCACGATGTTAGATTTGCCTACCCCACTCGACCAAGAAAGGCAATTCTGGACAAGTTCAACCTGTCTGTGAGGCAAGGAGAGACAATTGCTTTGGTAGGTCCTTCTGGTGGCGGCAAGAGTACAACAATCGGGCTCATTGAACGTTTCTACGATCCAGACTGTGGATGCATTGAGTTTGAAGGTGTTGATATTCGTGACTTGAATGTGTCGTGGTATAGAGATCAGATTGGCATCGTGCAGCAGGAGCCTACCCTGTTCACTGGGACAATTGCAAAGAATATCGCATACGGATTTCCAGGTGCCACTCAAGAACAAATAGAGGCTGCGGCACTTGCCGCAAACGCTCATGATTTCATCATGTCATTCCCTCGCGGCTACGATACTGATGTTGGTGAGAGTGGCAAAGCTCTCAGCGGTGGGCAAAAGGTTAGTGAGATTCATAAGCTCCTTGAAATGCTTTACATGTACATCAATACTCACTTAGTTTGCCCATAAAGCAACGTATTGCGATTGCTCGTGCTCTTGTCAAGAATCCAAAGGTCTTGCTGCTTGACGAAGGTAAATTGTTCTGTTTATTTCTCTTGCACTTTATTTTGGTTCATGTTGCATCATACTCACACTTTCTTCTTGTAGCTACTAGCGCGTTGGACTCAGAAAGCGAGAAGGTAGTACAAGCAGCCATTGACAAGTTGATGGAATCTCACGACCGCACAACTATTGTTATTGCCCACAGGTTATCAACTGTGAGGAAAGCCGACCGCATAGCCTTTATTGCCAATGGACGGCTTCGTGAAATTGGTGGCCATGATGATTTGATGAACAAGCCCAATGGTCGGTACCAACGACTTGTTGAAAGTCAAAAGCGAAAGTCGAGTGTGAATGTTGCCGACATTAAGTCAGATACTCTTAAAGATCTAGAGGAAGATGAAGAGGATGTCGACTTTGAGAAGGAAGAAGAACAGCTAGCTTCCAAAGCATTCAATCGAGCCGATGCACGAAATTTTGCAAAACCAGAGATTAATTTGTACATTGTCGGTATCATTGGGGCAATTATTGCAGGAGGAGTATTCCCTGCTTGGGGAATAATGTTTGCTGAAATGATCGGTGAGTTTCGGAGACAATCGCTATTGTTGTCAACTTTGATTGCTGCAATGCTAAGCTCAAAAACAAATCTGTTCTCAACTAACACTTGAAACCTCAAATTCTTTTGTGCAGGGCTTCTATTTTATCCAGCACTTCCCTGTCCAATTCCTTTCGTCCCACCCGGTCTTGAGGAGAATATATGTATCGACTTGTTACTCGAAGGAAGCTGTGGTTCCTACTACGACTGCGTTGCAGATGATATGCGTCAGATGAGCTTTGTCATCGCAGGGTATTGGACCGTCATCATTGCTGCGTGTCTGATTGGTAACGTGCTTGTCTTCAAAGGGTTCGGAACTGCCACGGAGAGAATAAATAAGCGAATGAGAGACCTCACCTTTGCTGCATTGATGCGCCAGGAGGTTGCATTCTTTGACAAGCGTAGTGTTGGAAGTATTACGAGTCAATTGCAAGACGATGTTGCGTTCATCTTTGCCTTTTCTGGCGAGCCTGTTAGGACGCTGGTGATCAACCTTGCCAGTGTTGTTACCGGCTTGACGATTAGTATGTACTTCATGTGGCCATTTGCGTTGCTATCAATTGGAATTATTCCCTTCATGGGATTTGCTACAGCTATGGAAATGAAGCGCTTCCTAGGAGAAGATGATGGCGGAGCAGAAGATGCAGATGGAACTGACAGTCCTGGAGGAATCATCGTAGAGACGTTGCTAAACATTCGCACTGTATCTGCTTTGACTTTGGAAGAGCAAAGATGCAAGGATTACGAAGCAGCACTCGCCAAGGTGGACGGAAATGTAATGAAAGAGAGTGCCGTATCAGGATCACTAAGTGGTTTGTCCATTGCGATTCAACAATGGGTGAATGCATTGCAGGTATGTAGCTCCTTGCGTTGCTTTCGCGTCTTTTCATGCGTCACTTGCCATTCTAACCCTTCCTTGTTTGTTCTGCAGTTCTGGTGGGGTGGTTGGCTGATGTACAAGTATCCAGACGTTTTTGACTTTAATTCCTTCTTGATCAGTATGTTCGCACTTTTATTCAGTTTGTTTGCTCTAGGTGCCGCTGCTCAGGGTGCCACAGACAAGAAGAAGGCAGAGGCAGCTGCTGGAAGACTGTTCTATTTGATCAACAGAGAGAGTGCCAACGATCCACTCGATACAGAAGGAAAGAAGTTGGACTAAAGGGGAAGGGGCGATAAGGTGTTTGCTTCGTAGATGATGTTCATGATGTGTATGTAGAACATGAGATAAAGTCCTAAACAAATGTTTGGGAAGGATAGTGTATACATCTAGTCGAGGAGGTATTATTCTGAGCTGAAACAGGTGTTTAGGTTATATCGTGACATCAACTTGCAAACAATACAATTAGACATTCAGAGAGTAGATAACGAGTGCCATTTCGCTCAGTTGGGGTTCGGTGTGGGGTTGGCCTTCTTATAGAGCCAGCCACCTTCGGCACACTGCTCGACCCATTTTTGCTGGTAAGTTTTAGCGTTCTCCTTGCCTTTGAACAAAATCTCAAGCTTTGACTTGTCTGTGCTCTCACGCTTAGGACATTTGCAGGTCTCCCCCAAATCATTAGATTCATCACAGCAGCGCTTGAAAATATCTACGTAGTCGATATCTTTGAAAAATAGACGTCGTTGGCCATTGTCTTCGTCTCCCAGCATTGCTTCCCTTCCTTGAACTGGAGCTACGACCGAGGCGGCTGCGGCGAGGAGAATAGTAATTGTAGATGTAGACTTCATTGTAGCTTGATAATGATGTGGAGTGAGAATGTGTTTGTAAGTCAAAGTGAATTTGTTTCACGAGAGTATTTATGAGAGCATTATCAACGTGTGGTGGCGTACGGCAACTCACACGATGACTCAGACATCACTCTTGCGAAAACAGTATCGGGATCGGACCATACGCATACGACTAACGAAATCGTGTCAAACTGTGGCCACATACATATCTACACAAAAGTCGAGAGCTCTCCGTATTCATGTTTCTTGGGCCTTCGAAGATATTCTACGAGCTTCATTAGAGGTACTTCGTGCACAACGATGCATCTTTCGGGAGCTATAACCTCTTCTTCAGCCAGTCCCGTTTTGAGGATTGAAGGGCTGAAAGCTACTTTTACACTTGCTGCAAAATGAGATGATTTTGCAACAAGCTCGAGTCCTTGATGGACTCCGTTACTCACGAGCTTATTCAGCAACGTTTCTACTCGTAATAAAATAACTCTACTCATCCATTACGTGCAGAAGATACCCAAAGTACATATGTACGTCATGAAGATCTTCACACGATACCTGCAGCTGCAGGTGACATATCATATGTATCGGTGGCATGCTTCCAAGTCTGAGAGGTTGGTAATCCATATCTATCGACCTCTTTTGGCAATATTTTTGCTTCTCTTCAGTACATTGGTTGGCACTCGAAGCAAGTTGATTGTGTTCTCATTTGTCATTACGACTGTCATTTCAGACTTGCACAGATTATCCAGGCAAAACTGTCTGCGGTACTGAGTAACCGGTCCGACCATCAACAATCTCAGATTATACAGAGGAATTAGATATGCGGTGATGAGTTTCGCGAGACACAGTGACGTTCTTTCGTGGTTCTTTGCTGAGGTGGCCCAAAATGTTCTGAAATTTCCCCCCACCCTTTTGAACAAACGCACTACGCTGCGTCAGCCAGCCAAAATTCATCTCTTGTGCATGCCAAAAGTGGTCATCTAATGCTGAGTAAGCAGCTGTTTCGTCGTATGACTAAGTAGGTGTGTCCCTAAGCAACCCGACAGCAACAACAATGTACGTTAGCCGCCGCAATACCCTGCTAGTATCACCATCGTATCACGAAAACGCCACCGCTAGCCTTTGCAAAGACGACGCCGTAGACTCTGCCGAATATATAACCTCATCGTCATCATTTACGCAGCTGTCGACGCCGTCCGATAGTACTTTTAACATCAATTGCCATCATCGCCCGGAGAAAATGACGCAGAGACAACAGCAGCAGCAGCAGCAAGCCCAGGCGGTCGCACCCTTTCCGAACTTACCGTCGCAAGTATCCTCGGCCTCCTCGCTCAATTCAAATGCATCCTCGAATGCATCTACGCTAACCAATCTGCAGCATCAAGCAGCCTCTGCACCAGTGGGCGTAACCGAGGCCGCCAACTCGTCAACCATGCTAAACATTCCTGCAATTGCCACTTCTATCAACAGCAACACTTCCTTGGGACTGCTAGCTAACAATTATACCAACTCCATCATCAGCAATTCTTCCAGTAATCCGAACTACAATGCTACAGCCGCAGCATTAGCCTCAGCCTCCATAGTATCCGGCACAGTCCCCGAATTCCTCTATCAACTCACCAAAATGCTAACTGATCCCAATAATGAAATCATCGAATGGTCCACCTATTCTGGAAATGGACGGATTGAAGTCCACAATCCATCTAGGTTAGAGAGTGAGGTATTAAGTCGATACTTTCGTCATTCGAAATATTCCTCATTTCAACGTCAATTGAATTACTTTGGGTTTCGTAAGATTGCTGGGAAGGGTAAGATGAGTCCCTGTTCCTATGTCAATGATGCTGCCACGTTGGATATACGGAGTTTGTTGCTGATGAAACGAAAGGGCAGTGAGAAGGAGAAGAATGGCAACAAAGCTACTACTGCTGCTGATGCCGGCAATGACGATGGCAAGAATACTGCAGCATCATCTGCATTGGCAGTTCAGGCAGGTATGAAGAGGATGAACCCAGGGAATGACATCCAACCTGCCACTGTCCAACCAATGTTTCATAATGCTCATCGGAATATATCATTTGACACCATGGCGGCTACCGTGGCCAAGAACATTGCTGAAGCTCGTACACAGCATCAACTACAGCAAGTTGAGAGGAGTAATGAAGAATTCAATGAGATTAAACGTACCAAGTTGGAGTCATCGACATCGGCATCATCAGCCTCTGCGAGTGGGCGGGGATATACTGTTGCTACGGGGAAGGGTATACGACATCAATTGAATGGATATCTTCGACCTTCGTCGAGTGGTGGGAGTATCAACAATACTACCCATGCATCAACATCATCTTCGTCGGCCACAACATCCGCTACAACAACAGATTGTGGAGAATCATCGTCCAATCAGAATCAATCTTGGTCAGTCCTCCATAATGCAAGTGCTGCTGCTCCTACATCTACTGCACCACTCCAATTTCTTGATCCGAATGAGTTGGGTATGAGTGTCACAAGTGCGACGTATTTGAATCAGTTGAAGAATAATTATGCAGCGGTGGCGTCGGATGCTACTACAGGAGGTTCTTCAGCTGCGGTTGATGCGACTGCTTCCCCTCCTTGTGCGGCTGCTGCTGCTACTGCTGTCAATCACGGAGCAGTCAACCAGCAACTGCCATGCCTACCAGAGAACAGTGGGATTAACACGAACACTTCTCCGGTCTCAAGAGTGTCATCACAGACATCCTTCTTGGGTATGCTTCGAAGAGACGACTCACTGATAAATTTGGCCATGTTGCCCACCCTTGATACAACAGCTCCTGCTGCGACTGGTACCACCAATCCTTCCAACATTGATAGTGAGACGTCGTTTGGATTTATAGATTACAATCCGTCTTAGCCGAAATACAAGACGGAGCACTGATAACAGCTAACCATTTCTAGAGAAAAAGAAGCGCGGTGATAGGAACGTTGCTGCTCTCATCAACATGACGCATACAAGAGACATCTGTACATAATATAGAGTCGTCAGAGTGTTGGTGCCGAATTATATTATTAAATATAGTCTAAATCGTTTATGCATATATGAAGTAGGGTGTAGTGTGTATAATCAAGAGAGGTCGAAAAGGCCTGCGCAGAATACGATGATTGCCAGTGTTGTTCTCATCTCTACTCTTTTCTTCAATGTAACCCAGCACACCTGCAAGTCTGCGACATATCATCCTAGCTCTCATCACATGAAATATTTTGTTGATACCGAACATACTAACCTCGCGTATTCATTAGAACGGTGAACGACTAGAAAACGACATTGGGACATTTGTGTAAGGATGAAACACGTTCAGTTGCTGTGCGTGTAAGCAGAGCATGCACTCCTCTTTTGCATCTACGCTCTCGCTTCGCTTTGTATGCCTTTTCAACCATAAATTGTAAATGTTCTGCTGCAGATTGATGGCATCGGAAGATATCTCTTCGCTGCTACTGCTAAGACCACCGTGTGGAGCCCCTTCACCACGAAAACCATAAATGGAGTCACCTACAATTGGATGGCCCATGGCTGCACAATGCACTCTCAGCTGGTGGGTTCGTCCTGTGATCGGATGCAATTCCAATCTAGTCACTGGGAGCCTCCGTATTGACAAGTTTCCGTCATTATCAATATTCTGATCATCCAGGTAT
This sequence comes from Skeletonema marinoi, assembly GCA_030544225.1. Lineage (NCBI taxonomy): Eukaryota > Bacillariophyta > Thalassiosirophyceae > Thalassiosirales > Thalassiosiraceae > Skeletonema > Skeletonema marinoi. The sequence goes on from CM060497.1 coordinate 1,671,844, forward strand.
TCGTATGAAAGAATTCGATAGGTCGTAAGACTTGACTTTGCTCCTTTCCCTACCATACGCAAGAATCTCGAGTTTCTCTTGGTCTCTTCTGCGTTCAAATCATGGCTTTGTTGCTGCTCAAGAAGCTTTTGTTGCATCTCTTCTGTTTCAGCTGTTGCTACGCGCATGAACGGAGGTCGTTCTATATCTCTTACAAGCGGTAGATCTATCTCACCCTCATCTCTTGCAACGCAAGATCTAGAAGATTGCCCAGTCCAGTGACCACACACAAGTGCTACATACGTCTTCTTCACTCTTGCCTTATTCTTGAAGTCATTGTGTAATTGTTTCAATGCATCATCATTCCTTGCTAACAACAAGACACCAGAAGTATCTCTATCGAGTCTATGCACAATCATTGTGTCAAGCTGCTTGCCATCTTCTTCACTCAAATGACGCATTATTATATTCTCTTCCACTGAACTATTGCATATTCCAATGTTATGATGTCCCTTTCCAAAATATCGGTATGCAAGTGATGCAGCACATTCGTGACGCCGAGGTCCAGGCACAGACAATATACCAGATGGCTTATTCAAGACTATGATGTGATCATCAACATATATTGGCTGAAAGTGCTTTGGTTGTATTGGTGGAGGGTGGATTTCAGTTTGGCCTCCTCGCCTTGTCTCTATAGATGTGAAATGTCTCTCGTTTGATGTAATATTCGAAAATGAGGCATTGTAATGATGAGGGAAGCGAAGCCAATGGCGGTATTCCTCGTAATTCAGCACACCAGAATAGCGTTGATGAGGCAGCATTCTATTCTCTACTTGTCGCAGCACCCGCCCATCAGGAGAGATGAGTGATTCTTCTTTGTATCTTGGGCTTTCACTTGCATGTAGTACATAATATCGGCGGTGTGATGGATGCTGGGATGATGATGGGCATGATACGAAGCTGCATGAATTGCAAACTGCTGCACTCCAAGAGCAGCTAGCCAGGAAAAAGAACACTTTGACGCATTTTCGACGAAAAGAATGCATCTTGTAGATGACTGCCCCCATCGCGCCTTGACTCTGTATCACACCAGCACAACAGCACCAACTACATCAGATGCTGATCATTATGATTGACGCGAGGCGGGGAGGTTGAGTTGGATGGCGCGCCGTTGCGCCAAAGCCAAAAGACTCGCAAACCCCGCCTGAATGCCTGAACCACAGCAAGATGCACAGGACCCACAGGATCCACAGCAGCCACAGGCAACTTCAAAGTATGGTACAATATGCCGAGCATCTTCGAACATTCTCCTCCAATGCAGAGTATTGATGCAAAGCAAATAAGAGTCCGAGAGGGAAAAGTATCTATGGGCTGCAGCATTGTGTCCAGCGAAGAATTATAGAGAGATGAAGTTGAAGTTGAAAAAGAGTAAAGACAAGGAGTTACTTTCATTCGTACATACATTCTTTGTTTATGCATCATCACAACCCTGCTAATTTTGCTGCTTTTGTTGCGTTGGTACACCTGTTCATAACAAGTATCATTCATTTGGAGCACTGTCTATCTATACAATTTGAATGCTTTTAATCCTTTCTTCGTGTAGCAAATACATACAACAAAGAATGCGTAGGATATTCACTCTTATCTCTCTGATCATATTCACCAATTTTGATAACTTCCCACCCAGTCTTGCTCAATAACTCAACAACTTCAGAGCTTGTGTAGTATGAATATAATTTGCATATATCCTCTTCATTGTCAATTGGTGTATACCGCGTATCTGGCTCTACTACTTCTCCAGCTTGTCCAATCTGATCATGTGTACCAACCTTCAAACTGAAATACAATACACCTCCAACTTTGATTGATACATATAAACCTCTCAATAATGATTCTAAATCTTCTTTTGGAAGATGTGACAGGCTAGAGTGCGACCAGATTCCATCAACACTTTGATCTATCAGCAGATTCTTCAGCATTCTCATGTCCATATTTAAGTAATGTGCATGAGGAGCAATAGTCTTGGCATGATGAAGCATTGCGTAAGAGTAGTCCACTGCAAGGACATGATGTCCAAGTGTCGTGAAGTGAAGAGTATCTCTGCCATGACCACATCCTAAATCAATGATTGTAGAGGAGATTGAATCACTTGTCTTCTTTGTCACTGGATGCGCTTCTTCGTGTAGATAATTTAAGAATGAATCACGAAGTGCTGTTGGTGTCAAAGCATCTCCATCTTGGTTGATTTTTGCAATGAGTTCGTCGGCGTGCTTATTGTAGAACAGCTTTGTTTGCTCGGTACAATCAAGATCGTCCTGCAATGATATCTTTGTTGGCGATCTCTTTTGCTCAGGTGTAGCAATCGTCTTCATTGGTTCCTCTACCTCTGCATCATTGATTGCCGCTGTAGTTTCGGCTGGTTCCTCTACTTCTTCATCATCAATTGTCGCTGTGGCATCCGCTGGTTCCTCTATCTCTGCATCACCAACTGCAGCCATAGAATTCGCAGGTTCTTCTACCACTGCATCATTGATAGACAAATTTTCAATCTTTTCCCTGACTTCTTCGATAGGCTTTTCCTCCTCCAGTGCCTCTGCTGCCTCCTCACTGATTACTTGCTCTTCTTCATTGTTTGGTTGATCCCCCTCAGTGTATTGCTGTTGTTGCTCTACCTCTTCTTCATCCTCTTGCTCTTCTTTTTCCTCATATTGAGCGGACGGCGATGTATTGTCAGTACTACCCTCCTCGCCCTTCTTTGAAAAAGGACTCATCACAACTTTTGACAACTCGCCACTCTCTTCTTCTTGCAGTGCTTTTGTTAATGCCTCCACTATAGAATCAGTCTCATATTTTGCTTTCAATGCCTCTACTACATGATCTGGAAGCATTTCCACCGCGTTATTTATGATTGTACTCTCTTCTTCTTCTTGTTCATTTTCTTCATTATCAATTTTCTCTCCATCTTCATTGTTGTCTATATTGCTCACTTCATCATCAACTTTACCACCTTGCTTCCCCCGATGACTCCCCTTCCACTCATGCAACTGCTTCTGTGCCTCTCTCACTTTCCTACGATGCTCATTCATCAACCGTCCATACATGCCATTGCCCAATAAATCATTTAAATCACCCACTTTATTATTCACCGTAGCCCCCGAGCGCCAGGCACGTTCCGCTTCCAGCTTGGATTGTTTTTCTTTTGTTAGTTTGGCCTTGCGGAGTTCTTCTAGTTGCTGGGGTGTGTATAAGGCTGATGCTGCCGTGGAGAGGCGGGTGGATTCAGTTTTGACACGGGAGGATTGCCGGAGGGCTTCGAGTTCGTCGGAGATGGGCATTTTATGTGTTTGTTGTGTATATCTGATCACTGTTGTGTCGATCGTTTTCGTTTGCGGCACTGCGGCACCTATTCAGAGGCTATTCAGTTTACAGATACTTAATTATGTTCATACAGATCATCGTGCGAGGCTTGCTACTTAAGACCGGCGCAAATGAAATGTAACAGGACAGAATTCGAGTTCGAGGCCTCAAGATTGCGCTACATTCGAATTCAATAAAACTTCATTTGAAATTTCTAAAGGCCTTGAAGACGAATTCTGTCCTGTTACATTTCATTTGCGCCGGTCTTACTTGTGGAGGTGGTGCGTGGTGGCGTGGTGCGCTGCAGTGTGTCATTGGCGGACTTTTTGGAGATCGATAGCATGCTGAAAATGACGATGTGAGATGGCCGTCTCAAAAAGTCCGCCATCCACCTCGTACCTGCACGACTGCCGCCACCCGCCAACATGGTCCATGGTCAATGGTGTCTTGTGTTTGGTCTTGGTACTCTTTCAACACACTTTGGTGGGTAGAAAGCAACTAACATTGCATAATATCATCTGTGGACAACTTTCCATCTGTAGGTTGTACAGTAGGGCTTCGGGTTGTCTACACTATATTCCGCTTACATACACATCATAAAAGATATCTCCGTAAAAACGATGGGATGCTCCTCCAGTAAACCCACAGTAGCGGAAGACGATGCCCCCGCTGCCGCCGTGCCAGCACCCAGCAGTGCGCTTCCAGTAGCGGAAGACACCGCTACCGCCGCGCTGCCTTCGTCAACAAAAAATTCAACCATTCCCAGTAGTTTTGGCAACAAAAAACCGCCGGTCTCAAAAGAGCGCAAGGTTAGCTTTGAAAACTCACCTGCTGTTAATAACAGCAGGGCTGCTCAAGGTGGCAGTGATACGAAGCAAGGCGGTGGCAATTATGATCCATTTGCCTCTCATGTACATTCATCGAAGCATCAGCAACCGAAGAGTAGCACCAACAAAAATAATCAATCCATCATGGAAGATTCATGGGAATTCCTCCATCGTATCACTAAAGATAAACTGCTTGATGCATCTGATGTGAAATCCGTGGAAAGTGGAAAGCTGGAAATCACATCGATCCGTCGATATGCGCAACAGTTGTTGGTGCATTTACAAGAAGTAGAGCTGGGACAATCGGCTGCGCTGGGAAGTAGTGTGTTAGGTGGTGTTACTGAACCCGACGAGGAGGCGAAGGGAAAGGCGTATGGTGATAGCGATCGTAGAGCACTCTATGATAAACAAGACTTTTTATCGTTCAAGAAGGAGAAGTCATGGAAATCGGAGGAGACTCAGAAATTGATTCGTGATATCATCCAGAAGAAGACGTTGTTTGAACATTATAGTGAAGATGAGATTTTGGAGATTGTCGATGTGTTTAAACCGGCAACATTCAAGAAGGGGGAATGTATTATTCGCCAAGGTGACTCTTTTGGTGACAACTTTTATGTTGTTGAGACAGGGCAATTGAATGTCCACACGAATGTTGCGGGGAATGACGGTGAAGACAATCAGGTCCTCCTCCGCACATGTAGCAAGGGCGATCATTTCGGTGAGCCGGGGGGATTAGTTGGGGGTCAACGCAGTAAGAGAACGATTGTTGCCACTACAGATTGCAAGTTGTGGAGTCTAGCGAGGGAGACATTCTCTTGTGTGATTAGTCAGCTCCGACACAAGCAGCACGAAGAAAAAATGGAGTTCTTTAGGGCATGTGAAATCCAAGGACGTAGTTTCAATCACATTTTTGATGGGATTCAGATTGAAGGCCTTGCTATTGCTGCCAAGACTGATGTATTTGATGAGGGAAGTGTTATTATTCGAGGAGATGAACCATCAGACGTTTTCTACTTCCTTCGATCGGGCGAGGTGAATGCATACGAGAAGGGTTTGTATTCATCATACGATGATGAAAACCTCAACAAGCTTGCCTTTGCAGTTAAGGAGAAGAGAGCTTTTGGAACGACATCCATTCTGAAAAGATCTAATTCTCCCTACACCTACGTAGCCAAGACTCCGGTTCGGGTTTACTACATCACGAAAGATTCTTTCGAGCTTATGTTGGGATCTTTGCGAGATGCACTAGATGGCAATACCGTATCACAACGAAGTGTAGCGAGATCAAAATCAAGCAAATCGTACAGGGACCGAGATGCCGCGACAATGATTGCAGATAGAGTGCATAGTCACTTGGAGCTTAAGGATCTGAAGTTTTTCAAAATGCTGGGCAAGGGAGCCTTTGGCAAGGTTTACCTCGTTCAGTCGACACAGGACAAGGCGTTGTTTGCCCTTAAAGCACAAGTGAAAAATGCCATCGTGACGCATAAGAACCAGGAAAAAGTGTTGAATGAATGTCGCATCTTGAAAACAGTTGGCCATGACCCTAACATATTGGGCCTTCACAATGTGATGCAAGACAAACGCCATCTCTACTTCTTGATTGATCTCCTTCCTGGTAATGAGCTGTGGTTTTATAAGAAAAAGTTCAAGAGGTTTCCAGAATCGATGGCCCGATTCTACGCTGCATCAGTTCTTCTTGCATTTGAACGCCTGCATACTGACTTGATTGCCTACCGTGATCTCAAGCCCGAGAATGTTGTGCTTGATGGAGAGGGATACGGTGTATTGGTTGACTTTGGTCTGGCGAAGCAAATTGAAGACGGTCAAACCTTTACGGGATGCGGAACTCCCGTGTATATGGCTCCAGAGGTAATAAGAAGAACGGGACACGACTGGGCCGTCGATTACTGGACACTTGGAATCTTCTTATATGAGCTTGTGCATGATAGGGACCCTTTCTATGATAGAGACAGGATGCGTAGACAGAAGAAGATCCTCAGAGGTATCGACTATGTCATATTCCCATCTTGTTTCAGTGAACCTTTGCAAGATCTTATTCGTCACTTATTGGTAGATGACCAATCAAGACGCTTAGGAAGAACGCAGAGTGGCATACAGGGAATCAAAAGTCATAGATTCTTCGCTGGGTTCGACTGGGAGGGTCTCGAGGCCCGGCGCATCACCCCACCAATTAAGCCAGCTATTCCACACGATCTCAAGACGATTGGAAAGGGAGTTGTCGGTGCCAGCCCTGTTAATGATATTTCAGTGCCCACCAGCGATTGGAATCCAAACCTCAAGACATTGGAGGGTTGGTTGTAGATAATTATTTGTAAAGAAATAACGTAAGATAAAAAAGCCAGTGATGTTATGTATCCCTTTATTTAGCAACAACCTTGGAGAAGTAGGACAGCTTTGGGTAAGATGCCTCCAAGTATGAGTTTCCCTGTTTTTGAATTAGCCCCTGGTTTGGCCCTCTTCCAGATGGAGCTCCCTCACCATATCCGCTGTAGAAGCGTTCAACCACGTCCATTCCCTCGACAACTTCTCCCAAGGGACTGAATCCTTGCTTGTCCAAAAATGAATTGTTTCCTAGATTGACAAATAGCTGTGTAGTTCTAGTTCCTGGTCCTGCTGTAGCGAAGACAACAGTGCCTCGGCTATTGCTGACTTTGACTGGGTCATCTTTCAAACTGGATGAGCGCCACTTGGATTGAACGGCGGGGTCTCCATTGATACCAAACTGGACAATAAACCCAGGTAATACTCGGAATGCTCGGCACCCGTCAAAGAAACTAGATTCTGCCAATGCCACAAAACGTTCCTCACCAATAGGGGCCCAATCTTTGTTGTGTAGAAATAGTATGGAAATGTTTCAGCGCATTATGAGCCGACATTCAGCAATGAAAGAATAAGTATTAGAAATCACAATACTGGATGACACCATTTCGAGCATTAGCAGCCTGCTGCTGCAACCGAAGCAAACTCGGCTTCGTTTCTGTTGCTCATAACATTTATACATCACAAATAATTGTGCACATCATGTACTTTTGTGCACATCTTGTACTCATTTTCTCTTTCACTTACCAGGACGAGTTTTCACCACGAAGGTTCCAGTCTTTCCCTCTTCCCCATCCAAATTGTTCACTGTGAATTCCACGAGCTTCCCACCAGAACCTTCGTCATCAGCGTTGACGACAGTGGAAGTCGCTAATACAGCGGCTGCCGATGCCACCTGGAGGGCTTCACGTCTTGAGATTGATCCATCAGTTTCACCAGTTGTAGCGAAGAGCTCAGATACAGCGGAGTTATGGTGTTTCAGAGCAGAACGAGAGACAGAGGAGGGTACCCCGGTGAACGCCGATGCCGCAAGGGCTTGGATTGTTAGTAGGGCAATCAACTTCATCTTGAAATCTTTGTGTGATCAAAAAGTGTCATCAAATTATTTTGTGATAGAACCTTGAAGAGAAGAGAGAAGGCGAAGAGAGGCAGGGCGTGCTGAGAGAATCGAGTAATAAGAGCTATCGTACTTATCCAAGAACCAAGATCAAGATCGATCAAGATCTGAATCTGCTGTGAAAGTGACTTGCTTGTTGTCCGCGCACGGCAGAACGATTCGATGTAAAAATCAACAAAAGGTAACCGACCTGGTTGTCACCATAAAATTGCATGCAAAGTTTATGCTGCTTAGACACATCATAATACAAAACAGAAACAATATTTATCCTTATCCTTATCCTTTACCTTTATTTACCAACATGACAGTTGATCTCATAGTAGACTTCCCTCTCCAACGCAACCATCAAGTTGTACGATTCGCCGAAAGAGCGCAACTGCACATCGTTGAACGGCATGAAGATGACGAGGACAAAAACAAGCTGTGGTACACCAAGTCAGACTACAACTCAATGAAACGTAAACTTAAACAATATGTCCTCCAAGCTCGAGCAAATGATGCCTCATCCGAAGAAGAAGAAGACAGCGGCTTCTGGATCGGTATTGAGGCGAAGACTTGCAGATTTCGATGCGTTCGTGCAGTGCTTGCAGAGCAGGCGAGGCAGAGACCATCTGCAAGTGTCGGATGGGAGAATATTGCTCTTGCTTCGCTAGCCGAGACAAGGAAGGCCGTATTGAGAGCGAGGAGGCTCGGTAAACTTCGCCAGGAATCAATTTCTTGATACAATCGAGACCCACCAGGCAGAAATTCCAAATTCTCTCTCACATGATGTGGAGGACAAGGAAGTATTGGATTATGGAAAACATGGAGAAGGATGCTGCCGCTGGAGATACGACTGCCGGCTGCCATTGGTTGAGAATGAACTCTAGGTAAACATAGCGTTAAGAGTTATCATTCAAAACTATACGTTATTATTGAAGTATTATTGATAAATGGAAATGTTCGTTGTGTGACTTGCTTCTTTGTCTTTGTTGCTCAGGAAAAGCCCAAGTCTGTCAAGCAGAAGACACCAAGTATTCAAAGCTTAGCTCATTTCTTGAGAGAATTCTGCAGTAACACTTGACATACTTCCGCAAACTTCTTTCTGCGCGACTTCTTCTTCGTTGGTTTATTGCTTGCCATTGACTCTACAATATCCACCGTGTTATTGTTGTTGTTGTCGTCATCTCCATCAATACTTTTTCTCCCCCGTTTCTTACTCCTCCTTTCAACAACATCACCACCAACACAAGAATCTACCTTTCTCTTGGATCGTCTTACAGCATCCTCCCTCCACTTGGTAACACTCATAAACTCCCTCACATTCCAAATCACCACCGTCTCACCAAAGTATTGGATATTCGCATCCTTAAACACCCCCTTGGCCACTTTGGAATTGCGTTTTTTGGTAGCCATGCGTGTTATTGTGTCAGTGCCGGCGAGGATGGATTGGGTTTTGCGGAGTGTTTCTCGGGCTTCGCGGTGGGGTTCGCAGGTTGGGTTGGTGCAGCATTGGATGCAGGCTGATTGGAGGCAGTCTGTAATAATGATGATGATGATGATGGTGTTTTTTGTGGATTTATAATTCAAGAAAGTGTAGGAGAAGAGTGTTGCAGCAAATGAATACATATTAGTCAGTGTCAGCGACAAACGTAGATTCGTCCACAACAATTAAAAACAAATTTCTTCAAGCTGCGGAATGGTGTCATCAAATCAAAGAGCTGTAATGTGCCTCTCTAGCGGTCAAGGCAAAACGATTTCTGGTCAAGAAAAGAACATGTGCACAAGATGTGTGCACACTGTCGACGAGATTGCACTCACTTTTTCGCCCCACCCGCTTCTTACATACAGAGCACTTTGTTCCCCCATCACCTTCAGCTGCCTCTACGGGCGGTGTCGTCGAGCTAGCAACGTTTTCGTCGTCCATCTTGACACTGTTGAAACCAAAAATGCTGGATGCTGGCTGCGTGAGTGGTGAACAGCCCCTCAACAAAATCAGTGTGTGGCTAGTGACTGCGGATCGCGGATGATAAGGTGTTGACCATGAGAATGCGTGAGATATTTCTCTGATGTTAGAATCACTGCCGCACCACCAGTGAATGCATTACACTTCAAGCTGGAAATAATAATTGATTCATTGATTCTGCTTCACTGCTCGCAGTAAACTCACAAATATAAACCATGCAGACAACATCATCCCCCACCACCACACCACCAACAATGGCATTCGACGAAACCATCGACAATCTCAGTAGATCCACCCAATCCCTCCTTCGAACCATGCATCTCGACGTAGTACTACTAGGATCACAACAAGATGAGTCACGATGCACACTTTCGAAATTGGAGCAAGATTGGGTAATGTTGCAAAAGTTGTTGGAGGAGCAGGCGGCGAAGGATAAGCGGGAGGAGGAGGCGTTGAAGAAGAACAAGGAGAGGGAACTTCAGGATAATAGGAATGATGATAGTAACAAGAAGCAGCAGGAACGGAAGGCTCCATTCCGGCAGTTTCGACGACATTCATCGATAGAATGGTCCGAAGACGGATTATCTCTAGAGGGAAAAGACGAACAAACGAATACTAATGAACAAGTAGAGCAACAAGCAGCAACACGCACTCTCAATCTCTCGGATTATTCCAATCCAAATTCCTCCTCCAATAGTAAATCGACCAGAACAGGTCTAGATCATAGTAATTTTGACTGGGGGGCAGCCTATGATGATAATAATGATATGGAAGAGGAAGATCGTAAGGCGGATCAATCTGGACCGATGACTCTTGACAGCATGTTGAATCAAGCAAAGCAGAATCAAGTAGAGAGTGGGCGTGAAGGTGATGGTGATGATTTACCTCCTATTAAACGAATATTTGGCTGGGGACGAGATAAACAACAACGAGATGACAAAGTGCCTACTACACCAACAACAACTCAATCGGAACCGGGTCCCTCATTTTTTGGAAGAAGAGGCAATAATAAGAAACAACAACAAGAAGGAGTAGATGATGCCGCATCTACAATAACGGTAGGAACAACGAGCAGTAGTCGTAATAGTTTTTCGTGGCAGACGTTATTTCGATGGGATGGAAGTAATCGAAGTGGTGGTGGAGGGGGGATGATTGATGAAAAGTTACCGTCCAATAATTCCACCACCATCCCCTCTTCTACAGAAGAAGAGAAAGATCTCTCGGATGAAATTTACACCATGCAAGTCAAGCTTCGTGGTTGTGATTCTGCTGCCTCTTCATTACAACAACTTGTATCTTATCAGAAACGCCAACTAACTGATCTTCAACATGAGAAAAATCGATTGAAAGTTCTATCCGAGTATGAGACGCTACATGCTCAATCCGAGTTGAAGTCACTCCAAGCACAAGTGGAAGCTGCTCAAGTAGAGAGAGAACGAAAAATCAGCATGTTAAAAGACGCAGAGAAGTGTAGATCCATATTTATTGATAAAGAGGAGAAACTAAAGGAAGAGCTGGAGTGTATTCGGATGGAGTTGTTCATGCTTAATATGCAACTTGAGAATACTGGTGACGGATATGATGATGATGACGAGTTGGAGGAACAGAATCAAAAGAAGGTGGTGTTTATGGACAGAAGGCACTCGAGTGTGTAGGAAGCTTGCTTTCTGTGCAGAATGTTCTGTAAACTTCTTGTAGCCATTGTAAATAATATCTCTTAAAATAGTGTAACATTATCATTCATGAGCAAGTGAAGTTCACTCATCTCTTCTCTCTTAAAGCTTGATCTCACATGGTTTGGTCAAAGTAGTACCAGACTGCTGAATAATAAACCGAGCAGCCTCATGACCAAGCTCGACACTATCACCAACACTCTTCTCAGCCATAACACCAGCCAAGAAACCTCCAACGAACGCATCACCAGCTCCATTGGTATCAACCAATTCTTCCTTGGGGAGAGGCACAACCTTGTACTCTTCCACCTTTCCATCATGTGCGACAATAGTCGAGGAAGATCCCTGAGTGAAGATGACGAAACGCTTCTTTTCTTCATTCTTCTTTGGACTGGCAGCAATTTTTAAAGCAATCTCTTTCAAATCATCGCCGAGCTCATGCTTCTTGCCATAAGCTTCAGCCTCACTTTCATTACAGAATACAAAGTCAGCATACTCCAAGGCGGTGGCAACCTGATCGGCAAAGAAGTCAATAATGAATGGTGCCGAAAGGTTCAAGCAAAAGGTCTTGTTATTGGCAACAGAATGCTCGGCAATAATCTTCAAAGCATCAACTGATACGGTAAGGAAGAATCCAGCAATGTAGTACAAGCTAGCACTCTCATAAATAGCCTTGGACTCATCAGTCTCCAAGTGAGAAGGCTTGAAGTTATTGGCAGCAGCAAGGTTGGCAATCAAACAACGTTCTCCATCCTTCACGAGCACGGCGCATGTTCCAGTGGGGGTACTCTCATCCTTCATGTAATGAACTTTTACTCCATCGGCGGCAGCACACTCCTCAAGCTGGTTTCCGAAGGAGTCATTTCCAACACATCCGAAGTAGGCAGTCTGCCCAGGCTTGCCATTGGCAGTCATGATCCATTGTGCGACACGGATGGAGTTTTGGGTGGCGCCACCGGCAATGTATTGAGGGGAGTAGTTGTCGACCAGTTCTTTGTAGATGGGGACGTGCTTGTCCTCGGCGAGGATGGCGTTGTCTAACTTGACGTCGTATTTGTCGAGGATGTCTTGGCCGACGTCGGCGGAGATGTCGAGGAGGGGGTTACCCATGCCTACGAGGGAGCCTGTGAACTTGGTCATTGTTGATAGTAGTTGGTGGTGAGAAGATTTGCGTACAAGTTGTGTGGTCTTTGGAAAGAGCGTCATTGAGAAAAAGCGGAGGAGGATTTTTGGGGCCATGGAGGTTTCTACGGGAGAGGAATTAGTACAGAACGTTCTGATCTAATAAAGATGATTTCATAAACTGTTGTTTTTCTCTTTCCTGACCTCTCTCCTCTCCCTGAAATCTTTTCTTCACCTTTTTTGCAAAAACAAGCGCAGCTTCATTATCAGCATGCCTCACATGAAACATCCTACGAACATTTGTAATGGGCAATAGAAGCAGCACTTCCCGTCCGGTAGAAGGACAAAACAGCGCGTTCACCAATAAGCGTAAACGCGATGATAGCGAAGACGCTGAGCTTCGTGTACTAAAGCAGCCGCCGACGCCGATGCAGCAGCATGCCGCCGGTATCATGTCGATGTCACCTGACACTAATAGCGTACCATCCCTCTCCATCATGCCAGAGAGCGTGTTGCTCCATATTTTTAGTTTTGTTCTAAAGCCACAAAGACATATGTTCAGGGATCGAAGCAACGATATTTTGGCAGTGCAGCTTGCTCTTGAGAAAACATGCTGCAGATTCTCAGCACTTCTTGGTAGAGACTCTACAATGAGGTTGCTTTACGAGGGACGACCAGAAGTTGAGTTTGATTACCAGGTGACAAGTGAGCGTGAGGAAATGTTTCTTCGACGTGGAATTGGTATGATTTGTCACTTCCAAAATCGGTCTGATACATTAATTTGCGAATATATGGGCGGTGCCGACGGTGTTCGAAACATTGTTGACAGAATGCTGGTAAAGATGGAGGTGCCACGATACGATAGTGCAACATACATTGGGCCGCCTCAGTTTCCTGAAAATGGATTCAAACTATTTCTCAGAGGGGATAGTGTTGCATATCTGACTGAAGTGGTTGAGCAGCACATGGTCTCTAGATTGAACAGCGCGATGGGGGCGGCCTTGTTTCGCTCAAATCCTCCAAGCAGTCATCCGTATCCAATGATTAGTCCTCGTGACATCCTCTTTGTTGACACGATTCGTGTATCTGATGATGGTGCACTTAATCATTTGTGTGTCGTCGGAAATGAAGTCCATATACGTAGCTGCAGTAGACTATGTGCTGGCAATTCTCCCAGAATGTGGAAGTGGCATAACGGCGATTGTACTGGGGAAGACATCATTGGAGCTCAGCAAATGCAGCGCATGGTCAGAGCTATCGCAAGTCGTGCTGGTATTGTGAAGCTGACGGGAGGCGCCTTTGACTGTATCGCAGCAGAAATCTTGCACTTTATGGCAATAATTGTCGTCGACGCCTTTGAAGCCTCCAAGTCTCTATGGCGTCATCATGATGATATGGGGGTCTATATCACGGTTGATGATAATGAAGGGATCAATTTTACGGTTGCTGGTATCGATGACACCATTAATGTAGAGGATGATCGTAGCTCTGATTCTTCATGTTCATGGCAGAGTCGTGAAGTTGATTACTCCAACCTGCCTCCACCTCCTTCCGAGACGCTTGATGAGGCAGGTGAACAGCTATGTGTCATTATACCTCGCCAGATCAAAGATGCTGCTGTTCGTATTGGTATGAAGCCACTTCTTGATAGCCGAAGCTGGGAAGCAGGCGAGGGTCGATCAAGGGACGAGGAAATTGAGGAAGCAAGGTTGATGTATGCATCATCCTCGGATTACGATAGCTCAGACTCAGATGAAGAGAGTGATGGAGATGACCCAGAGGAAAATAACCAAGAATGTTATTGTGCCGCTTGTTTGGAGAACGGTGTCGATGAGGATGCGCCTGACGATGAGGATGCCGCTGAAGAGGGTGTAGAGGTGGAGGTAAGCGCTATCGAGAATGTCGCTGCAGGTATTGATGAGAACGTAGGCAAGAATGTTGACGTTGAAAAGAATGACTCGGACAGTCATTCTTCTTTGACCTCTGTTGTTGATGTGAATGTAGGTGAGAATGACTTGGATAGTCATTCTTCTTTGAGCTACTGAAGAGTGTGACTTAGTGGGATGAAAGGGCAGATGAAAGAAAAATGCTGCAGTGCAGTGCAGGGCAGTATCCTCTTTCATAAAGATCAAGCACAATAGAGAATTATTGCAGCTCCTGTTGCACGAGTTTACAATTAGCATTTAGTACGTGTCACCTATCTATAGTTTAAGCAGACAAGTCGCTCATCTCCATCTCTCTACGCAGTCATGAGTCCCAAGGGAAAGTAAAATTGATTTGCTGCTAACTTTTCTCATCCAAGTAAGACTTGTCACTGAAACAACTATAACAACTTCAACATTTTGTTATACCAAAAAGCAAGTAGCTGCCTCTCAAGACGAAGCATGCAGCATGGACAAGACATGCAGTAGTTACAAATCAATCTGGAGCCTTTTCTCTCTCGCTCGCTTCTCTCGCGCCATTTCCATCAACAAAATCATCATGATATGAATTCACACCGCACAAAACAATGACGGATAAAATCCAATACTCTGCCACCACCATAAACGAACAATCTACATCCTCCTTCTCCGGTGAGCTAAACAACCCTCTCCTATTTCACTGTATAACAGCGATACCACAATTCGAGGACAAGTCATTTGAGGAACTTCGCCTGGAAGATTACTCTGCTGGCAACAAGGTAAAAAGCAGCCGATAGAACAAGAAATAGATAATCAGAGCATTTCATCGGCATCATCAGAAGGCAGCTGCAGCACTGAATCAGAATCATCTAAAGAGCTAACAAATATGGAGAGTCCAGCTAAAAAGCAGAACACAACAGGTGGAATCAGCTTTGATTTTGGTCAGGCGGTTGTGGTGGAAAATAACAATGACCCGAAAGAGGAAGGCAGTGAGAGCGACAATTCTGACGCAAAACCTCGCTTTGAATTCGGAGTTAGCACCACCTCGTCACCTACTTTTGCCTTTTCTTCTCCTGCTGCTCCATCGGCGGCATCTGTAGCGTTCGACTTTAACACCAACACTGCCAAAAAAGAAGCCACTACCATGGCGTCAAAACACAAAATGACAGAAATGTTGGATGGCTATGAATGCTATCGTGAATACATGGACAAGCTTGCAGAGTGCAATGTCGATGAATATGTCAATCTACCCATGATAGCAGTAATGGGGGACACTAGCAGTGGAAAGTCAAGTCTTCTATCCAACATTTCCCTTGTTGAGCTTCCAAGTTCGGATACATTGACAACACGTTGTCCAATTAGACTGCAAATGAGCACAGCTGAAACGAAATCAGCACGAGTTAAAGTTGTGTGGAAAGATATACCCGAAGGTGATGACATTGATTTTCCAATTCAGACTGTAGGTGAATCAAATTGGGATGATATTACCGATTTTATTGCTGCTGCTCAAGCTCACATTATTAAGAAGTCAGGAAGAGAGGTTGCCCGTGATGTTGTGTGTGTGGATATGAAAGGCCCTCATTGTGAGAATCTAACACTTATAGATCTTCCAGGGATAGTACGTGCTACTGGCAAGGGAGAAAGCTCGTCACTTGCCGACGATATTCAAGCACTAATGCAAGATTATCTCAAGAATGATCGTTGTGTTATCCTGGCAGTCCTACCTTCGAATGTAGACTATCACAATTCACAAATATTGGCAGATGCACGCAAAGTAGACCCAGGAACAAAGCGTACAATCCCAGTGTTGACCAAACCCGATCTGATTGACACTGGGGCAGAAACAAGTGTGAAAAATCTCTTGTTGGGACAAGAGACAGACTCGTTTGAAATGGGATTTCATATGGTAAAAGGCCGTGGGCAAAGTGCTCTCAATGAAAAAGAAACGATCGAGGATGGGCTAGCGAAAGAAGAGGCTTTCTTCCGTAATACGGAACCTTGGCGTTCAGTTGATAATAAAAGATTGTTTGGAACAAAGAATCTTCGGGTTAAGCTGGCGGAGTTGCAAATGAAGCTAATTCAATCTGAGTTTCAAGTGATCATGTCAGAGATGAAAGAAGGCTTAGATAGAGCTGAGATAGAATTAAAGGCACTAGGCGAGATCCCGTCAACTCTTGTGGAGAAAAGGGCGTTATTTCGAAGCATCAGAGAAAATATGGTAAAAGGAATTGCCGCCGATACGTTAGATGGACGTGTGAGTTCTCTTTCTCTTCACAGCAATAATGCTATGCGACCATCTGCACAGTTTCACATTGCATCGAAACGGTTCCGCGATACTCTTCACTCGAGTAAATTTGCTAACATCTCAGAGCTTCGTGTTGGATCAACAGTGTTTGCTATCTATAAGAACAAGGAAGTTCACGATGTGATTTCCTTCATTGATGAGGAAAATGGCAATATCTACCTTAGTGAGGCAGTGTTGCACCGCAGTTCACTCAGGATGCAGTCAAGGAAAAAAGTGAAGATTCAAAATGGCAGCGTCTTCATCAAGAGCAAGAGGATGGATGGTACCTGGGACGAGCTAGCACCTATTAAGAGAGAGCTAGTTCGTAGCGATCCTCGTTGGATAAAAGATTTGATCACAAGAAATCGACCTTACATGCTCCCTATCTTCATCAACACTCACGTTTTTGAGAGCATCATAGCCAACTTTATTGATGATCAGTGGTCCGAGCCTGCATTTGGTCTACTTCAATTCACAAGTAAGCTGATGGAAGCAGCCTCAGAAAAATTCATCGCAAGCATGAATGAAATCAAAGCCCTCTCTCGACTTCGCACATTCCTCACCAGCAAATCATGTGAAGTTATTGAATCCCTTGAAAAAGAAACGAAGAGAAAGCTAGATGACTTCATCCAACGTGAAAAAGTGCCATATACGCAAGACCACTACCTGTTTGAGAACATATCTAAACTTCGATCACAACGTCTGATGGATGAGGTAATGGACGCATTGAGAGCAACAAAAGGCACTGATAAGGAGGAGGAAACAATCAGAAATGTTTTTGAACGCAACCAAAAACGTTCAGTCGATGATCACAGATGACATATCAAGATTGTCGTATTGCACTTCATTTTGAAGAATCATATCAAATAGGTGAGATGGGTTTAACGCGAAGAATGGAAGTTTGCCTGTTGTGAAGATGTGGAGACACACCCCTGCCGCCCATAGATCTGCAGCGTAGCCCGAAAATGCCTTCGACTCCACAGAACACACTCCTAGCCTTATTAATGCACCCCCTGTTAATTTGACCACCAAAAATGAATATATTTCAGCCAATGGAAAACGCCTTGACTAGTTATGGAAAAGTGTCGTTCAAACGTTTCATTGATACTGTACCGATGATATGCATTGAAATCATGCAGAAGTTTACAGAGAAGATGAATGATGCTCTCTTCGACGTCACAGATGCTGACTTGGATCGTCTCGTTTCTGCCCCTCAAAGCACATTAGAGATTATGGGGAAGCTGACGAGAGAGGTAGAGACATTACAAAATGGTATCAATGCAATCAAAGAGATGATCTGAGGAGGCTTCTTAGTGTTTAGTTTAACATGTCACTTATTATAGGAGTCACTTTTAGCTATTGTACTTGCTCTTTGCTAGCTGTTCTATTTTGGTCTAGTGGATACTCTGTGGATACATTTAATTATGATCATGCTGCAACTGGAACAGGCACGATTTCTTGTGTAGGTGCATTCTTTTGGAATGCTAGCTTGAGATATTTTCGTAGCTTCTTGCTCAGGATTGAATGCCCTGCAATCCTCGATGAGAGGAATACATTCATACACGCCCAAACTCCAACGACTCCAAGTCCTTGACTTGCCACGAGCGACAGTCCAACTGCTGTCGTGAAGAATGAGCCCAACATGATTGTTGGCAATTGTGAAAATGAGCCCAATCCAATGCAAACTCCATCTGATATTGTGGCAATCGGACAATATGCCTGCGACAATGCAGCAAATGGAACCATAGTAGCAATCATCTTTTGCACTGAAACATCAGCAACCAAAGCGCTTGTTACGTGAGAATTTTTCAGTACTGCAAATGTCATTGCTGCTGCTGACACTCCCAATGTGGCTGACATTCCATACAATGTCTTAATCAACTTTGGGACACGATGTTCTCGATCTTTCATATCACGAGTAATGAGAGTTTGTGCAGCTACACTCATTGGCTCGGGCAAGAAGCTTAATAGCCACCACACTTGGAGCGTTACTTGATGAGCTGCCAAGGCCAATGTCCCACCCAATGCAGCTGTTCTAGTCAGCATTGAATATGCAAGCATCAATCCAATAGATCGCGAAAATAGAGCCACGGCAACGTTCATAAATGTTTTCACAATGTGCTTTGAAGGCAAACCTCTCCATACCAATGCCACATCTCGAAGAGGCTTTGAGGATGCCTCCACACCCTTCTCTAATCTAGCCGATGTAAACACATAATATAAAGCTGCTGCAACCTGCGCTGCAACAGTAGCAGTCGCTGCACCAGTAGCACCCCATCCTTTCATCAACGTCAACCACACATCCCCAATCAAGTTGACCACACCTGCAGCACCAAAGATTTTGAGTGGCCGCCATGCATTACCACGTCCAAGTGAACCTCCTTGCAATACTGTAGCGAGGAACACAAAGGGAATTCCGACTGCACGGATCAATAGGTATGGCCTTGCTGCATCTAGCAATGCAGGAGATGTACCCGCCAATGTGAGCAACGGGTCACAAAATTTGATTAGTGAAGCGCTCACTAGTGTACCAAGCACTATGGCGAGTAATGATGCATTACTAACCACACGTTCATTCAGGTCGACTCTCTTCGCTGCCTCGCTTGTATCATGTACAGAGTAGACACTTTCAGGTGGATTGCTTGCAACCAAGTTAGTTGTAGCCGCTGACATGAAGAAGAAGGCAAAGAAAATGAATTGAAAGATTGATGTACAGGGCGCCATTGCTGCTAATGCTGTGGTTGATATTTGTCCTACACATGCCGTGTCGATGAGACTCATGATTGGATCCAGCAACATTCCACCTAGGGAAGGTAATGCAATGGCGGTGACTTCATTGATTATCTGTCGTGTTTCAGAGACTGAAGCTGTTTCTTCTACCGACGACGGGGCTGATCTGGTCTTGTTTGGTGCTGTAGATGATGATTCTATCGATGCCACTCCTTCGACAGACGCCTCGATAAAATCGGCAGAGGATAAAGAGACATGTTCTTCTCCAAAGAACTCGTTGCTATCGAATTGATCCTCAGCATGTTGGGTCATCATATTCAGCACATCACTATGTTGAACTCGATCGAAATCTATCGCTGATAGCGTTGACGGAGACTGTGACGACGATGAAGCCAAGATATCGCTGCCTTCTCCGTCTTGGAGAGACGATGGATCATTTGTATAGAACAGCAGTGACTTGTTGTTGGATCTACGCCTCAGCTTGCGAGATTGCAACAAAGACACATGTTGTGCACGACCGTTATTATTGGCGACGGTTCTCATTGGGAGGCCGCTGCGGCTGGTGCGTTGAGTGAGTTGTACCGACGGCGCTAATGCGCAAGCGGCACCAGACAACAACGCTGCATTGATAAGTAGTTTAGTATTCATAGTTTTGCTCTCTTGTATTTTAAATTGTGAGAGGGTCTTTGAAAGCGGGTATTGTATGTATTGTTTGCCAAGACAGTTGAAAAAATAATGAAATAGATTGGGCAAGATACTGTGGAATCGATCATTGGGAGGGCGGAGACTGAAAAGGGGACAACCCGCATCGATTTTATCTTGATGGCATTATGAAAAAAACATCTGCCCTCTAAATTTTAAAGGGGGCAGCCCGGAAAGCCTAGGATCAGCAAATTCTGACACCTGCTCCTCAGCCAGTGATTCCACAGCTCTACACCAAGACCGTCCCATTTGTTTGCAACTCTCGTAGAGGCTGCAGAGTTTACCTACAAGTAAGTACCAATATGTTGCTGAGCAGGAAGCACATAAAAGATGAACCCGGACAAAACAAGATGGCACAGCGTGTCTCGCTGTTCCTATGAAACTGTCAGAGAGACTACTTGAAAACCGCTTATACATTGGAATTCAATACTGACGTAGTGAACGACAAACTGACTGTTGAAAAGGGTATGACAAAGACAAAACTGCATCTATCACAGTTCGCCATTTTTGCAAGAAGAAATCAACTTCTTGAGGTCTTGCCTTCATTTTATCACCAAAAACTATTCACTCTATTATGTACCTTGCGCCTTGCTTGCTATCGAGCAAGCAGCTGCGTACAATATCATAAATTGATGCCCCAGAAGCGTCTCACGAATTAACAACAGTGAGCATTATTGTGTGAACATCACTCAATGGTAAGCCTGTCTAGAGTGAACTGTGAAACTGCCTGAGCACAAAATAGAAGCATCCACACACACGCCGATCAGTATGGACGACAGAACAGAAAAGAACAACTCATTTCGTCTCAATGGATCACCATCGGTTGGTGGTGGAAATATCACCAGTAATGTCTTAGCTCCTGACACGAGCAGATCGTTCGAGCAGAGCTTACTCGACCAAAACATGTCGATAGAGCAACCTCGGGTGACGCAGATGCTGTTGGAATTCAACAAGAATCATAATCAGCAACAGCAGGGCAGCTATG
Organism: Skeletonema marinoi; assembly: GCA_030544225.1. NCBI lineage: Eukaryota > Bacillariophyta > Thalassiosirophyceae > Thalassiosirales > Thalassiosiraceae > Skeletonema > Skeletonema marinoi. The sequence goes on from CM060497.1 coordinate 1,692,809, forward strand.
AGGGAGAACCAAATGGCGGTGATGTGCTTAATTATCAAGGTATGAGGCAGCAACAGCCTCCTACGATGGAGATGAACGGTAACAGAGCCTCGCTTCAGCAGCAATACCAGCAGACAAATTCTGAACAGTTTGTTATGCCGCCGACGTTTGCAAATAATAGTGACGATCTCTATAACTTCCATCGTCAAAGCAGTTTTCAACCAGAAAAGATCCAAATGCTACCACCAAGAGGGCGGCAGGAACAAGGTCGTCAACAGAATTTGACAAGATCCTTGCCTAACAACATACCTCATGAGCATAACAATGGTGGCTTGCTTCGTAGAAGCAACACTCGCCCATTCTCTCAATCGATGCCTCAATTTCAAGGCGATCTATCACTTGAAGCTCTAAGGGCTAATGTTCATCGTCAAAAGATGGAAGTGGAGCATCTGGAAAAACAGGTTGCTTACACATCCTCGTCGACATATAACCCTACTACATCATTCCTTCCAAGGCAGCAACAAGGACTTATGAAGCATATGCCTGCATTGTCATCCAAACCATTATTCCATCGTGAGGATCCATTGGGCTTCTGTCGGGATGTCAGCATGGGTGGATTTGGAGGAGATAGTAGCAGCAGCAAGAAGAATCCTTCTGCTTCTGTTCCTCCTTCAGTGAACTGGCAGCTGCAGCAGCACTTGCAACATCCAGAGCAGACGGCCACAATTCCCAACAACAATCTTGATCAAGTATCAATGCAGGGTTCTATGACATCAGCCTTGCCGCCACCTTCTCTGGACTCGTCCCAGACAAAACGCCGTCGACTCAATTCTGATCAAATGTTGCACATGTTTCTATCGGATGTTATCATTGAAAGTCCAAGTGAAATAGCCGGAAAGAAGATGTTAGCTTTAGCTCCTACAACAACTTTCACTGCTACAGATGACGGCGTAGATAGTGCCTTGCCTCGTCCTCCACTTGTGCATAACAATGCGTCGATGACTTCAGACCAAGAGATGGCGATGAATTCATCTCCGATGCCACGAGGTGACGAACAGGCGTCAAAGCATCAGGTCGATTATGACAGCGATTTCAACAAGAAACCAAAGCAGGTTACCACTGATGCTGCACCAAACGATGCTACACCAAGAGGAACATCACAACCCATCATCACTCCATCTACTGCAACAATATCAGAACTTACAGCAGAAATTCGTTCGCAGGCAATGATGCAACGTGATCTGAAGAAGGAAGAACGTGCAACATCTCCTTCGAATGACACACAAGATTCCTCCTCTGAAACTACTACCACACCTAATTCTGCCACAGGACTTGCCAAAATCGCATCAGTCATGGAGGCCTCCCAAACCTCACAACAGAATATTCACGATTGGGACAAGCAATTTGGATTGAAGCGTGCTCATTCCAAGACAATGAGAGAGTCATGTCGTAGTCGGAAGAAGGTGCTGGATTTTCTCAAGGGAGAGATCAAGACAAGGACAGCGTCGGTATTGTCGGCACTATTTACTAGTGTAGAATGCCCCACTCAATGGGAGAGTAGTACAAGTGCTGAAGCTGCAGCTGATAGCAGCGATGTCATGACGACTGAGCAAGGGCAAGGGGGAGACCTTGATCAACGAAGCCCCTCTCCTTCACCCAGTCAGAGTAGTGGTGCTAGTGACGATCCAGACATGGGTGCTACCGATCAAGTTAAAGACGACAAGGATGATGAACTTGAGCGAATGTTTCGCAGAGCTTCGTTGGAATGTGTCGAACGTATCATGGGCGAGGGAGCTTCTCTTTTGCAGCGTGAGAGACAAACTTCGTCAGGGTCGTCGTCTTCCTCTGACAAGAGCGTTGCTGATACGTTGATGCCAATGATGCCACAGTCTACAGAGGCGGACAGGGTAGAGTACCACGCGAGGTGTGCGTAGAGTGACTGGTGGCAAAACACATATATATATAAATCGATCGATACAAGTACAAGGGATAGACTGACAAACTAACAAATATCTATCTCTTCTTAGCATCAAATTTTTTCTGAATCGTCAACTCCATTTGTCTTAACAGCTTCTCCTGTGTTCTAACCAAGCCTTCCAGTCTATGCTTCATACGCTGTATTTCCTTCTCCATTCCCTTGGCATCTATTGCATCTTTGCAAGTGTGCAGTTTATTCTGTGTCTCTTTCTCAAGTTGAGCCTTTCGCGTCAAGTCCTGAATTTGCTCCTCAATTGTACTAATTTCATCTTGCATCTTCTTCTTGTTTGACGTCAGCTTGGTGATTTGGTCTTCAAGCTTCTTACGTTGCTCGTCAAGTTCATCCAATTCTCTCTCGGATTCCATCTGGAGTACAGCAATCCTGCTTGTATGATCATCTTTCTGGCGATTGTTTTGTTCGATCAGGTCGTTAAGCCGTGTAATGTCCGTATGAAGTCCACGCATTGACGTTTCAAAGGACTTGACTGATGACTCATTGCTGTGGATCTCCTGCGTCAGTCTCAGTAGCTTTTGTCGGAGTATGCTTAGTCGCTTTGACGATTCTTCGTCCTGCTCTTGAATCGATGTGGTGTTGCTTATCTGCTGCACCAACTTACTCTGATGTGTTGTCAACTGTTGCTGCAAATCCTGTATTTCAGAATTGACTAGCTCAATTTCATTGGATAGGCTCTTGATAGTGGATTCCAAGGGGCCCAGCGGCTCATCCTCTTCACAAGCTTCCAACTTGCGGCTGTATTCTCGATTGAGCAAAGCAACACGGTTGGTCTTTTTCTCGATTTCATTATTACAACGCTTCATTTCACCTTCGTGAATATTTATCTTTGCTTCAGCACCATGTAGAGCAGACAATTCATCCTCCAACCTCTTTTGTAGCTGGGAATTATGCGATTGAGTGTTTAGCTTCTCGATATCAAGCCTAGCGATATCATTGAGAATGGTGGCAATCTCAAGCTCCTTGTCGTGGATTTTTGCAAGCAGTGACTTTTCTTCATTGATGAGATTCCTCGCCGCCTTGGATATGCTCGTCTGTTCGTGCCTTGTCGTGGATATCTTCTCCTCGATGGCATGTCGCTCTCGAATAAGACGTTCACATCTCTTGTTGGCAGTGGATATCTCAGACTCAAGTTTGGATACGGCTGATTCCAACTCTTTTTCTTTTTGCTTTGTATTCTTGAGCTTTTCTTGCAATGATTTGAAGTCGCCTTCGAGATCTTCCACATTTGTATCCACGTTCTGGATGCTTTGCTCTGTAGCTACAATTTCATCATTTAATCGATTCATAGACACCTTTGTGGCTTCATTGCTCTCATGTTGGGTCTGTATATCTCGCTGTAGCCTCAAATTTTCTCCTTCTAATTCTCTAATAGAGTCTTGCACCAACTTCAACTCCTTGGTAGCTGCCGCAAGGGCCTGATCTCTCCTCCCTAGTGCATTGACAGATGAATTCCATTGCTGTACGAGACGTTTTTGCTCGGCGGCCAAATTTTCCAACGCCGAGTTTGTGTCACGGATCATCTTGTTGGCATCAGCGCTTTGTTCTTTTTGTGCAAGCAGCTGAGCTTCCGTGAGTGCAATGTCATCTTCTAGCCGAGTGACCTCAGCATTCAGGCCATCAATGTAGGTATCTTGAGATAGTTTCTGTTTCGCTTGGGCTTTCAGATCTTCCTTTTTTTTCTTCGCCATTGTTCGTGTGGCTGCAACCTCGCTCTTCATTTCATCGTTGTATTGCTTTGCCTGGCGAATCTTGAGCAAGATGGAATCCAATTCATTTTGACCAATGGATGCTTCTTTACTCAGATCGGCATCTTTCTGGACCTTTTTCGCGTACAGCTGCTTGATTTCAAGTGCGTCATGTTGACTTTCGACACGTTTCTGAAAAACTTCTTCGTATCGTTGATCCATCGTTTGGAGGTTTGTCTGGAGACGTGACAGCTGACGTTGCATACCGTCGAGTTTAACATCCGCATCTTCCCGTTCTCGCTTGGACTTCTTCAAGGCTTCTTCTTGTTCTAGCAATTCTAGCTTGATTCTGTCTCGAGTCTCGATAAGCTGCTCCCGGAGAGTGAGTCGGACCCTTTCAAGTGGATCTCCTGTTCGTTGAGTGCCCATCATGATCGTGGAAGAGGCCCTCTCGTCGATGAGCATCGACTTCTTGAGTGCTCAAAAATAAAAATCGAAAATTGTCTCTCGAAAATTGTCTCTTCAGAGGCCTCTTCAGTTTTTCGTCTCGTTTAAAACCCTTATTATTTTGCCTCTCCTCCCAAGTTGGAGGTGCTGGACCCGGGGATATTGTACCTAGTTTAACTCCGTCCCCACCCTCTAGTACTAGAGATGAACGAAAGATGCATGACTCTGAATAGTGTAAACCCATTGCAGTGAAAATCTCATTGAAAGACCAAGCGATTGCTCCATTTTCTCATCTGGGCATTGAATGACAAGGCAGTTTACAACAATAACAATGTACTGATTATAATCTATCTTCATAACCCTCTATCTGAAGCAAATTCTTGTCCATGTTTGAATCAACAAGTTTGAATTTGAATGTGCGTAAATCACCTGGTGCAATACTACGATCTGCCCTCAGACGCAGTAACGCCCACGCCCTTTCATCCTCATGCTCTGTAACATTAACATTGAGCTTGTTTTCTAGCAGCCAATCCCGAAGCATTCTTTCAGCGTTCATTACTGGCCTTTTCTTGTTCTTGATCCTGCGAGCAACAATGGCCTGTTTGTTTCCTTCATTTTTGGTAGCATATACTTTTGCTGCATCTGGTCCTGCTATTGCAAATCTGTCATTATAACCCTCCCAGGACTGCCATCTTGGTATAATGATGTCAGTATTACCAAGATTAAAGCTGCATGGGATATCAACTGGATTCATCAAGTACGTGTCCGACCTGGCAAATATGTACACAACATCGTCGTTTGAATCAAAATTGTGATGCTTCTGTCCATAGAAGAAGGCTTCCTTGAGCGAGTTTCCCTGACGAAAAATATTCTTCAGTGTATCGAATGGGTAGTCGCCAAAGAAAGGTAAGTCTGATTGTTGCAACCAGGATAAGTCTGATCCTCAAACATTGATTGTGATGAAGTCATCATCATCACTTGTGTGTCCCCCTTATCCTTATCCAATAGTTCCCGAATATCATCTGGCGAATCCAAGGTTGCATTGCGCTCATTATTTCTACTGTTTGAAAAGGGCTTTTGGTGCAAGTCTGAGTACATGTGCATATACACTTCAAACTTTACCCATGGGTTCCTCGCGATGATATTATGCACATACGCTTTCCAGACGAAATTGAATTGTTTTGGTACTCCAAATAATATCAGCACTGCATTTTTCTTCTTGCCGTTGGCACAAAGAACAGGTGCAGGAGGGGAGGGAGGCAGATCTGACGATTGGAGATTGTTGAGGTGGCCGTCTAGGTTGCGTGATGCTTTATTGTGGAAGGAAATTGATGCAGCAATGGAATAAAAAAAAGCTAAGACGAAACCAATCTTCAGTGTCAGCTGTGTCAGGGTGGAGTTGGAATGGATCTGTGGCCGGCCCAAGCCCAAGGGTATTTGGTCCGTCACACTGTTCATATTGTTGATTCTCCCTCGGCACCTCGCAGCCGGCGGAGCACCCCCAGGCCGAAGACGACTTCCAGGGAGATGCTAAGTCACTAGACCTGCGTCTATCAACTTTTGCACAGATGAAACAATGATATTATTTTAAAGGTAGAAGAGTTGATGAGCAGCGGAGCAAAGCCACCAAAATGCCACTGCTCGCTATCTAATAAGTACAAGGAAATAATGCTAGGTATCTGGCGACAAGGCACTCGATTTCGGGCTGGGGCAGTCTTCGGGGCACTCAAGATCCGGTGGTGAATCTAAGCCTTTGTAGTAAGTTCCCACGTAGATGTGATGACGTGTCACGTGTCCTACCGACTTGAAAACAATTCGAAAATGATGAATTCATGAGAAGCTGAAGGAGGAAATGAAAATGCCATAAGTTTTGGATGCAGCAAAAAGGGACCATGGATTGGATAAGTATGCACCATCTTGTCGGTACAAGACAAGATCTGAGATTGCAGAGGAGAATTCAGCGTCTTGGTAAGGATGAGTCGGAGCTGGACTTGAAGGACGATGGAGGCGAGTACGCCGAGCACATTTGAAAATGGTGGAAGTGCGAAAGAAGCATTACCACATGCACTATCTTGCCTTGCGTCTCCTTGTTCTTATTCAGCTGTCAAGCTGCTCTGCGGAGAGAGTCTTCTCAAAACTGACAGAAATTCGTGATGCCATAGGTGTAAGATGCTGGAGGACATCAGTGAGATTCGGCTCCTTCTGCAGTGCAATGGTGATCTAGATGAATATTGTGATATCTTTGAGGGCAGAAAAGAGTAGGAATTACTTTAGTTACGTTTATTCCTTGATAATCTATCTGTAAGAGCCTAAAAAGTACGAGTGCCCCGACAAAATTTCGGGGCACTCGAGTGCCCCAGAAATCGGCTCAAATCGGGCCTTCGGGGCAGTGCCCTGTCGCCATATACCTAAATAATGCTCCTCTCGTTGAGCCGTTCTCAGTTCTCACTGTCAGCTTGAGTTTCTACGAGAGGAATTCGTACCGAACGTTCTGGTGCAGATGCGCAGCACTACGAAGAATCCCAAATCCCAATAGCCTTTAGAGATTAGATGAGGAAGATACAACATACTTCTTCGCTATTGGGTGCAGAATCGCAATTGAGTGAGGGGATAGGCTGCAACTTCCAATCATCTATCATGATGCGTAAAAGAGAACCGATTCCTCGTCAAATGAATCCTGGTCCGTCTGGTGACAGATATGGAGCAAAAGAGAATAACATGAGGGGTAATATCAGTATCAAAAGTGCATTGCTGTGCCTCATCTCTTATTTGATTGGATGTTTTAGTGGTAATTCGCTGAGCAGTTTCACAACTCCGTCGTGCTCAACTAGGAGTATTACAGAAGACAAGTATCAACAGGAGAAGAAGAGTGATGATGGACAACGACGCTCTGATGAGCAACATCAATGTCTTCCAAAAATTGTTTGAAAGCACTGATAAAACTTGGAGGCACGGATACCACTGGTTCTATGGGAGACATCTGCACCGTTACCGGGGAAAGAAAAATCTTGCAATTCTCGAGATAGGTAGCCGCAGGGGTGATTCGGCGCTGGCATGGAAAGAATATTTTGGATCCAATGCCAATATTGACATGATCACGTATGGTGGAAATAATGATTATCACAAGTTTGATAATCCCGCAATCAATTGTGCCAATGATGAAAGTTGTGGGCGAATCCACACATTTTACTGTGATCAATCAGATGCTGAAAGGCTAGAGAAAGAGGTTATTGCTGCAAGGCCAGATGGCTGGGATGTTGTTATTGACGACGGATCGCATGTACCAGCTCATAACATCATAATATTGAAACTTCTTATTATCCAAAAAGTACTGTGTATGGGTACAACTATGAGGCTGGTATTTCAGCTGCACCTCCATTGAATGCGCTGAGTCGCTTTAGACAGTATGTGGATGTAATCAACCGAGGTTATATGGGGCCATCAGGTCATACATTCAGCCTCTTCGAGGGAGATGATACCATCATGGAAATTGGCTTCGCTCGGAATGTCATGTTTGTCTGGAAAGCTTTGAACGGAACAGACAGTGGTGGGAAATCTTACGATGACTATCCTCACCAACCTGCAATCCTACCAGGAATCAACCTCGTTCACGATACCATAAAAGAAACATTGGCAATCTTTAGAGAGCAATCAAAGTTGCTGGATAAATGGCGTCCTTAGATATAGAGGAATTCTTTTACAGCTGTATTGTAAAATGTAGCTAAGGCGATGGATGTTATTTGAATGTCTTTTTGGGACGGATGATATGATTGTTGTCTGCTATAGCTACAGGTTTACACTCCTCATGGTTATGTATTTCAAGAATGTGTAGGCGTCACAGCGGGGACTTCTTAGTAATAGTAGAATACCATATTAGTTGTTTGGGTCATAACTTGTATGATCTGTCACACCTTCAGCTGCTATCATCGCTGCAGCTTGAAGGGTGGTGACAAATATTATGTTGCTATTCAAGCCATCTCTCTTGGACGTTTCTCTCTAGAGCTCCTTCACTTTTCTGTCCAGCAGCAGATTCAACATGCCACCAATAAGCTTCTTCCGTTGCTGGAGGATGTTGGACCAAAGATCCGACAGGATGCAGCACCAGAGTAAATTATCGCTTGCAAAGATAAATTTGCATCCCTTTCATGGCTGAAATATTTATTAGATATTTGTATCAGCATCGCTACATCGTCGTAGGTGACCTGATGAGGCCATCTGAGATGGCCGCAAGCTCCTCTGTTGACGGTCATGGCGTATCTCACGCTGTGAATATGGCAATCAACAGCTTCTAGTGATCCATTATAGTTGGCCATGATAGTATAGAAGCATGTTTTGCACGGCTCAAGCATTGTTTGGATGCATCGGCGTCGCTACAACGTCGTAGGTGACCTGATGAGGCCATCTGATATGGCCGCTGCAAAGATGCAAATGTTACCTCCTTTTTACTCTCTGATGGTGAGAGGAATCTGCAAGGTGGAAGTAGCATAGAATCCATCACATTGGAAATCAATGCATTAATTTGAGACCTCGTGTCTAAGAGCTACCTTGGATGTAGCAGAAGAGATGCAGGCGAGTGTCTCGGCATCAATTTTTTCCTGCACCATGCAAAGACGGCAGCGATTTAGGTTTGATTGTCCTCTTAGTCTTAGTTGAAGGCAAGCCGCACAGAGATTTCATTGTCATTGCTGTTTCTCAGGATATAAATCTGAAGCTTGATTAGAGCAGAGGCGCAGCAACAAAAGGTGCAAAACAGCTTTTCAATGATCTTCAATTTCCGATCATGGATTCTTCTACGTGTAGAAGAGCTTTTTGCAACATTTGCAGAGAAGCATCATGTGAAGCAGTATCTCCCATCATTCTTGATTACGCTCCACACCGCTCCTCTGCCACGCCACAGTAGCAGACAGATGTGCTCTCTCGATCTGGATCTAGACACCCTCTCACGACCCTACAAATATTTATCAACGTTGGCTAAGGACTTTTGCAACCTCTACCACTACAATCTCTTAATATCGCTGCATATTTAGCTGACATAAAAGTGGCAGCGTGTGCAGATTCTAATTCTAGTTCTAGTTCTCTCTACTAAGTATTTACTGACAGCTGTCAAAAAGTCCTGTCACACTTATTTCTTCCACAAATGTTCTCCACGATAGCTTCTCTCTTCAAAATGACTAAGTACGGGTAAAAGGCTGACTCTGACTCTGATGATTGAGTACCCAAACTCAACCTCAAACTACAACACAAGAGAGACTTTCTTCTCAGCTTCACATGTAGAAGTATAACTAGATCATATTGATGAGCACATAAATCGCGATTGCAGAGATGGCAGCCGCGAAAGAAGACACAGAGAATGCGCCAGATGGCTCATCAGATGGGTTTTCCGATAGAGGTTCAGCAGCAGCAGGAGACGACTCGTCATCTTTTTCATCCTGAGCCTTGGACGCCTCAGGAAGATTGTTTCCAATACAATGGGCGCAGTTGAAAACGAAGTGAGGATCAACAGCCTTCTTGATTGCCTCAAGCCGGGCGAGCCTTTCTGTCCCGTAGATCGCTTCCTGGAAGGAGATGCACTTTTCTCCGCGTTCCTCGATTGTCCATTCGCGAGGACAAGGCTTCGTCCAGTCATCCTTCAAAGGCCCAGTAGTAAAAACTCCAGCATGGTTCGAGCCAAAAACAGGAGGAAAGTTAGTCTTGTCAGAAATATCAAACATTTTGGGGAAGAGATTGCCCCAAAAGTTCGCTTCTTCATCGGCAGTCTGGATTAATGACACCATGAAAGCAGCATTGCGATGAGCCTGCGAAAGAGCATTGGCTTGATCAGAACCGCTGGCCGTTGCGCCTCCAAAAGCGTAGTACAGTGTTGTGCCTTCCACTGAATTCTCCAAAATAGTCTTTATATTCTCTTCACTGCTTTCATCAATCCAGGATTGCGGGACCAATACTTTAGCAAACTCATTACCAACGTATCCAGGAGCAGGATCATCCGGAACTTTTCCAGGAAAACGTTCATTTGGTATAGCCATCATCATAAACTCCGCATAACCACTGGGGCTTAAGCTTTGAAGACATGCCACGTTGGCAGGATCAGCCAAGTTGTTCAGATCTAGGAACCTTGTCCAGGCTTGCATGACATCTTCTTCGCCATAACACCAAATTTGATTGAAAGACTCAGGACTGCCACAGGCGAGACTATGCTCCTTCGTCACGTTCAAAAGTGACGGTGCCGAGATGTACTTTGCCTTAAACTCTCTAAATTGAGGGGTAACGGCAGAGCACTCTTCCGTTGGAGGGAATGAATTGAAGAAAGAAATGCTGAAAGGAAGATAGTCGTGAAGCTGAAGAAGTACTGACGTTACTACTCCCCATGTTCCCCCACCACCACCCCTGACTGCAAAATACAAGTCATCGAAATCAATATTGAAGTCTTCAGGACATCTTTGCCAGATCCATTTCTCCTCATCTTGTTCATCAGGATTACTCCTACACACCCCAGACACGACCTTCGTGCGAGGTACTATGAACCCCTCTGTACTTGCATCCTCCCATTCTGTAGGGCCAAATTTCACATGAGCTCCATTTGGCAGCACCATCTCTAGTTGCACAACCTGATCTACGCCAAAACCTTCAAAGTAATAGCATATGGATAATCACTCTTGAGAATACGCTCACATATACGCAGAAGTTTACAAGCAGGAACACACAAACGCAAAAGTCACACATACCGTAGAGCCGTCCTCCGGTTGAACCTCCGAGACCACCTTGCCAAGTCCACCCCACTGTAAGTATCATCGTTTCAGTCAAACAGCGAGCAATGGATAGTTAAAAAGAAGAGAGTTATCAGTTGACATAAAAATGATAGCATTCCAGTGTACATATTAAGAACATTATGGCACTCACTTGGGCTTACTGTGCCTGCTGCGCCTCCGACTAAGTGATACTTGTAACCTTCTTCCTCATTGGCAGCTATGACAGCTCGGTATACCTTGTCTTTCATGTATCGTTCAAAGAAAAGGCTGATATTAGAACACATGGTATAAATTGTGTAGCGAACAAAGCGATCTCACTTACCAAAGTTCTCGCCTCCACCGACACGAATCAGACTGGACTTGCCCTTTGCCAATGAAAGCAGGCAGGGCTGATTGCTCAGATCCTCAGCTACTGCTACTGTGGTGTCCAAGATGGATGCATCACAGTCCATGATTCCAGTTGGAGCATAATGGGTGTATCGATTCATGTTCAAGAGAAGTGTGTCCTTCTTCGATGATGCACCTTGATAACTGTGACCACTGTTCTTCACACTGATTTCAAGACCGTGCTCGCTGGCAAAGTTCACAGCTGCAACAACATCTGAGGCAACGACGGGAAACAACACTTTGGAAGGGAGGTTAAGGCTTGGATTGGTTGGGTCGGATGTCCAGCTCGCAAGGTCTGTCAGTGGAGGATTGATATACGGCAAATCTTGAAAAAGCTGATCATAGGTTTGATCCAAATGACCATTTTCGCTAGGACGAGGCGAGCTCATTTCCCAGCCAAAGAATAGATGAGGCAAGCACATCCCAGAAGGCTGGTCAATAAGAGCATGATTTGTCGGGCTAGGCTCAGTAAACTCCGGTCCACATTCAATTGAGTAGTCATAAAAGGAAGTGTCGATGAGAGACGCGGATGAGGAGAGCTTTGAAGCCAATGCGGCCCAATCGAGGTCACTGCGCCATCCTGATACAGGTGAAGGTGAAGCAGATGCAGCATCCGCCGTAGACGGATGATTGCCATAAAAGCCGAGGACATTGAGTAGGAGGAAACGTGCAGCGCCGGCAAAGGAAGCCATGATGTCGAGTGTCTGCGGTGGAAAGATATTTTGTTTAATGATGGATACGAGATGTGCAACGTCTGGTCAGCAGAGCCGTGGAATCAATTAGATGTTAATAATATTATGACATGCAGATACTCACTCAATTAAGTATGATCAAAGAGAGATAATCGGATTTGTGTGGAAGCCGATTGGAAGGCCGTGTGGAATGAACGCAATCGATGCGAATAATGAAGCAGCTGCAGCTGTAATATTTATATCTGCTAGAGGTATGTCGCTGATAAGCTGCTGACGGTGAAAAGATTTGTCATTTTTTGTCATCTGTCCACACGACGATGGGTCCGTGAAGTAAAAGATTGAAGTTCCGTGAATTTTCACAGCAGATGGAATTAGAAGCAGCTAAAGTAGGTAGCATGGAGTCAAGTCTCAACTCGCTTTCTTTGCGTTGATGTGTGTGAACGGGTCCTAGTCACATGGGAGCATCTTAGAATTCTAATGATTTCATAATAGAATTAGAATTAGGAAAACACACACAAGCGAAGATAATTTCTAACATACGTACCAGTCTAAAACTAATCTGTCCCGTTGAGAAGAGTCTGTCCCGTTGAGATGAGGTGAATTTTCGGACGAGGAGTCGGAAGGGGCGGTGTCCATTTCCATGATGTCGTTCCAAGCTCCAAGCTCCTCCCCGGTCGATTTGAATGGAACCAAGCCAGAGGGAGTTAGCTAGGGTGTTGTAGTAGAGGTCTGAATACTTGGTTGGGGCCACTGCATCGTTTAGGAGACCATTGAGAGCAGTGTCCCGTTGGATGTAAAAGATGAGGTGAATTTGACCGAACAGAAAAAATATTTTAGAAATTTATCACATTTTTCACACTATCTTTGCCCTGCCTCGATCTCGGTCAATTTGCAGCCGATTAAGCCGCCCACTGAAGCTGTGTGGAGCTGAGAGTATGCTCTTGAAGGCACGTCCAACGGGCGGCTTAATCGGTTAAAAATTGACCGAGATCGAGGCATGCAAAGATAACGGGACAGACTCAAAATTCATCAAAATTAACCAAAATCAATGAAATTGCTCTCGACGCGGCCACAATATATTACTCCACACTGCACATGGCGACAAACCCAGCACGCGTAGTCGATAGAGCATTACTTCAGCTCGAGTGAGCTTCAATGGGCGACTTAATCGGCCGCATATTGACCGAGATTGAAGCACGCAAAGATGAGGTGAAAATGACGGGACAGAATAGTTTTAGACTGGTAAGTAGGGGTACATACTGAACTTGGGGATCTTCCTGGACTGCGCTCTCTATCCCTCTCTAGATGCTTGCACTTGCACAATGGCCATCGGCGTGTAGGGATGTGAGAGGCCTCGCTGAATCTGAAGCTACCGACTCGGCTGCAGAACGCAGAGAAGGAGAGAAGAACAAACAACATGGCTGCTAGAATTTACCCCTCCCACTCCCAGTGGGGATACCAATACCAGAGCCCAGAGCCAGAGGAAGAGGAGCATATACTATCATAGTCATGACTATCATATCTCCTACGAATGGATCAATTTCCCTCTTCTTGCTGAAGAATTTCTTGGGGCGTGAACGAGCTGAGGAGCCACGATAGATACTGTAGCTGGATTGAGTGCCAAGCCCAAGCATATATGTTTTATAGGGAGAGATGACGATGACAAGGAAGTATATATGTCTAATTCATGCTATGAACCTTTAACTCTTGACTACTGTTGCCAGAACTCTTCCGGGAAAAAGGAACGAAAGACCCCAAAGCAAGAGCCAGTTTCACAAACAAAAGGGTTTGCGGTGAGGAGGAGAAAGAAAGCTGCGCCAAGTCACGCAAATGCAAGAAAGTTTCCTTGGCGGTTCTTCCGAACGTTACATAGTCGTGTTCCTGAGTACTAATTCCTACGCATGGAACTGAGATTTGGCGGCCAAAAATTCCCCCACAACGACGCCAACTCTGTCAGAGTAGAGGCGCCCACCGCCTCATTCTCAGAGTACAATCCACCAGAGTGCAACCAATCATATATCGATAGCAACTACTATTTATTTGACGCAAGAACACAATCGGAGACGACAACAATGAGGTCTGTGCAGGGCATCTTTCGTAGCGGCGGGCAAAATGGTGGAGAAACACAGCAAAACTCTCCTCCTCGCACTCCTTCACCTCCAACACATCGGGCTATCTTTCGTCGGCCGAAACAAACCTACTCTCCATCCGCAAGCAGTGCGAGCAGCGAAGAGTCGATAATGGCAGCTCTTCCTCGTGGACCATCTTGGCCACCACTTACAATTCCGGAAAGTGAATCGGCTGACACAAGTAGACTCCTTGGTCTATCACGTCCCATCCAAACTGGGAGCAGTGTCTCACGGCACGAACTTAATGCTAGCACAAGCTCCGAGAGAGAACAACGGCAGAAGCCATCGTTCTACAAGATTCAAATGCGAAACGGAATGGCCAAGCTGGCATCTGGAGATGATAGCTCCGTAAACATCTCAGATGACCACAATGATAGGATCCAACTCACACCTATCCAAGAGAGGAAAAACCGTATTATTCGTGCTTCCAACATTACCGAGGCTTCATCATCGGCATCGGGCTCTCCAAGGAGGAAAGGTGCTGAACATCAGCAGACATGGGAGGTACATAATTGGGAGGTATTGGAAAATGGCCAGATTGTAGCAGCAGCAACAACAGCAGCAACAACAACAACAACAGCCAATCCTGGTACACCAAGCTCGATGGGCAGCAGCAGACAGAACAGAATCGCGACAAGCACTCCAAATGCACCCAAGAAGCCATTTATTCGTAGTATGCGTAATCAAGCCACTCCTTCAACAAAGAGTAGCAATTCTCCTGAGTCTCCACCAAGCCTACAAAAGTGTAGTTTTGATACTATTTCTACTGGTGCATCCTCAGCTGATAATAGCTTTTACAACGAGATTTTGGACTTGGCTGAACCCGAAAGTCCACCTCGTATGGATCGCATGTCTTGTCCTGATCAAGTCTTGTTCGAAGACGGCTCCAAGGAAAGCAAGAGGAGAAGCAGTAGGAGCCAGAGAAGCTCAAGAAGTGGAAAAGAGTCAAATAATTCTGGAAAGACGGACGACACGTGCAGTACTGGTTTCATATCACAACTTATTGATTTCATTTCAATTGGACCCTGCTGTCAAATGGATTCAATGTGCAGGGGTAGGAGCAGCCAGACGGTATCTTAATACTGGCTGCTACAAGAAGATGTCAATTGCTACAATACGATGTCAATAATTTGATGTAAATGTAAATTTAGTTCATAAAAGGAATCTTCCTCTCAATACTTTGTATTTCATAAATATGCATGACTGCATTTCACCACTCTTCCAAATCGTGGTCATTGCCAGCCTCTTCAGCACTATTTGGCCTCCATACAGAACCACCGTCGCTCCCGGCTGTCGATGAGCTGTCGTCATCCAATGATAATCCATATAATGAGATAGCTTCATTAACTTCTTCCTTCTTCGTGCGCCCCTTGCTCACTTCCCAACTTTGGCTATCAAGAAGTGGCTTCATACCAATACGAACGGCCGCATCTTTGATCTGTCGGGGAATGATGACACACACGTGTCTGCCTTCCTCGTCGAGCGTGCCAGGAGGTGGAGGATGATTGGTAATGTAATCGGATTCAAGGTAGCTATGTGCAGAAGCATCATCGTAATCTTCCTCTCCAATCATCTCATCATCAATCGCTACTGCTTCCCCCGTATTGCCAGCAACGAGGTTGTCAAGTCCCAAAGTTCCAACATTAGCGCAAGGGCACCATAGAGATTTTGATGCCTCGAACGCGTCAATGACAATGGTAGCCATAAAGTGCAAGATTTCTGCTGCAATAGAGTCAAATGCAGCACCAGTCAGCTTTACGATCCCAGCACGACTAGCAATAGCGCGGACCATACGCTGCCTTTGCTCAGCT
This sequence comes from Skeletonema marinoi, assembly GCA_030544225.1. Lineage (NCBI taxonomy): Eukaryota > Bacillariophyta > Thalassiosirophyceae > Thalassiosirales > Thalassiosiraceae > Skeletonema > Skeletonema marinoi. Next base: position 1,708,678 of record CM060497.1, read on the forward strand.
CCTAGGATATCTTCACCCAGACAATTATCGTCCGGCCACTTCCATTTTTTTGGAGAATCACAAAAAGATAGTCTACTGCAGCACGACTGACGCTGACGGCAAATGGCACATCGTTCATGTTGTGGGCTGACGACACCAAAATTACGTGCACCATCATCAGATGCACGAATGGAATCAACGAACAAGATATCATTTTCACAAACCATGGGATACTGATGACTGCTTGGAGGATTTGAGCGAAACAAGGCTGCCCTCATCGCGCTGTTCAATCTGTGAACCATGTGCTGCTCAACCACTTCAGTCAAATATGCAATGCTATCTCCTCTGAGAAATAGTTTGAACCCATTTTCAGGAAATTGTGGTGGTCTAAGGATATCTAATTCCATGATATCTCCATTCGCATACACTAAACGTTGAATCATGTCACATGGTTGCTCCATTTTGGTCAGCATGTTGTCTACAACACGACGCACCCCATCCGCCCCTCCCAAATATAAATTAATTTGATTAACTGTCGACTTTTGGTACTTTCTATTCATTACCACTCCATTAGCAATGAAAAGCTCCTCGCGTAAAGTTTCTACTTGGTAATCAAACTCGAGGTACTGTTCCATATTAGGATACAATAGCCTCATTGTTGAGTCTTTACCAAGAAGTGTTGAGAATCTGTGGCATGTTTTCTCTAGAGCAAGTTGTTGTTTCAACCGTGCACCAATGCGTGCCGCATCAAGACGTTGATAGGCTTCACCAAAGCTTGCAGGGAAAAAGGGATGCCACCAAGAGTCGGCAAAATTATTGTAGGCTTTATCTCTTCCAAGGACGAAGCTAACAATATGCAGAAGCACACTATCAGGCAAAGTTGAAAGAGACGCATCGTTTGTATCTTTCGTCGCTGCCGTGTCGCCCAACAACTCCGTATCATCACCTAACTGCTCTCCAAGTGTAACATTTCCGTCACTTCTTTTGCGCTTGTTGGTGATGTTGTCCTCTCCGTCCGTTCGGGCTGTGCTGTTGGAATTCATGTTTATTTGTTTCGATGGTACTTAGCGTTTCGATGATGCTTGCATTTGATATCATATGCTCGCTCGATCAGTTTCAGGCCCGTTCTGTCAAGAGTTTTTTTGCCTCATTTTTCAGGGTTCATTTTTGTCACTTCGCCCGTTTACTAGAGAAGAGAGAAAATGAGGGTGGAAAATGAGGGTGAAACCTCCTCGAAATTGGCCGATTTTTGAGGAGGTTTCACCCTCATTTTCAGGGTTCATTTTTCTCTTCTCTAGTAAACTGGCGAAGTGACAAAAATGAACCCTGAAAAATGAGGGTGAAAAATCTCTTGACAGAACGGGCCTCAGTTTCGTTTTCATTTTGCTAGATTTTGCTGTTTGTTCTGTCGTGGGAGGGGGAGCTACGTAGCAAAAAGTATTTCTACTCGGAATTAATAATAGATTTAACTTAGATGTTTACTTTGTGAGCTAATGCCACCCTGCCGGCCGCCGGCCGCCATCGCATGCCCACCATAACATCTACCTTTTATACTTCTCGTCACCAATAATAATATAATATGGCGTCCGAATCTACAGCCGCAGATGGCTCAAATACAGCAGCAATTAACAGCCCCAAAAATGTACCCAATTTCAGCCACGTCCCATGGCCAGTGAGACCACGAGACGGAATCAATTATGACTTTGTGGCAACACTGTATTTAATTGGATCTACTTTGGCATTGTCATTTTATTTATTGGAGACGAAGATATTAGCTCCGTTGCTGGTAGAAAATGATGTAGATGCAACAACAGCTACTGATGAGAGTGACAGCACCATCGGCACGGAGGAGAATGGTGAAGAAGGCAATGCATGGAAAGAGTTTGCGAGTGGAATGCAGGGAATGTATTTTATTTTTGCTCCTTTTGTGCCGTGTCTGCTGTGGAGTTTACTTGTGAGGTATTTTTGGTTGAAGGAGACAAAGAAGATATCTCTTGATAAGAAAGATAATTAAACCTAGAGAAGATTGCTTGCATAAAACTGCTGTTATGGAAATCTGAAATGCACTTCTATGAAAAGAGTTGACAATTCTCTTCATCATCATAAATATTACGATTCCATACTATATGCGACAGATCAAGAATTCTTTAATATTCACATTCTCTAATATAATTCCGACCATCTTACTATGAACTCCTTTCACACCCCCATATTTAAGAGCTTTGTTTTGTTTCAAGAGGAACTCTACCGATTATTGGCATCGTCTCCTCTCCTTCTTTCAATCAACAGTACAACCCTTATACCTCGACCTTCACACTGGTAGGATCCAATGTTGCGCACTCTTCGGCCCTCTTCTTGTTCCAGAAACTGGCTGGCAAGATCTTTGTAGGATCACACCTGTGTTTGTACTTGTTTACAACCTCGGTAACCTCACTGAAAAGCTCCTCATCTAATGTAATAGGGTCAAGTCCCAAGTTGCAGAACTTCTTGTTCGACACATCCAATTCGTTCTCGGCAGCCTCCTGTCGGGGGTTGGGAAGGAAGTTAGCCTCAACTCCAGTTTGCTTGGCGACCATTTCAGCTACATCACGGACACGACGAGTTTCGGCAATTTGGTTGAAGATTTCGACACGTTCTCCAGCATTTGGGGGGTTGTTGATGGCAATTTCGATACAACGGGCAGTGTCAGTCACATGGATGAAGGCACGGGTTTGTCCTCCGGTTCCATAGACGGTGAGAGGAACTCCCATGGCTCCCTGCATGAGGAAACGGTTCAATACGGTACCGTAGTCTCCATCGTAGTCGAAACGGTTGATCAGACGCTCATCACGGATAGTTTGGGGAGTGTTGGTTCCCCATACAATACCCTGATGAAGATCAGTCACACGAAGGTTATCATTCTTTTGGTAAAATTGCCACAAAAGGGCATCAAGACACTTGGTGGCATGGTACACAGATCCAGGGTAGGCGGGGTGAAGAATGTTCTGCTCACGTCCACCAGGGAGGATAACATCAATGTATCCCTCGGGGATTTCACCTCCAGATGTTCCATATCCATACACTCCCATGGTACCAAGATGGACAATGTGAGCATCAACTTCGGAATCAATTACAGCACAGCACAAGTTGTTGGATCCAGAAACGTTGTTGTCGACGGTGTAACGCTTGCATTTGGAGTTTTTCATGGAGTAGGGAGCGGCACGTTGTTCGGCGAAGTGAACGATGGAGTCGGGTTGCTCTTCTTTGATGAGTTGGACGAGAAGATCGTATTCCTTGGCAACGTCAAGGTTGACAAATTTGATATCCTTTCCTGAAACTTCCTTCCATGCTTGGACACGGACCTGAAAATTGACAAAAAGAAAGGTTAGCGTGTCTGTGAATGGATATGGAAGATGATATTATTTCAGAACAATGATAGAGAGAGAGAACGCCTTCTCATTCCAACACATGTAGACACAAAATGCCGTATTCTTCCTCTCTCTGTCATGACAAAAAGTTTCATTCAAGCCGCAGAATTGTCTTCAATCTGCTGCATCCAAATTGGACGCAACATCAGACGGTAATTCCATAAGTGCATTAATCATAAACTTTTCCCGCTGAATAATGTATAATAATAGATGGTGCTGCTGCAGTACCCACGCCTTCTCCGCTTGTGCACAAGATGTGTCTACTTGTGTCGACACTTGCCACACAAGCATACGAAACGACAATGACAACATATCCTCCTTCACAAAGAAATTAGCAACGCAGCTACCAAGATTCAACTCACCGAAGGACTCTGAATAGGAGTCAAAGAATCACACCCCAACTCTGTATCAATATTCCTCCTGCTTAAATTATCCACAATGACAACATCGTGTCCCTGATCACTCAAATAAAGGGATGTGGGCCATCCGCAGAATCCATCTCCTCCGAGGATGATGACCTTCTTTTTGTCGGTGCCGTTTGTGGTGGCTGCGGCAGCTTCGGCATTGAGAGTAAATGAAAAAGCGGAAGCAGATTTGGTGACGACAGAGGGAGCGAAGCCTGTGGTGAAGGCTGTGGCGGTGGAGGTTACTGTGGCAAGGAGGAAGAAGAACTTCATTGTGTAGTAGTTTATTGGTATATTGTTGTGCAACAATGACAACGAATTGAACGAGCTACTGGATGCGTATGTTCCGACTTGAGAGCAAGAAGATGCAGCAATTAGTGGTGGAAGATTCATGCGCAATGCTACAAAAAGCAGTATGTGGTCGGGTGGGAGCTTGTCGAGCGTCATTGCTAAATTTTTGGCGGCAGGTGGCAAAATTGCGGGACCTTGGCTTGATGAATGACGCACAAAGCTAATCTTCCACGGGGAGCTGATCCTCAAGCTACCACAGGTCTCCTCAATTTGTGAAAGGAAGCGGCTAAGTAAGTATGGCGGATGTCTGTAATGACGAAGGCAAGATAGAGGGAGCCTGCCTGCGCGGTGGGGCAACAGCCCAACCACCAGCAGTACTCTAGTAAAAGATAATAGTGTATCATGTACGTGATGTGTATGTACTCCTTAGTAATACACATTGATGAAGTCTATGCAATTCTTTCCCCTCTCAGCTAGCTGACGGAGCTAGCTATACAAATACAAGCAATCCCCTAATAAATCTTTACACATCAGGCGTCGGCACTGCCTTGCAGCTAATATCAAGTAGCTTGCGCCTAGCCACTGTATTGACAACGTCCTCCACACTTTTAGCTAGCTTCCACTTGATCTTTTGCCGGATGATACTCTGCGCACTGTAGTGGAGAAAAGTCGATGTGGACATGCTCCTTGCCCCCTTTCCGTCCCGAATCAAGCACTCCTCGCTGTCCTGTTCATTCATTGGACGGTAGATGGCCTGACTATGGTGCTTTCCAGTCTTTGGATCAATCACTGAATCATACCTCTGCCCCTGCTTCAATTGCCTACCAAATTGACTGGAGGGGTGAGAGGGGAAGCATTGCATCGTGTCTTGCTTGAAGATAGAACGCGCTGAGCCTACTCTCAGAGTGTACCCCCTACGTCCAGTAGGTGACTTGAAGGGAACAGATGGATTCCTTGCCACAGATCGGTGCAACGTGAAGCGGCTGAAAACAACAATATCAGTCGGACTCAGCTTCGGAACGGCCATCTCCCGATCCAAAAGCTGCGTACATTCTGTTGACATCTTTTCAAACAAATTCATCGCAAAGCAAGGGTGCAAAGCGGCACCCTCGTCGACAGAGTTGGCCCACTTGTGGCTTCCCGGCAAAAACGCCAAGCCTCCGCCGACATTACTGTCCACTTCTTCGGACGACCACCAAATCTGTGTCCCAGTAGTAAAGGAGGCATTGAAGTTCTGGGGAAAGGTCAAGAAATCCCAATGCCACTATGAAGCGTAAAAGAGGGCAAGCAACAGATGAGAATTGATGAACTCCCTCCACAACAACACACCATTTCTACTCCACCAAACTTGAACTTACCTGAGGAATGCACGGAGCTCCTGAGGGCATCTCAAGGATTTCCGAAGTCACCTTGAAAAAGGTAGATTAGAAGGACATAAGAGCAAGTTGTTAGAGATAAGACATGTGATAGTTAGGCTAAAACTCAAATCCTCCAACTTGACAATCATTCTTGTTCAGCCCAGACTTACCATGTACGGAACGTCTCCTTCCAATGCCAAGGTGGACAACATATCCGAAATCCTAGGCTGTTGCCAGAATTTATGAGTAACAGATGAATGGTAGTATTCTCCATGAAATTTACGTGAACACTTGGTCAACAGATCCGGAAAAGCCATCTCATTCAAGTTGTGCGTCACCACCTTATCCAACACCTGAGATTCATCTCCAGTCAAGAAGTTTGGCAGCACTACAAACCCATCCCTCAAATAATCCTGACGCTGCTGATCCGTCAAAGGGTATGCATTGCCCTCGGACAATTCCCACAAAGACTGAATCTCATCGGAAGAAACAACCCCTTCCCGGATATAATCTATCGAAGTCAAGATCTTCCCACCCACATTCTGTTGATACTGCCTCTCCGAAAATTTGTACAGAGTGTACGCTGCTCCAGCAATAATGGGGAGCCATTGGATAATATTCCCAAAGAGAAGTAGCCACTGACGCTTCCTCAATGCATCTTGTTCTTTCAAGAGTTCGACGACAATCTCGGGTGTGATGGATCCTGAATTTTGATGATCAAGGCTTCTTGCGAGCATCTCATATTTATCAAGGGTGCCATCGCCGTCGATGTCGAACTTTTTGGAAACGACAGAGAGACCGCGGTTCCTGCGTTTGGTGTTGAAGGCAGAGTCGCCGCTCTTTTTTCCATTGCTGCTGCCGCTGCTTGTTTCCTCGGAGAATTTGACGGCCATGTTGAGTAGAACGGGGAGATGAATTATCTCGATATGTATGTAAGTAGTGGGTAGATCAGTGTATTGTCCAATGACAGGATGGTGTCTGGCTATTTTATGGCTGTCCTCGCCAGGTCAACAAATGCAGCGAACGTTTTTTGGGATAGCAAGATCCAAGATTCAATACTGCCCAGGCAGGATATGGGAGGTGCGCGTCCGTCGGCCACCAAAAAGCCAAACTTTTACCGAAACACCCCTCACGGCCCGGCCAGCCTTACATTTTGGTTTTTTATGAGAAAGAGTTTAGACGATTCCTACGTGGACTGACCCCGGTGCGACCCACATTTTTTTTGGCAAAAAGGAGCCAAAATATCTGAGTATTGTACGAAACTTTGTACGCTATTATTGACGCAAATATGGACCTCAGGTGGAAAAACGTTCTGGACCCTAACTCTCCATAGTATGAAGAAGTCGACTGCAGAACGTTTTTCCAGCTGAGGTCCGGTATTTTTTCAGTAACATGTTCAAAGTTCAGCTAGTGTCCAAAATGTCGCGCGCCCGCGAGTTGGCGGGCCGTGACCTGCCAGCTCGTTGCCTCTTCTTTCTGCTTCCAAGATCGCCTCATTCTTTCTGCTTCCAAGATGCGTTCAGCCATAGGTACTGATTTATTAACCCTTGGTACTGGATATTGTCGAAGTAAGGCAGAATACTAACTGTATGGTTGCCCTCAAAGGTGATGGTCAATTTTGTTACCAGGAGTTATGAGGCCACCAAGGTATCAATGAGATCCTAATGACCAAGAGAATAACATTGATGTACTGGTTGGTCTGTGAAACCTCGTAGTTGTGGTGTTATGAGGAGTCGGTCGTAGGAGGCCATTTTCACCATGGTCCATGTCGTTTTAGATCACTTTTTTGACTCGAGTCAAACAAAAAATACTCTACGTAGGAATTAGTAGTTATAAAGAGCGGTACTCGTATTTAGAAGCTAATTCCTTAAATGAAAATATCCTAATTATGATCAAAAAAGTTTGACACCTTATAAGGGTTAGGCAATGAATAAATGTTTTTTTTAATTAAATAATACACGCTACTAATTCCGACGCGTGTAGTGCAAAAAAAACGAGGAGAATATTCCGATGGGAAGACTACGGGATAAGGTGTGCAAAATTTGCACACGCCTTTTCAGCAGCATCACAATTTTTTAACAAGAAAAAAAGTGGAAGATTGCGATGGGACAATATGTATTACCAGTCCGGAAACAATCCTAGGAGTGTTACTAGTTCCTACGTTGCCAAGACAAATGCCAACCGGCACCCATCTTTTGCAAATAAATGAACGAAAAAAAACAGCTGCAAATCCTGATAAGTACAATAGATACTTAACATCCATCCCCATCTCCAACGCTCGCCCCTAACGAGCTGCCTTCTTTGAACTCGCCCATAGCATACGATACATCATCATTTTAAACTACCACGTCTGCAAAAATGGTCATGAAATCACTCCTCCTCTTCTGCTGCACCACAGCCCTCCTGTACAGCCCCACCGTCGTCCACTCAATGTCCGAAGAACACCGCCTCGAACAACGTCAAAAACATGGCTACAACCAATGGCCCCCCACCGTAGTCCCCAACACACCCGGCTGGGAACGCATCATGAACCGTCGCTTTGAACAAATATCTCGAATACGCAACCGTGACGACAAATGGAACGCATGGGTGGCCATAATGACATCGGCGTTAATTGCAACGAATTATACCGAGAATGGATGGGGCTTAACACGTGCTCCGGACCATATCACCCGAAGATTGCAACATCGGCTGAATCGAACCCTATTGGAAGAGGGTATCATCGACCCATCCGGAAAGCAAACATATAAAGAACATTACATACCCGTCATCGGAGGGGAAGAACACGCACGTCCCTTAATGATCACCAATGCACACGACAATCGAGAAATCCTCAATGAAATGACCCCATTTTTCGAATGGTGGAGTGGCATAGACCTCAAACCATCCATAGCCTATGGGATTCGTGCCTACCGCAATGATTCGAATTTGTTAATGCACATTGATAAACCGACGAGTCATGTCATTTCCGGCATTTATCACGTGGGACGGAGTGAGGATGCCGAACCCTGGCCCATCGTCATTGAAGACTTTCATGGGAATACGAATCAAGTGTATTTGACTCCCGGGGATATTTTATTCTATGAGAGTTCCAAGTGCAATCATGGGAGGCCACAGACGTTCTATGGGGGGTATTATGCTAGTTTATTCATGCATTATGCTCCAGCTAGTCCAGACTTTGATGGGAAGGCATTGCTTCATGAACGGGATCTGGCGGTACCTCCCCATTGGCATGTCAATTTTCCACCGCAAGAGGGATTAGATGAATTTGAAATGGTGGGGACTTCGTTTAAAGAACCAAAGTGTAAGAATTTGTTGTGTTCGTTGGATGAAACGAGTGAGCAGAGTAAGAATACGGTGAATTGGTATGGGCCTGCTCCGAAGGGGATGATTGTGACGAATGGTTGGGATCCGGAGACGATGGAGCCGCCGAAGGAATGGGTGGAGAGGGGTTATGATGGTGGTAAGAGAAGAGAGGGGAATGCGGATGGTATTGATTCTGATAATAGCGGTGAAGAAGAAGATGAGCTTTGAGGGGTGGAGAAAAGTTGTGTTGGAGGAAGAAACACAAAACACGGCGGTACATGTTCTTCTTATAGTAGGACAGAGTTCTGCATGAAATATATACTGTAGTTTACGTTATGTATGAAATGCAAAAGACTAGGTAATCAGGCGGTATCATACCTTGAACAAGGGATCCTTCATTCATACTTCTTCTGACGATGTAGGAAACAACGTACCAGTATACCCTGTTGGTTTCTTTGTTGTTGTTGTAGAATATAATCGACCATCACCTACCGATCGAGTAGGGAACAATGTAAAGTCTGGTGATGATGCAACTAGAGAGGGTGTTGGATTTGGAGCGATTTCTGAAAAAATCAGGATTGTACCTTCTTCTGTTGGAGTAGGTGAAGGACCGATCGTACTTTCTTCTGTTGGGCTGGCTGTTGGAGTCATAGTAATAAGAATTGCTGTACTTTCTTCTGTTGGTGCTGGTGTTGGAGCTGAAGTTATGACAATCGAACTTTCTTCTGTAGAAACTGTTGTACTTTCTGCTGTTGGAGGAGTTGTTATTGTTAGAGAAGCGGTTGTTGGAAACGAAGTGCCAAATCCACTGCCACTAACGGCTGAAGTCGGAGGAAGAGACATTGTGGTTTGTATTTCTGTAGATGAAGCCGATGGACGAACAGTTGTCCGTGTTTCAGTTGGCGTAGCTGATGGCCGGGCGCTTAGTGGACTCTCAGCTGGCATAATAACAGATGGACTGACAGATGATGATGCTTCTACAACATCCACTTCAGATTCCTCTTCAGATTCTGCTTTTGATATACTGCAACCAAAGGTATCAGGAACCATAACACCACCATTTTCGCTTTCACATAATTGTTCTCTGATCCAATCGTATACATCAGCAACTCGTGCATAAACTCCTGGATAACCACTATGATGATCGTATACTTAGAGATGAAATAAATACAATGAAGCATAAAGTCAAAAGAAAACTACAACTTACCTCACTGCACAACCATAGCCCCAACTAGTCACACCAATCGAAACATCACTTCCTCCATTCGGATCATCTCCTTTCATCAAAATTGCACCACCACTATCCCCATTACAAGAATCTTCTTCAATACCATCACCAGGTCTATCATCTGCACAAAACATTTGATCAGTCAACAAGCTATCATAATCATTCCATCCTGTTGATGTTACGGTTGTTATGTTTTTGCATTCCTCATTGCTAATTGCAAATTTATCAAGTTCCTTCAATTCTTGAGATATGCTGACTTCATTTACTTTTGTGTAGCCATGCCCCACCACTGTTAATTGATCACCCGACTGTGGAACATTTTGATTTTGATTGAGTTGCATGAATTGTATCCTATCGTCAAAAGTTGTATTGACTGGTGTTTCCAGATAGAGCAGTGCAAAGTCATAATTCGGAGCTCTACCTAAAACTCTTGTAAACATTGGATGCACAACCTCCCTCTGCACATTGATCACTTGACCATCACTCTCTTTCGTAAAGTCAGGTCGACCTATCAATACACGTATTTGTGGTGAATACATTTCATCGACACAATGTGCCGCGGTCAATACTACTTGTGGTGCGATGAGAGACCCTCCACAAAAGTGTGTACCGGTGGTTCCGTCGCTTCGTATTTTTCGTAGGGAAGTATAATAGTTGTATCGGTTGGGCGGTGCGATAGATCCGCCGATTATGCGTGTGGAAGTTTTTCTATGGTTGATGATGTTGTGCTCCTTGCTGCTGCGGAGAGAGGCCACGCGTGCAACTACCATCAGAAAGAGGTAGCTGGCTAACAGATTCATTATCATATTGTCGTTAGCAATGTGAGCGTATTATTATGACAATGGCATGATGACCGTGATTGCTGCGCCAGTCCGAGGAGCAACCATTTGAAACCCACGGCGCTTTAAAGACTGAAGATTGGCCTTGCGTGACCGAATTGGCACATCTTGGTAGCTTTCTCATAAACGCGATTTCATTCCTGACTCCACATAAGTAGGAGGATAGTACTCTACCACCTGCGATTAGTAGCCTATCTCTGCAAACGTTTATGGCGACCAACCCGTATATACCCAGCAGGCCCCACGGGCGTCTTCGGGCACAGCCCAGCCCCTCCCGGTTTATGTCCTCCTTTCTCTACTTATCCTCGTGTCTAGAGAGAGTAGCTACTAAAATAATCTATCTCTATTGTACCTACTCTACTTAGTGGTAGAGAGTAGAGATAGAGATAGGCCCTGGCTGCTGGATCATTGGTTGCACATGTGAACAACACAGGGAGAATATGTTGTAGTTGCTTAGAAGACGTACGCTTGGAGATAAAGGAGGGGGCAGGGCAAGAGGGGACGAGAATAATCCTTATAGCGTAAGTATTCGATGGCCAGGTGATGTGTAGTAGCGTAGCGCCTTGCCCCCGCACGTCAAATGCTGATCGCTTACGTACATAATAATAAGAGACCAAGAGGACGACATATATTGCAAGCTGCAAAGCTCCCATGATTGAAAGTCTTCAACATTTCGGCAAATACAATACTCGACGGTATCAGAACCTATCATCGACACTTCGCCTGAAACATTCCTGGCAGCCGATGCAGCATCTGCTTCTCCCGTATCAGGATGGCGCAGTGACCTCGATTGGGCCGCCTTAACTTCAAAGCTCTCCTCATCCGCATCTCTCATCGACACTTCCTACGATAACTACGCAGACGAATGTATGCCTGAGTTTTCTGAGCTTCTTCCAACAAATAATGCATTAATTGACCAGCCTTCTGGGATGTGCTTGCCTCATCTATATCTTGGCTGGGGGACGAGTTGGCCTCGTCCTAGCGAGAATGGTCATTTGGATCAAACCTTTGATCAGGCTATGCAAGATTTAGTAGAAAATCCTCCAGTGACAGATCTTGAACGCTGGATATCCGACCCAACCAATCCAAGCCTTAACCTCCCTTCCAAAGTGTTGTTTCCCGTCGTTGCCTCAGATGTTATAGCAGCAGTCCACTTTGTCAGCGAGCACGAACTTGAAATCAGTGTGAAGAACAGCGGCCATAGTTTTCAAGGTGCATCATCGAAGAAGGACACACTTCTCTTGAACATGAACCGATTCACCCATTATGCTCCAACTGGAATCATGGACTGTGATGCATCCATCTTGGATACCACAGTAGCTGAGGATCTGAGCAATCAGCCTTGCCTGCTTACATTAGCAAAGAACAAGTCGAGTCTGATTCGTGTCGGTGGAGGCGAGAACTATGGTAAGTGGCTGGTTTGATCAACCATTTTGTTCGCGTCACAATTTATATCATGTGTTCTAATATCAATCTCATCTTACTTCCACTCATTGATGCAAAAAGACAAGGTATACCGAGCTGTCATAGCTGTCAATGACAATGAGGAGGAAGGCTACAAGAATCACCTAGCAGGAGGTGGAGCGGGCACAGTAAGCCCAAGTGAGTAATGTTTTTAATATGTATACTGGAATGCTGTCTATTCTATGTCAACTAATAACTCTTCTTTTTAACCAAACATTCATCTTGCTCGCTCGTTTGTGGACTTGGCAAGGTGGTCTCTCCGGTACAATGGGAGGACGACTCTACGGTATGTGTTGTGTGTTTATATCTGTGCATATTTCCAACAACTGAACAGTGATTTCCACATCATCATCTTCTTTAAAACATGACAGGTTTTGGCGTAGATCAGGTTGTGCAAGTAGAGATGGTGCTGCCAAATGGCTCTCATGTGAAGTTTGGCCCTACAGAATGGGAGGATGCAAGTGCAGATGGATTCACAGTCCCTCGCACGAAGGTCGTGTCTGGAGTGTGTAGGAGCAACCCTGATGAACAATGTCCTGAAGACTTTGAGATTATTTTCAATGACTTGTGGTTTGCAATCAGGGGTGGTGGCGTAGGAACATGGGGAGTAGTGACATCAGTACTTCTTCAGCTTCACGACTATCATCCTTTCACCCCTTACTATGGCTTATGGCTTCCTAGGAAGAGTGCACTGCCATTACCCCTCAATTTAGAGAGTTTCAGGCACAGTACATGTCGGCACCATCGCTTTTGAACGTGACGAAGGAACACAGTATCGCCTGTAGTCTGTAGTACCGCTGGCCTCGAATGGACGTTATGTTATGGCGAAGATGATTTCATGCAAGCCTGGACAAGGTTCCTAGATCTGAACGACTTGACTGATAAGGTGGCATGTTTTGTCAAGGCTGTTGAAGAGAACAACGACGGCGTCATGCAATCTCCAAAAGGATATGTTGAATGGACGCTAAATAATGGTGATGATGACCGTTTCCCCGGCAAATTTTCGGATCCTCCTCTTTCTGTTGTTACTCATACATCAAACAATGTGTTGGTTCCGCAATCCTGGCTTGATGAAAGTGAAGAGAATCTGAAGACTGTTTTGGAAAATGCAGTGGGTGCAACACCATACTACGCTTTTGGAGGCGCATCGGCTAGCGCTTCTGATCAAGCCAGTGCTCTTTCGCAGGCTCATCGCGATGGCGATGCTGCTTTCATGGTAACATTATTCAATACTGCTGACGAGGAAGCGAACTTTTGGGGCAATCTCTTCCCCAAAATGTTTGATATTTCTAACAAGACCAAGTTTCCCCCCGTTTTTGGCTCGAACCATGCTGGCTTTCTTCTCACTGGACCTTCATGAGCGTATTCTCAACAGTGATTATCCATATGCTATTACTTTGAAGGTTTTGGCGCAGATCAGGTTGTGCAAGTAGAGATGGTGCTGCCAAATGGAGCTCATGCAAAATTTGGTCCTACAGAATGGGAGGATGCAAGTGCAGATGGATTCATAGTCCCTCACACTAAGGTCGTGTCTGGGGTATGTAGGAGTAATCCTGATGAACAAGATGAGGAGAAATGGATCTGGGAAAGATGTCCTGAAGACTTTGAGATTGATTTCAATGACTTGTGGTTTGCAATCAGGGGTGGTGGTGGGGGAACATGGGGAGTAGTAACGTCAGTACTTCTTCAGCTTCACGACTATCTTCCTTTCAGCATTTCTTCCTTCAATTCATTCCCTCCAACGGAAGAATGCTCTGCCGTTACCCTTCAATTTAGAGAGTTTAAGGCAAAGTACATCTCGGCACCGTCGCTTTTGAACGTGACGAAGGAGCATAGTCTCGCCTGTGGCAGTCCTGAGTCTTTCAATCAAATTTGGTGTTATGGCGAAGAAGATGTCATGCAAGCCTGGACAAGTTTCCTAGATCTGAACAACTTGGCTGATCCTGCCAACGTGGCATGTCTTCAAAGCTTAAGCCCCAGTGGTTATGCGGAGTTTATGATGATGGCTATACCAAATGAACGTTTTCCTGGAAAAGTTCCGGATGATCCTGCTCCTGGATACGTTGGTAATGAGTTTGCTAAAGTATTGGTCCCGCAATCCTGGATTGATGAAAGTGAAGAGAATATAAAGACTGTTTTGGAGAATTCAGTGGAAGGCGCAACACTGTACTATGCTTTTGGAGGCGCAACGGCCAGCGGTTCTGATCAAGCCAATGCTCTTTCGCAGGCTCATCGCAATGCTGCTTTCATGGTGTCATTAATCCAGACTGCCGATGAGGAAGCGAACTTTTGGGGCAATCTCTTCCCCAAAATGTTTGATATTTCTGACAAGTCCAACTTTCCTCCCGTTTTTGGCTCGAACCATGCTGGAGTTTTTACTACTGGGCCTTTGAAGGATGACTGGACGAAGCCTTGTCCTCGCGAATGGACATTAGAGGAACGCGGAGAAAAGTGCATCTCCTTCCAAGAAGCGATTTACGGCACAGAGAGGCTCGCCCGGCTTGAGGCAATCAAGAGGGCTGTTGATCCTCACTTCATCTTCAACTGCGCCAATTGTGTCGGAAATAATCTTCCCGAGGCATCCAAGTCTCAGGATGACGATGACGAGTCGTCTCCTGCTGCTGCTGAACCTCTATCGCTATCGGAGAACCCATCTGATGAGCCATCTGGTGCATCCTCTGTGTCTTCTTTCACGGCTGCCATCTCTGCTACAGCTACAGCGGTTTTTTTGCTCATCAACGTGGGCTAGGTTTGCGTGTGAGCAGAGAAGACAAGCTGTCTCTGTCTTGTACTTGTATGTGGTTAGCACACAAGTAGAGTCGGTCTTACCCTTGACTTTTGAGACGAGAAGCATTTAGTGAAGTAATTTCGTGTAGAAGAAAAATTTCGACATTGACAGTACTTTTTGGCAGCTGGAATCATACTCGTTTACACACTGTACATGTAGCTTTAGCAAAATTGCGTTGTAGATAGTCTTCTATGTGTAGAGTTATAGTGGTATCTTCCTTTTTTGTGGCCAATGAAGCCGTACAATGTGTAAAAGAGGCAAATCGCGAAATAGAATGATTGTGATTGTATGTAATGATTTCGTTGAGAGTCCATCACACAATTACACTGCATCTATTCAAACACGAGCGAGTCTGTTGCTTTTCCATGGAAAAGAGAGCATAGCTGTATCTGGTCTGATGCTGGCAATGCTGGTGCTGGTGTGTATGTATTGTATCTGTATCGGTTCTGTTCCATATCTAGCTGATTTTGATCACCAGTCTCCTCCCATCTTATTGTACCCTGTCTGTCTACGTCTGTGCTCATATGTATTGGCAGTTCTAGAGTGCTGCATGCTGCCCACGGCAGCATGTCCGCTGTGGGATTGACAGGCTCAATTGCCGCAGTCGATATCTTTCTCATGCACGTGATCATTTTACGCGAAGCTCTTGCTTTTAAATCGGGTAAAATTGGTGGTGGGAACGAAACAGCGAACGCAACGACTCCGATTCCTCCTTGCTCGAGGACTCATCGACGCTGCAATAATATTAAATAGCTGTTGGTATGGTGGGCAGATAACAACGATACATACATAAAATGAGGGCAGCAACAATGCTGAGGTCCATCATGCTCGCCGTGATTCTCGGCTTCCTCATTTTCTACACCACGGCAGCATCAACGGTCGAAAAAAATGATGCATCAGTCAACCCCTCCCTCCAACTCCGCGGCAACAATAACAATCATCACCACCAACAACAGCGACAAACATCCGGCCGCATCATCGGAGGAACACCCGCCCCACCAACACGGTACACCTACTTCACCTCCCTCCGCCGTTCCAAATCCAACTCTCACTACTGCGGAGGCTCTTTAATCTCACCAACACTCGTCTTATCCGCCGCACACTGCCGTTCCTCCTCCACCACCTCCGGGACATTACCAAATATAGTCATTGGACGAAGCGATTTTACCAATGTAAATGATGGTGAATCCATACCTGTCATTGAAGAGATTGTTCATCCGAATTATGGCAATGTCATTTTTGAAAATGGGGAACAGGGAGCTGCACCTAATTATGACTTTATGTTGCTGAGATTAGAGCGGGCTGTTTCGTTGCCCAATGTCAAATATGTCCAACTCCACAATAACAACAATAATAATAACAATAATGTGGATGATTTCATAGACCAAGCAGTCACAGTCATGGGACATGGGTACACCTCCTCTTCCACTACCATATCCACTCAACTAATGGAGGTAGAACTAACCACTATATCGAATGAACAATGCCGACAAAGTCAAGTGGTGCAGGGTAGTCCATGGACCATGTATGGAGAGCTGGTGACGGATCAAATGATTTGTGCAGAGGGGCCCAGCAGGGATAGTTGTCAGGGGGATAGTGGTGGACCTTTGGTTGTGAGGGGAGAGGGTGAGGATGGTGCTGATTTGGAGATTGGGGTGGTTAGTTGGGGGTATGGTTGTGCTCTGGAGTGAGTTTGTGTATCGTTGTAATTCACTATTGCTTGTTTTTTTTTAACATGTTCCTTATTTCTAATCTGCATTGGTTTGATCATCTCCTCTTCCATAGTGGTTATCCAGGAGTTTATGCACGAGTTTCAGAGGCATTCGATTGGGTCAGAGAAGAGGTATGTCGTCAAAGTAGTGATTGGACTCCAGAGTACTTTGATTGTCCCGGTTCAACAACAACAACAACACTAGCACCAACAATACGACCAACAATGCCACCAACAATGCGACCAACAACAAGTCCATCAATGGCACCATCCATGAAAGAGACAACAATTGCACCAACCAATACTGTGACAAGATCACCTTCTTCAGCTGCACCAACATCAGCAATTCAAAGTACTAATGCACCAACAATACCACAACGGACAGGTTTTCCGACACCAGTACCCAATAAACAGCCGACAGATGTTCCATCCTCGTCTCCAACAGACAAGAGTACGATGGGCATTACGTCAGATCCGTCAACACGATTGTCGGAACAGCAATTGCTGGATGCTATAATAGAAAGTCCAACTGTGGCACCGACAAGGATGTCATATGTTCCAACGGAGCTGGAACCAGTGTAGGAATAGTACAAACATGGCAAGATGACGTTGCTAAAAAAGTCTTGTTGGAAAAGTTGTAAAATAATGTAGGATATTGTAAGGAAGATATTTCTTTCAACATTCGTTCAACTTTACAACTCTACTTACAATGACAATCAACTCTCTCTAGGCCTCATCCCAGCCTTTCAAGAAGCCTGTTATTTTTTTTCAATCCATTTTGATCCCAGCCCGTCCAAAAGTTTGTGCAATTGCTCCACCTCCTTCCAAAACCGGAAAAAAGATTTCATGCTTCATCCTCTGCTTTGTAGCATTCAATACTCCCCATGTCATGCTGGTTGTTCGATTAAGCCATCCAATCAGTGTGGAAGCACAATCCATACGGTTTCCGTCTACACCAACATCACAAAAGTAGTGTGGATGTTGTTCATCCCCTTCTCCTTGCTGCTGCAATTGTTGTCGTTTTGCCTTGTGCATCATAAATGAGAGTGGTGCAGACTGTGTAAAAGAGGAATAGGTACCTGCCATGACTGAATTGCATCTGGTAAACAAATACATATCCAGAAACATATCCTCCCACCCCTTCAAGCATTTGTCTTGATCATCATACCCTAGGTTCCAGGTGACACTTTTCCCTTCCTCTACAAATGTTTGATCAGATGATACAAATGGGATCTCACAGGTTTCGTTCGATGCTGCTCGTAGTTTCTGCATGACAGATCCTGTATCGGTGCCCACATACACCATTAGTGGTTTCTTGGTAAAGTAGTGAGAATGCTTGTGTTCGTAATCACACAAGAGTAACACAACCCTCGCAACCCAGCCATCCAAATCTTTCATTCCCCTACCCTTACGTGCAAAGTCTCCGGTTTCTCCATTCCCCGCCCGAATATGTAGGCCAAAGACCGTATGCTCATTGAATCGAGTAGCCTCAAGAACTTTTTGAATTCTCGCCTTGTGCTTGTGTTCAAATAACAGCATTAACTGATGATACAATTGATAATCTGTTACTTCTTTTCCCAAGGCATTGCCTTTCTTTAAATATTCGATAGACCAGAGTTTACCTGCTCTAGCATGACCATACCCCTGCACTTCATTGTTAAAATGGATAACCCGTCGTTGATCTTGGTGATCTAATGTTATGTTCGGCCGGGGAAATAGATTCGGATTACGATAGAGGTTCTTATCCCCGAAGAATGGAATATCCACCATGAGCTGCCCCTCGCCGATCAAGTAGTCATAAATTGTAAAGATTGTGCTATTACCACCACAAACAGGATTGTGGCTGGGCCATACTCTCGGAATTTGATACAGCATGGCAAAATGATAGGCAGCTGAGAGACGAGTGAGTTGATGACCGAGGCCATTCATTGCGCGATACATTATCCGAATGGGTTCCTCGGTTGAGGATAGGTTCAGCGAGCGGCGACGCGCCTCTTGCAGCCATTTCAAGTATTCATCGTTGGATAATGCAGAATGATTTGTTGGTGGCGCTGCCAAACGAGGTGCTGTTTCTCCTTCTGGAATCAACCGGCTCAAGTCTAGGCGTAGGTTGAATAACACAATGACCAAGCAAAACGGTATCACCGTTCTCAGCGTCGTCATTCTTTTTCGTCGGTGATGTTGCTCTCTCTCTAGAGACAGGGTACTTGTAGAGCGGATGGATTTAACCTAACTAATATGTACTTACATATATGGATTAAGAATCGGTAGCAGCAGGTAATAACTTTCGGGGCTTCGGGGGTCAGCAAGTCAGATCAAGTCACTACAGCTTGTCGTAGCGGCAGCCAGGTAGGTACCTATCTGTGAAGAATGAACTACGCGACCTTACATATTAGATACGCGACAGAGTTCGGACATCAGACATCAGTTAGTGCCAAGTGCCAACTTTGGGTTCGAATCGTTGAGGGGCTCATGAATCTTCGAGGTGTGAATGCAAGTGATAAGTAGAAGTAGACGTAGTCACCTGGTCCGCTTGCACTGCCAACTAACAACGCTGCTTTAAATGTCCTAGCGGACACCTGGTCCGTGCTAGTATCTATCTACATACTACAACAAGAAACTGCTGCCCAGCTCTCCTGTTGCAGACGTCAGCAAGTACAAGTATGTCTGCACCAAGTGGCAACCCGCTGATCCAACTATATATTTGCACCGAGGGGCACTTGCTGGTGGTAGCTGCACTTCTGAGAATCTTGGCAGCAGTTGCGGAAACGGAGCGGAAAGTGTGTTGGTGGGCGTCATGCCCAGGTGGAGATGGACCTCCTTCGCCACCAACGACTCCACCACCTCCTTCTCCTCCTACTGGACGATGTCCAGCTTGTGCCTATGGCGACAACGGTGTATGTTGCGGTACCTGCGTTGACAGTGGAAAGCCTTCAGGCCGCGGCTGCTTTTAGAATGAAGTGGTAACATTTTCAGTCTTCATCTTCAGCTTCAGGGGATTATTGAAGAGATATAGTTGATGATACTTTGCTCTGCAAGCACAATGCTTATGCTACATGTATGTTGCATTACAGTGAATTGGAGCAGTCGTCGGTGATTGATATGATTAGGACAAGATGTTTGATTTGTAGAGTTACATTTACATAAAAGTAAAACTTTAGAGAAAGATATGCTCATGACCTCGTGAGGGGAAGAGTACAAGAAGGCAAATAAGTCCGAGGTAATATGTAACTTGTAGAAGTAACATGCGCCTCTCAGAGAGATATTGACTGAATGGGTTTGGCATCCTCTCAAAGACTTAATTTAAGCCGCGGTCTCCCGCGGTCGGTCCTTTTTGTGGGAAGTATTTTACTTTTCTCTTCTGGAAGAAACTTCCCGTGAATGAGAATAAATTTGGGGTTCGCATTCGCTTCGGGGGTTCTCAATCGAGCCATGCACTGCCATCATGCACCCACGGCTGCGCCGACAAGCAAGCTAAGTCAATAGCAAGCTATGTAGAGCGCAGAGCACCAGCCATGCTCCAAGACCAAGACATCACAAGAACAACAGTCAGCTCCAAGACATCAGTGCAGCGTACTGAATAATAATTCTCTGACTGTCTTACTGCAAAATGATCTCTTCTTTCTTACACTTTTTTTCATCACCTACATCGACTGTTGACGCAAGAATTCATCGCCGCAGTTTTGTGGCCAACCTAATCCTACTATTAGGCTGCATCTTGGGAGTATGGTTTCAGATATATGAATTCAACAGCCGTGACCGTGAACTTGTTGCCATTATAGTCTACTTCTTGGCGTTTTCACTGTTGGTGATTTCGGGTATTGTGGAATTATCGGTGGATCTATTTAGTATTCGAAAGGTTGGTCATGGGAGGTATCATAGTGATAGTTCGTTTTGGAATCGTGTGATATCGGTGCTGTTTATTACAATGGGAATATCAGATATTGTGGCCTTTTGTTATTGGATACAAAAGGATTTTCGTACAGAAAACATACTGCAAATATGCAGTGGGTATGTACTTCTGATCATGTCAATATTGGTGTTGTTCTTCCAGATGAAAGAGTCAATTGATAGCACGCCTGATAGGATAGATTTGCTTGCGAATTGGCTGGTATATGTGGATGCCATATTGAATGTTGTGCTAAGGCATGTGGAACTTTCTGTAAAATTTCTTGACGATCAGACCAACCGGATGGAATTGGCTGTAGTGATTTTACTTCTCATTACTGCAGTGTTGTACGTTGCCGCCGATGTTATTCGAATAAAGTCTAGCGGTAGCGGTGGCACCCAACAACTACAATTAGCACAAAAAACACCTACACAACAAACAGATGAAGATGTATGATACTGATACGCCCATTTGAGTGCGTCAAACTACTTATCCAGAATACTTCGCCTCTTTGACACTCGACTCTTCTAAGAGTGATAATCTCAAATCAAATGAGTATCACATATGATATTTAACACTGTAGTAGATTCTAATTACAAGCACTATTTGACCTTTATCTTACGACCTCTTCAGAAACATATCGCTTCTTTCTGCAGAAAACAGCTGCATCCACTGGATTAAACAGTGATATTTACTTCTATATGTATGCTATCGCAATCGAATATAATAGGTCACTAGCAGCATCCTTTGCTCATGTTATCACAACAGATATGATACGATGGTTGTCCAATGAGCAGCAACCGACCATCCCAACTTGGACCTCATCTCATCATCAGATCACCTTCGACATTGTAGCATGGCTTATACAACTTTGAAGAGCATGAGCGGTGGAATATATCCTTCCATGCTTTCGTCATCAACTATAATCTCTGGAAGCTGTCCATTGCTATATTCACAGCACTAGATACGATATGGTGGTTGATTATGGAGCTGGCAGCCATCCTAAAGTAGATCTCATCAGTCACCTACGACGTTGTAGTATGACTGATACTGATACACAAAGAGCACGAACAGTGCCAAATCCACTTCTATACTATGTTACCGAATACCATAGATCTCTAGATGCTGTTGATTGCTGTATTCACAGTGTTGGATACAATACCGTGGTTGAATGTGGCGCTTGAGGCCAGTTAAGTTAACCTCATCAGGTCACCTACGTCAGTTGTTGTAGCATGGCTGATACACTTCAAAGACTTTGATTATGGATCACTACATGCTTCTCATTGCTAAGTATATTCACACCACTCGTAGTCCTGTTTGAGGCATGACTTTTTTCAATGTGTTGGCTTGTATATGTACCATGTTATATGCTTTCACAGATACTTTTAGATAGCATAAGTATGTCTTCGATGTCTTGTGTCCTGTCACTATGTCTCTCACGTCACTCTCTCTCTAGAGTCAGTAGGTGTCAGTACCAGGCATAAATATCTATTTGGTGACTGTACCATACTGTGGTAGTGAATGAATCCGACGCATCACATGTTCGTCTTCATTGAAGTTGTAGAAGTAGTCTGAAGTACAATAGTGATAGATGAATTGCTTTCTGCATCATGTCGATATTAATAGCATGATAGCTGTAGGTCTTCTGCCAGCTTCCAGCTAAGTATTCATCATCATTTTGCTTCGCTCTGTATCTCCAATCAATGGTTGAATCAATCAGTCGAATAGCGCTCGAGATCCCCTATCTTCAAAGCATTACATTATTTCAATCTCTCCATTACCATCGATGATTGTTGCGGCACTTCGATCAGTTCATAATTACCAATTAAAGTTAATCAGGGAAGGCGTAGTATTGGTATTGGGGAGAGATCCCTTGATTGAATTGGAGACACAAAGTGTTCACATAAATATCATCATGGAGAACAATTGAACCATCAACCTGATCACTGCATCAGAGATCATGTTGTTTTGTCGACGAACATGACATATCAGCATCATTATCATATTCATTTCTATGGTCATTCAATTGCACCATGTCAATTAGAACGGAAACAAGTTTCATTCTGATGATTTGTTTTCTCAGGAATTATTCTCTTTCAGCAAGTGTTGGAGGCTCGCATTTAAACTTTTCTTCCTCACCATGGATGGGATGGGTGGCCCCATTCAAACCTTTTGGAAAGATGGACTGGGATGAGGTTCAAGAGTGCGCCAAGTTTGGGCTTTTCATTGTGCACAGCATATTGTGTTATTGCGGACGGGCAAGTTCATTTGAGTGCCATCGGATGAATAATGTGTGTTGTTTTGCACACTTGTTGTTGTCAAGAAAACGAAAACACCTCAACCAAAATGAGTTCCACAAACAATATGCTTCTCCTCTGTGGAACCCAGGGAATCGGGGGACAAATCAAAAGCCTCCTGTATCTAAGTAGGTCTGTCTATAAGGAACAAGAGCAACAGTATCTGAGGACCCTTCACGCTCGCTCTCTTCTGGCTTGTCATCTTCGTCTTCGTCCTCATCATCTGATATGTGGGCAGAGACATCAAGGTCGAGGTCTATGAGATCATGCAATAGCAAACTCGGATGGAGCTAAAAGATATTCTTGTCTTGTCTCCAGGACAGGAAGCATTGCTGTGCGAAGGGGGCGAGTTATCCCCCTTTCGTCTCTTTGACTTTGAATCATCGCCACGATTGTTCCGGTCAAGACCTGATCAGCGTCGTTGAGGGATAAAAAGATAGTGCAAGTAATTCTCCTCCTCGTGATCGTTGTTATCTCATAGAAGCAAGAGATCCTTCATCCATTAGACGAGGTTGCTTGAGTCCTTGGCGAAGAGTGGTGAAGGCAGCCGTCTTCGGCGCAGCGGCGGCAGCATGGGTCGCGTCCCACTGCTACTGCCACCACCCTGCTGCTTGGTGGTTGCATTGATGATTGATGATCTTCGTGCGGCTAAAGGTCGTCATGATGTTATGTTGTTGGGTGATAGGTGATTTTGTAGAGCTAAGTACGAGTACGGGCATACCATAGTGACAACCGACCAACAACCCCTCTGTTGAATTGGCTCAATCATGCTACTGGGTACAGTGACGATCTTGTGTGGCTGAAGGTCGTCATGTTGTTATTTATTGGTTGTTTTTTTGTGAGCTCTTATGGTAGTAGAGGTAGCGGGGACGGGAGTGTGCAGTGTGTTTCTCCATCTTGATAAGGCTCAAGGCTCTTGCTTGACTGAATGTGAAGGCCGCCATGATGTTACGTTGTTAGGTGCTTTTGTAGAGCTCTAGAGTACGGAGACGGCATGGTGCTTTTCTCAACAACCAACAACCGCCTCTACTCAGAGTTTGTTTCTGTCAACTGCAACTCAACTCCACCTCTAACAACCCTCCGCTCTGTTGAATAGGCTCAATCAAGAATTAAGCGTCGCGTCACAGACCAATCACCTGAGCAGTTTATTAACTCTCGAAAATGCACAGTAAGGCGAAAATGTCACAAAGGAGACTGTTCGGAAAAATGACTTCTAATGAGTGACGTTCTTGCTTGGTACACTTTCTTTCACCGAACTGATCGTAGCGGCACTGTACCTGCGTTCAATGTGCATTGTATCACAAATATGCAGTGACCCAACGTTATTCAGCGTTGCTAATCCGCGACATAGCCACTTACGGGGTTGGTTCCGGGCACTTTGCTACACATAAGTACACAAGTGGAAAAATGATGAAGTTCAGACCGAAGACAGAGAACTTAAAAGCCTCTCAAACGCTAGCAGGTCTGCTATCGGAGCTAGCATTTAGTGCGATCGGAGATAGTGAATAGGGCGAGGTATAAGCAATCAAGGGACAGAAGAGCAATGCCTAGTTCAAAGAAGCCCAGATTGTTGGGGCCTAGTGCGGCGGATGATTCTTTCCCTCCCCCTCAACTACTTTCCAACGTGAATGATCTGAGCACCGACATTATTGAAATGGTCTTAGGCAACCTCCCCTCACAGGACATTATGCGTGCACGAGTATGCAGAAAATGGAGGCAGGCGGCAAGGAATACAATTGTTCCTTTGCCTTTGACTGAATTCAAGATTGATTCTGCCAGACAATACAACGCCATGGAGGCCATGGCAACATCCCTTCCTAATCTACAACAAATTGCGCTCCATAGTTTTGATTATCCAGAAGCAGAAGAACACAAGTACAACGATGGAGGGGACCCATATGAACATGAAGCTGTGCGTACTGCCAATTATGTTACGCACGACATTGGGATAGTATCTAATTTTACCAAGTTGATCGATCTGACAATATGGGCTGCACCACTGAACGGAAGATATCCTGTTCTGTTTAATAGCTTTCCGTTGTTAGAAAGTTTGAAAATCAGCAATTGCGGTTGTCTTATTTGGCATCTGGATTATCTAGCTAGTTGTCCCGTCCTGAAAGAATTGTACTGCGAAGGCACGCCTGTGCAAGGACACATCAACTGCTTGAGAGTCCTCAAAGATACTCTAGAATCTATTTCGATTGGCGAGACTCTTGTCGGTACCCATATGATTGAGGGCAACCTAATGGACCTGGCTGATTTTCCATACCTCAAGGAGTTGTTTATGTTCACGGTAGATCGAGTGAAAGGGGACATACGGGACATTGGGGAAAACGACTTTCCAATGTTGGAAGAACTCGACCTTTCCTGCTGCAAAGCCATCATCGGGAGCCAGCACTATTCATTTCGACGGATTTCAGAGGTTCCAGCTTTCATGAATAACGTTCACCGCCTCCTCAAACGCAACATTATGAATGATCGATGCCAATGGTCTCTCTCAGAGGACCAATCCCCAGATTGGTACGAAGCTGAAGTTAACAACAATGAAGATGAAGAGATTCCGGGACCGCCGTTCGATATTAGATTAGTTCAGGCAGGGCCACGGCTAGGTTGGGCATGGGGCTTTCACACATATATCGGTGATGATTCACCTTGCGACTCGTGCGAAATCAACTGGCTAGATCCTGAGCCGGATAGAGATAGCAGTGATTATGAAATCTACATTCAGGAATTGCAAGCGATCGAGGGAGGGGAAGACTTCTTCAACTCTTCAGGTCAAACATGTCAGATTAACTTTTTCAGAGGGTGCTACCAGCCTCCCACGGAAGAAGAGTACAAGCGATTGCGCAGAGAATACAATACCGATTGATGTATATAGTTATCATCAGACGGAGATCTCGTCGTGACAAGTAGCCTGGCATGTGTGGCGTATTAGATGATAACAGCTGTGCTTCTACTTCTATCAGGTTGAGAACTGGGTTGAAGGATAGATCTGCTCAGATTATTATTTGGGGATAAGGAAAGGGAACACTGTCCCATGCTTTTTGCTCACATTCTTGCCTGGCCCGCTGTTGTGAAATGGATTCCAACCTATTGGCATCATTGATGCGAGAGTAACGTGCTTCGATTCTTCGGCGTCTTCCTAATGCCATTCCAGAATATATTATAGACTGTTTCTTTTCATAAAATTATGATGTGTTAGTTTTATTCAGTCGAAAGACTCGACTATACCTATACAACGCATGCACATGAATTGATATGTTAAAAGTGAAAAGTTGGGATACGAGATTGCTTGTTGGGCAGGGAGTAGAGAACTTTTCAGAAAAAGTAGTAGAAATCATACAAAATGATGTCATCAATTGCCATGTCATCATAGATAAAATCCTATGATCCAAGTCATCAATGAATGCTAGAAGCAGAACGGAATTCGTCAAGAGGTTCATCATCGTAGTTTGGAGGAGTTGGTTTGTCGCCATTCATGCTGCTGCTTTCTTCATACAACACAATAAACGCCGAATAGACCGAGGAGAGAATGGCCAAATTCCATTGTGAGAGAAATACACCATTTCCTCTGATTCTTCTTGAAGTTGATTCTCTGCTTCACCTCTTGGATGCCCGATCAAGACAAGCAAATCGACACTGGGACCCTTGATTTCTGGAGCGAAGGATACGTCGCTGTACTCACTATCAGGTAGACGGATGAGCCCTTGCATGATACTATTTGCACACATTGTAAACGGGGAAAGACTTTTCAGGATCCATAGCCTTCCGCATCGCTTCATAGTCATCTGTCAACCCGACTCCTAACACCCTATCCGTATCTGGCTCTTAATGTGCGACAACTTCACCCATCATATTTTTCTTTGGACTCCTGAATTTGTGCATCGACCAAACCATACTCTGCCATTTCAACATGGCTAATATAATGGCTCCACGGCCAGAAAATTTCATTGCCCTTGACTAGCAAAGCAATCACCCTCATTCCAATCTCAACAGACATTTCGCATACCGCATCCACTTATCTCGTCAAACTCTTCCTGCACAAGATACACCTTTCGCAATAGTCTCCTTCCCAGAAATTTCGCGCTGCAAAAGTTTGGATCCCAGCGCCAACGTTGATAAATGTTTGTAGGATCGTCTTGATAGCGATACTTCTTCCAATCGGTCGCCTCTGTGATGTTGCGCGGCAAGTTGAGAGGGTCGTCTATGTCTAGATCCAGATCGAGGGGAGCAGAACGGGGCGCTGCACCTCCGTCTGCAACTGCGGCGTGGCAGAGGTGCGGAGTGGAGACGTAGTAGCTAGTAGGTAAGGCGAGAATGATGGGGGATAATACCTTTGTTACAATACCTGTGGAGTAGTGAGTAGCGAAATAGAAGGGTCTCATAAAAAGCTCTTCTACGTAGGAATAGTAGAGAGAGATCCGTGGTCAGAAATTGAAGATCCTTGTATCTAAAGCGTGTTTTTCACTTTTTGCTTGCTGCTCTCTGCTGCTGCTGTAATCCAGCGTGGCAGTTTCCTCCCTGACAAACAACAATGCAGATCTCCAAACTCGATGTGGAGCCGTCAGCTGCTATCGCTGAAGCCCTTGGCTTGCTACTATTCAGATGCAAATGCGGGAAAAAATGAATGCCGATGACACACGCCTCTTTTGATGCATCCAATGTCAATCTGTCAATGTAGGTCTCTTCTATGCCTCTACGAATGGAAGCCATTTTCAGCATACGCAACGAATACAATGATACGGATTCAATACTGAATGTCACGCATCTCGTCTCGAGCTCTTTTGTGGATTGTTAGATTTCATGCGGGACAAGACGGCAGCAACAGCAATGAATGATGTAGATAGACTTAGATCAGAGTTGACATTTTTGACATGAGTTTGACTCAACCAAAGATCAGCCTGTGGAGGGAATCAAAGATGTATTGGCTGCATGCATCAAAAGATAAGACCACAATTATTAGTCTCGTTTCTCAATTAAATCTTCCTTTACCTTTACGAATTCAAATTCACATAGTTATTGGCGGCCATTGGACGCCAAACTGCAAGAAGTTTCTGGATATGTTTCACAAATCGAAAGTGAGCAGCCATTCTCTCAGGTAAAAGGAGAGGAGTGCAGAATGGAGATGAGAGGCTCAAGTCAATCTGGTTTGGGTAAAATGAAGTGTGCTTCGTCGCAGGGTGAAACGTGTATGTATTAAATGTCAAATAATTTAAGCTTGATCATACAACCAAAATCAATTATGAAGCTCAAAAACGAAGAGTGATCAAAGATTTCAGATGTATGATTGAGAGGAAGTCAATCAGCAACTCACAACTTCTTTCATGTATCTAATAATAATAGAGGTACATCTCTAAATGCCTGCAATTGATTGCGAATTGTGAGTATTTCATATGCATGTCTTCGTATTATTATACCTAATTGTTTCTTCCACAGCTCGGCTCTCACCAGACGTTGCATATCTCGTAGAGATCATCATTAAACAAAATATCTTCCCAGCCGACACTCGACATCATGCCTTCCTATGCCGGCGCTGCGCGTTTCCTTCTACTCAATGTCCTCAGCTTTTATGGCAATCCGTCTACAGCCGATGCTGCATCTGCTTCACCTGTATCGGGTTGGCGCAGTGACCTCGACTGGGCCGCCTTGAGTTCAAAGCTCTCTTCATCCGCATCTCTCATCGACACATCCTTCGATAACTACGGAGAAGAATGTATCCCTGAGTTTTTTGAGCCTAGTCCCTCAAATTATGCTCTTATTGACCAGCCTTCTGGGATGTGCTTGCCTCATATGCTCCTTGGCTGGGAGATGGGCTGGATTCGTCCCAGCGAGAACGGCCATTTAGATCAAACCTATGAACAGATTTATCAAGATCTACTTGTCAATCCTCCGGCAGAAAGTGATGACTGGGGATCTGATCCAACCAATCCAAGCCTTAACCTCCCTTCCAAAGTGTTGTTTCCCGTCGTTGCCTCGGATGTTGTTGCAGCTGTGAATTTTGCCAAGGAGCACGGTCTTGAAATCAGTGTGAAGAACAGTGGCCACAGTTATCAAGGTGCATCATCGAAGAAGGACACACTCCTATTGAACATGAGCCGATACACCCATTATGCTCTGACTGGAATCACGGACTGTGATGCATCTATCTTGGATAACACGGTAGCTGATGATCTGAACAACCAGCCATGTCTTCTTTCATTGGCAAAGAACAAGTCCAGTACTATTCGTGTCGGCGGAGGCGAGAACTTTGGTGAGTGATTTATTTGATCGATCATTTTGTTTGTGTCACAATAATTTACATCATGTATTACAGTATCAACCTCCTCTCACTTACACTCATTGATATATAAATATGACAGACATGGTATACAAAGCTATAAAAGCTGCCAATGAGGAAAGGGGTTACAAGTATCACTTAGTGGCAGGCAACGCAGGCACTGTGAGCCCAAGTGAGTACCATAATGTTCTTAGTACTTGGAATGCTTTCTATTCTGTGTCAATTAACAACTCTTCTTTTAAACCAAACATTCGTCTTGCTCGCTCGCTTGTTCGTTTTACCAAAATGACTCACAGTGGGGTGGACTTGGCAAGGTGGTCTCGGAGGTGCAACCGCTGGCCGACTCTACGGTATGTGTGACTTGTGTGTTTATATCTGTTCTTAGATGACAGCGAGATTACAGTGGGAAGGGATTTACTTTGCTTGTTCCTCGGATGGTGCGTTACGTAGTGTCGTTATCTTCGGGTTTGAGGTGTTAAGTTTCCGACTTCGCCGACAGTAAACTAGGATGTTATCTTGAACGTGGAAGGACCGCTAATGCATGCCCATCGCTATTATGACGTTCCACCGAGACTACGAAATGTAATAAAGGATGTAGGGTGGCATAGAGCCGCCGCCGGACCAGTAGTGTTAAATCAAACGATTAGTATCAAAATTTCTAGAAGTGCGATCATTGCGGATTTTTATGCTTCAAAAAGATTTCAGGCATCGGCAGATGGCCGATCTTATCCGGCGATCTTCAGCGATCAAGATTCCCTTCAGAATCTTCCGTGCGTGACACATTACACAATACAACAACTGTGCTGTTGCATTTCCAATCTCGAGATGTCTCTGCAGACATTCAATACTCCCCAATCAACTGTACAGGTTGTTACGTTGATATCTCCCCTATTTTCTCCCCTATTTTCTCCCCATATTTCTTCCTAGTTCACAGGTTCCTGCTTAATCATCTTTGGTGGACAATTATTCGTATCTCCTTGCCAAAACAACAGAGGTTGCAGTAATTTCCAAACAGCCCCATACGCCCAATGTTTACTGAGGATATCAGCTGGATTATCCTTTCCATTCAGCCAAACGTATCCATAGTTTCCAGTTGCCATTGCTTCTCTGACATAATGATAAGAAAGCATCAAGTGTCTCTTCACCAACTTGTAGTGTGGTTGCGTCGCGCAGTCCACCACTGTCTTGTTGTCACCAACCATGATAGAACGATCAACTATCGGCACTCCCAAATAGAGCAAGGTGAATTTGAGATCTTTCATCTGTTCAATCGCATTCCTTGCAGCCACGTTCTCAGATCCAAAAGTAGCAGTTTCCACTGTGTTCTGTTTCTTCGAATACCAGTCAATCGGAGTCTGGTTCACCATGTGTAGTATTGCTGTAACCGCCTTTCCACTCAGCATGTCATGATACAAATTCGCATCCACGTATGACAATTGTTGCACTGGTTTCCCTCTTGCAATGGGAAGATTACCCGGGTATTCCTCAGTAGAACCTGCATATACTGTCCTTGACCAGTCATATTCTTGTATCTCCAAATCAGACAAATCTGGCATATCAGTTCGGTAACGAATAGTTGCTTCCTTCATCCTACATAGGTATCCATAGAATTTCTTCAAGGCTTCCATATGTCCTTTTCTGGGTTTCGCTCTAAAGCTACCCAATGTCATCACGTGAACACAAACATCGATGCGTCCTAAAGAAATAGCCCATTGTGCTGAACCAATCAATGACTGGTAGATCTTCGTCTGTTCATCATCAAGGAACTCTGACTGGTCCAATTCTGGATGTGCATTTGGATCCATTGGCGCTCGACTCTTTCGCGGCTTCTCTCCAAACAATCTTTCATACTCAATTTCCATCTTCTCCAGGTATTGCTTCGGCGCAGAGCATAGAACTCCATCATCATCTCTCCAATAATCACATCCCAACAAGTAGTTGATTTCACTGGAACCCTTCAACTTGAACTTTGCTCTTACCTGTAGGTAATCTAGAATAGAGTCAGGGTCTCTAGAACCTATTGTGAGATCATCCACATATGAAGCAACGTATTCATAGTACCCGTCAAAGATTGGCCGATTGACTCCCTCATAAGTATAAGCCGGCTGTTCCTTCTTCAGATCCTCAGTAGTCATGACGGTACCGTCCGCATTCATTGCTCTCATCCAAATGTCTGGTTCTGCCACCCAAGGAAAGAATCCCATTTCGCGTAGTACATCATTCAATACTTCATGGAATCGCTTGGAACTCGTTTTCAAACCGTACAAGCTGCCAACAATAACAAAGATGTGATCCTTGTATGAACCAAACTCTCCGCCTGCGATGACGTAAACCTTCTCAGTAGTTCTCGCCTCAAGAAATGCATTTCCAATATCTGTCTGGTATACCTTCAGTTTGTTGAGTTCTGATAGAAAGATAACCATGCGTAGGCCGCGTAGGGATACTACTCCTGAGTAGACACTTTCCAAGGGTGGATCAGTCAGATGTCCTCCAGCTACAATTCTCGCTTTCCTTCTCCCATCATGTTTACATGCATACACAAGATGCAAGCGAATCTGTTTGTACCCATCTGGTGGTTGCCCAGTATTACGATGACCATGATCTTCAAACACGTTGTACTCAAACATTTGCTCGATTTCCTTGGCTTCTGCCTCTTGCCAGAGTCTATTCCCATTTTCTTCATCGAACTTGACCGCCTGTTCATGATTCCTCGGTACCTTTACTCCAAACATGTAGATGGGAGTGTTTTGATAGCTCTGACGTTTAGCTTGGTTGATCACTCTCATCATCTTCTTGGCGTTCCTGGCATGCCTACCGAGCTTCAAACGAGGACATCTGCTCTCCCAATCATCAATAAGGCCCTTCTCTTGAGCATACTCCGCCAACAACCATGGTTCATCCTTGTAGAACTCAGTGATGGGTTCAAAAGTAATCTCCCCAGATTCCCACTCAATTTGAATCTCTGGCTTATCTCTTGGACCAAGGTCACGTCTATGCCCAATGATCTTTCGAAAATTCCAAGTCTGATCCTCATGTTGAATTTGCTCCTCAACGAATTCACACATATCACTCCATTCAACGTACTGTTCCAAGCCCTCAATACCAACCTTCGCCTTGAACTTGACACGTGCCGTCTGCTTATCGAGTCCCTTTTGAAAGTTCTCCATCACATCAACAGCTGGACTCTCCTCTTGTT
Source organism: Skeletonema marinoi (assembly GCA_030544225.1). NCBI lineage: Eukaryota > Bacillariophyta > Thalassiosirophyceae > Thalassiosirales > Thalassiosiraceae > Skeletonema > Skeletonema marinoi. Next base: position 1,741,112 of record CM060497.1, read on the forward strand.
CATATCCAATCACCGTGGCACGATCTCGAGTTCCGTCTGGGTTGTGAGGCATCAAGAAAGAGCGTCCCACAAGTTCATGTGGTTCAAACATCGCCGTCTTCCGCAGTCCATTCTCATTGACTCGGGTTTGGACTATCTCTTCTATTCCTTCGTCATCGACATCATCCTTCGGTTTAGGATCATAAGGCGGGATATTGAGAACATCAGTATCTGGGTTGATCTTACGCAGACTAGAACGGTAAAGAATCTCCTGAGTCTCCTCATTGTACACTTTGAAGGTACAGCTGTGTCCCACGTCTTCGGCAAACCCAATAAAACGAACAATGATCTCATCAGAAGTCGATGGGAAATTCTTCTTTCCTTTATCACGGTAGTTGGCAATGAATACTGGTTCCCAGAAAGTGAAGTGTAGAAGCATAGAAATATCTGGTGTCTGTCCATTTAGAGCCTCGACCGGAGTTCTCCAATTAAGTCGTTCCTTAGCAGTCCGATTCATGATGAAGGTGACGTATTCAAAAGCAGCGTACCATGCCTCTGGTGGTGCGTCAGACCAGTTGAGTACCCAATTCGAGAACTTCTTGAGTTCTTGGATCATCCGTTCCGCAAAGTTCTGGTGATGAAAATGAGGCTCTGAGGTCCAGTCTTGGATGAAAAGAGTGCGAAGGATGTCAAATACTTTAGCACTGGTTTCTGCCTTGGCTCTGTCAGAAGCTAGTTTGTCCATTGCTCCCCGTTTTCTTATCTCATCCTCAAGACAGCGTGGAAAATCCTTATCCGTCTTGCACCCGTGAACAGAGATGTATTGTGACATCTTGCCAGCAAAAACTTGAGCAGCATGAACACCTCCCCATGCGGGTACGTTGGCAAAGACAGTATCCGTAAAAACAATCTCATGACGGCGAAAGACATTAAGTGCTGGATATGGAGACCGGTATGTCATAAACCGATTTGTAGACGGGATGAAACGGTAATACCTGGTTGTGCTGTCGAAGGTATGAGCTACTGTGGAAGCAGGGACATTGAGGAAGTATTTCCTGTACTTCACAAAGTTCATCTTGTCTTCCTGTTGTGCCGCGTAGTCAACGTTGAGATTACCAATCAAGGAATAGTGCGAGTACAATTCTGTGGTGTAGGTAGGATTGTAACCAAGATCATAGGCACAATGGACAATATCAGATGGTTCAGGTAACAGTTCACCTGTACTGGGGACCCTTCCACTGGTATTGCCAGCATTACCATTCTCAACATTCCAATCTTGGTCCAATACCTCGGTAGAGGTGACGTCGTACTCCCCGTAGTTGACATCAATAGCTTCCCCTTGATGGTTAAATCCAGGATGAATAGGATCAGGGACCGCGTCAGGAGTTGGGAGTACGGGAACATCGTCAGACTTGACCTTGTCGTAACGTGAAGGATCCCAAGGGAAGTCTCTCGTCATCACCACGCATGGGAGATTCTTGACTTCTTCATCAGTAGGAAAGAACATCTTGATGTACGCAAGACCCTGCGAGAAATCCAGAGGAATATGGTATCCTTCTTGGGTGATCAGGCATTGTCGACCTGCAAGGCGTTCAGGATCATCATAGACTTCACAGTTATTATCCTTGAGTTGTACCTTGGAATGGATGGTTTTCCCATTTGGTAACTCCCCATATTCATGAAAAATCATGAGCACCCATCTCCCATCCTGGAGTTGAACCTTTGCCGCGAAAGTACCAATCCGCAACTTAGGAATGTTGTGGTTACCCACACCAGTAATGTTCACATACCGTTCAGGTGAAGCATATGCAATCAATCTCATCTCCTTCTTATTGGCAAGACCTCCATTCGCTCCTCCATCAATAAGTCCAGCGGTGTGATGCATGGTAGTTGACAGTTTGGTTGATAGATAGGCCATAGTCAAACTCCGACGTGTGATGTTGGGTAGAACCCGGCTCCTCATCTGAACCACAATCATCGGTGATAGTCATGGATGCAATCCTCAACTCACTCATAATCTCCCCATCGCTTTGCAGCAGGAAATGATCCGTCCGAAATTTATTACGACGCCTAATATCAGCTTCCATGTTAGTATCTACACCTGGTAGACCACTTTCAACAGAATTAATGGATGGCAAGTTGGTTGCATCAACTCCATACTCCCTTGGCATAGAGTATTCACTAGCATCGCTAGTATACACAGGGAAGATTAACTCTTCCGTCATCTTTTGTAATGACTTCACGGGTAGCTCTCAGCTTGGATGAAAAGCGTAGCTTTATGGATGTTAACCGGTCCCGACTCAAGATCGCTAGTGCTAATATCCCCACTTTCTATTCACACAATACTCTAGAGTTGTGCGTGTAACGGCCGTGTCTGGAATAAGGGTCCAAAAATTATCTTCTCGACGTCTTCTGAAGTAGTGGGATGTAATGGAGATCCCGGTAAAGATATTCTTTCTTCGATGGTCTTATTCAGTAGGCAGCAGGAAACACGAGACTGTTAATCTCTTAGATGACAGCGAGATTACAGTGGGAAGGGATTTACTTTGCTTGTTCCTCGGATGGTGCGTTACGTAGTGTCGTTATCTTCGGGTTTGAGGTGTTAAGTTTCCGACTTCGCCGACAGTAAACTAGGATGTTATCTTGAACGTGGAAGGACCGCTAATGCATGCCCATCGCTATTATGACGTTCCACCGAGACTACGAAATGTAATAAAGGATGTAGGGTGGCATAGAGCCGCCGCCGGACCAGTAGTGTTAAATCAAACGATTAGTATCAAAATTTCTAGAAGTGCGATCATTGCGGATTTTTATGCTTCAAAAAGATTTCAGGCATCGGCAGATGGCCGATCTTATCCGGCGATCTTCAGCGATCAAGATTCCCTTCAGAATCTTCCGTGCGTGACACATTACACAATACAACAACTGTGCTGTTGCATTTCCAATCTCGAGATGTCTCTGCAGACATTCAATATCTGTTTGTAAACTTCTGTGTATGTTATCGTATCTCAACAGTGATTATCCATATAATCTGGCCGAAAACTCTTGACAGGTCTTGGCGTAGATCAGGTTGTGCAAGTAGAGATGGTGCTGCCAAATGGCGTTCATGCGAAGTTTGGCCCTACAGAATGGGAGGATGCAAGTGCAGATGGATTCACAGTCCCTCGCACGAAGGTCGTGTCTGGAGTGTGTAGGAGCAACCCTGATGAACAAGATGAGGAGAAATGGATCTGGGAACGTTGTCCTGAAGACTTTTATATTGATTTCAATGACTTGTATTTTGCAGTCAGGGGTGGTGGCGGGGGAACGTGGGGAGTTGTAACGTCAGTACTTCTTCAGCTTCACGACTATCTCCCTTACACCCCTTATATATTCAATATCCCTCCAACGGAAGAGTGCACTGCCATCACTACTCAATTTGCAGAGTTCAAGGCAAAGTACATTTCGGCACCATCGCTTTTGAACGTGACGAAGGAGCACAGTTTCGCCTGTGGTAGCCCCAATGCACTACCTGTGATTCATTGTTACGGCGAAGAAGATTTCATGCAATCCTGGACAAGGTTCCTAGATCTGAACAACATGACAGAGCACCTCGGATGTCTTGATAAGGTTGAATTAGAGTACGAAGGTGTCATGCAATCTCCAAAGGGTTTTGCTGAAATGGTGTTAGCTACATCTTCAATTGACCGCTTCCCCGGCAAAATTCCGGATCTTCCACCTCCTTCACCCGTGGGAGCCCTGTTCGCTATGGTGTTGGTCCCGCAATCCTGGCTTGATGAAAGTGAAGAGAATATGAAAGCTGTTATGGAGATTGCAGAGGGTGATGAATTTGCACCATATAACGCTTTCGGGGGCGCATCGGCTAGCGCTTCTGATCAAGCTAACTCTCTTTCTCAGGCTCATCGTGACGCTGCTTTCATGCTGTCGATAGGACTCTCTACTGCTGATGATGAGGCAAACTTTTGGGGCAATATCTTCCCCAAAATGTTTGATGTTTCTGATAAGACCAACTTTCCTCCTGTTTTTGGCTCCAACCATGCCGGCTTTCTTCTCACTGGGCCTTTAAAGGAAGACTGGACGAAGCCTTGTCCTCGCGAGTGGACATTCGAGGAGCGCAGAGAAAAGTGCATCTCCTTCCAGGAAGCGATCTACGGGACAAAGAGGCTCGCCAAGCTTGAGGCAATCAAGAAGGCTGTTGATCCCCAGTTCATTTTCAACTGCGCCCTTTGTGTTGGAAACAATCTTCCTGAGGCATCCAAGTCTCAGGATGAAAAAGATGACGAGTCGTCCCCAGCTGAACCTGAACCTCTATCGGGAAACCCATCTGGAGCATCCTCTGTGTCTTCTTTCGCTGCTGTCATATTTGCCACCTCGGTTTATGTGCTCATCAATGTGATCTAGTTATACTTGTACATTTAAGACCGGCGCAAATGAAATGTACAGGAACAGAATTCGAGGTCGAGGCCTTTAGAAATTTCGAACGCGTTATTTTCGAATTCGAACCTGTCACCACCTTGAGGCCTCGAACTCGAATTCTGTTCCTGTACATTTCATTTGCGCCGGTCTTATTTGAAGCAGAGAAGACAAGATATCTTGTACTTGTATAGGCTGGTGAGCACTCAAGCAGAATCGCCCTTGCCCATGAGACGAGAAGGTTTTAGTTTTAGTGAAGTAATTTTATGTAGCAGTAGAAGAACATAGTGTTATTCTGCTAAAGTTTGCGTCTTTCATTGGCCAATATGCATCCTTGAGTAATACTAATACTCGTCATCTCTAAGAGAAAAGTAAAGATGAGGATGAGGTGGCAATTATGAAGTTCGAGGAGTTCCTGATTCGGGGTTGCATGATCCCAGAGGGTATCTGTTTCCAGTATGAGTATGTAGGTATGCTGGGCAGCTAGGTACAGGAGAAGTACAATAGACTGCAACAGTTTTACACTAGTCAGAGTCATGCATCATTCTTTTATTGACGTCATCGCGTGAACCGTTGTGAGAGGATGGACGGAGCTAAATTCTGTGGTACAATAGGTCGTAAGTACCTAATACTTGAGTCCTTTTTCATTCTTTAGTGTTTGATGTGAATCTAAGTCTACTCTCTTCGATACATACATGGACGTGATCTTGATGTGAATCAATCACAATTATTGGTTATGACGTACAATAGCATGAATTTTAGACATATTTACTTGTCGTCTCTCACAATAACGATAAATGCTTGACGCTCAGCCTCAGCTCCACTCTTTCATGCCTTACTCAGACCTGAGGGAAAACTATCCATTCGCTGGAGATTATGGTTGTCTCTGTGCTCCTCTGGTATCCCCGTAGAGTTTGAGGTTGCGTTGTTGAATTCAGCTTCAGCTCCTGCATGCGAAGCTCAGAGTGCGCATCGCTGGCGACCACAACCATTTGCCCGCTGCACCAAATTCACTGCCTTTTACATCCCCAATTTCGATATTTTATGCTCAATAATGAGCACCAGTGCGAGATAAAGTACCCAGCTGCTTGTCTTGGGGCATTTCTAAGGGCGAGAGGGCATTGATGCCCGCTGAGAACCCTCCCTGGTGGTGAAAGGAGGTGAAAGGGCATCAATGATCAATGCAAGGAAACAATGAATTGCTCCGCTATTGCACAGAAGTGCAAGTAGAATAATATCAATTGATTTTACTGTCTCAGAACAGTGCACGCAATAGGTGTTTATATTGACCTGCTGTTTATTACCAATGCACGGTCGCCAGGCGCTATAATTGCTCTTCTTACGTGCCAATCAATCACTCGCAACCAATAAAAAATACACAACGCCACATCATACCATCATGTCCGGATGCGACGGTCACAGCCACGACCACGACCACGCCGAACCAGACGACACCTCCACCGCTCTCGGTACCTCCCTTCGACCCTCCATAAACTTTGCCGCGGTAACCTGCCTCAACGAAACCACACCAAATTCCGGCCGTGATGTCTTAAAATTATACGAAGAGCGGCTGACTCCTCAACCATCGTTAATAAGTCAAGATGAACCTGATGAAGATCCAGAGTTGTTATTGGTTGTTCCATTTAGTGAAGCGGTGACTATGAAGAGTATTAGCATTCTGAGCCATCATGGAAATCTTACGGCAGATAACACAACAACAGCGACGGCAGCACCAAGAACGGTACGAATCTACGTGGACCGTTCCAACCTCGACTTTGAAACAGTCCGTGATTTGGAACCTACTGCCACAATCACTTTAGTGCCTCCCTCCCATCAATGGTCGGATGAGCACGCGAATGGTACAACCGATTATCCATTGCGACCAGCAGGACGTTTCCAAAACATTTCGGAAATAGCCTTGTACTTTTGTGATAATTATGAAATGCCAGAGGGACACGGTGCGTCTTCCAACATGGACGATTATGATGAGGATAGGGTGTCAACGGAGATTACATATGTGGGGTTCAAGGGAAAGGGAACGAATATGAAACGTAAGGCGGTCAAGGCTGTTTATGAGACGAGGGGGATGAAGAAGGATCATAAGGTGCCTGGATCGGAGTATTTTGGAATGGAAGGGGTTTAAAAGAGAGAGAGAAAATGAGGAATATGCATGTGGCTTGTGTTGCAATTGCATCGTGGTGTAATTGAATGATTCTTCCTACGCAAGTCGTGTGCTTTTGGGATTGCTTGCACTTTTTTCATACAGGCGAATCCTCTCCAGTAGAAGTAGCAAGTGTTTCAGCAGCAGAAGCATGTATGCTGCACTTGCTTTTGAAAATTGTGTTCATAAATTCAAACATTCTTCCAAACACTACTTATCTAGCTTCAATGATTGATTGATAGATTCTTCAACCGACCCTCGTTACATATTTTATCGTAGTGCAGAAAAGACTCGGATCGAAACGTTCCATCATAAATGTACCAAAGATGTGCTGTACCCACCTACATGAGAATATGATCCAAGCAGAATTACTAAGAAATCATCACCATAGCATGTTTTTGGTTTGAATATTGAGACGAACAGTAGAGGCGTACAACAGGAGCGTTTCTCTCTAGATGTCTTTCTCCAAAGAGTGGGTACAAGAAGTACAACAAATATCCAAATCTTTGTAAATATACCCGCCTGGACTCCAATGCGATTCTAAATTAGAACGCGATCTGCCTTTCCGACTTCGGGAGGCAAAAGATACTACTGCGCACTTGCCGAATACAATACCTCGCAATACGGATAATCATGACCAACTCTATCAACCAAAACGACGACGTCGACGCCGCAGTGCAGTGGATGCTCAAGGGCCGCGTCTACGCATCCGGCTTGCAGAAATACCTGCCACAAACTTGTCAAGATTTACTCTCCGGCAAGGTCACCCCCGAAAAAGTAGCGGATGATCTCGATACTATATATGCGGTCAAGAAGTTCAGCTATATGGGCATGGGAGGGATGGGCTGGGATGAAGACGATGTTCGTGACTGTGGAATGTTTGTTGCTCATGCTGCCATGCCGCAGAAATTTTGGAGGGCGGTTGGAATTAGTGACAATGGTACTTCTATCAACCATGACTTTTCCCTTACGTTTCTATCCATTTACACAAAGAAGGCAGAAGCGTTTCCGAAGATGGATTTGAAAGTGCTCGTCAAGCAAGCAACTGATGAGACATGCGAAGAGTGGGCGGGGAGACTTGATAAACTCTTCTTCCGGGGCAAGAAGGGGGCATTCTTGAAGAAATCGCCTGTGTACCATATTGAACCAAGGAGGTTTGAGGAGCATGACATGCCTCTACAAAAACTAAAGCGGACCCAGGCTAACCTAGAAATGCGGCGTGACGTGAAAAGGACTTGTATCCTCCACGCTGCTAAGGATGTAATCTTGGGTGTCTATCATATCAAGAAGACTTGCTGGCAATGCAAACAGAATAAGGACAACATATCATTGCAAGTGTGTGGAAAGTGTAACGTGGCTTCCTATTGCTCTCGTGACTGTCAGGTGGAGGCATGGAGACAGGGTCATAAAACAGCATGTAAGAACCTTCGCTCTAAATTCGAGGAGTTTCAGAAATCTCTCAAAATTGTGGACGATGCTCATGATGGGATGGAGACAGTCGTTTCGGAAGGATTTATTCTGAATGATGGTGTCGACTATGATGTCCTTCGGAGAACTACTCTGCGATCGCGTGTAATAACTCCTGCTGGCAAGACAGTGGTGGAAATCGGTTCCCGTTCTATGGAACACTTCTACGACAATCTAGGGCGCGTAGTTAGAGGGGAATGGTGGTTCTTCCCCGAGTCGGCCCGAGGCTGATGAGGCTGCTTACAATCGTGAGATCAAAAGTGGGAAAGATGATGGAGCGGTCTTCCGCAGTCTTTGTGACTTGATGACCTACAGCTCTGGATCACAGATGCTCACTATTCCGATAACTGCATCGTCTATGCCTGCGTCGAGATTCCTTGAAGTTTACCACGAGACGGGTGGAAGCTACGGAGACAAAGACAAGAAGCGTTTGAGGAGAGATAAGAGAAATTTAGCATACTCTGCTTTTGTGAAGAAGTATCACACTGAAAAGGATCTTGCCTGCCAGATTAATAGTACGTTATTGGAGGCGGGAAAGACATGTGATCATGGATGCTTCCTAGTCAACGAAGATTTTGAATTAGGTAGTGTCTTCACACGCTTCGTCAAATCACGTGATGATCACTTGCACGCTTGTATTGGGGCTTGCATTAGCCTTGGATATGATGCACAAAAGCTAGGCGCGACTGCTGTGAACGCTTGGACTGAGGTGACCAAGAAGATGGACGATGAAGATGAAGAATTTACTTCGTTGATGAATGATCCAATGGAAAGAGATGTTTTGGCCAGCCACTTTATTTTCTTAGGAGTTGAGTATCTTCTCAAGGGAAAGACTGCACACGATAAAATGATGGCCACCGCCTACGCATTTGGAGTGTTGTTTTACTCACGTGAGTTCTACCAATACGACAAAGACGGACCTACTGAAGAGGGTAACGATATTGGTATGAAGTTGGCGCTTCAAGGAAATGATTTGATCGAAACAATTAAATTCTTCTCTGACAGAATCAATTGCTCTTGCTTGAAAGAAAAGCTCGAGTGCATGGGCGAATGAGAAATGATAACTTTGTTGTTGCATGTTACTACACAGGTGAAATGGACTGTGCTTCTCGATGGGTTGAGATGATTATCGTAGGAAGAATACATGAATATATAGAATATATTTATTGGAAGAGTTAGCTCGTATTCAATCTATACATGGCTTCGAGTTCGATCTTTGTTCTTTGTCCTGTTTTAACTCAATTCTCTACTTGACTCCAAAGAAGACATGTTGATGACTTCTTCCTTGCAACATCATTGTCAACAACTCATTCTTCAAAGAGACTCTTTTCTCCAAAATTCAAATGCTCTTTGAACCAAGGCCTAGCATACATTTGATAAAGCACTTTTCTTACAACTCCTTCTCTACTTGTTTCGTCGTGATCATCCTCCTTGTCTACTACTCCGATTGCAGACAGTGATGATGATGGTGCAACCGATAGCGTAGACGAAAGATTCGCAGTCCCCCGATGACAAACTCGATAGTCATACAATAACACATCACCCTTACCAATAACTGCCGGAACAGCCGTATCAATCATTGTATCCATTACCACCTCTGGATCCATCTGATGTGACCCAACCACAAACTCTGTTGGCCCCAGAACTAACAATTCCTCAGCATCATGCAACCCAACAAAGATATTGATTGCATAGCTGGGTAGAGACTCATTAATCCCATTTCCAAAGAGTGGGCTTCCATCCGTATGCCACGGCTGGTTTGCTGATCCCGGATGAGAAAAGATCCAACCCGAGTAAACCAATGAGGGTGGTTCTGCGCCATGAAGGATGGATGCGGTCAAATTGTCAACTAGTTCAATAAGCGATGATGGAAGTTGTTGTTGTTGTTTGGTGGTTGTTGAAGTAACGTTGTCATCATAATCATATCGAACATCCATACGACCCTGACACCGCACCGCCAACTCCTTGTACACAAATGTTTCCGTCTCTTCATTCGCCACTGAGGAATTGTAGGGTACTTTCTTGGCGTCCAATGCATCACAAATATGACGTTGCGTGTCATCTGCAATGGTGGCAATGGTGGTCACATCTTGTTCAGAGAGTGCATTTCGTAGGATCACGAGCCCGTGATGTCTCATTAAGCTGCGGACGTCGGCGTATAGTTCATCATCACCACCACTGTGTTGATAATGTTGTGCAGAAATTGTGAACTGGTCCAGAATGGAATGCTGAGATTGTGTTTGTCGACGCTGGAGTGTTTGCCTGGGTGTCTCTGATGTTGCTTTTTCTACTGATGGTTTCTCAGTGTTGCTTTTTCCTGTTCGAGGTCGTTTGCGAGACTCGCTTGGCGGCTGCTGCTGGGGTATCGATTTACTGAAGAGGTCATTATTAGAGGGAGCATTGTCGGTATTAGAAGGAGAAGAGCCAAATATCGACTCTGTGAGCGATGGGGCGGCTGTGCTATTGCCAAAAAGGTTCATGGTTGATGTGTGGGCTGCACAAAGCACTGAATGAAAGGAGGGGGTTTCAGAGTCCAACGTAGGAATTAATACCAGGGGTGGCGCCGGCCAACGATCCCATCATCTCATGATGTTGTTGCAATGATGATGGACTCCCACCCAGTCCAGTATTTCTTCTTTGCTTGGGTCACCAGATCTACATTGCTAGAGAAGGCCCCCTGGCTGCAGTTGTTGCAATGGTTGTACCTGTGAGCAATACAGGGAGAAAATAGCTTGCGAAGTTGCTTAGAGCTATCTGGCGCATCCTCTGCGTCTTCTTTCGCGGCTGCCATCTCTGCAACCGCGGTTTATGTGCATCATCAATATGGTTATGGTCTAGTTATACATTTGAAGCAGAGCAGAGAAGAAAAGCTGTCTTTGTAGGATGAGGTTGAGATTGGGCACTCAATCAGAATCAGATCAATCCTTGAGCTCGAGACGGGAAGCTTTTCGTGAAGGTGAAAAGTATTTTTTGTAGAAGAAAGAAGTATGTATGTGCGACAGGACTTTTTGACAGCTGAAGCTGTCAAAATTGAAATCTCCCGCCGAGCCAATGGAATAGCTGTAGCCCTGGACCGCTATAGCATCACTCAGTTCCATGACAAGAATGAAGAGACACTTCGCAGAGTATGTGGGAGTATAAGAGCTAGTGTTCCCATGTTCCAGTTCCAGTATGATCGATACATGATCCATGATGCGCAAAGTTTAAACCCCTTTGCAAGTTGACCGTGTCCGTGTGTTGGCACTCCTTGGTGTTGGTAGCTTTCTATTGTGTAGATGTTGATCTTCACTTGTTTGCTTTGAATGCAAGGTGAAAAGAAATTGGTACTTACACTTACACTTACACACAGCCGGAAGGAGCGAGGAGCAGACGTGGCGTAGGAGTAGGAGCCTCTCGTCAGTGATGGCGCCGCAATTAATTTATACTGACTAAAGAGCTAAAAGACTAGACTTGCCCTCATCGACATGGAAGCTACTTACTTTTACTTACCAACTGACCCCTCTAAAAGCCTAATAGGTGAAAAGAAGAAGATCCAGGCCGTCTGGATAGAGAGAGAGAGAAGGGAGACCTGCCTTAAGGTTCTGGGTTCTGGGTAGTGATTACCATCTCTGCTGGATAAACGAGGTGAGAAGCGGATGCCCTACCCTGCCGAGGCCATCCAGGCGCGGCAGATGCAGTTCCCTCTCTGCGCTGCTGGCTAAACGCATGAGCTAGAGTGAGAAGTGAGAAGCGAGGCCCTGCGGAGGCCATCTGGATGGATACTTTTAAGTACCAGAGCTTCGGCATGAAGTTCAACTTCCGTTCTAACTTCCAACCAACCACGGCAGATGCAGCTGGGCATCTGGGGAAAAGATATTAGGCTTCGTTGGAAGGTACCAACTTGTTTTCATTACCGACACAAATTATGTGAAACAAAAACTAAGCAAAATTCATTTATGAAGCTTGTCAAAAGATTTCCGGAAAGCAGATGCCCTCCACAGTTTTCTCTAAAGCTAAAGTGATTCTCATCCACAACACTTCAACGCGTCATTGCTGTTCTCTGCTCTACATACTACATAGCTATGTACTGCCCCAAGATCCAAAATCCAAAATCCAAGATCCAAGATCCAAGATAAGAGTTGAGTTGTGTTTTAGTTGTGTTCATAAAAAAGTACAGCTGCTGTAATTATTCGCATCGATTGTGAGGTATTGCGTTCCTCTCGGCTTTCCAATCGGCTTCCAATCCGCACACCCGATTAGCTCTCTTCCCATCGTAATTGATCGTGAGTGTCTGCATGTTATTTCATATCTACTTGTCTCACAGCTCGCTGACCCTTTGCCTCGCTCGTATCCATCATTAAAATATCTTTTCACCGCAGACACTCGACATCATGCCTTCCTTTGCCGGCGCTACACGTTTCCTCCTACTCAATGTCCTCGGCTTTTATGGCAATCATCCGTCTACGGCCGATGCAGCATCTGTTTCACCTTTATCGGGATGGCGCAGTGACCTCGATTGGGCCGCCTTGAGTTCAAAGCTCTCCTCATCCGCATCTCTCATCGACACTTCCTACGATAACTACGCAGACGAATGTATGCCTGAGTTTTCTGAGGCTAGCCCAACAAATCATGCATTAATTGACCAGCCTTCTGGGATGTGCTTGCCTCATCTACATCTTGGCTGGGCGACGAGCTGGCCTCGTCCTAGCGAGAATGGTCATATGAATCAAACCGTTGATCAGCTTGTGCAAGATTTAGTAGACACTCCTCCAGTGACAGATCTTGAGAGCTGGACATCCGACCCAACCAATCCAAGCCTTAACCTCCCTTCCAAAGTGTTGTTTCCCGTTGTTGCCTCAGATGTTGTTGCAGCAGTCAACTTTGCCATGGAGCACGGTCTTGAAATCAGTGTGAAGAACAGCGGCCATAGTTATCAAGGTGCTTCATCGAAGAAGGACACACTTCTCTTGAACATGAACCGATTCACCCATTATGCTCCAACTGGAATCACGGATTGTGATGCATCCATCTTGGATACCACAGTAGCTGAGGATCTGAGCAATCAGCCCTGCCTGCTTTCATTTGCAAAGGGCAAGTCCAGTCTGATTCGTGTCGGCGGAGGCGAGAACTTTGGTAAGTTGTTTGTTGGCTTCACCTGTATATCATTAGCATGTGTTCTAATATCAATCTCATCTTACTCTTACTTACACTCATTGATGCAAAAAGACAAGGTATACCGAGCTGTGATAGCTGCCAATGAGGCGGAAGGCTACAGGTATCACATAGTAGGAGGTGCAGCGGGCACAGTAAGCCCAAGTGAGTAATGTTCTTAATACGTACACTGGAATGCTATCATGTCTATGTCAACTAGCTACTCTTCTTTTTAACCAAACATTCATCTTGCTCGCTCGCTTGACTGAAACGATTATACTTACAGTGGGGTGGACTTGGCAAGGTGGTCTCCCAGGCACAATGGGAGGCCGACTCTACGGTATGTGTGACTTGTGTGTGTATATCTATCTGTGTATATTTCCAACAAATGAACAGCGATTAAACATTATATTATTATCTGCCTCAAAACATGACAGGTCTTGGCGTAGATCAGGTTGTGCAAGTAGAGATGGTGCTGCCAAATGGCGTTCATGTGAAGTTTGGCCCTACAGAATGGGAGGATGCAAGTGCAGATGGATTCACAGTCCCTCGCACGAAGGTCGTGTCTGGAGTGTGTAGGAGCAACCCTGATGAACACGATGAGGAGAAATGGATCTGGGAAAGATGTCCTGAAGACTTTGGTATTGATTTCAATGACTTGTGGTTTGCAATCAGGGGTGGAGGCGGAGGAACATGGGGAGTAGTGACATCAGTACTTCTGCAGCTTCACGACTATCTTCCTTACACTCATTATAGCTTCCCTCCAACCTGGCCTCCAACGGAAGAGTGCTCTGCCATTAGCCCTCAATTTGCAGAGTTTCAGGCACAGTACATGTCGGCACCATCGCTTTTGAACGTGACGAAGGAACACAGTCTCGCCTGTGGCAGCCCTGCAGGGCCAAGTACGGATTGTTACGGCGAAGAAGATTTCATGCAAGCCTGGACAAGGTTCCTAGATCTGAACAACTTGGCTGATCCTGCCAACGTGGCATGTCTTCGAAGAACTAGCCACAAGGGTTATGCTGAAAGAAATTTATTTGGTGATGATGCCCGTTTCCCAGGCAAAGTTCAGGATGTACCTCCTCCTGCACTGGGGGGAGATGTGGTCGCTTACGTGTTGGTCCCGCAATCCTGGCTTGATGAAAGTGAAGAGAATATGAAGACTGTTTTGGAGAATAGAGCGCACGGTTTGGCACCACTGTACTACGCTTTTGGAGGCGCTGCAGCTAGCGCTTCCGATCAAGCCAGTGCTCTTTCGCAGGCTCATCGCGATGCTGCTTTCGGTGGGTTATTTTTCGTTTTTTCTGCTGATGAGGAAGCGAACTTTTGGGGCAATCTCTTCCCCAAAATGTTTGACATTTCTGACAAGACCAATTTTCCTCCTGTTTTTGGCTCGAACCATGCTGGCTATCTGACCACTGGACCTTTGAAGGAAGACTGGACGAAGCCTTGTCCTCGCGAATGGACATTCGAGGAACGCGGAGAAAAGTGCATCTCCTTCCAGGAAGCGATCTATGGGACAAAGAGGCTCGCCCGGCTTGAGGCAATCAAGAAGGCTGTTGATCCTCAGAATATTTTCAACTGCGCCAATTGTGTCGGAAATAATCTTCCCGAGGTATCCAAGTCTCAGGATGACGAGTCGTCTCCTGCTGCTGCTGAACCTGAATCAGAATCGGAAAACCTATCTGATGAGCCATCTGGTGCATCCTCTGTGTCTTCTTTCGCGGCCTTCATCTCTGCAATCGCGATTTATGTGCTCATCAATAATATCATTTAGTTACGTGTGAAGCAGAGAAGAAAAGTTGTCTTGTAGGTTGAGGTTTTGAGATTGGGCACTCAAACAGAATCAGATCAATCCTTGAGCTCGAGACGGGAAGCTTTTCGTGAAGGTGAAGTAATTTTTGTAGAAGAAATAAGTTCGAAGTGCGACAGGACTTTTTGACAGCTGAAGCTGTCTTATTAAATACTTAAAGAGATAGAACTAGAGTCTTATTGTAGAGAGTTGTATCTTCCTTTCGCTTTTGTGAACGAAGCCGTAAAAGGGTAAGGCGACCCTAGGTCGGTCGCCCTAGCCCTAGCTATTAGTCCTTCTATCTCCCACAACCCACTTATCTAGTTAAGTCGATGCTAAGGATCACATCGGTCTAAGCATGATTCTGTGGTATACTGATCAAATAATGATCGAGATGAGTATCGAGATGTAATATGCGATATTATACGATATAATTACATTGCTCCATTGCTACAATAACAATATTCACATATGTCAAGACTTTGGCATACGCATACAATAAATACAAATGCTTTTATGCGATTCATATACTCTAAGATTAAGTTACTAGATATCAACCCGGGTGATGTTCCTCTCTGCCAACATCTTCTTCCTTGCGGCAAAGAACTTCTTATCAAGCTTCAAAAAGGCATACAATACTCTTCACACGATCCATCATTGTACTGAATATTTGGCTCCTTGTGAAACCAACATAACCTGCTTCTTCCAGGAATTCAAAAAAGGGAATCTCAGGCTCAGGGCTAAATGGATACTTATGTGGCAATACTCCTGTAAACTATGCCAGCGTATAATAGTTTTCAAACAATCTATTTGTTCATTCTAATCTACATTCATAAAATAGTAATACCTCTGATGTACAGTAGTAAGTATTGCAAGAATTCAAGAGCCTTTTCCTCCAACATCAACAATTAGCGCAGGGGTCGTGCAAGGTACGTTGTCATTTCGCCCTTGCCCTTCACTTGAATTTTCCCACAACATGTGAATTCAAAGTCATTTGTCAATGCATCTACAGCCTGATACATGTCGGATGAGAGATGTATCAGGTTTGGAACTCCATTTGACTCCATTCTGCTTGCAGTCTGCAAGGAAGAAGAAAGAAAGTAACAATATAATGTGAGTGAATGCTTGATAAACAAGATGTAATCACACGTATATAACACAACAAGGACAACTCACATTGACAGAATCTCCCCAAACATCATATGTAAATCGTTTCAAGCCAAGAACACCGGCAACAACAGGTCCCTTGTGTATCCCTATTCTCAGACTGAAATTGAGATTGTACTTCTTATTGATCCTTGTCAATTCGTGGAACATATCAAGCGCCAACAACATGATACTTGTAGGATGATGATGATCCCCTAAATCACCATGAGTCGGTAACTCAGTCGCATGATCCATCGACATCGACGATCGTCTTCGTTGATTCGTCTTTTCCCCATCACTGTGATCCAACCCCCCAACAACCATGTACGCATCCCCAATCGTTTTAATCTTTTCCAACCCATGCTTCCCCACCAACTCATCAAACGCATGAAAAATATCCCTCAAAAACAACCCCACCAAGAAATTCGGATGCAATTCCGCCGAAGCCTTTGTAAATCCCACCAAATCAGCAAACAATATCGTCACAGACGATACATGATCCACAATCGGAAATTCTCCCCTCTTAATCCTCTTGACAATCTTCGACGGCAATATATTCAACAACACCTCTTCCGACTTGGTATACTCCCGTTCCAACTCGCGTGCAAACAAAAACACCGCACTATACACCACCCCCATACACCCCATGATATTCATCAAAAAATAAACCTGCGTAATCACCTCACTTGCCTCAGTCGCATTCCAAATCTCCCACGATAACAACATTGCACAAACACTGAGATAAATCCAAAACCAAATCAAACTCTCCCTGGCACTACGAAAGAAGGCTGCGCCCATGGGACATAAAAAGCTCCATAACATGACACCCCCCGAATTTTCCACTCCGCCCAATGCTACATGGACTGCAAATGGGCATGCCATGATCAATCCCAATTGACACTCCACATATATATCATACGTATCAATACACCCCATTCCCATTCGACAATTATCACGATTCTCCTCTTTGTCACCAATTCCAAATCTGTGCAACACCTCATCCATACTATCACTGCGACAAATAAACGTCACCAACACTAAACTCATACAAGTCGAATAAATAAATGGCATGAGTGCCGCTGTCCACTCTCCTAATACCACGTACATTCCCCCCCATAACGTGCCTGCTCCCACAGTTAATGAACTAATGACCAAAAAGGTAGACCGTTGAATCAATTCTTTCTGGGTAACATCCGGATGACTCGATCGTATCGCAAGCCTCCTCCATAAATTCTGATTTGACGTGTATTGCTCTTCGGATTGAAAGTTTTCAAGTGCCGAGATTTGTTCGAGTGTTCCATCGGATTGGAGGGAGTGAATGGCGTTTTGTTTGAGTTCGAAGGAGTCTCGGTTGGTGGATGATGGGTCGTGTGCGTTGGTGTAGTAGGAGGGGGCGTGGGGGGGGGAGACTAGGAGGGATTCCGAGTGGGAGCGGATGGATCCTCGACGACGGGGTTTGTTGATGGTAGTGTTGGTTAGTGGTGCGTATATTGAATTACTGTTGTTGTTGCCACGACTGCTATTGTTGTTGTTGTTGTTGTTGTTGTGCACCGGTCTCAGTCCCATGGCAGTAGAGGCAGTCTGTAATAAAATATCGAGGTAGTTGCCACTGCTTGATCGTTCTAGGGTGGCACTTTCACCATTCATGGCACCACCATTATTATTAGTTTCATCATCATTGGTGGACGGCTCTTCTTCGACCACAGTGGGCTCGAATTTGGTGGGCACGGAAATGACTGAAAAGTCAGATGCGCTGCTGTTCAGTGAAGAGCTGTTGTCTGTTGTTTTAGTGCTTCGTCGTCTTCGTCTGGCTAAGCCATTAGATTCTTGCGAAGGTTCCATCATCGTATTGTTGTTGTTGTTATTTATATTGCGAGTTTATCGAAGGGGGAGTGCTGTCAATGTCCGTGAAGTCTTCTTGGGATGCTCCGTCCTGCCTCGTTGTGTTGTCTCTTTGAGCCTTATTGTTTGCCTTGCGCTTTGTCGCGGTGCGGTGTTTGGTCGTGCAGGCACAAAAGCCTGCGCAGCGCTTTGTCTCTCCGGTGACCCAGGACAATCTGAGTCGCAGACTTCTACGTGGGGTCATTCCTATGCGGTACTGCGCGTCTTAGGAAGGTCATTTTCGTCGTATGTAAATCATAAGGTTATCTCTTGGAACGAAAAAAATGTGCAGTTCATTCTGGAGACTTCTTCTTCTTGCTCACTACCAAGTTGTTAGGTAGGGATCGCTAGGGACTTGTTACTGTGCAGCTCTGCACGCAAAACGCAAGTAGATGCACAATCAACACTTGTGAACTGAAGCTCGTGCATATGGTGTTGTATGCTAAGTTGAAGGAAGCAGCTCCCCTTGACCTTGACCTTTCTTCGATTCATGTTCTTATCTCCTCCATTATTTCTCTTCATTTTTTTGTCTCTATTCATATCGCAAAAGAACCTCTTGATCTGTTTCTAGAGTGGTTTGACAGCTTTGATGTTCCTTTTGCTGTTGCTTGCTGTTGATGTGGATGAGGAGTACATAGCCAGTATCTCCCAGCCGATCTTGCCCACAGCTTGAACCACAGGAGTGGGCTATCATGAGAGAACTGAGATAAATTGCGTGATGATAAAATACTAGCCTTTACATTTACCTAATTGATAATATTTCTACGCTACTGCTAATTTGTCTTCTTCTGCACATGAACCTTCCGACATGATCTCATCTTCTTTATAGGATACTCTTAGTGGAGCAGTCGACCTCGGCCTCTGCGACAGCGATAACGCCTGCATTTGCAACTCAATGGACTCGAAACTATCTTGAGATGCCTTTTGTAGCATCTTGATAGTCTTCAATGGTGCATCACTCATGATGGCATATTCTACTGCATTCATTTCGTCCAGATCTTCTATCGTCGATGCATATAGTGATTCTGAGAGCAAGGCGCGGATGGTATCGTGGCACACTTCTCTTGGAGCTTGTTCGGTGGGGGTGCTGTTTTCGAACAACTCGCAAGCAGTGTCACATGCGAAATGTAATGGTGTCTTTCCGTCTTCGTCTTGAGCATCGCATGAGGCAGGATGAGCATGAGCAATGAGCTTGATCAGCCTTGGCGCCGCTGCTGATCCTGCGGCGACATGAAGAGGAGTCCGACCGATACAGTCCTTGGCAGCCGGTAGAGAAGGACACATCTCCATCATCGTGGCAACAATGTCAGTTGGGGGATTGCTTCGCGCTGCAGCATGAAGCAGTGTCATGCCATTGCACTCCGGGCAGTTTGCGATGGCTTTTGTGATGGCTTGAAAGTAGGCAGGGTTTGAAAGAACTACAGATCGGAGCGATATCCAGTCTTGCCTTTCGATGATTCCAAGCAGGATTTCAATCGATTTCATTGCTTTGCTGGAAGAAGACATTGCATGTATTTTGAAAGGTGGTGCTGCTGCTGCTGCTGCTGTTTAGTGCATCTATTATTTGAATAATAGTAATAATGCTGTGCCCTGCTGACGCAAACGAGGTATCTCTTCACTGTACTGGTTGATCAATTATGTACTTGTGTTCCAAGTACGTGGTGTATCGTGTCAAAACCCGGTTGCGTATGGTACCTGATAATAGTGTCTCTCGGATTATTTGACTGGACAAAGGACAAAAGATAATTTGTACTCCATCATCATTTTCCAACTTAGGAATTTGTGACCACATTTTGCATTTGTGGAATTAATCCGAAGGTCATCGTGTCACCGAAGAGAACCCGAACCCTTTACACATCGGCGATTCTATGTATGACGCCTCTCTAATCCGGCTGGATGGGGCGGGTACACAGCTTTAAGTGTAAGTCAGGATGCTAAGTTGAAGGGAGCAGCGTCCCTTTTAACCCTTGAGCTTGAGCTGTCTCTTTGACTTCGGTTCAAACTTAGTTTCACATCTGCTATCTCATCTTCATTGTTTCTCTATCTTCATTGTTTCTCTACGTACTCGTTTCGTATCTATTCTATGTTGGCCAGAGTAGTTCGGAAGATTCTTCTCCCATAGTGGGATAATGATGTCTAATGAAGTCGTTACTGCTGTGGTTTGACAGCCTTACTATTGCTGTGGATGAAGAGTACTAAGCCTGGGAGGTAGATCTTTTAGGTATTATACTCTTAGCAAGTCTTGCGCTATCATAAACTAGCATTTACCTTTACGTAATTGATATTTCTAAGCTATAGCTATTTTGTCTTCGTCTATACGAAAACATGCCCGTCTTCCGACATGATCTCATCTTCTTTATATGATACTCTTAGTGGAGCAGTCACCACCGGCCTCTGCCTCTGAGTCAACGATAACATCTGTATCGACGATTGTATCGGCAACTGTGTCGACTCAAAACTTCTGCAAGATGCCATCTGGAGTAGCTTGATAGTCTTCAATTGTGCATCACTCATGATGGCATATTCTACTGCATTCATTTCGTCCAGATCTTCTATCGTCGATGCATATAGTGATTCTGAGAGCAAGGCGCGGATGATATCGTGGCACACTTCTCTTGGAGCTTGTTCGGTGGGGGTGCTGTTTTCGAACAACTCGCAAGCAATGTCACATGCGAAATGTAATGGTGTCTTTCCGTCTTCGTCTTGAGCATCACATGAGGCAGGATGAGCATGAGCAATGAGCTTGATCAGCCTTGGTGACGCTGCTGATCCTGCGGCGACATGAAGAGGAGTCCGACCGATACAGTCCTTGGCAGCCGGTAGATCTGGACAAATCTGCATCATCTTGCAAACAATGTCCAATGGAGGATTGCATCGCACTACAGCGTGAAGCAGTGTCATGCCATTGCATTCCGGACAGTTTGCGATGACTTTTGTGATGGCTTGAAAGTAGGCAGGGTTTGAAAGAGCTGCAGATCGGAATGACATCCAGTCTTGCCTTTCGATGATCTCGAGTAGGATTTCAATTGCTTTCATTACGTTGGTGGACGACATTGCTTTTGTCTTGAATTGTGGTGGCGGTGCTCTGCTGCTGCTGTTTAACGTCTACTCTTTGAGATAGAGAGGAATGTGCCTAATGCGTTGAAGAATATTATAAGAGCGACAGATGCCATGCAAGTATTGATTGACTCGCTACCGATGATTGAACTTCCCAAAACCCGGTTGATTTGGTGTGTCTCTCGAGCTCTCTCGAGGTTCTTTCCTGGACAAAAGACACTTTGTACCACCGTTGAGGAATTTGTGGGTGATTTGTGGAATCGAAAAGTGTCAGCACGACACTTTGTAGGGAATTTGTGGCGTGACTTGTGGAATCGGAAAGTGTCACCACCGGCACCTACGGTTGCGAACCCTTTTTACAAAACATCGCAATCAATAATAACCCTTCAAAACCCTTTTTTGTTTTCCTCTCGACTGACGCACAAAAATTACCGATTGATTGATTGACATCGTGAAGAAGCATAGCGATTGTAATTAAAAAGATCGACAGCATTACATAAGTAGCAGCACTGTTGACAAAACATTAAATAGACGACAATGGTGGCAGCCCTCTCAAGAATCACCGTGATCCTCGTTACATTTTTAACACGAGATGTGTCATCGTTTTCAACAATACGCGGTGATGGCGTCATGAAACTCTCATCGACACAACATCTGAGATTATCATCACCTCCTCGTTCTGCACGAGTATTGCTCTCGGCTCGTATTAGTAATGATGATGACCAAGACGAATATCAAAAGGAGAAAATGGCGACGAGTAACAATACTCGACGATCCATTCTGAAACAGGTAATCTCCACATCAGCAATCCTATCCTCCTCCCTCCTCACTGGTGGATCAATCGCCAACGCCGCCATGGGAACATTACCCGAATTTGAAGATACGAATGCTATTTTTCAGGGGATTACTATTGATGTTACTGATAAGGCTTCATATGAGCAAAGTATTGAGTTTTTTACCAGTTGTTTTGATGGTATGAAGATTTTGAGGGAGCGGGGTGTAGATGGGGGTGTTGTTGTGAAGGAGACGGTGAGTTCGTGATGTTTTGTTTGATATTTGCAATTGATTAGATTGATATGTTGGATGAGACCAGTATCATCTATGTATGCATGCAAAGAAATGAACTCTTTCTAACATGGTTTCAAAAATCCACAATAAATCAATACATACATCAAATAATAGTGGCTCGGATTCGGTCCCGAAACACTCTCCATCCCACCATCCTTCGAACTACCCGTCTCCTCCTTCGCCCAATACGGGGGACACGCCTCCATCCACCTCCGCTACGATCCCAAGGACACCTCTTTACTCTACAAACGTTCCTCCGGAGAATTCAACAACGAACCTGCACCAGGTGACAGCATCGCCTATTTGCAATTGGGTGTACCACAATATCGAATCAGTCAAATGGTCAAATATGGAGGAAATGTTATCGATGCGTATGGATGGGTCAATGTCGTAAGTCCAGCAGGATTACCAATACGTTCGATTGTGGGGATACGACCCGATCCAATGATGTTCCTTGCCATCAATTGTGCGGATGTGAAACAAAGTGAAGAATTTTACAACAAATTGGGTTTTGTTAGGCAGGACTATCCATATGCACGATTGAACTCGGGTCAGGGACAATTTGAACCACCTCAACCAAATAAATCAGTGTATTTGGCACCCTCGCCCAATTCCATGGGGGTATTGTTGTTGCAGAATAAGAATAAAAAGAAGGCTGTGGTTCCGAATCCTGTGTTGGGATCGATGAATGTGGTGTATAATGCTCCTGGGGATGATGGTGCTAGTAGTAGCAGTGGTGCTCCGGTGAATGTAGATCCTACGCTTATGGATCCTTCGTCGGTTCCAGTGTCATTTGTTCCGCTTGAATATTTGGAAAAGGAGATCAAGTTTACTACCAAAGTTTCTGCTGAGTCTTCTTAGATGATGCTGGCATTGCTATTGACTAAGCTAACGCTAATAACTAAGAATAACTTGATTGTATCTATGAGCAAGGGACTTGAATAGAGTTACACAAGTACTACTCAGGCATGACAAGCGAGCATGAGGCCCTCCCAACGTGAGCGATAGTAAAACAAATACCGGAAAGATACTATCGAATCGCTTCTTCGGTGTTCTTGGGTGTATGGTAAATACGACAGAGTTGCACGTGCTTCGTACGACATAAATATTATCACATGGAACATCATTCTAGAACATCATTATCATTTTGTGCGTTGGCCGTTGGCTTCATTCATTCGACGAACAACCATGACGATTCTTCTGGCGTCCCTTCTGCTCTTCATCAGCGGCGTCCTCATCCACAACGCCGCTGCCGCTGCTCCAGCAGATTCATTTTTCTCCACCACCTCCGACGCCGACAAACAACCCTACACCACCTGGCTACTCACCGACAATGCCTCCTTGTACGACCACACCACGTTTCTATCCACAACAGCCGATCCCACGAAAGGAATGGCTACCTTCTGGAAGATCACCGATGATACTTTTCACGTAGCTTTTGCCACCATGGCAACTGGATGGGCGGCATTTGGTATAGCCGAAGCGGGCGGAATGTTCGGAGCGGATGTTGTCTCCTTTACCACCGCTAATCCGACCGTACTTGTCGATGGCTACATATTAGACGATCGGCAAGTTCGAGTGGACACTAGTCAAGATTGGACTCTTATTTCTTCCATTGTAGAGGATGGTTGGATCATAGTGGAGGCAACCCGTAAACTCGACACGGGAGATACACAAGATAATACACTCAAGAACGACAAGGAGTTATGGGGTGCACCATCACGAATTATTGCCGCATGGGGAGACACTGAATCCATGTCGTATCATGGAGACAATCGATCTAGCTCTTCGGTACGACTGTTTGCCGATCCTTCTTCTAGTAGTTCCGAATCTGAGGCCTTATTGGATATGCTGGAGAAACATTCCGATGGATATTTTGATGTTGTCAACGACGCCTTTGAAATTCCTGCACAGGAAACCAAATATAAATATCTCTGCGAGTCCTATGATGAGTTGAAAGAACAATTTGGAGGTGATAAGACCGACATAACAATGATTGGAGCCACTCCAATCATTACCGAAAAAACACGTCAATTTGTACATCATTTCATTGTCATGGCGGTACCCTCCTGTAACACCCAGTTGGGCGGAGGAGAAAATGCCTTTAAACGTGAACAAATCTACGGATGGGCACCAGGAGAACATGGCATGATCCTCCCCGACAATGTCGGATTTCCAATGTTTGATTCGGAATTTAACCAAGCTATTCTGATTGAGATTCATTACAATAACCCAAAGAGGATTTCTGGAATGGAGGATTCTAGTGGAGTGCGGTTTCATTATACTAGTGCAAAGAGAGAGTATGATGCGGCGATTCTTCAGGTGGGCGATCCAATGTTGGGGCTGCGTGGCGTAGCGATTAATGATGGTTTGACTCAGCATGAGTTTACGTGTGGTGGGACGTGTTCTTCTCTCTTTTTGGACGAGCCTGTGACTGTCCTTTCGGAAAAGCTTCATATGCATAAAACTGGAACGAGGATGGTGAATGAGGTTATTAGAGGAGGTGAAGTCTTTCATACGGCAAAGGTTGAAGTATTTGACTTTGATCAACAGGGTACGTCTTTTCTTCAAGATATGGAAAACACTCCTTTTCTTGTCCTTGCCTTCTTTTTCAGTTCTTTTTCTCACAATGCGTTTCAATTTGATGACTCTTATGCGTATGAAATCGTATATCATCTGCAGGCGGATTCCAACCCCAGCAAGATGCATATCAATTACAAGCAGGTGATTCATTTCGTACAACTTGCTACTACAAAGATGGAACTGTATTCAAAGAAGGGTCACAAGAAGAAATGTGTATTGGATTCATGTTGTATTACCCAGCGAAAAAGTTTGCTGGATTTCCATTCGTTTGCCCGTATCCTGGCCGATTTCCTTGTGCTGAGGAGTATGTTTCTACTGACTTGAGTGATTATGAGGGGCTTGGGAGGGAATTTGGAACGCCTGGAAAGATACAATTGTCGAATGACAATCTATTTTCGTTGCCTCAGCCCCCTGTGACAAGTATTGAACCTCCATCGCCATCGAACAGTAATACTGATGAAAAGATGCCCACATCCGCACCTGTTACTAGTACCCAAGCGACTGAAAATCCTACAAGCAAAGCAGGTCAAGCCACTGAAAATCCAACGAGTAAAGCAGAATCTGCAAAAGTGCACTGCTTGTTTGTGATTGCTCTTTCCTCTGCTGCGGTGTTGTTCATTACTTATGTATAGAAATCTAAGTCCAAGTGTAAAGTTGTACAGATTGTATTTTGACATAGAGTTTCCACACAGTCTTCCTTGTGACTGAAACATCAACCATTGTGTTTTAACATCAGCTTCACACTACAAGACCGCAACCATGCATCAACAGATATTAGAGACAAGAAGAAAACTACATCGCCCTCTTCTTTTCCGCTTTCAGTTCACTTCGAGCCGAGCTCGGCAAACAGAGATAGCTTGCGTTTCAGACTTGGCAAATGATTGTCCTAATCAATTTGCTTTCTCATTGATTTTTTGGAATGCATCTGGTGGGCAGAGACAAGATACAAGCAGTACAAAGCCATTCTCTAGAGATAGTTATGAGTAGTCTCTGGAAGAGCAAGGCAAGGAATAAAGTACTTCTTGCCGCCTCGGGGCGGGGGGGTTCCTGTCGTACTGGGACTCCCACTGACCCATCTCACTTTTTAGTTGAGAGGTGCACCATGAGGTCATGCTGCCCATGGATAGTGTTGTGGCAACAGTTGACAAGGCATATCGTAGCAACGACAACGCAACAATGCTTCCTCTTCTTCCTCTCATCCTAGCCTCGACCGTCCCTCTCCACCTCCACGCACAAGACCTAGCAATACCCTATCCTCCTCCATCCTCTCACATCATCCATCCCCTACCACACCACTACATCACCGAAGATGAACTACCGCAAACATTCACATGGCAGAATGTCAATGGGAACTCATACCTCACTCGGATGCGCAATCAGCACATCCCACAGTATTGCGGCAGCTGTTGGGCACATGCAGCAATGAGCTCGTTGGCAGATCGGATCAAGATCAATCGGAGCTACATTAACGCAAGAAAAAAGTCTTGTCACGATGATCAAGCGGCGGAGGAGCTCATATTGGGGCAGCTGGGTCCGTCACCTGGACCAGATATAGAACTATCAATCCAATACATTCTCAACTGTGGTGTTCAACCAACATCGTCGTCCAATCGTCATCTATCTTGTCACGGAGGAAGTTCTCTGTTTGCCTACGAACACATTCACTCTAATTTGAAGTTTATTCCGATGGAGACGTGTCTCGATTATATTGCTTGCAGTAGTGAAAGTCAAGAGGGCTTCTGTCCACATGTTAGGTCATTGACAACTTGTGAGGATTGGAATATTTGTCGAAGCTGTGATGGTTTTCATAATGGTGCTCATTCTTCATTGCTGCGTAATGGCCCCGGCGACGATGAACAATCCACAACATCAACGGCAAAGAAAGATCAATACGGCTGCAGAGCAATCCCACAAGGGTCCATTCCGAACGCCACGATCCTTGAATATGGCAGTATCGAACCTAACAATATCCACGCGATCAAGGCAGAATTGTATGCAAGAGGACCGATTAAGACTTCCATCAATGCCAAGTACTTGCTGAATTATACTGGTGGAATTCTTGGGTCGGATGATGATCCAGCTTTGAATAATGCAACACACAATCATGGAGTGAGTATAGTGGGATGGGGATATGATGAGAGCCGCGATACGCAGCATTGGATCATACGGAATTCATGGGGCGTCTACTGGGGTGAAATGGGCTTCTTTCGGATTGAACTTGGGAGGAATCTGCTCGGTGTAGAAGAGAACTTTGCATGGGCTACTCCCAGCACATGGATGACGTTTGGTGATGACTGTCATGATACTTACATTGATGTATCAAGGGATGTCTTGTCTATGCAGCTGCGATAAGAGACGAAGCCTTCTACTCTTCTCTAAACATGTAGATTCATTCATAAACAATTTCATGTTAATGTTATACCAACGCAAATATCTACAAATAATATAACTGCTCAACATATATATTACCCATTTCGACGGCAAGCCTTAAACACATATAAGGCTACTTCACTTCCATTGCATTGGGGAATATACAATTGGAGCAACACAATCTGTCACACCCCACGAACGAACACTCACAAGAGTGAAAGAAAGTCTTTCCTCGCTTCGGCCCGCTGCAGAATTTGGCTTGATGCTTGGGTTTGGAGTGTCGCCAACCTCGACAGACACAGCGAACATTCCGACACATCTGTGGATTCCCTGCTGGGAAGGTTGTTCATACACTTCTTGGACGCTTCCGATGCGTGAGAAGGATACAGAATTTTCTCTCATGGAAAGAAGCTGCGTATCTTCTTGTAAAACCCAAAAGCTTGGCTTTGGCTGTCCACTCTGATGATGCACCTTGGCCTTGATCGCCACCAAGTTGCGATTAGGATCATAGTCAACACCGTCATTGGATACAGTCAATCCCGTCCCGGCCTTGACATATGACTTGATCTTATCCATTGTCATGTCTGGCGTATACGCATACACCCATGTCTTGCCATAATCTTTCATCATCGGCTGGCCATGCCTGTGTACCAGCTTGGGTGTGAGATCAATGCAGATGTCTATACCGATATAGGGAAGATTGCAGGTTTGTCCGTCGATTGTGTAGGTAAAGTTCAGATCTTTATGTTGTTCATCATTGCTACTAAGACTCGTGTTGAACCTGACTCTTGGATCGGGCCGCTGGTGGCCGAAATGATCCTGCAGATTATCAAATACATGGCGGAGTGCCTTGGCTTGTTCCTTAGGCACCCAATTTCCCCGCAACTTCAACATGCGGGAAGATCCGGAGCCGGAGGATAGCTCCTCATCATCTGCTGCTGCTTCATCGACGATGGCATCAGGTTGGCGTTGCTGGAAGGGATTCAAATAAGCATTCATTGTTGTGTCTTTGTCTTCTTACTCCTTTGACCTCACTAAATAAGTAGTAATGTACGAAGAGCACGAATGTTAAACGTGATGTGGGAAGGTCGGATCCGAACGCGCGCAGCACCTACTTACATACTGGGAAACGGCGAGGTTGCGATTGCGCCCTCTACTTACTTACTTGGGAAACGGAAGTGATCCTCGCCGTCCCACTTGAAGTACGGTGGTGACTGTTAGAAATAAGTAAAGTCAGCTAGACTCTGTACATAGAGTAATCATTATTTACTGTCAGAGAGACTTTACCCTTATCTTATTCTAACATAGATAGATAGATTATTAACATGATGCAAGGTACGTAAGTAAGTACTCTTAGGCGTGCACGATGCACCTTCAATTCCTACGTAGGACCTCACTATGATCTACCATTTTCCCGTTCCCGTTCGCGTTGCACTAAACAGAGTGATGCATGCAGAGAACTGAGACCAGCCAAACACAATATCATGGCAGACCACGCAAATGATGGGAATGAGGGCGGCGGCGGCGATAGAGATATTTTTGTGTACCGGGGAGGGCGGGCTCCTCGAAATGTCACTCATGTCCGCATCGATAAATCCGTCGAGGTGATCGAGCACAGCGCTTTCGACGGTTGTGCACATTTGGTGCAGGTGGATACCCACGATGGGATCAGAAAAGTTGGGAAGATGGCATTCAATAGATGCAGATCTTTGAGGAGTATTGATCTCCGATCTGTTGTTGAAATCGACAGGGCGGCATTTGATGGATGTGAAAATCTGGTAGATGTAAAGTTTGGTGACAAATTGGAAACAATTGGAATATATGCATTTGAAGCATGTCGCTCTCTAGAGTGTCTCAAGCTCCCATCTATCATTACGGTTAGAGCAGGAGCTTTCAAATTCTGCAAGGCCCTGACTTCTATCGAATTTTCTGAGCGACTTGAATCAATTGAACTAGATGCATTCCGTTACTGTGAGCGTCTTCGACACATCACCATCCCGCTGAAAAGAGATCTGTTAACATTGGATCCTATTTTAAGGACGTACACCCACTTTAATTACTGTGATCAACTAACAACAGTTGATCTGCTTGGGGGGACACACAACAAAACTGTTGCATCGTTACATATGGAGAGTTGGAGGACTGAAATGATTGCAGAAATCAATCGAATCAATCAAGATCTCCCCAACATTGACAGGCAGCAGAAGACTGAAGAAATAAAGCAATGGATGTACTCAGTCATCGACAAAATGGATCATTACAAAACTGAACATCACAGATATGTCAAGGAGGCTATAACTCTACTTGAACTAGCTCTCTGGAAGGCCAAACTTGATGACAAGGACGAGAATGGTGCTACGGCGGGGAGAACAAAGAAGGCCAAGCTTGATGCTGAAAGTGTAAGGAAGGAGAAACGCGTTACATGTGGTGCTGATTTAGTGGTCAGAAATATCCTCCCTTTCCTTAAATTAGAATGAGTTCCAGCTGTGAAATATGTCTCCCCTGGTGATTAGAGCTCCAAGCTATCCTCGACTGTCGACTGAAGGACGTTGATACTGAGTTGAAAGTAATTCTGAAGCAAACTAGATCAACTATTCAAGTGAGCTGAGCTTTCCCACCTGCAGGTTCTTGGCTCGCAAAGACTAATGATGAGGGGCGGTTTGTCAATATATAGAAAGTAATGAATGATATATTTGCAATTTTAGCAGAAGTGCAGTGTTCGTATTCGTCGATAAAAAGTAGTGGATTGTGGTTCATTCTCTTCGCAGTTGTATGAGCCATGCTGCAACGCCGTAGGTGACCTGGTGATGCCCTGTTTTGGATGGCCGCAAGCACCACCATGCGTTTTTCTTTTAGGCCTAGCTTTGTACAAAAGACAGCAGACAGGCCCATCTCTGAAGAAAGGATTTTTAAGACCTCGGAACGGGCCTCTTGCATCTCGAAACAAATCCGATGTCATAAGTAGAATGTCCACCTTACTTATGCGTATGAGGTAGGAGAAGAAAGGCTTCCTTGAAATTGTACACAGTCACAGTATTCATGAGACAGAGAAGCACTCTTTGTTGTGAGTCGTGCATATTTTAGATCCCTCGAGATTTCATAATTTCATCACAACGACACATCAACCAAACAACATTTGGCAACGATTTATTGTACGAGTTCTTATTCATTGTACGAGCACATCCCACTGTGTCATCTTTGTCTACCGGTTCAAATCGTGCCCATGCATATGCAATCACAAGACGACACATGTCCAACACGCCAGTCTCGTATTGCTTCATGAACAATTCATAGCTAAAGTTCTCGACGGCATCATCTGCACTGGGATACACTCCATACTCTACGAGGTACTTTTGAAGATGATCATAGTAGTATTGCAGCAAAGTCTCTTCGCCGCCATCATTCAACCTATCAGCATGAACTGCGGCGGTTATAAAGTGAGCAATATCCGTAGCAGCCAATCCAAACCCACTCCATTGAAAGTCAATGAGTCCGACATCGATACTAGTATTGGACGAATCCGAACGGAAGAAAAGGTTCGCCTGCTTTGGATCACCATGAACAAATGTTCTGTATTGCTTATATTCATCAGACAATGAACCCTCTTCCGCAAAAGGATGGGCTTGACGTCCATTTTCTTCAGCTGTACTTTCCAACCGTGTTCCCAAATTATCCCAGTACTCAAACGACGAAAGCTCCTTTTCACATTTCAGTTTACTTGATGCCCATCCGTTGGCAACGTTCCGGCACTGATTCAATGTTTGAAGTTTGGGTTGGACATAACTCGCTGATTCCCACACACCATCTTCCAATTCTTTTGCAGCTTCTTGGTCATTCCAGAAGGATGATCCATGCCAGAAGAAGGCGTGTAACTTGGCAAATGTTGTCAAGGTCGCCTTACATTCATCCTCATCTTCTAGTAGCCATCGTTGAGACCAACCATCGGATGGTGACAAGTCTTCCAGCAAGACACTAAACTTTGATTCAATTGGATTCACATCGTTGGGTTCAAGGTTGGCATCGTAACATTTGGGGATATGCAGTCCTGCCTTTTCAATCACCGCCTTGCAAGCTTTGGATGATAGAAATGATGTTTCCACCTTGTAGGAGTTGACATCTCGGACCAACTTATGAGGTGCCGACTTCATTTTCTCCTGAGCATGTGAGAGATTTTCAAAGATGATTCGTTTGTAAAAGGCGGTGGTTCCGCTGGGAGATAGGTGGATGCGGCATGCGTTGGACATTAATCCTCTGGCTGCTTCATTTTCTGGGCAAGAGTATGACTTGGTGTCTGGAACATTGAGTTTTTCCGCAAAGTATTCCACTGGAAGTGGATATCCTTGTAAATCACGAACAATATCCACACACTGGGAGGATGCTGCATCATCTTGATTGCTCAATCCATACTTTTCCAGAATGGAAAGACAATTCTTATCACCACGCATCGCCTCCACCAACAATAAATGCTCCTCTTCCGCACCAGGTGCACTAGCAAGCACTCCCAACTTATTCCCCAACACTTTCTTATCATAAATCAATGGATCTCCAAAATAATCCGTAACTTTTCCACCAAGACTCGAAAGAATGGCAGTCGGAGCAGCAGTATCCCACAACGAAGTCTTATCATGCTGCACACACACTGTCGATGTTCCATATGCCACCTGCAGTATCTTGTTTCCACTAGCACCGACAATTTGATGTTCTACTGCCAGTCCTCCAAAACTACTACGTCCTTGTGATGTAAAGACCTCCTTGGCCAACGCTACAGCAGGTTTGATACCTGAAGAATCACCCGACGATATGCTCATCACTCCATCCTTTTCACCATTGAAACGCTTCATGGTTGGTAACTCACATGATACAATCTCATCATCACCACCTGACCCCTTCCGCATGGCAGCTTTACCAACACCCTGTCCAACTAGTCCATATACCACCTCTGTCGAGACGTAATCTTCATTACCAGTTGAACAACTTGTTGGAAATGGCAAACCGCAGCATCCCATGAGAGGTTTCCCTTTATAACATGCCCCAATCAAACATTGGACATTATCCAACCGCCCCTCGACAAACTCTCGTGTTCCATCCAACGGATCTACAAAGAGGACAAGCTGACTAAGCTCCAGCATATCCGGTGGTTTCTCATCTTCATCATTACTCTTATCATTATCTGGCAAGTAAAATGTCAATTGTGCATTCTCAATCAAACACTCATCCAACTCCATCACACTATCTTCATCCACAGTCACACTCTCATCCTCTTCCCCCACAATAGTCAACGCATCATCATTCTTCCACTTCGCCATCAAACTGCTCACAATGACACGCTGAGCTGCCATATCCGCCACAGTTAGTGCCGATCGAGCATCCCCCTCTTGTTTGAATTGAATGGTTGTCGAGCCATCGCGTGCGATTGTGGAGAGGGAGGAGATGGTTTGAGTGCCGTGCAGTGTGCAGTGGATTAGTGTGGAGAGGAGGGCTTGTGTGGAGATTTGATGATCGTCATTGTTGAACTTCTTTGGTGAGGATGTCATGGTGAGGGTGGTGGTGGTTGGTGTGATGGATGATTTTTGTGGAGTGATGGTTGTTGGATGAATAAAGGCGAAAGCAGAGGGAAGGGATGTTATTACTGCTGCAGTGTAAATGAAGACTAGTAGAGATGTCGGCCGAATCATTGCGTTGATAGGCAGAGCTATCTTTATTATTATTGAGGAGCGGAGGGATCTTCCGTGGCTTGCTTATAAGTATTGACTCAATGAATGAAATGTGTTTGCAAGGTTGTGCACTTTGCTTGATCTTAAAAAAGTCAAGCCTCTCTTTTTGCGGGAAGGAGGAAAAAGTTCGGGAGCCAGGCCAGGGCAAGGGTTATCTCAGATTAACCCCTGGCGGTGGGCAAAATGATCTTTTACATACCCACGACCCACGGACATCTCTGTCGCATCAAATCCAGTTTTACTGATTCTCGCCAATCTTCACCAATGCAAATCAATTGATGCACCATGTTGCCGTTACTGCCGTATCTTGTCTTCTAGACGGCCAATGAAGGCGATGAGTGGCGTTTTGGAAAGCCCTTGAGCTGATCTATCGTTCTAGAGGGGTATGAAGGCCAAATATCGACTTTTGACAGATCGTCCCGGTCAAAAAGGGGGTTAGATAGCCGTCAGCGGCTTGCAAATCCAGCCGACAGCCCGAATTTCACATCCGAGGTCCAAAATTGACAAAAATACAATATGACCACCATTCGAAAGCTCTTATCAATCTCTATCGATTAGTGGTATTATTGCTATCAAAAGATTCGCAGCTTCGTTCTCCCTGCGGTCGAACTCGCAAAAATTGTACACGTGTAGAAGATCCATTTTAGGTTGATTGGCCGAAGATCTCAAAAAGCGCCCACATAATGCGGTGGGCTCTATGATGGGTTCGATGAAGTGGGTAGAAACGCTTCGCTGAAGACACTTCCATTAATGCAGTAAGATCCATCAACTGACCTCGACTCCGCTCGGCATCCTCCGCTTCGCTACGGACTATCAAACTCGAACTTAGTTACGTGTACCGTCCCATCGACATTACCCTCATCCATCATCTCATTGCTACGCTACAATATCATTCATTACTGGCTCACCTCCCTCCGGTCGGCTCGCTCCTATCACACATAACAATCCACCAACATCAGCAACAACTCTCTCATACTCCAAACCCTCCAATCCACCAACTCATACTCCAAGCTCTCCAGATTGGTTGCTGTTGCTGTTGTTGCTGCTGTTGGTGGATTGGTGGTATCGTTTGGAGTATGAGTTGGAGGAGTCTAACACAACAACAACAACAGCAACCAACCGCAACACTACTTCACACCAACCAATGATCATGTTCTCCACCGCATTAAGTGCAAGTGTCTTCAGCGAAGCGTTCTTGGTCGGGGTGGATCTTCGACCAACCAACAATCATTGACGGCGCAGCATTCTCCAAAGTGTGTTTGCGAGCCCTTTGGGCGAAGCTGCGTTTTTATTGGATGTGCCGGCAGTCAACCAATCATGTTCATCGCCGCTTTAGGAGAAGTGTCTTCAGCGAAGCGTTGGATGATGATGTGCCAACTGTCATGATATCGCAGCATTAATGCGGGCGCTTTTTGAGATCTTTGACGTAACAATCATCATGGACGGCGCTGCAATAAGAGGAGTGTATTTTGCGAGGGCGACCGCAGGGAGGCCGAGCTGTGTTTATACCATTAATCGATAGCGCTTGAAACAAGTTAGGGTTAGGGGGATTCCAATGGTTGTCTTATTGTGATTATTACTGTCTCTCTTTTTGGAGATTTGGAATTTGGAATGTCGATTGTTGATGTGGGGCTTCAAATCCGGATTGTAAGGGTCGATTTAGTTGAGTTGATTGACAAAGGATCGATATTATGCCTTGAAACTACAACCAATCGATAGAGCTCGCTCTCAGCTTTCCAAAACGCCACTCATTGCCTTCCTACTACTACTACAAGCAAAGATACGAAGGATTGGGTGAATTTGGAGGGAATGGGTAAGGCGTGGGATTGAATGATGGTCAAGCGACAGGGAGACGAGCTATTCCGAAGGGTCTATCGTATTCTCCATTGACTCAGCTTTCCAATGAGACACTATTCATCTTCCAATGACAACTACAAGCCAAGATATTAGGGGAGACGTGAATTTGGATTCGTCAAGGTTATACAACGGGTAGTAGATACATTGGATTGTTTCCCCTCCAAGAATAAATTGCACTACTCTGTAAAAGGGTGGATTGTTGAGGGTGACATGTGAGCTTTCGTTTGGTAGTTGATTCTTTGTATTCCGATGAGTATTGATGAATTGTGTTTGTGTGAGGTCGGAATGGATACAGATGGAGGGTATATACATATTCATCTATCCATAGTAATGCAAGTCGCTTCCACCCTCCACCTCTATCTCTACTCGACTGGGTACATCTTATCGTATTCAGTTGATTGTCATGTTGTAATAAGTCTTGCCATCAATAATCCTCCGCGTCTGTTTCACAATCTGCGGCAAAATCAAATTCAGTAACTCCGAAAAGTGTCGTACCATTTCCTTCCTCAGTCCTTCATCTAACAGCTTTCGTGGGTTGATTTCAATTCCTCAGTAACAACGACACCACATGCGTACCATTCACAGCAAAATCACCTTACAATTTCGGATCAGCCATAACCTCACACGCAGTAGCACAAACAATCCCATGATACACAGCATTCGTCGTCCTCCGATGCAAAATACACCACCTCACCGCAATATTACACTTGCGCAAAGTATTCTACTGGAAGTGGATATCCTTGTAAATCACGAACAATATCCACACACTGGGAGGATGCTGCATCATCTTGATTGCTCAGTCCATACTTTTCCAGAATGGAAAGACAATTCTTATCACCACGCATCGCCTCCACCAACAATAAATGCTCCTCTTCCGCACCAGGTGCACTAGCAAGCACTCCCAACTTATTCCCCAACACTTTCTTATCATAAATCAATGGATCTCCAAAATAATCCGTAACTTTTCCGCCAAGACTCGATAGAATAGCAGTCGGAGCAGCCGTATCCCACAACGAAGTCTTATCATGTTGCACACACACTGTCGACGCTCCATATGCCACCTGCAGTATCTTGTTTCCACTAGCACCGACAATTTGATGTTCTACTGCCAGTCCTCCAAAACTACTACGTCCTTGTGATGTAAAGACCTCCTTGGCCAACGCTACAGCAGGTTTGATACCTGAAGAATCACCCGACGATATGCTCATCACTCCATCCTTTTCACCATTGAAACGCTTCATGGTTGGTAACTCACATGATACAATCTCATCATCACCACCTGACCCCTTCCGCATGGCAGCTTTACCAACACCCTGTCCAACTAGTCCATATACCACCTCTGTCGAGACGTAATCTTCATTACCAGTTGAACTTGTTGTTGGAAATGGCAAACCGCAGCATCCCATGAGAGGTTTCCCTTTATAACATGCCCCAATCAAACATTGGACATTATCCAACCGCCCCTCGACAAACTCTCGTGTTCCATCCAACGGATCTACAAAGAGGACTAGCTGACTAAGCTCCAGCATATCCGGTGGTTTCTCATCTTCATCATTACTCTTATCATTATTTGGCAAGTAAAATGTCAATTGTGCATTCTGAATCAAACACTCATCCAACTCCATCACACTATCTTCATCCACAGTCACACTCTCATCCTCTTCCCCCACAATAGTCAACGCATCATCATTCTTCCACTTCGCCATCAAACTGCTCACAATGACACGCTGAGCTGCCATATCCGCCACAGTTAATGCCGATCGAGCATCTCCCTCTTGTTTGAATTGAATGGTCGTCGAGCCATCGCGTGCGATTGTGGAGAGGGAGGAGATGGTTTGAGTGCCGTGGAGTGTGCAGTGGATTAGTGTGGAGAGGAGGGCTTGTGTGGAGATTTGATGATCGTCGTCATTGTTGAACTTTGGTGAGGATGTCATGGTGAGGGTGGTGGTGGTTGGTGTGATGGATGATTTTTGTGGAGTGATGGTTGGATGAATAAAGGCGAAAGCAGAGGGAAGGGATGTTATTACTGCTGCAGTGTAAATGAGGACTAGTAGAGATGTCGGCCAAATCATTGCGTTGATAGGCAGAGCTATCTCTATTATTATTAAGGAGCGGAGGGATCTTCCGTGGCTTGCATATATTGACTCAATGAAGAGTGTTTGCAAGGTTGTGCACTTTTACTTTGATCTTTAAAGTCAAGCCTCTCTTTTTGCGGGAAGGAGGAAAAAGTTCGGGAGCCATAGGCAGGGCATCAAGGGTTATATTATCTCGGATTAACCCCTGGCGGTGGGCAAAAGATCATTACCTACCCTGACTCCACTCACGAAGGTGCTGTGTCTTCAGACAGAATTTTATCTATTTCAACACTATAAGACTACATTTTCCATCGTTCTTCACTCCTACTTTTCTCGTAAACTCCACAAACTTCCAGAGGATCGACAGGAATCAGGCAGATGTCCTGATGGAGTGGTTCTTACAGGATGTCCAGGATGGTTTTGTCACGTCATCATTCGATTCTTTCCTTTGTACATATTCTGCTTCCAGATTCGGCATCAAGAAAGAAAGCGCAGGCAAGCTCCTCAGAATCAGATAGAAGTAAGAAAGAGTACAATACTATTTTTGTTACCACAGCATACTTATCATTCAACAACAATTCTTCTTCCAACACCAACATGTGCAGGGGAAGACAGCAGCGGCAGCAAAAGCAAAAGCAGAAGACGGCAAATTATAGCGATGTCAACAGCCAATCTTCTGCCATGCTCAAACGATTCGTCACATCAATGCCCAAGGTTGAGCTCCACGTCCATCTCGAGGGCACGCTAGAACCCGAACTTGTATTAACCCTTGCAGAGCGTAACAATATTGATCTCTCTTCATACTTCAAAGATGCAAACGATCTTAGATCAAAATATGAGAGTATCAAATGTCTCAACTCGTTTCTACAAGTGTATCATCGATGCGCCTCCGTATTGAGAACTGAGAGAGACTTCTACGACGCCACCATGGCATACCTATCTCGTGCAAAGAAGGATAATGTTGTCTATGCCGAACTTTTCTTCGATCCGCAGTGTCACAAGCAAAGAGGTGTATCCTTTGAGACTATGGCGGATGGCATCTTGGCAGCGGTGGATGATGCGAACCATCAACTTGATATCAAGTGTAAACTTATCCCATGCTTCTTGAGGCATTTGTCCGAAGCGTCGGCGATGTCTATGTGGTCGGAAATATTCAAATATTTTCAGCAACATCCCAAGGCGAGGGACAAGATTATAGGGATTGGATTAGATTCCGATGAGCAGGATAATCCACCCTCCAAATTTCACGGAGTGTTTTGGAAGATTCGGCATGCATCCAAATCGGTAGTGGGTGACATGCACATTGTTGCCCATGCTGGTGAGGAAGGTCCGTCCAACTATATCAGTCAGGCATTGAACCTGCTGCGCAGCGAGAGAATAGATCATGGTGTCCAATGCTTGTCAGATGACAAGTTAGTTCAGCGTCTAAGAGATGAACATATCCCCTTGACAGTTTGTCCATTATCCAATGTGAAATTGGGAGTGTTTGATACGTTGAAGCAACATAATCTCAAGAGAATGCTCGACTTCGGATTGAACGTAAGCGTTCACTCCGACAATCCAGCCTACTTCGGTGGATACATTACGCAGAATTATCTCGCTGTAATTGAAGCATTGGGCATGAATGAAAGTGACGTTGTGTGTCTTGCAATGAATGCAATCAATTCTACCTTTGTGTTGGAGAGTGAAAGGGTTGTAATGCGACAACAGCTGCGTGATGCTGCACGGCCACTTCTCTTGATGCTGAGTGCAGAATATGAGTGAGAATGTAATCTAGAAGTAGAAGAAGAATGATTGGGATTGGTTCAAGGTGGTATATCTAATCTGACTGGCTTAGTATATAAAGCTCTTGCCCTCGTCCATTTCAAATGTATCGAAAGAACTAAGTGCCATCTCTTACAGTTCATATTCACCTCTATACTATCTACTATCCTCTACTACCAAGACCAGTTAGTAGCATATCTAACTCTCTGATCTCTGAAAGTCGAGTCGGTGAGGACTTCCTCTCCCTTGATATCTCGTGTTAGGGTTAGGGTTAGGGTTCACAAGGGATTCAAGTATATCTTGCATAGCCTGATCAAGAGTTTGATCCAAATGATCATTTTCGCTAGGACGAGGACGAGGCCAGCTCATCTCCCAGCCAAAGAGCATATGAGGCAAGCACATCACAGAAGGCTTAACAATAAGAACATGATTTGCCGGGCTAAGCTCAGAAAACTCCGGTCCACATTCATTAATATTTGTCGGACGAAGCTCAGAAAGCTCAGGCATACATTCGTCTACGTAGTCATCGTAGGAAGTGTCGATGAGAGATGCGGATGAGGAGAGCCTTGAAGTCAAGAGTCAAGGCGGCCCAGTCGAGGTCACAACGCCATCCCAATACAGGTGAAACAGATAACAGATGCAGCATCGGCTGTAGATGGTGTGCCAGTGCCATAAAAGCCGAGAACATTGAGTAGGAGGTAGGGGTAGGAGGAAACGAGCACGAGCAGCGCTGGCAGCGGAAGCCATTCTGCTGCGACCAAGTCCACTCAGACGTATACAAGCTGCTTTTCGTGGCAGAGTGAACACAAAGCGTATTGCGTAGGACTTGGTGCCATCACATGAACAACTCTCCCTCCATGCCAGTAGTTTGAAATCAGCGATGAAGGAGGCAGCTCCGTTGTGCGCCGCCACAAGACAACCGGCGACGTAGATTTCACACAAGTGGTAGGTACGATACAATCGATGTGAATAATTACAGCTGCTGTAATTTATGTCTACTACTACTACTGCTGCTGCTGCTGCTGCTGCTGCTGCGGTGGAAAGACTTGTTCCATGTGATCCAGCCGGGGCCGTTGGCGTGGACGGCAGTATGTAGGTGGTGGAGTGTTGAGTTGGATTTTTTCTTTGTTCAAGGAGACTTGTGTCGCATCACTACTCATGTCACATTGAGCGAGGAAGTTCCATGTTGTTCACGAAGTCAAATCTTTTGACCGGCCTCTCAGCTCATTCTCTGTCGACCATGCTAAGCATGCTATTGTACCAGCCCCATGATCTAAAGGACATAGCTTTGACCAGCCGATGACCGGTCAACTCTCGCTCCAGCCATCTCTCTTCCATGCTGCAGCCAACAGTCAATCACTAACTCGATGACTTCTCCAGGGCAACAACAGTCATCATCGTCAATCTATCAATCTCCATGACATCATTCACCAGTTGATCAGAATAATACTTACTCCATTATCATAAAATATTCAACAACAATGAACTATCCATTCAAGGCCCTTCTCACGTTGACCGTCGCTGCCAGCTTCGCCCTCTTCGAAACAGCCGATGCACACGGCTACATGAGCTCTCCTAGATCTCGCAACTACTTTGCATACACTGATGCAAAGTGGTGGGACGTCAACGATAATGATCCCCAACCCGAGTCCGACCCATATAGCTTGAACAGAGGCGGCACCGCTGCGCAGTGCGGTATGATTAATGGGCGGAATTATGATCTGCCCAAGAATGCTCTTGGCGGTCTTATGAAGCCGACGATTCAAGAATGTTACAATGAAGGAAGTATAATTGATATCTCTGTTACTTTGACAGCTTATCATGGAGGGCACTTTGAATTCCATGCCTGTCCAATCAATCATGGGGAGGTCCCAACTGAGAGTTGCTTCAAGGATCACCCCCTCGAGTTTGTAGAAGATGTCTTAAACAACGCCCCGAAAGATCCGAACTATCCTTCTAGAGCATATGTTCATGGGCTAACTTCCATGACTCTTGGCGAGTTTCAATACAAGTATAAATTGCCGGATAATTTGACTGGAGAGCTCGTTTTGATTCAGTGGTACTATGTCACAGGTAACTCTTGTACTGATGAGGGATACGCCGACTACCCTTTCCCGGTTGGATTCACTCCATACAACACAGGAACAACCACGACGTGCCCTCTTCCCATCACCGGTGATGGATCAGAAGCACCTGAGCGGGTGAGTTACTTGTAATACTCTTTCTTTCCCCATTTCATTATTTACATTACGTGTATGCTCACATCTAACATTATATTGTCGCAACTTGTTTAGTTTTGGAACTGTGCCGAGGTCCGCGTCACTGAAGATTGCAGCATTACTACTACTTCCACCACAACGCCGGCAACTGTTTGCACTCCAATTTCACAGGAAGAGTTAGGTTATGCTGTAACAGCAGTGTCACAAAGCTCTTGTGACAAATGTGCGCAAAATAATCATGAATCGCAATATTGGCCTTGTGATAGTAATCCTCCTTTGTGCGATTGTGGACTTGAGCCGAATTCAGGGGGAGGTACTACTACTACAACTACCGCTGCTACAACCACTACTACGACTACAACGTCGACCAGTACAACTACCACAACAAGCACAACTACGGCACCTCCTCCTCCGTCTACGAGTCCAACACCCAACCCCACAAAAGCACCCGTCACTGATGAACCCACGGCACTGCCAACTCAAGCTCCATCAAATGCACCGCCGACTTCGGGGCCGACTTCCGAGCCTACGACATCTGCACCGTCATCTAATCCAACATCTGGCCCAACAAAAGCACCCGTAACTGATGCACCCACGGCAGTTCCAAGTCCAGCTCCAACAGCAGATCCGACCGAGGCGCCAACAAATCAGGTAAGTTTTTGCCTTCTTTTGTGAAGCTCTAGTGAACTGAGGTTCGGTTTCTAATAATATACATTGTTCTTCTCTCCAGCCGACTTCACCTCCAACAACAGCAGCTCCTACGCAATCTCCAACGACAGCAAACCCGACCGATGCGCCAACAAATCAAGTGAGTGCTCTGATTGGTAGTATTCAATCTGTAAACTGTCTGTATATTATCTAATAATGTGCTCTCTCTCTCTCTTTCGTGTAGCCAACCAACGCACCCACAACAGCGTTGCCAACCAAATCTCCAACAGATCAGGTAAGCGATAAAGTTTATTATCCAATTTGATGCCGTTTTGAATACGCTATTCGTTTCTAATCATATCCTCTTCCAAATTGATCTTTTACACAGCCGACGAATTCTCCAACCACGCCTTCACCAACGCCAGGTCCAACACATCTTCCAACAAATCAGCCTATTCCAAGTTCTGCTGGATGGTATGTGGACGGAGATAAGTGTGTGCTTGGTGAGTCTGTTACGGAAACACTTTATCCTTCTGCCAGCGCTTGCTGTGATGCCAAGTTGAGTTGGATGAGCAATGAGCTGTGCGAGTCGAAATCTACAGGAGTACCCACTATGAAGTTCTATGCCGATCAGACTGCTAGTGTGTGCAGGCAAGATTGCCCTGCTGGAAATGGACTGCCATGCGGGGGGAGTCCTGATGATACCTCATTAAAACTTTACAGCTCTCTTGAACTTTGCTGTGCGACCAAGATTGCTTGGGAGCCTTCGTGTGTCGACAAGAGTAATGGAATCGAGCCGCAAGGAACCGGGAAATATTATGTAAATTGGAGCTTGGGAAAGTGCGCGCTTGATTGTCCTGAAGACTCAGCTGAGAGCTGTGGAGGAGTGGCTAATAGTTGGGATGCAACGTATGGTACCTCAACTGCATGCTGCGCAGCGATCAGCTGGGTTGACTCGTCCCAATGCGTCCACGGTGCTCCCACCACTACAACTACTACAGGTGCAACAACCGCGAGTGACGCAGCTGGTACAACTTGTAGAGCCAAAACAATGCAGGAGATAACAAATGGTGCGTCGCCAGTTACAGATGAGAGCTGTAAGGTATGCGAAGGACCTTACGTATGGTGGCCCTGCGGTAATGCTGGCCTCTGTCAATGTGACTAGACATATCAAATTAATAATTATTATACT
Organism: Skeletonema marinoi; assembly: GCA_030544225.1. Classification (NCBI taxonomy): domain Eukaryota; phylum Bacillariophyta; class Thalassiosirophyceae; order Thalassiosirales; family Thalassiosiraceae; genus Skeletonema; species Skeletonema marinoi. The sequence continues at coordinate 1,783,628 of CM060497.1, forward strand.
GAGAAGTATTAATTGTACGGCGGAATAAGATTAGGAGCCTAACTTCGCAGAGTGACTCTGTCGTACCACTATACAAAAGAGATGCATCAGTTCACAGATGAAAGATAATAATCATAAAAGTAGGCTAATATTTAGATATTCAATTTTTCACATATAACTATGCATATACCTTCATTACTGGACTCGCTCAGGCTCAGGACTGCTTGCACTCCGAAGTGAGGTCCGCAGTGGACTCGTTGCCATCTCCCAATGCAAAGAACTTGGTCGGTGAATCGTCAGAGGCTTTCTTCTTAGCTGACTTTTTTGCTGACTTTGTAATGGCAGAAAAGGGATTCTTCGACTTCTTGGAAGAAGAGCGAAATGGTGACTTGGAAGTGGAGGATTTCAATTTCTTACTGGGTGTTGAATTCAATGTGTTTTCTTCATTGTGCATATTTTCGTAGCCAGGGCGTTTTCTGGCGGATTTGGATGGCGTGCCAAAAGTCGTCTTCGTGGGCTGAAGTGGAGGTTTCTTGCGGTCTGACTGAGACTGACCTGACAGCAACGAAGAGAATCCTACCAATTCTTGAGTCTGTTCACCTCCGAACGCTTGTTTCTGGGCTGCGTCGAGTGCTGTCTTGGTTTGCTGCAGCTCTTTCTTTGCTCTCTTTAGCTCTTCCCCTAGCTGCAAGTTCTCATTCTCAAGGAACTGCATTTGGCGCCTCTTCTCACTTTGAAGCTCTGAGACGCTGTGTTTTGCATTCTCGGCTAAACCTTGCAGAGAATTACGATCCTTCACCAATTCAGCAATCTTCCCTTGACACTTGTTCAGGCTATCTTCGCTTTCCTCTAGCTTGCTGATTAGTTTCTCCTTCTCTCCCAGGCAGCCCTGAAGTTCACTTTCTAGCTCGTCAAATCTCACCCGCAGAGAGTCTAGTTCCGCCAAATACTGTACTGCCTTCTTCTCTGACTGTGCCAACGCATTGCATTCTTCTTCAACTGATGAAAGCCTCTCGCAAATAGACGCCACCGTCTCCACCACATTGCCGCCAACAATCTCACCAATGTTATAGGAAGCGATAGCATCCATGACTCCTTTCCTGTCACTCTCAAGGCGTTCGCTATGCTGAACATACTTTCGAAGTTTGTCTTCGCACTGTTGGAGGTCGCCTTGTAATTTTGCAACTTCTTCATTTGATTGATCTTGGTCCGACTCTGTCCTCTCCCTCAACCCACGACGACTACCGCCTCTTGCTGAATCATTCTCCAATGCAGCCAAACGTTGCTTGTAATTTTCAGCTTCATCTTTGAACTGTCTTCGCTCGTCCTTCAATTTCGTAATCTGCTCGATCTGCGCTCGTGTGATCTTGGCTTTTTCAAGCTTCTCAATACGGGCGTCCTTCTCGCGGATCTTACTCTTGAGCCCATCCACTTCTCTGCTGTTGTCATCTGTTCCACTCGTCTTCCCAAGACTAGCGGCAGCAGTTGCGGTCTCGAGCCTGGTCTTGAGGGCATTCACTGTGGCCTCGGCTTTGGATGCGAGCTCTTGACGCTTTGCGTGCTCATGCTTTCTAATCTTCTCTACCTTCTCCTTTGCGTCCTCGAGTTCGCGTTTTGCTGAGAGGTATCCGGCTTCAGAAGTCTGCAGGTTGAGTTTGGCAGTCGCCAGCTCCTCCCTCAACATGCTAACTTCCATTTCTTTCTCACCCATTGCCATGCTCTTGGCGGAGGCCAGTTCGTTCTTGTACTCTTCAATATCAGATGTCAAATGAGCGATCGTGTCATTTGAACGCTTGAGTTCTTCCTGAGATCTGGAAAGCCTTGACATGGCATTAGACAGGTTTCCTTCTAATTCGGAGAGCTTAGCATACGCCAGTGCCTCGAATGATTCCTTGGCTGCATAGACTTGAGATTTGAACGCTTCACTCTGCTCCTTCAATTGCAAAACCTCGTTTTCGAGAGCAGTCTTCTGCTCTTGTTCACGTCGCAATTCATCTGTCATTGAAGTGATGATGCTCTCAGTGTCTGCAGCTTTCACCTCCGCCCTTTCGTACCTATCCCGCAAGTCATCATTTTCATCCTTCATATTGTAGCATTCTGATTCTGCACGAGAAAGGTCAGACTGGAGCTGAGAAATTTTGTCCCGTAATGACACCATCCTCTCTTCTGCCTCTTCCACCAACAGCTGCTTCTCCTCTTCGGCGGACTTCTTTAATCCATCCTCGTACTCCTTCCTTTTCTTGAGCTCATTTTCTAAACGTGATTCGGCGTCAATCTTTTCTCCCATCAGAATTTCCATCTCTTTCAGCAGCTCTTCTTCCGATTCACACTTCGGTGAATTTCGTGGAGACTGCTGTGCCAGCATCACCTTGTCTTCGGCAATGCGCCTGGCTTCTTCTTGCTCCTCAAGCCTTCTCAATGTTTCCTCTAGCTCCAACTCTTTCCTCTCGAGTTCTTGATCAGCCAGTGTTGCCGAGGATCTAGCTTCGTTGACGCTCTCGTTGGCCAATGCGAGGAGAGACTTCAATTCCTGGATCTCCTCTACTGTGGCACTGTTCGCAGCAGATTCGACGGCTTTCTCATTCAATTCCGCAATTTGTTCACTGAGATGACTGATTTCTTTGCTCTTCTCCGCAATACAAGAGTTCAACTCAGAAATCTTGACATTGTATTTACTCTCCGCATCAATAATACTTGACGCAAGAGATTCCTTCTCTGTCATGACGGACTTCAAAGTGCTGGAGCATTCTTCATGTGCTGCCTCAATGGCCTCAAGCTGCGACTGCAAATCAGTCTTCTCCGAAGTCAAAGCACTAATATCATTGTCCAAGTTCTGAACCTTGCCCGCTAGACTCGAGATCTCACTGTCCTTGGCTTTAAGCTGTGAGGTTGCTTCTTCCAACCGGGACGACAGCGATGCTTTCTCTCCTTCAAGGGCCAACAGCATCTCCTCAGAGTTGGTGCTACCAGATCGTAGTTCTTCCACAAGTACTTGAAGAGCGTCACGCTCGATCTTTACCTCCGCCATTTGAGACTTTGTGTCATCGTGATCTGATTTGCAAGTGTCAAGCTCAGAAGTCAAAGCAGAGATTTTACCCTCGACATCAATGACAATTGCCGAGAGACTTTCTTTCTCGGCAATAACAGAATTCAAAGTGCTGGTGCATTCTGTGTGTTGTATCTCAATAGCCTTGTAGCTTGCCGCGGTTTCTTCAAGCTGCGACTGCAAATCAGTCTTCTCCGACATTAATGCACTAATATCATTGTCCAAGTTCTGAACCTTGCCCGCTAGACTCGAGATCTCACTGTCCTTGGCTTCAAGCTGTGAGGTTGCTTCTTCCAACTGAGACGACAGCGATGCTTTCTCTGCTTCAAGGGCCAACAGCATCTCCTCAGAGTTGGTGCTACCAGATCGTAGTTCTTCCACACGTGCTTGAAGAGCGTCACGCTCGATCTTTACCTCCGCCATTTGAGACTTTGTGTCATCGTGATCTGATTTGCAAGTGTCAAGCTCAGAAGTCAAAGCAGAGATTCTACCTTTGAATTCTTCCATTCCCTCAGACAGCTCGAATAGCTTGGCGTCTTGCTCGCTATCAATCTTGGACATTTCTGCCCTAATGCTGTCCTTCTCTGCAATAGCTGCCTCTAAATTGCCCATCAACTCTTCTCTAGATGCTTCGATCATCGTGATCTTCTCATTGGCCTCTTCCAACTTAGATGCAAGATCATCTTTTTCGGATTGAACGGCTTGCATGATCTGCTCCATGTTTCCATTTCCAGACACTAACTCAGACACTCTGGAGTGAGCAGTATCACGCTCCTTGCTCACCGACTCAAGCTTGGTCTCAAGATCAACAATCGATGCCTCAATCGCTCCCTTTGCATTGGCCATTTCAGACAGATTGGCCTCGAGGTCTTGATTAATTTGATTGGAAGCGTTGTTTTCTTCGGCCAATCTGACAACATCATTCTCTGCCACCTCTAATTGTGCCTCGAGGTCTTGCACAGTGAGTTGTTCCACCCGCAAAGATTCATCAAGGGTAGCAACCGCGTCTTTCAATGTCGCAATGTCTATCTCAAGACCACTAGCTTTGGCTTCAAGATCAGACTTCTCCCCGCTGAGTTTTTCGATGGTACTAACAGCTTCGTCGTATTGACTTTGGAGATCGTTGAGAGCATTATCCTTTTCTTGCACCTGCAGCTGAAGTGCCTCCTTTGCCCCTGATTCAGCCAACAAACCTTCCTGCAGGCTTGCAATAGACTCTTCAAGAGACTTCTTCTCCTCCTCAATTTGAGCTCCGCTGGCTCTTAGCTCTTCAACCTTTGCCTCTGCCTTGACAAGCTTGGCAGCAGTTGCCGATTCCAGGCCCGATAGTGCAGCATTTGAAGATTCGACACGGGCTTCAAGGGCTTCTTTCTCCTTTTTCAATTCGTTGACGGCTTTCATTAGCTCATCAATCTTGACGTTTGAGGACAAAGATTCCTGTCGAAGAGCGGCAATTGTAGCCTCGGCTTCTCCCAATGAACTCTCCTTCTCACCTAATACCGTTGTCAATTCATCCATTGATGCTTGAAGTGAACCAACTTTGTCTTCAAGATCAGTCTTGTTGCTCTGTAGACTTTCAACAGTCGCATTCTTTTCATCCAGCTCAGCGTTTGAGGCCTGGACCAGCGCTCCCAATTCGGCAATTTTGATCTCCTTCTCCTCGAGTGTGGATTGGAGACTGTCCCTTTCTTCTGTCAAATTCGACAATCCAGTGGATAGCTCAGTCACCCGCTGCTCTTGCTCTCCAGCAGATTTCTCAAAATTACTATTCACCGTCTTCATCGTCTCATCAAATTCGGCCTGTAGAGAATCTTTCTCAGACTTTGCCTCGTACAAACTTTTGCTCAATTCCTCAACTTGCTTTACGAGTCGAGAATTTTCAGAGTTGGCCATCTCAAGGGTGCCTTCCATCTCTGCAATTTTTGAGCTAGATTCTTCCTTCTCAGCACTTTGCGCATCGTTCAGCTCCCGCACTTGATCTGCATACTCCGTTTCCTTGGTAGCCAGCTGGCCTTGAAGTGACTCCACCTGCGCTGCAAGTTCCGACAAAACCTGGGCTTGTTCCTTCTGCTCATGTGTCAAGGTCTCAATCTTTTCCATGGACGATGCAATAACACTATCTTTCTCTGCAATAATGATATCCTGCTCTTGGAGAGCAAAATCCTTATCGGAAGCCAATGTTGTCACTTGCGACTCTAGATCATGCTTCGCCATGCGGATCATTTCCTTCTCTCCGGTCTCGTATTCAAGTTTGTCTCTGGTAGCTTCTACTTCTTGCTGTACTTGCTGAAGCTTGGTTTTAAGTTCGGCGGCTTGTGAACTTTTGGAAGCTAGCGCCTCTCGTAGCAGCATCACATCGACGTTCTCTGTCTTATCTTTGGTGAGAATGTGTGCAGACGGCTTCATTTTCTTCGCCTTCATTTCCGTCTGGGCTTGTTTCTGACTGATGTTGCCACCGCGCAAAGGACTGGTCATTTGAGGGTCACCATTTTCATTATCGTTGATGATACCATCGGAATAGCGGCGTTTGGAACCTCCCTTCTTGGATGATTTGAGGGAATAATCGTCTACTGTCGACCTAAATGTTTCATCGTCGCCATTGTACACAAAGCTTCCACTTCCAGACGAAGCCTTGGCAGCTGCACCAACGTTGAGAACGCCTCCCTTCAGTAGCATCTCCTTCATTCGTTTCAAATCCTGTTCTGCCTTGCGGTTGGCATCCTCGGCACTGGCAGCCTTCTCTTCCAACGCTTTCATTTGCTCTATAGTCTCCTTGCCGGGACCACCTCGTCGAGCTTCCTTCAATTCTCTCTGTAGCTTTTTGATAAGAGAACGATCATCCATAACCTCATTGACTTGAGCTCTCGTCTTGACAAGCTTGGCACGTGAGGCAAATTGAAGTGTCGAACGAGTCTCCTCCAAGTACAGATCTGACGGGGTAGCACAACAAATGACCGCCATGCGAGCATTCCCCGAAAGTGATGGTTGAAGAATACGTGTCAATTTGGAATCACGAAAGTTAATGTGTGCTGCGCCCTGGCCGAGGTTACTAATCACTCGAGAAAGTGTCAAGAGACTCAAATTGATTTTCACACCTTCCTTTTGTCGATCGCCTGTGGCTCCAGTATGACGAACACTTTCAGATCCGGCAAGATCCACAAGGTTCAATGTTGACACTCGGACGGCAGCACCATTGCCATCATGACCCGCACCCATACGAGCATCTCCATCATCTTCCTCTTCTGATGCATCATCATCATCATCACTATCCCCATCCTTATTATTATTCAATCGACTCTCCACCGTAATTCTAAAAATAGTATGCGATCGTGAACTCCTCTCATTCATAGCCGTACTCCCCACATGTCGATTCTTCTCTCCAGCAAACAACACACTCAAAAGTCCATCAATACTAGTCACAATCGTCTCATTCGAATTGACAAATACTCCACGTTGTTTATCCTCCCGAATGGTCAGTGTTGCTCCATTACTCTCTCCACCACCACTACCACCAGAGGTGACTAATAAATCTCGTACTTCCTCATTATAAATCTCAATAAAGGAAACACGCACCAAAAACACCCGTTGTGATTCCTTCTCAATATGATTGAATATATCATTTGCTGCCATGTGTACAATCCCTCCATTATTCCCACCACTATTATTATTAGTAACATCACCCACACCCACACTCCCCTCCTCTATCGATCCACTCCCCTGCATAGTAAAAGTCTTCCCACTACTAGTCTGCCCATACGCAAAAATCGTTCCATTCAATCCATCACTAACACTCTGCACAATCCCCCGTGCGACATCATCATACACTTGTCGAGTGGTCGATGTCTCCCCGAAGGTTTTGTCATAGGTGAAGAAATTACGGTTGACGATTCGTTCGGGGAGGGGTTTGCCGGTGGGGGTGCATTGGGCTACCGAGTTGTATTTTTGGAGTACTCGCCAGACTCGATTGGATTTGGTAGTGGTGGTGGTGGTGGGGGAAGTGGAGGGGGAGGAGGATTCACGGGAGTTTAGGGGGCGCATTCGGATGGCTACCATTATACCTTCTTCTGCGGCGGTGGGTGGTGTTGGTGTTGTTGAGGTGGTGGTGGGTTCGGTAGAGGAGGCATCGTTCGTCGACATTGTTCTTTTTTAAATGATCGATCGATCGATTGCTGTCTGTAATTGTTATTTCGTTGTCAGCTCCGGCTTGGAAAGGAATGAATCGTCTGCCTAAGATGCTATGATTGGTTGCAGTGCATTATCAATTGTTCTATCATAGCGTCATGATGTGAACGTGGAGGCACTCGGCGGCTTGCGGCTTGCTTGCCGTCGCTCTTCATGATGCATCGATCGCTTTTTCAGCGAGGGCTCGAAATCATGGCTTTTTTCACCAGCGGGCAAAACTCAAATTTTAAGGGGGCTACCCTCGTAACGGTTATTTTGTTTAGTACACCCTCTCTTACGTATGGAGGGCACGCCCCTCAGCCCTGACCACACACACGGCCGTTGTAATTTTGAATTCTCCCGTAGGCAATACTAATTCCTACGCACAGGGCTTGATGCCTCAAATCAAAATCCATCATTTATTTGCGCTTGGGGAACCTCAAGTGCACAAACGCCGTTTTGCAATAATTCAAATGCAGTGATCAATGATCAACGGCATCATAATCAATTGAATGATCATCATCACTTACCGATAGTAGTAGTACAGTTTGTTGTTGCCTCATCCATACTCTCTGCATCCAATCACCGACAGGCACTACACATCAAAGCGAGACGACACACAAACCAAAAATGACCTCCACCTCACCCAAAAAAGTAGTCCTCCACGCAGACGACAACTTCATCAAACACCTCTACGCCGAACACGACAAAGACCACAAACCATGCCCCACCTGCTCCTTCACCGGTCCCAACAACAACAACAACAAAACCCAACGAAAAAAGACGAGTGAAATTATCAATCGCCGTGTCAACAAATTCTACCACTTTTTTGATCCCATGATGAACTTTCTATTAATGAATCGGTATGCCATGTACAATAAACAGCATAAGATTGACGTGGAGACCATGCCGGTGGATCATGTCATGGTGGTTCATTTGATTGATTTGCCGAGTGATAATAGTGGTGGTAGTAGTAGGCCTCAATTGCGTATTGACAAACTTGAAGCGAGGGCGGTAACTGACCTGAATGACGCGGAACGAACGTCACTCCAACATGATATATCCTCCAAGGAACCTGATGAATTCCTCCTTCCACACCTTGTATCGTATAGGACACCTAACGAGGGATACATCTGGACATCCATCCGTACAAATTCCTACGACTTTAATCCACTCATTATAGGACGAGTGAGTCAAAAGGCGTTGATGGGGAGGATTATCGCATTTGCTCAGGGTATCAATGAAATTGCCAAGGGGGAACGACAAGATTTGTATGATATGATTAAGAAGCAGATGAAGGAGGCTAGGAAGACGAAGGTGGCGGTGCCGTTGAGGTCACTTCTTCAAGAGAGGAATGCTGCTGTTGCGGTTGCTGCTGGTAATGCTCATGCTGCGTCTTGTCATCAGTTGAATGAGAGTGATAAAGAGAATATTGATCATTGTCAGAACACAATTCTGACAGATAGAAATGATGATGGTGATTGCACTGGGTTGAACAAGCTTAATACAACAACGCAGAAGCGAATCCATAAAGACGAGAAGAAAGCAACAAAGGTGCTGTAGAAGGTAGTCTCAGGATCTGTGTTTGTTTGCCGTGATGATGCCGTCATAACATGATAATATGTATGGCACTAACGATGGAAGCCAAGTTTGATGATAATGAGCGAGCTAGCTGCAAAGTCGACGGTACATGGAAGCGAATTGAAACACATATTATCTGTTGATAGACACTTAAACTAATTTGACGTGCCTAGCACTACAATAGCAATAACGGACTGCAGGTATGTATCCATGATGGCCCATGTCAATCATCGACGTTAAAGTGAAAGAAGAGGGTAGCAGTCTAGTTCTAGAGAGGCTGCTGCGATAGATTCATTTTCCTCTTTTGGTTGTTGTTCATCTTCATGCCAGTCTCACAATAGCTCCTTATCAGCAGCGCAGCAATAGCAGATAGCAGCAGCAGAGACAATCCTTTTGACTACCAAATCATCATACCAGTTACCAGAAAAAGAACACCATGGCGGCCAATCTGCTTACTGCATTGCAGCCCCTCTCATGCGACTAAAGCGTCACGACCAACCATTTTAAGTTTAAGTTGATTAATTTGGTCATAGTCATAGATCAGTGAAATCTCCTCGATATCTACCTCAGCCCATGTGAAAATACCACCAAGGAGTATCGGAGTATGTCTTTAGGGCTCGGAATACTTATGAGTATCATGTAAGTACTTACTTATGTCTTTAGTGCCGAGCCAAATATTACTTTGTAAAACTGGTTTTGGCTTTCTCACATCTCCCACCACTTATCTTCCTCTTCTAAAAGTTGCATTTGCATGAGTAAGCTTCCTCAGTAGTTGGACGGATGATATTAATTGTAAGCTGTAAGTAATCCATTAGTTATTGGTTGGGGTGGGGAGGGGCAGCCGAGACGACCGAAATGTTAAATCTCTGAGCTTGTCACCAGCGTTGGATGCATTTTGCTCGTGTTTTTTATGTATAATATTTAATTCATCTTCATCGTACCCTGTCTAACGTATCTCTATCTTTGATGAATCGAAACAAATAAATATGATGCTTAATTCAATTAGCATAGCAGTGCAGACCACAACCACAAAAGCCAACTGACCGGAAGTGAGACCCCAAATCTGAATCAGGTCAACTCAACGAGACTATCCCTATCCCTATAAGTATCTCCAATCAAATGACAGGACATCCATTGGAAAGCAGGTCAACTGCAACGAGGGCAATCATGATGATTGTACTATTGTCTGTTCTAATGCTGATAGTTACTTTTGCAATGCAGACCAATCTGAACAGTTATCTTCTCGACTATAATGATGTTATTGCTACCTATCCATCACTACTCAGCACCCTTCCATCACCTCTCAGCAACCTCACTGCGATCTCAACAGGTGCATGCTGTGGCATTGGCCATCGGATGAGCCGCAATATACCCACAATGGTCTATGCAATGAGCAACAATCGACTTGTCTATGTAAACTGGACTGACATTGAATGGAATACACTATTCAATGATACAACACAAATCAAACAAGGCCCAGCGCAAAAGGAGCATTACGGAAATGACAAGCCAGGGGAGTGGAAGTCACTTGTTAAGACTGGACCAAGGCGAAAACCAATTAATGCTAGCAGTTATGATCAGTTTGGGGAAGAAATGAAAGAAATGTTTGATATGCCTCTTGCCCAATCTATTGTCAAGTCACTGTCTGATAATTTGAGCTCACGTGTACTCTCATTCTTGGATCCGATGCGAAATCAGTATGCGAGTAAACAACACGGAGGTGGTTGGCGGATGAGGATGAACCAACTCCGGAGGAAACAGAAGGGGGGGGAGCGGGGGTGCATTTGTGTGCACACATTCGTGAAGGAAACAATGAAAGTGGAGATTGGGAGGGCAAGACTTGGCGTCACATTGATTTACATGATACTTTGAACATAACCCTTGCAGGCATGAAAGATTTTGTCTTCTCAACTACTGCTGGCAATTCATCAGTCACCAAGAAAATGAATGTAATCAATCGAAAAGTGTCTGTATTTGTGGCAAGCGACAATGCAATTGCTAGGCCTTGGTTTGAAAGACACGTGCCCAACAATTGGCACGTAGTCAAGCCATCAAAATTCCTCCCAAAGCCAGAAGCGGGTGTGTGGTTTGGTGAGCATGGAAGCAAGACAAATCAGAATCTCACTAAAGATCAAAAAGATGAAGCAATGGCTGAGGCAGTTGCTGATGTATTTGCGCTGGGAGAGTGTGATTCACTGTTCATTCCCAATTATAGTAGCTTTAGCGCAATTGGTATCACTCTGACACGAGCTGAAAGAAAGAAAGTATTCTTCCTTGGCAGAAACAACGGTGGTAGATTTGTGGAAATGCCTGAATTTGAATGAAAGGTGAAATATATCCGTCGTATTTTGCATAGCAGCATTGTTGATTCCAAAGAGTTGTAGTGTTTGATATTCAAACTTTTGTGGTAGTGGTACTTACATTAAAAGTAAAGGAGTAGACAGTAGAAGTGTTAGACTCCTACATCACTCGAGATAGTATTGATCTCCTCTGTCCCACATTATATTTAGTGCCCATTTATGTCTATATTGGTATTGGTTGTGTTTCTTGCTGTTCTCACCTCACACTCCTTTCACCTTTCAGGACAATAATCCACCTCTGCCTCTCTCGATCTGGACCAGTCTGGATCTGGAGAATTGAAAGGCAACGTGACGACATTACGTTGACTAAGCATATTCATTCACAGTGCAATGTGTAATGTCTCATATTGAAGGTCGGCAGGATGCACAGTAAAAAAAGATACCAGTCTTCAGCTGCACACCACAAAAATCCATCCATCATCGAACTGCCTGTGAACCACCATGAACCTTGAACCATCGCACTCTCCCATCATTCAATTAAGAAGTCACCTTTCCTCTCTCTAGAGAGAGAGGAGTGCCGAACAACGCAGCAGTTTACCACCACCACCTCAACTCAACTAGGTGCCGACTTTCACTTGTGCCCCCTCTACGACCAGCACAACAAATATAAGACAATGGCCGAACCAAAAAAAGATTCGCCGCAACAAGTCGAGAAAAGTGAAGTGTGGACGGACGAAGAGTTCGAAGCCTTCATCGATACCGAATTGACGAAGGACCCGCTTCATAAAGATTATCCTGAATTGTTCAAAAGAGGTGCGTTGTGTTTGTCGTCTCATTCTTATTTGCAACTAATCACTCGTTATGCAGAGATGACATAATAAAAAGTATTACCAACTCCTATTGCAGCACCCAAAATCATTTCCTTATGGCGTCAACGTTATGAAGGGAATGCACCTCTATGGAAGCGACTATTCAACAAGGAGCGTGTCTTGAAGGAATTCATAGAGGCGGCTCCATTCATCGACGCCATCGAACGTTTGGTCTTAATCACTGAATTGAAGGACGGTGAAAAGTTCCGTATCATTGATTTAGCCTGCGGCAGGGGATATTTATCGATGTTCTTATCTGAATTGCTACCTCCAGAAAGAGTGGAACGATGCATCTTGGTAGATAAGCAGTGGCCAATGCATAATTTGCCCCCAAAGCAACATCATATCAATTGGTCACACATCTATGGCAGCTTTAAGGACAGCTCCATCCCATACAATTACTACGATTCATGGCCGGTGAAACTCAATACGTCGAAAGTAAACTTGAAGAATTCAAAAGAAGTAACCAATATGGAGGAGCGCCTATTCCAGAACAAAGGTCCGATAGTCTTGGTTGCAGTCCATCTATGCGGCACACTGAGCCTCAGAGCAGTCGAAATATTCAATCGGAATCCAGAAACTAAATTCTTTTGCCTAAAGCCCTGCTGCCTACCTACAATGGTCCATGCAAAGCGCGACGAGATCTTCAAGTTGGGGGAACATTCGTTCCCAGCGAAAGAAGTATGTATGGCAGGAAAGTGGAAGAAGGGCGAATGGCATGGTCCTCCACGTACTGTAACCCAGAAATACTTCGAGCGTTGGGCAGATCACTTGTACTTGGGAATTGATGATAGGGATGCGACAAAGATTAAGAAAACAATCATGGTGCAACGATTTGGAGGGTATCAGAATGAGTTTCTGTTGGCGGAACGTCTGCCTGAGACAAACTCTGTTTGGGATGTGTTGCAACAATCACCGGAGGGAGGAGGAGAATCTAATGATGATGATGTAGCAAACATTTGCCAGCCCGTTGATGATAGTAGTTAGTAACTGCTTCTTTGATTACATTCATCTATGATATGTAAAGTAAGGTATTATTCATCTTGTCGAAGGTTGAGCGAGGTTCTAGTTCTAGAGCTAAGCCGATGAACGATGAGCATTATGAAGAATCCAAGCCAAGCTCTGAGTGTGTCTATACATCTATCTCTCATTCATTCAAGACCCTCAAATTCGTACATATCTGCATAACAATCCTCTCCTGCTGCCTATTTCTCCATGCAGAAGGAGGTAGGTCTCACATGCCTCATCAGGTCACCTACGACGTTGTAGCGACGCCAACACGATCAAAATGAGTTTGAGCCGTGAAAAAGATGCTTCTGTACTATCATGGCCAACTATGATGGGTCACTAGAAGCAGTAGATTGCCATATTCACAGCGTGAGATACGAAATGGTGCTAGAGAGTAGTGCTTGCGCTGACGGTGACGGGATCCCTCGCAATCGTAATGAGGTCGACTAAAATTGCAGAGGCGTTACATGCAAAAGGTGAACTGTTGAAGGAGAGGATTTGGCTCTATCTTCGTCGGCTCTAATGAGTGCACTATGTTATTCTGTCAAGACCCTGTTTACTGAAAATGAAGGGGAGGTTGAAGAGATTAACGTCGCGACCACCTTCTTCTTCAAAAAGATACTACCACAGCTTGTCACTGGTGTAGAATCTTGCGTACCCCAAGAAAGGGGTTCCGCACTTGACAACCTCCTCGTAGCATTATCGGCAGCTCCATCTACTGTGTTGATGCGCTTCATGGAGAAGAAAGGATCATGGGCTCCAATTGAATTGGCCTGTCGCACGAGTCTAGATGACTGTATTACTTCAGCAGATGAGGCAAAAGCTGCTGGCGAGAAGAAGGACTCTTCCTGGTTGAACCATATGAAGCATGGAGCTTTGAAAAAGGCTGCTTTGTTTCTAGAGTGCCTGTGCGCGCGATCATTTCAACTTCAGAACTCGAAACAATTTGGTGACTCCTTGTCTATAGTTGCGCCGACATCTCTCACCGAAAAGATGATCAAAAGAGGTGTCATTCCGCTGCTGATGGATATTGCTAAAGCTGGTATCGGTCGCCCTTCAATCAAGGCAATGGAGTCGCTTGGTACAATCTCCCGCGTCAAAGATTGCAGGACAATTATGTTGCAGGACGATTGCGGCCTTGTGCTAGTTAAGAAGGGTATTTTAACCCAAGATGCAGAAATATTTCCTGCAACTGCGCTTTTGGTACTGCACTTGCTTTGGGATGAAGAATGGGCTGAGCCACTTTCATCGATTGAACCTGGAGTTGCATTAACAACGATTAGGTGGGGTCTATTTGCGATGAACAGTATCATTGAACGTGCTGAGGATAGGAAGAAGGAGAGAAAAGCGATGGTCGCTAAATTCCATGAGCTGAACCAGAAGACATGGTGTTTGGACGACGGGGATGAAAAGGAAAGGGCACGAAGAGAGGCGGATGAAGTGCAGAAAAAGATTCCGGAAGACGAGTTTAGCTAGAGACTAACGAAAATTTCACCCCATTGGATCGCCTCCTCTTACGCTGCTGCTTGTTGATGCAGGTTGTTTCCAAACTTAGGGGTGGGTCCGATCAGTTGGTTCAATGTGGGGGGCTCTCTTTGCTTTCGTCGTGCACCGACATTACGATTCGTGAGACTCAAAGTGCAGTTATTTGAGAAACGCTTTTATTGTCCTTGGGACGGATGCAATCATTCCATCAAATTTCAATGACCCAGCCCATTTCGTTCGGGCGCTGTTGAGCTCTTTCGTGCACGTAAAGCCAGATGATTATGACCTCATGATCATGATGAGCGAAGCGGCAGGTCGGCTAAAAGCAGTGCCGATCTGGGCTCCTTATTTCGATCAACTTCCTGCTCTTTGTGAAACATTGTCGCAGCTTGTGCCGCCCATTTATGAGGGACTCTCAGAACGCCCCGAAGACATACAAATAATGGATCCTATGTTAAGTGCAGATCTTACGGGGAAGTTGCGCACATGCGGTGGATGTGGAAAGCTGGAAGGAAAACGGGGTTCTTTTAGTAAATGTTCAGGTTGTTATGAGGAATTATATAGCTCAAGAGAGGTAAGACTTGTCCTCTGCATTTACATTATTTCAATCACAATCAGGGAACAAACACTCATCACATTTCTTACTCATGCTTCAATCGCTCGTAGTGTCAAGTTAGCCATTGGAAAAAAGGCCACAAAAAGGAGTGTAAGAAAGCGAATAAGTGAGGCTAAGCTCAGTGGATTAGGATTGCTCATGAAATAGACAAGATATTATTAATCAACTACATCATCTCTCTCTCTCTATGTGTACTTAGTATTAGTACTTCTGTCTAACAAAGATACGGACTCGATAGGGTTGCAAATCCACTCGCAACACCGCCCTCATCTACACCACTAAACTTGGTTCGTAGCAAAAACCCAGCATATTCATTATGCACCACTTCACCGTCACCTGACGACACGATAGCTCCAAAGCAACCCAATTCAGAAATACTCATACCAGTACCCTCCACTTGACCATTGCGCAATAGAATAGCACGCTGCTGTGGAGGAAAGAGACGCTCCATCAAGATGAATTCGGATAGATCGGGACTCAATGACACATCGTTGTTACCATCATCGTCAACGGTGATGGTACAATTCTCTTTTAATTTGTTCGCCAAATTTTCACCGTAGTAATTATACCCTCCACCCTCACGTTGTGGCTTTAACACATACTGACCCTTAGCATCATTAAACAATACGTCTTTGACAGCCTCCATATCCTCCTCATTGGCGTCGGCACCAAGACTGTACAAGCCAGCAAACGCCGTACGAATCTGTGCAGCAACATCTCCCTCATCACCCTCAAAGAATTGCTCCACTGCACCCCTACGAGCCAACTCCTGCTGCACCTTTTTCGTCCCAGCAAGATGATATCCCAGATTGGGACACTTGGCAGCACTTCCCCGTTCAAGACGTTCACGTGCCAACCATTCAATTCCTGATCCATGTGCAGTGTTGTATCCCGAGGGATAGTCGGTGGGAGCATATCCCGCTCGAAAGTACACCACTGCCACTTCTTGTACTGCACCACCATTATCACCTTGATCATCGTTTTGAATGGAAAGGCGACCACTCGCTTCATCCAAAGTAACTCTTTCGTGAATCTCCCCCAACGACATACGTACCACGGGAATCTCATGATTGTCCCACAATGCAAATTCCAATAGACGTTGATCGACGGTATTGGTTTCGTTTGGTTGGACGACGAATAGAATGACGGGATTAATCACAGCAGCATCGCTCTTGTTTTCGCCGTTGTTAATGTTGTTGCTGCTGCCAATGTTGAACCTAGCGCAATAACGATCATACGCCACGGCCATTGCAGCAGGTAGACGAATCATTGCCAAACTTTGGGGCACTCCCCTCTCCCCATCATCATCAACAATATCATCACTACTG